>VJNQ02000344.1:0-726981 GCA_007827005.2 Populus simonii | reverse complement strand
GAAGAATGCAAGAATCACTCTCACATGTTAAAATGAAAAAATTCAGAAGTAATTATCATCAAAGCTGCCGAAATTTTGGCTTATATGAGTTTAAATAGTTCTTGAAAAATTAACCGTAATGGACCCCTTATGTGGACTTATATGAGGTCCACTCAAAACTGACCCAAAACCCTAAACTGAAAAGCCCATAACTTAATTCAAACAAGCCTTAGATCCTAACTGAAAACAAAGTATTAATTAAGCCCAAACAAGCCTTGGGCTATAGCTAACAAAACAAAATAAAGCCTCTAATATTAAATCCATGCTCTGTCATGATAAGAAGAGAAGGAAGTAAAATATTACAGAATTGATTCAAGACTTATTTATAGCCTTCCATGCAGCCCCATAATCCTAGAAACAAAAGGAAAAGGTAGCCACCCATGTTGTTTCCAAGTTGTAGTAGGATTCTTTTGTTTCCTTTGCTGTCCTCACCTCATGGCCCAAATAAGGTTGTATTGGACCCCTCTTGCACATGGATAAGATGTACTAAGGTCTCCTCTTGACACTCTAATGGATCTTTCAATTCTGACTTGGTTGAAACATTCAAAACCACTGCATTCAATGCCTCTTTCAATGCCTTTGTCTTGGACTGAGTCATTGGACAATTTGGAACATGTAATGGGTCCTTGCTGGTGTTTCTGGGCTGGTCCATATCAATGGTGATATGGAATCTGAAAGTGACAGATCTGATTGTGAAGGCATGCCACAATTGGAGGATAGTGATGGGGATGAGTTAGCATTACCGGTTGAGTCCTTGGTTATAAGGCGAACACTTCAGGTTCAAGTTAAGGAAGATGAAACTAATCACCAAAGGGAGAACATCTTCCATACACGTTGTTATGTACAAAGCAAGGTGTGTAGTTTAATTATAGATAGTGAAAGATGTGTTAATGTTTGTAGTACCACCCTTGTTAGTGAACTGAATTTGTGTACTGTTAAGCATGCTAAACCATATAGATTGCAATGGCTGAATAATAGTGGTGAAGTGAAAGTGACTAAATAGGTTATGTTTCCATTTTCGATTGGGAAATATGTTGATAAAGTTCTATGCGATGTGGTACCAATGCAAGCAAGTCACATCTTGTTGGGGAGATCATGGCAATATGATATGAAGGCAATTCATGATGGGGTTAAAAATAAATATACCACTGTAAAAGATGGCAAAACCATTACTCTTGTACCTCTTACATCCAAACAAGTGTATGATAATCAAGTAAAGCTAAAGAGTGAGCATGAGGCGATGGGGAGAGAAAATCAAGGTGAGGAACAAGGGGAGAGAAAACCATCAGAGTCGGCTAGAACCTAAATCACTACAACCCATCAGCTAGAACCCAAACCACTACAACCCATTTGGCCACCCATCCAAACACAAACAAATATTCGGCCAACACTCCAAACAAAACAGTACTTAAAAACACCCAAACCTAGCCGAGAGTGGAGGTAAGACTTGGAGTGAAGAAAGTCAGGAAGGGTGATGATAATTGTGTGGAAAAACTAAAGAAACAACCTAATTGTTTTGCTAGAGAAGGTGAGTTCAAATCTGTATTTTATCACTAATAAGCCAATGATTTTAGTTGTGTACAAGGAGGCTTACTTTAATACTAATGATCTTGATCATATTGTGCCTAGTGTTGCTATTGCTTTATTGCAGGAGTTTGATGATATGTTCCCCGACGATACTCCTAGCAGATTACCACCATTGAGGGGGATAGAGTATCAGATTGATTTCATACCTGGAGCTTCATCCTAACCGACCAGCTTATAGAAGCAATCCCGAGGAGACGAGAGAGTTTCAAAGGCAAGTTGATGAGCTGATGGAAAATGGATACATTTGTGTGAGTATGAGCTCGTGTGCTGTACCTGTGCTCCTTGTGCCTAAGAAGGATGGAACATGGATGTGTGTTGATTGGCGAGCCATCAACAACATAATGGTAAAGTATAGACACCCCATTCCTAGGCTTGATGACATGTTAGATGAGTTACATGGATCCTGTATTTTCTCTAAAATTGACTTGAAAAGTGGGTACCATCAGATTAGGATGAAAAAAGGTGATGAGTGAAAAACAACATTTAAGACGAAGCATGGTTTGTATGAATGGTTAGTAATATCGTTTAGAGTTACAAATGCACCTAGTACGTTTATGCATTTAATGAATCATGTGTTGCGTGCATTCATAGGCAAGTTTATAGCTGTGTATTTTGATGACATTCTGATCTATAGCAAGAACTTAACTGAGCATCTTGATCATTTGCATAATGTACTTAGTGTGTTGCATAGTGAGAAATTGTAGGCTAATCTTAAAAAGTGTGCCTTTTGCATGGAGAAAATTATATTTCTTGGCTATGTTGTAACTGCACAGGGTATGGAGATGGATCAGGAAAAAGTTAAGGTCATCCGGGATTGGCCTACACCCCAATCGGTAAGTGAGGTAAGGAGTTTTCATGGGTTAGCTAGTTTTTACAAGCATTTTATGAAAGATTTTAGTACAATAGTTGCACCCTTAAATGAAGTTGTTAAAAAGTCAATTGGGTTTAAATGGGGGGAGGAACAAGAATGGGCTTCTGTTGTTTTGAAAGAGAAATTATGTTCTGCACCTGTTTTGGCTTTACCTGACTTTACGAAAGCATTTGAAATAGAATATGATGCATCTGGAATGGGAATAAGTGCTGTTTTAATGCAGGATCGAAGACCTATTGTATATTTCAGTAAGAAATTAAATGGAGCGACCTTGAACTATCCACTTACGACAAAGAACTCTATGCATTGGTAAGAGCATTTGAGACATGGCAGACATGGCAGCATTACTTGTGGCCAAAAGAGCTCGTAATCCATTCGGATCATGAGTCATTGAAACATCTGAAAGGACAAGGTAACTTGAATAGGAGACATACAAAATGGGTTGAATTCTTTGAAACCTTTCCTTACATAATCAAGTATAAGCAAGGCAAAGAGAACATCATAGCTGATGCACTTTCGCGCAGGTATGTTCCTTTACACACCTTGAATACTAGATTGGTAGGCTTCAAATATGCGAAGGAATTGTATGATAATGATTCTGACTTTGCCGAGATTTATAATGCATGTGGACATTCAGCTTCTGGTAAGTTTTATTTGATGGATGGTAAGTCCATTCAGCTTTTGTTCAAAGAGAATAGATTGTGTGTTCCTGCTAGTTCTTTGCGTGAATTGCTTGTTCGTGAAGTACATGGGGGTGGTTTAATGGGTCACTTTGGGGTTACAAAAACCTTGGATGTATTACATGAGCATTTCTATTGGCCAAAGATGAAAAGAGATGTGCAATGAATTTGTGAACAGTGCATTGCTTGTAGAAAGGCAAAATCTAGAGTACAACTGCATGTACTATGACTTTGTTTTAGGTTTACCTAGGTCAAAGAAAGGTAGAGACTCTATTTTTGTTGTGGTTGATAGATTTTTTAAAATGGCACATTTCATTGCATGCAATAAAACGGATGATATATCTCATATCGCAGACTTGTTCTTTAGGGAGTAGTCGTAAGTTAACAAAAAAAGCTAACTTTTTGTTGTTATTAAAACCATTTAACAAAATTGTTATTGTTAGGATGACAGAGTAAGGAGGAATTGTTATTGCATCTTAGTAAACATTCTTATTAAGGTCTATCATAACACTTCTTGAAATATTCAGGTTTACAAACTCTCGCATTGTTATCACTTGATTCTGCTCATATACTCATTTAACAAGTATTCTTAAACCTTCATTTTCACACACACACTTTAATATATGATTGTGGGTTCCATATTGGATTATTACATTATTTATGTTCTTTTATTAAAGGTAACAACTAAGGGAAATGGATAGTATATAATTTGCAAAAAAAAAAAAACAAAAAAAATTGATAATATTGATGATAATAAAAACGTAGATAAGTTTGGTTTTATAGCCTTCCTAACCTAAGCAATTAAGCTCGAAGGGGTGTTTTAACACCTACTACCCTAAAGTCAACTAACTTGGGCGCTATTGGCCCAGTGCTTGTTATATGAGTTGAGGAGGAAAGCTTAAGGGAATTAAATATTGCACTATCTACGTATCAATATCTGCAACCCGAGTTACTAAGCTCGTAGGGGTGTCTCAACACCTAATGCCCTAAGACCAACTGGTCTGGGAGTCATTAGCCTAAAGCTCGTTACATGGGTTAAAGATGCATTGTGTTTTAAGTTATATGTACATATATTAAAAAAAAGAACAAAAAGAAAAGAAAAGAAAACAAAGAAAATTCCAACCCAAGGAAGTTAACCTTAGAAAAACATTAGAATAAAATTGTGTTTTCATCCAAGCAAAGCCCCATAACTATTTGTTGATATATTGATCACAAAATGAAGGTTTATTAATATCTTATTTAAGAAGTATGAAGCAAGTAAATAAATCTAATGACTTTGTTTATTTGGATAGATTACTGGAAGTTGAATGATGAATACCTTGCTTTTGAATATTGCAAATTGTTTTAACACTTTAATTACTAGGGACCAGTAATAAGCTGGTTGGGGGGGGGTGATTAGTACTTAAAAGTATATTTTTATCAAGGTTTTATATCATCATATTGCACTTAAAGTATCATTAAATTCCCTAACTTAAGCATGTTTTATAATAGCAAGTACCATAATATAAGATATCTTTAATTTATGATAAATGTTCATTTTGAATGTAGGCATATCTCATAATTTAAAGGATTGATTGATGTGTTTAATTATTGAAAGTGAAAAGACAAAGAGAGGGCTAAGCTTAAAAAAGAGATGTTGGTTCAAATCAAACTGGAATATCATTCGGTTATTGGATCATAAACAGCTGTAGAACTTGGATTTAGGTCTGGTTTATATGGATGGAAAACTAAGACATAAGCCTAAAACTTCCGTGAAGAATCCAAGATTCAAAACGGCCGTTTTCAAGTTCAAATTGTAGCAACAAAAAAGAAGTCGGAATCTGTCTTGCAACCCAGACACTGTTCAGTGTTTAACCCATATCGCGAGTTCTAGAAGTCCAAATGAGCTCCTTCTTGTTTTGTTGGAAAGTTGAGACAAATGCCAAGAACTTTCATGGAGACTATCTGTTCAAATTATGATGTTAGCAATGACGTTTTGTTCAGACAAGAAGATAATGGTTGTTACCAAGTCAAGAGGTGGTCACCCACTCAATAATTAGTCATCAAATCAATAGTTCTGAAATTTAGCCTATAAAAGGAGACATTTACCATACATTTAGACATCTTGGTGTTCAGATCAAGATCACTCTCTCTCTTTGTATTTTGTAATGTTCAAGTTTTATTTTATGTTATATTAATCTCTTGTTTATGCTTTTTCATTTCCTTTACTGTACTTAGTTAACTTATATCATGTTTATGTTCTTATATTGTTTATTTATGTTTTTCTTCTTCATTATGTTTAGCTAAGTTAATTTTGTCGAGGTGAAAAGGTACACTAATGGTGTAAGAATAAGTATAATATAAACTCAACATGGACTTTAATGTTTGATACTAACATGTTTTGTATTTGTTATCTTACTCATTTTTAATACCTTCCTTGTTAAATGGTTAATCTAGATTTGTGTTGTACAACCCTTGGTACAACAAATACTTGGCATTTTCATAGCCTACTGTATAGTATATCCGACACTTGTGCTATGAAAGAAACTTGATTTGTTATTACCATAAGTTACACCATAAATACCTGACCACATTTACAAGTATTGGAATTACTCAAATAAGATAATTAATATAATCATGTTAATAATTTAAAATCCAATTGGAACCTCCTTTGTGTGTGGTTTCCAGTTGAGTAATAAAAAGAATTTATACTATACTTATTTGAAATACCGTTAGTGGATCCTTTAACCTTGACAATTGTTTTATCCTGGTTTAATCCTTACATCAATATCACATCTCAAAAGTTCTCTTCAACTTCTTTTCATTTGTTATTTATAATTTTATATAGTTCAACCTCCCTGTGGTTCGACCCCGGTCTTGCCGGGTTATTTATTACTTCGACACTCCTGCACTTGGGATAAGACATCAATCTTTTGATTGTGTCAATCTGTAATAGTCTGTGGCATGCGAGTGTAATTTTTATCAAACTCTCTAGAACCTTTTCGACGGATAAAGTCCATCGATGATTCTGTCTGTAATGATTAGTGGCATGGGAGTGTAATTTTTATCCAACTCTTTGGAACTTTATGACAGATCAAATTTGTCAATGATTCTGTGTGTAATGGTTAGTGGCATGCTAGTGTAATTTTTATTTAACTCTCGAGAACATTTTGATGGATTAAGTTCGTTAATGATTCTGTCAATAATCTACAACCATCGGTGATTTCATCGATATAAAACAATTTGTTTTTCCCTACATTGTTTGTATTCCTTATATATTCATTCTACAAATATAGTAAAAGTAAAATACATTAACACTATTTTTGTTTATAATAATAAAATCACAAAAATAAACATTTCATTGTCATGTAATAATAAATTCACATCCCTTGTAAAGGAAAAACAAGAAATATTATATTAAAGTCAATTTAAAAGGCATTGATGTTTTACAAATTAATTAGAATTATCTTCTTCTTTTTCTTCTTCAATTTGATCTTCGTCATGTCCACCACAATCTTCTATACTGAATTGTTGCTCGTCGATAATATCATCTTCATTGACTTCTGTATATCCACTGGATCTCATAATATATCATTGAACTCCTCAGCATCAACATCAACAAACTATTCCCATCAACATCAACTTGATATGGATCAACTAATTCATCAAGTTAAAAGACATCCTCTTTCGTAATTACTTCATTGTTACCATCCTGAAAAACTTGAACATGACCCCTAGGTTTGGTTTTAACTACAGACAACCAATCAACTCTAGAACGATCTTTTCTAAAGGAAGGAGTGTATATGTAATCAACTTGGTGGCACTGCTTAGTGAAAACAAAGACATCATCAACATTGTGAAGCCTTTGTATTGATTTCTTTTTTTTGGTAAGTTGACGTATGTATTAAAAGAAGACGATACAAACATTATAAGGGGCATACCCCAGATTTACAATGAGAACAGAAACATAAAACAACAGATGGCTACAAGCTAGCCACCGACCATAAAACTGAAACCTCACTAGATTCGTTAGGGAAACCAATACAACCAACTAACTAACAAATTAAGAATCTATGGTATTCACCCTCCAAGCTTGTTGGATCCTTTTGTTTTCATTTGTTGGTACGACATTCCTCATCAAATCAAGCTTATCACGAATGATATATTCGATTTGATTAAAGACCAAATTCGAAGTTCTAGACATTCCAGCAAAGATCCTTGCATTCCGTTCTTGCCATACATGATACACTGTAGCTGCGAAACTCAGTTTTCGAGAAAAATTGACGAAACTCTTGCCATGCCAAGAGACAGTGGCCCATCGAATCCATTCATCCCAGCCTTTTGTCATTCTTGGAATGTCGCATCTGTCACAAACATCCCACCAGATCGCTTTAGTATAGGAGCATTCAAAGAACAAGTGGTTGTGATCCTCATTGTTGCGGAGACAAAGTGAGCATCTATTGGGACCATGTATACCAAACCGATGAAGTTTATCTTGAGTTGTGAGTTTCTGTTGGACAGCCATCCATAGAAGAAATGAATGTCTTGGAACAGCATTCTTGAACCACACAATGTCATGCCATTCAACCATCTGACGATGACCTCTTAGTTGTTCCCAAGCTACTTTGATCGAGAATCTGTGATTTGGCGAATCCAACCAAACTATCTCATCCTTTTGCCCCATCTTAGGATTAGAATTGGAAGGAATAGCTTCTATAATGGGGTGCCAGCCAATAGCTTGGGTGGTAGGAGTTTTCCATTCTGAGTTATGAATTAGCACTTTCACCCTCGCGTTCTTGGCCATACCTGAATCATAGATAAATCTTTCCCCGTAAGAATCCGCGAGTGGGCTGTGAGGATGCCAATTGTCAAACCATAGAGAGGTTGTCATTCCATCTCCTATGATGTACTTCATCTTCGGCCATGCTAAGGATCTGAGCTTTAGAATCTTTCCCCAAGCCCAAGAGCAATTCTGTGGCGTCTTGATTGTCCAGAAATTCCTACCTCGCAACAGATTGGATCTGATCCAAGTAGACCATATTGAGCCATCTGAGTCATTGCACAGGTTCCAAATGTGTTTCAACAAAGCAATCTTGTTCCATTCTGTTATCCTTTTTATTCCTAGCCCCCCCTCCTTTTTTGGAAGACATACCTGATCCCAAGCCACTTTAGCCCCAGTAGTTCTCATATCTGAACCTGACCAAAGAAAGGATTTCATAATTTGCTCCACATTTTTAATTACTTGCCCAGGTAAGAGAAAGAGAGATGCCCAATAGACCTGTATGGAAAATAAGACGGAATTAATCAGTTGTACCCGTCCTGCATACGAGAGTGTTCTACAAGTCCAATGTCGAACTTTAGAGGTGATTCGATCCACGAGGCCCTTACAATAAACAGCCTTTAGTCTGGACGAGAGAAGAGGAACTCCCAAATATTTCATAGGGAGCTCCCCCTCTCTAAACCCAAGAATATGAATAATTTGTTCCCTCTCAGCATTTAACACACCGCTCAAGAAGATGTCACTTTTGTTTGGATTTGGATACAGACCTGATAGGTCTTGAAACTTTGTGAGCACAGTTCTGATCATACGAATTGAGTTTACATCCCCGTTGCTAAAAATCATCAAGTCGTCAGCAAAACAAAGATGAGAAATTTTGTCCTTCTTGCATCTCCAGTGGAACTTGAATTCTTGGTTGGCACTCATCTTGCAGAATAGCCCCGAAAGGATTTCCATACATAGGACAAACAAATATGGGGACAATGGATCCCCTTGTCTCAGCCCTCTTCCCCCTTGAAAGTAACCTGCAAGCTCACCATTGACGTTGATAGAGAATTGACATGATGTAACACAAACCATGATCCAATCAATTACTGTTCTAGGGAATCCCATTTTTATTAACACAGCGTCAACGAAATCCCACCGCACCGAGTCGTAAGCCTTCATCAGATCAACTTTCATAGCACAACGAGCAGGTCCCGTAGATTTATGATAGCCTTTCATTAGTTCCTGAGACAACAGAATGTTGTCACTGATTCTCCGTCCTGAGATAAAAGCAGTCTGATATGGACCAACTAAGGATGGCAAAACAACTTTGATTCTCCCAGCTAGAATCTTAGCGATGCATTTGTACACTGTATTGCAGCAAGATATAGGACGAAAATCTGTCAACCTTGTAGGATTAGCAACTTTAGGAATAAGGGAAATGGATGTAGCATTCATTTCTTTAAGCATTCTACGAGTCTGAAAGAAGGATCTAACAGCGTTGATTACATCTTCCCCAACTATGTGCCACATTCTTTTGAAGAAACCTGCGTTAAAGCCATCTGGACCAGGGGCTTTGTTGTTCTTCAAACTAAACATAGCATGCTTAATCTCCTCCCTTGTTACATCTTGTGCGAGTACTTGCTGTTGCGTTGAGGACAGTTTCAAGTTAATTGCCGATTCCATCACTTCCTCGTTCAGAACCCTAGGCATCTGATCCACTCCTAACACACGATGGAAGTATGCAATTACTTCTGATTTGACTGCCGCGTGTCCTTCGACAACCTCTCCATCCTCCCTTGTAAGTGATAGAAGCTTATTTCTATTCTGTCTTCCATTTACTGATTTGTGAAAGTAGCTAGTATTCTGATCCCCCAAGCTAAGCCATTGTATCCTTGCCTTCTGTTTGAAAAAACTCTCTTCAGCCCTGACGGTAGAAGCGTATTTACGAACAGCATCCCTTTCTCGCATGCACAAAATTGGCTCATGCGCTGTATGCAGAGCCTGTTGAGCCTTATCCAGTTCGTTTTTTGCATCTTTAACTCTATCTGAAATGTTGGAGAAGTGAGCCATGTTGAAAAGTTTCAATTCCTGCTTTAGCTTTCTTAGTTTGCAACACAACTGATACATTGGACAACCCCCCGAATTCTGATCCCATACCTTCTTCACCAAGGGCATGAACTCGTCATGATCCATCCACATATCGAAGAATCTGAATGGTTTCTTTATGTTCTGATCATTGCCAATAACCTTTACCACCATAGGAGAATGGTCTGACATACTCGAAGGCAAAAATCTCGCTTCTGATAAGGGGAAGTTCAGATTCCACTTCTCATTGACAAGCACTCTATCTAGTTTCCGCATAATCAGATTCTCAGGACATTGGTTCGACCAAGTATAATGCATACCTGAATACCGAAGATCATCTACTTTCGCTTCTCGAATACATGTATCCAATCTGTCCATAGTACCAGCCCATGTAGTAGACCCTCCTAACCTGTCCGACTGGTTGCGGATGGCATTAAAGTCACCCATAAGAATCCACGGGGTTGACTCCCATCCATCACTACGACTCACTATATCAGACCATAATGCCTCACGTAAGGAAGCACTATTGTCTCCATAAATAATTGAAGTATTGAAAATGATATTGGTAGCTAATATAGTGACAGAAACATGAATAGCCTGATCTGACATTCCAACAACATCCACCTTCACCGTATCAGCATTCCAACAAACCCAAATACGACCACGACAAGAGAAATCATAATTATACAAGAAGGACCAAGAACGCATAAGAAGTTTAGAAACATTATCTTTATTCTTGTCTTTAACTCGAGTTTCAACCAAGCCAAAAAGAGCTATCCTCTCTTGATGGATGAGCCGACGCAATTCTGAATGCTTTATAGGATCATTCAAACCTCTAATATTCCAACATCCAATAATCATAGGAAAATAGAGAGGAGTACAAACAGCAACACAAAGATTACCTTGACGTGCCTCCTAGAGAGGAGCCAGATTTCTGATTCTTCTTTGAAGAGGCTTTTGAACCCTTTTTCTTTTTCTCTAGAGAGTCTATAGCCTTAATAGCTAACTGATTAACAGTTTCCCTTTCGGTGGAATTCAGGGTTTGAGGGGTTGTCAGGATCGTTGACGTTAACTCCTTATCGGTTCGTTCCTCATCTGTATCATCTCCCATTGCGTCCATATCTTGAGCTAAAGCAGTACTTGCAGCCACTTGCTCCTGTTTCATGTCTTCTCGTAAACTCGTCAAGACAAGAGGAGAGGAAGGATTTTCATCTTCATGACAAGCAGCATTGCGCACATCTGATGCCGCATGATCATTCATATTACAATCAGACATATGCATACCAGATGTTGAACAACCATTCTCATTACAATTACCCACTTTAGATGCCAAGGGAGCATTTTCCCCACTCACAGAACCCTTGTTCCGTTTACGAACTACCTGCCACTGAAACTGATTCTGCTTGTTATCCGCAGATTTAGAGTTCATAGCTCCTAGATTCCTCTTACCCTCTGCCACCACTTTAAGATTATCAATGTTCTTAGTAGCACATAGCGCTGTGGTGTGTCCAAAGACATTGCAATTACTGCACTTCGACGGTATCCATTCGTACTCAGCTGAAATTGTTATGAATAACCCATTTGGACAGCGAAGATCATATTCCTTAACCAACGTCTTCGAAGCATCTATCTCAATGCAAACTCTTGCGTAACTAAGCCTTTTTCGCAACAATGTAGTATGATCCGCATGAAGGGGGACTCCAATAGCACTCGCTACACAGCTCAACCCCTTAATAGTCCAATACTCGAGAGGGACATTATACAGCCTAACCCATACCGGAACTCTAGCCAAATCATCTTTCAAGAATTGCATGTTTGGTTGCCAACGTTTAAGCACCAAAGGCCTGTTTGCCATGTGCCATGGGGCTCTTTCCAGCACATTACTGGCATGATCGATAGAATCAAAAGTGAAGATGAAGAAACCATTATCCGAAGACAAAACTTCTGATAGACCGTAGGAGCTCCATATTCTTTTGGCAATAGAATTAACCACGGGATACGGTAATTTCTGCCCCACAAAATGACCAACCAGGGTGGATTTCCAAAATTCGCAGCCATCTTCAAACACATCAAGTGGAGGAGCTACTGTCACACGACCATCAGTCGTAATAGGGGGTGCAAAGTGCAGATTACGGACAGAACTAATGCCAAGGGTCTTGCTACCCTCATTATCAGCAACATCAGAACCCTTCAAAGCATTTAAAAAATTCAGTTTGGGTCTAAATTTTAGTTGTTCTTGTTGATGAGACCCTACCTTCACCTCATCATCTTTAGAACTCAACACATGGTTCAATTCTGGAACAACATTAGAAGCTTGGACAGGAGAGTGTTTCTCTATGGTAACATCAGAATCAACTTGAAACTGAGAAAACCTCATCCCATGGCTATTCAACATATCTTGCAGTTCTAATCTTAATGTATGTCCAGACTTAACTTGATTATGTTGTTCAATGTTAGAGCTAACCATTGGAACATTTCCACAGAAGAACATAGAGACATTATGGTAGCACACAAATACTGGAGAGAACAAAATTCTAAGAAGATAAACTGAGTCCAAGAAGCAACCTAAGCTCAGAAATAACAGCAACCTAATCTCATAAACAACAAGATGCAGATTAGTTCATGAAGGAAGAAGATAATTGTAGAATTACGAGGCCAATATCTCCCAGCACACTGATTGTAACAATAATCCGTTCGGTCAAGATGTAGAGTAGGTTCTGAAGAACAACATACTCAAAAATGGTAACGATCCAACGGTGAACAAAGGAGATCAAGCTACGACAAACCACTCTGAAACTAGCAAGAAAAATGAAACTTTTCCAAAGAACTGTGAGTTAATCTTCACATATGGCAAAGGCCTTCATATCTATTACAGCCATAAGAGAAATCATGAAGAAAATCCGTTCACTATGCTGCAACTTCACCACTTCTCCATAGTTCCAGAACTGAAAATGCAGAATAGTAGAAATATTGCGAGATCAATATCTCTTACCTCGTTGATTGGATAACAGATCCGTTCGGTCAATGTTGAGAGAAGGTGGGAAGGAACACCATAGTCAGAAATGAGGGCAATCCAACGGTGGACGGAGTAGATGTAGCTCCGACAGCACCACACTCTCTCTTTTCTCTCTTTGTATTGATTTCAACCAAACTATGATGAGGATCTACTCTGATTTCTCTATTGGTGGTATTATACCAATAGCATTTGAATAAAAAGAACTCTATTATGCTCGATATGATATTGTAATTCAATCACCTCCTCTAAGTTCCCATAACAATCAACTCCAGAGTCAATAGAAGTCGATCCCTTAACACAAACTCCATTGTTATGTCTTTCTATCCTGACTATCTCTTTAGTATGAAAGACAATGTTTATTGACAAAATACCCGTTATAGAACTCAATCTTTCTTTCAAGACCCAGACATGGTATATTCAAAGTAAAACTAGCATTTCCTTCCAATTTGATACGATTCAATCAAGGTCAGATTCAGACTTTTGTGTCAAATTTCCTATCATTCAGTTTTATGCTATTGAGCATAACTCCAAATCAAATAGTTGGATCGAGCTGAAACTTTACCAGAAGATTCCAGAGGTATTTGTCTATGTTGGACTAAACTTTCAGGTGAATTGGAGTTCGCGACTTGCGATATAGATTAAAACAGGCTATACGAACTTTGTTATTTACTTTTTTTGACTTATGGACTTCCTATATGCAGGATCCTTTTCCTATAGGATGTGGTAGCTTGTTTTGGGAATCTTTTAGTTCTACAAGGATCTTTAATGGACTGCAACATGGTTTCCAAGTGTGGTCAGGATTCATAAATGTTTCAGAATCCTTCCTTACAAAGATTCCTTATTCATCCTAGTTACACAAGGAAAGAATGGGCGATGATATTTTATGACATTTTGGTTTATAGGAAGGAAACTAAATTGGTAGGTATAAAAGAGGAAGATTTTCTTCATTAATTGTCTATACAAAATAAGGAAACAAAACATAATAAGGTAAAAAGACTTTAGAATTAATTCCACATTCAAATTAGATTTCCTAGTCTATTTGGGAGACATGATGATTTAGCTGGTGATTTGCATGCTATCAAACTGAAAATGCCTTCTTTTCAAGGTAAAAACGATCCCAAGACATATTTGGAGTGAGAAAAAAAGGTGGATTGGATTTTTCATTGCCATAACTATTCGGAGGTGAAGAAGGTAAAATTGGTAGTAATTGACTTCACAGATTAAGCAGTGATTTGGTGGGATCAAAATATGATTAGTAAGAGAAGGAGTGGACAGAGGTCGGTAGCATCGCGGGAGAAGATGAAAGTGTTGATGAGAAGGCGATTTATGCCTAACCACTATTATAGAGATTTGTATATGAAATTTATAGAATTACAACATTGTGTGGAATTGGAGGACATGGTAAGGAGGAGAGGCAAATAAAGAGAAAGGGCAGTACACGTTTTTAGACCAATTCGGCTTCATCTTGCTCAACATGGAGGCCAAATCTGAAGAGAGGGGGCTGTCCAACCAAAGCCTTATGCAAAGGCCGAACCACCTAAGGTAAAAAAGGATACTCATACGGATGGGAAAGGTAAATCTTGATACATTTTGAGATAAGACCCAAGGAGTTTGTGATACATTTTGATCATGAATCATTGAAGCACTTGAAAGGGCAAGGTAAGTTGAGTAGGAGACATGTTAATTAGGTTGAATTTATTGAAACCTTTTCGTATGTGATCAAGTACAAGCAAGGAAAAGAAAACATTGTGGCTTATGCACTTTCGTGCATGCATGTTCTTTTTTCTACTTTAGATGTTAGATTTCTAGGATTTGAACACATAAAAGAATTGTACAAGGATGATAGTGATTTTGCTAATGTTTACAATGCTTGCGAAACTTTAGCTTTTGGAAAGTTCTATAGACTAGATGGATATTTGTTTAAAGAGAGTCGTTTGTGTTCGGTCCCATACCAGCCTTGTAAGGCTTGTTTTTTTCCTAATGCTGCAAGGATAGAAAGTCAGCAATTTATTCTCCTGATTAAGTAAGGAAGTTGGTCATATCTTGTTCCTAAAGAGAGGAGGATTATTTAATGTTTTTCCTAACCTAGGAAGGAAAATAATTAAATCAGCAATAAAGAAGGAAATTTGTTTTCTTTTTTGTCCAATTTAAACAAAGAAATCCAAGCTAATCAAGGACATTAAAGGGGGCAGCAACACAAAATTTTCAAATCAGATTTCTTCTAATTTATTTGGAACTTCTTAAGGGTGACAAATTTGATTCCAGCATATTTACGATGGTAATTTTTGGATTTTTATTATTGTATATTATTTTCTTCTTAGTCTTTGGGTTATTATTACTTATTTGGGTCAATTGTAAGTGAACTTCATATAAGTCCACTTAAGGGGGGTTCATTAGGGTTTCTTTAAGTCTATAGTCAGTATAAATAAAGGCATAACCAAACATGTAAGGGTTACACAAGTCAGATTAATAAAACTTCTTATTTGCCGCACTTGTTGAGTGTTGGTGAGATAATCTCCCTTTCTTGGTTCTTTAGAGAACTGAAAACGACTTATCGATGAAAAACTGACTTCGTGACGTCATTCTTATACTTCTCATTTGCGAATCAATATTCGTTGGATGGGGGTTTTCTGTTTCCAATAATGCTGGTGTCTAGGTACAAGTTATCTTTATGTCATACTCTTATCAAACCTAATTTACTTGGCTTTTCGGGAATTGGTGTCTTTACATGTGTGTTGCGTGACCACGTGATCACAAGGTTTGCATCACTTCCATATTATGCTGCTTCGAGTATTGGTGGCTTTCTTTTGGCAAAAACTTTTCATAATCTTATATTCCTATAATTCAAAACATTTTAGTTATGCAATTTTTCCTTACTATATCTTTCTTTTTCCTTGCAGATAAAAAGGGAGATATCTATAATGAAGCTTGTTCGACATCCTTATGTTGTGCACCTGCATGAATTATGGAGTATTAAAGGTTCATTTTTTTAGGATATTAAGTCTTGTAGGAGGCTTGGATTTCTTCTGTTATCAGATGTGCTTCCTCCTGACATGTGCTGTTTTACGTTAGATTTTAACAAGCCGTACAAATATTTATATCATATTGTAATTCATTACAGGAGGTCAGTTGTTTGATAAAATCATGAGTATTCTAAATTCAAATCCAACTCTTAAGATGGACGTGCATTTTGTAGTCTTGATAATATTCTCTGCTCACTGCTAATACAGAGCTCTTGTTAACCATGATTACGTACGTGGTGCACGTGGTGCATCATGGGCGTCTTGGTGAGGCTGAAGCTAGGAGATACTTTCAACAACTTATTGATGATGTGGATTATTGGCATAGTAAGGAATCTTATAGTTAGTTCATGTCATGTATAGCCTGAAAATCTTTTACTTGATTCACACGGAAATTTAAAGATTTCAGATTTTGGTCTAAATGCTCTGTCTGAACAATTAAGTAGTCATCAATAAGAGTTCTTGTTGTGTCACTATTTTACACCATCAAACTTGAGAGAATTAGCAACGTAGCTCCTGTGGTTAGGTATGTCACAAGATTAACTGATACGATTCAAAAAAAATGAATAAAAAAATTTGAATTCTAGTATAATTAATTATAATTCTTTGTCTAATTGTTAGATCGAGTTAAAATTTTAATAAGATTTTCTTGAAATATTATTCAAGATTTTAATAAAATTTTAAATCAAATAAATTTTAAGAAGATCTTGTGATATAAATCATTACAGTATATATAAATTTTGTTATTTATTTTATTTTAACTTATAAATTTTTTATTTGATAAGGATATTTTTCATATAACAATATAACTGTTTGTTTTCTAATTCTACGATAATATTAAAAAAAGTAATAAGAACTTTGAAAACTACAACTAATTATCTAGACAAATAAGGAAATAGAAAATTAAGGAAATTAAAGGGAAAAGAATCCAATTATGGAGTTGGGAGCTCCGAATTGAAAAATATACCCTCTCCTGTTTTGGTCCCAAGATTGCAATCGAGTTACAAGGCGATTGACTGTAAAATCCACCTGTAAAGAATGGTGTTTACCCGACTTTCTTCCCTTTCTTCCCTTATTCTGTTCTCATTGTAAATTTGGGGTATGCCCCTTATAATGTTTGTATCTTCTTCTTTTAATACATACGTCAACTTACCAAAAAAAAAGACTTTCTTCCCTTATGACCTATTTTGAAAATATGTGAAGGGCTTGTTTAAGAGAGAACCCAACGATCTCAATGCAAATAAGATTCAAATTTCTTCTTTATTACTCCATGTCTTTGCTTACAATTTAAACAACTTGTTCAATAACCAACTCCTAAAAAGTTAGCACCACTACTGTACTATCTAAACCATTAGCATAAAAATAGAAATAACAATTAAATAAAATGAGATATGCATGAATCTGCCAGCTGGAGCATAATGCAATACTGGCCATTTTAACTTCAACTTCCAGTATTTAGCAGCCATAACTCCTAGTCTTCAGCAGCCACATCACCCACGTCTCTGATACATTTTCCTTTAGCCAAACTTCTTATCCACGTGGACGTTGTTCATAACATTACCGCCTCCATTAATATGGCACTTGGCCGCAAGTGCAAAAGAAGGAAAACGGCTACTGAAAGATGACACATCTTCCCAAGAAGAATCTGCAGGAGACAAACCATCCCAATGGACCAAAACTTGGTGTGTATTGTGAATAAAACGAGAATCCAGAATAGCTTTGGGCAGAGGTTGAAGTTCTCCCTGTGTGAGAACAGGTAAGGAAGGTTCAATGGAAACAGATGTGCCATGGAAAGGTTTGAGGCAGGACACATGAAAAACAAGGTGGAGCTTGGTGGAAGAAGGAAGTTCTAATTTGTAAGCCACAGTGCCTATTTTCGCTATAATAGGAAAAGGACCATAGAAACGGGGGGAGAGTTTAGTGTATTTGGAGGAAGAAAGGCTAAGCTGGCGGTGAGGGTGTAGTTTTAGTAAAACATGATCACCAATTTGGTAGTGAATAGGACGATGCTTAGCATCATACCGAGCCTTCATGGAATTCTGAGCTTGAATTAAACGGTTGCGAAGGTCCTGAAGAACCAAGTCTCGATTGAACAGGTCCTGATCCACTGCTTCGAGTTTAGCAACACCAGGACAATAAGACAGCATAGTGGAAGGAGACCTACCATAAACGACCTCAAATTGAGGGCGTAGTTTTAGTAAAACGTGATCACCAATTTGGTAGTGAATAGGACGATGCTTAGCATCATACCGAGCCTTCATGGAATTCTGAGCTTGAATTAAAAGTTGCGAAGGTCCTAAAGAACCAAGTCTCGATTGAACAGTTCCTGATCCACTGCTTCGAGTTTAGCAACACCAGGACAATAAGACAGCATAGTGGGAGGAGACCGACCATAAACGACCTCAAATGGAGTGGCTTTAAGAGAAGAGTGGTAGCTAGTGTTGTAGCAGTACTCTACCCAAGGCAACCATTGAAACCAGCAGCGAGGACGGTCACTGGTAAAGCAACGCAAATACATCTCAATAGTGCGGTTGACAACCTCGGTCTGTCCATCACTCTTGGGATGATAAGCTGTACTAAAAGCCAATTTGGTGCCACTCAAGCGAAACAGTTCAGTCCAAAACAAACTGGTGAATGTGACGTCACGATCACTCACAATAGTTTCAGGCAAACCATGAAGTTTGAAAATATTGTCAAAGAACAAGCGAGCAACACTCACTGCAGTATATGGATGAGCAAGAGGAAGGAGATGTGTATATTTTGAAAAACGGTCGACCACCACCAATAAAACCGACTTCCCTTGGGAGGGAGGTAGGCCTTCAATGAAATCCATGGAGATGTCGGACCAGATTTGAAGTGGAACAGGTAAAGGCTGGAGAAGTCCTGTAGGATGCAAATGTTCAGTTTTGTGTTTCTAGCAGACAACACATTGACGCACAAAAGTCTGAATGGAAGTCTTCATCCCTTGCCAATAGAAATCTTGTGCCACACGATGGAGTGTCTTCTGATAGCCTTCATGACCACTATCATGGAGAGCAGAAATAATACAGTGAACCAGAGGAGATGTGTGCAGCAAATACACCCGCCGTTTGAAGAAAATCAGACCATCCTTGTATTCCCACGGTCCTACCGCCTCTCCTTTTTGGATATTATATAGCAACAACTGCAACTGATCTGATTTCTGAATCTCCAAGCGAATCAAATTGAAATGAGGCAGGAGCGACATGGAAATTGAAGTAAGACTTGGTTGGTCTTCCAAGCAACGAGATAAAGCATCAGCCACTGTATTATGTTTACCTGCACGATATTCTACGGCAAAATCAAAACCCATGAGTTTACTTAACCAGTGTTGCTGGGGTGAAGTGATGATGCGTTGGTCCAGTAAGAATTTGAGACTGTAATGATCTGTCCGGATGAGAAAGTGACGTCCCCACAAATAAGCTCTCCAATGACGAACAACCTTAGCTAAACCAATGAGCTCTTTTTCATAAGCAGGAAGACTTTTATAACAACTCGCCAGGGGTCTACTGAAGTATGCAATTGGCTGCCCATTCTATTGTAACACAGCTCCCATTCCTGTATCAGAGGCATCGCATTCTAAAATGAACAGGGTGGTGAAGTCTGGAAGTGCCAATACAGGAGTGCTGGTCATAGCAATTTTTAAATGTTCAAATGCTTGAGTCGCCTCATTTGTCCAGTTGAATGAATCCCTGCGTAACATAGCTGTAAGGGGACCTGCAATAGTGCCATAATTTTGAACAAATTTTCGATAATAGCCTGTGAGGCCCAAAAAACCTCGTAAGCCTTTTACAGTGGTCGGTTTTGGCCAGTCAATCATGGCTGCAATTTTGCTTTTGTCTACAGCAACCCCTTCTCCTGAGATAATATGGCCAAGATAGGATACTTGGCGTTGAGCAATGCAGCACTTGGAACGCTTGAGAAATAATTGGTGAGTAGCCAGGATATCAAAGACAAGCCTCAAGTGTGCTAAATGATCTGTCCAGGAGTGACTATAGACAAGAATATCATCAAAAAACACCAATATGAATTTACGTAGGTGTAGCTGGAATACCTCATTCATAAAAGCTTGGAATGTGCTAGGGACATTGGTCAGGCCGAAAGGCATCACCAAGAACTCAAAGTGGCCATGATGAGTGCGAAATGCTGTCTTTTCTATGTCTGTTGGATACATTCTGATTTGATGATACCCTGAGTGCAAATCCAATTTTGTGAAATATTTTGCACCGTGTAATTCCTCCAATAATTCATCAATCACCGGTATAGGAAATTTATCTTTGATGGTCTTAGAATTCAGAGCTCTGTAATCGACGCAGAATCGCCATGTGTTATCTGCTTTAGTGACCAAAAGGACTGGTGAGGAATAAGGAGATTGATTAGGCTTGATGATACCCCGTTCTAACATATCTTTGCACTGCCTTTCAATTTCATCTTTCTGTGCATGAGGATATCTGTATGGACGCACCACGACAGGATGTGTTCCTGGCTCCAAATTGATGCGACGATCATAGGATCTTGCGGGTGGAAGGCCCCGTGGTTCTTGAAATATAGCATCAAATTTAGTCAAAAGATTGTCAAGATCTGTATCGAAAGGTGACTCCATGTTTGCAGCTTGAAGTTGTACAGTTGGAGTAGAATGTGGGCTATCAGTTCCCTGTAGTTCCATAACTCTGCCATTTTGTTTAAAAACCATGGATTTGGCTTTGAAATCCCATAGGATGGGACCCAATGTCTGTAGCCAATTCACTCCCAAGACAGCATCAACCCCATTTAACTTTAAAATATAGAAGTCAATATGAATTAATTGATTTCCCATCGTAACAGGAACATTCGGACACTGACCTGGACTTCTGATTTTGCTGCCATTGGCAACCACAACCTGCAATCCCTCCATTGGTTCACATGTCAGTCCTAGTTTTGTCACCCACCGAGAGCCCAGGAAGCTATGAGTACTTCCTGAATCAATTAAAATCAGTAAGTGATGTTGTCCAATGATGCCCTGAATTTTCATCGTTTTGCCTCCAGAATTCTCTCCCATGATGGCATGCAAGGATATTTCTGGTGGAAGATCTTCTTCAAATTCATGGTCCTCGTTATCTTCCTGGACGGATTCATCCACCCCATCTAGCCAGAACAAGGGCTTGCATTGATGTCCCCGATTGTAAACCTCATCACAGTTGAAGCATAAACCTTTGGCTCGTCTTTCATCCATCTTATTCCGGCTAAGTCGTTTGAAAGTTTTTTGGTTGGAAGAACTGGATGATGTATTTGATGATGGTTTATAAGCGAAAGGTATGAACCGCTTGGCTCCACTTTGTCTCTCATATAAACGTGCGAGACTCATGGCACTAATTAAATCTCTGGGTCTATGCAATTCTACCTCAATTGCGATGTATTCCTGTAACCCACTGATGAAAATCTCCACTTCTTGTTCTGTTGTGAGAGGACCTGCTCGGGCTGCCAATTGCTCAAACTTATGTTGAAATTCCTTCACGGTGCCGCCTTGTCTTAGCTTGGAAAGTTCCCCCAGTTTATTGCTTTGAATGGATGGACCAAAACGAAGATGGCATTGTCGTTTAAATTCTTCCCAAGAGATTCCAGGACGATCCCTATCCAATTTGAGGAACCAAACTTGTGCATCCTCATCTAAGTGATACGAAGCAATTTCTACCTTTTCTTCCTCTGGAATATGTTGGTGGCGGAAGAAATGATCACAACGACTCAGCCACGCAAGCGGGTCAATTTTTCCATCATAAAGAGGAAATTCCAACCGGCTGTATCTGGGTAGTTGTACACGCCCCTCCAAACGATTACCCATCTGAGGATGTCCTCGTGGTCCTCGATTCACACTTCCATCATCTCCATGTTGAGCCTCTAACCTGGTGGCCGCTAAATCCCGAGAAAGTTCTTCAATGCGAGCAGAGAGATGCTCCCTTTCTGTTCGATCGTGTTGGCGGTTCTCCTGATACATCTTCATGAAGATCTCAAATTGAACCTGTAGATTGTTTGAAGAAGCACCCATAACTTCCTGCTCTGATACCAATTTGTTATGGTCCCAAGATTGTGATCGAGTTACAGGGCAATTGACTGTAAAATCCACCTGTAAAGAATGGTGTTTACCCGACTTTCTTCCCTTATGACCTATTTTGAAAATATGTGAAGGGCTCGTTTAAGAGAGAACCCAACGATCTCAATGCAAATAAGATTCAAATTTCTTCTTTATTACTCCATGTCTTTGCTTACAATTTAAACAACTTGTTCAATAATCAACTCCTAAAAAGTTGGCACCACTACTTTACTATCTAAACCATTAGCATAAAAATAGAAATAACAATTAAATAAAATGAGATATGCATGAATCTGCCAGCTGGAGCATAATGCAATACTGGCCATTTTAACTTCAACTTCCAGTATTTAGCAGCCATAACTCCTAGTCTTCAGCAGCCACATCACCCACGTCTCTGATACATTTTCTTTTAGCCAAACTTCTTATCCACGTGGACGTTGTTCATAATATCTCCTCTCTCCTCCTTTTCTTTTTTTTTGGTAAGTTGACGTATATATTAAAAGAAGAAGATACAAACATTATAAGGGGCATACCCCAGATTTACAATGAGAACAGAAACATAAAACAACAGATGGCTACAAGCTAGCCACCGACCATAAAACTGAAACCTCACTAGATTCGTTAGGGAAACCAATACAACCAACTAACTAACAAATTAAGAATCTATGGTATTCACCCTCCAAGCTCGTTGGATCCTTTTGTTTTCATTTGTTGGTACGACATTCCTCATCAAATCAAGCTTATCACGAATGATATATTCGATTTGATTAAAGACCAAATTCGAAGTTCTAGACATTCCAGCAAAGATCCTTGCATTCCGTTCTTGCCATACATGATACACTGTAGCTGCGAAACTCAGTTTTTGAGAAAAATTGACGAAACTCTTGCCATGCCAAGAGACAGTGGCCCATCGAATCCATTCATCCCAGCCTTTTGTCATTCTTGGAATGTCGCATCTGTCACAAACATCCCACCAGATCGCTTTAGTATAGGAGCATTCAAAGAACAAGTGGTTGTGATCCTCATTGTTGCGGAGACAGAGTGAGCATCTATTGGGACCATGTATACCAAACCGATGAAGTTTATCTTGAGTTGTGAGTTTCTGTTGGACAGCCATCCATAGAAGAAATGAATGTCTTGGAACAGCATTCTTGAACCACACAATGTCATGCCATTCAACCATCTGACGATGACGTCTTAGTTGTTCCCAAGCTACTTTGATCGAGAATCTGTGATTTGGCGAATCCAACCAAACTATCTCATCCTTTTGCCCCATCTTAGGATTAGAATTGGAAGGAATAGCTTCTATAATGGGGTGCCAGCCAATAGCTTGGGTGGTAGGAGTTTTCCATTTTGAGTTATGAATTAGCACTTTCACCCTCGCGTTTTTGGCCATACCTGAATCATAGATAAATCTTTCCCCGTAAGAATCCGCGAGTGGGCTGTGAGGATGCCAATTGTCAAACCATAGAGAGGTTGTCATTCCATCTCCTATGATGTACTTCATCTTCGGCCATGCTAAGGATCTGAGCTTTAGAATCTTTCCCAAAGCCCAAGAGCAATTCTGTGGCGTCTTGATTGTCCAGAAATTCCTACCTCGCAACAGATTGGATCTGATCCAAGTAGACCATATTGAGCCATCTGAGTCATTGCACAGGTTCCAAATGTGTTTCAACAAAGCAATCTTGTTCCATTCTGTTATCCTTTTTATTCCTAGCCCCCCCTCCTTTTTTGGAAGACATACCTGATCCCAAGCCACTTTAGCCCCAGTAGTTCTCATATCTGAACCTGACCAAAGAAAGGATTTCATAATTTGCTCCACATTTTTAATTACTTGCCCAGGTAAGAGAAAGAGAGATGCCCAATAGACCTGTATGGAAAATAAGACTGAATTAATCAGTTGTACCCGTCCTGCATACGAGAGTGTTCTACAAGTCCAATGTCGAACTTTAGAGGTGATTCGATCCACGAGGCCCTTACAATAAACAGCCTTTAGTCTGGACGAGAGAAGAGGTACTCCCAAATATTTCATAGGGAGCTCCCCCTCTCTAAACCCAAGAATATGAATAATTTGTTCCCTCTCAGCATTTAACACACCGCTCAAGAAGATGTCACTTTTGTTTGGATTTGGATACAGACCTGATAGGTCTTGAAACTTTGTGAGCACAGTTCTGATCATACGAATTGAGTTTACATCCCCGTTGCTAAAAATCATCAAGTCGTCAGCAAAACAAAGATGAGAAATTTTGTCCTTCTTTTGGCTGGCACCCCATTATAGAAGCTATTCCTTCCAATTCTAATCCTAAGATGGGGCAAAAGGATGAGATAGTTTGGTTGGATTCGCCAAATCACAGATTCTCGATCAAAGTAGCTTGGGAACAACTAAGAGGTCATCGTCAGATGGTTGAATGGCATGACATTGTGTGGTTCAAGAATGCTGTTCCAAGACATTCATTTCTTCTATGGATGGCTGTCCAACAGAAACTCACAACTCAAGATAAACTTCATCGGTTTGGTATACATGGTCCCAATAGATGCTCACTCTGTCTCCGCAACAATGAGGATCACAACCACTTGTTCTTTGAATGCTCCTATACTAAAGCGATCTGGTGGGATGTTTGTGACAGATGCGACATTCCAAGAATGACAAAAGGCTGGGATGAATGGATTCGATGGGCCACTGTCTCTTGGCATGGCAAGAGTTTCGTCAATTTTTCTCGAAAACTGAGTTTCGCAGCTACAGTGTATCATGTATGGCAAGAACGGAATGCAAGGATCTTTGCTGGAATGTCTAGAACTTCGAATTTGGTCTTTAATCAAATCGAATATATCATTCGTGATAAGCTTGATTTGATGAGGAATGTCGTACCAACAAATGAAAACAAAAGGATCCAACAAGCTTGGAGGGTGAATACCATAGATTCTTAATTTGTTAGTTAGTTGGTTGTATTGGTTTCCCTAACGAATCTAGTGAGGTTTCAGTTTTATGGTCGGTGGCTAGCTTGTAGCCATCTGTTGTTTTATGTTTCTGTTCTCATTGTAAATCTGGGGTATGCCCCTTATAATGTTTGTATCTTCTTCTTTTAATACATACGTCAACTTACCAAAAAAAAAAGAAATTTTGTCCTTCTTGCATCTCCAGTGGAACTTGAATTCTTGGTTGGCACTCATCTTGCAGAATAGCCCCGAAAGGATTTCCATACATAGGACAAACAAATATGGGGATAGTGGATCCCCTTGTCTCAGCCCTCTTCCCCCTTGAAAGTAACCTGCAAGCTCACCATTGACGTTGATAGAGAATTGACATGATGTAACACAAACCATGATCCAATCAATTACTGTTCTAGGGAATCCCATTTTTATTAACACAGCGTCAACGAAATCCCACCGCACCGAGTCGTAAGCCTTCATCAGATCAACTTTCATAGCACAACGAGCAGGTCCCGTAGATTTATGATAGCCTTTCATTAGTTCCTGAGACAACAGAATGTTGTCACTGATTCTCCGTCCTGAGATAAAAGCAGTCTGATATGGACCAACTAAGGATGGCAAAACAACTTTGATTCTCCCAGCTAGAATCTTAGCGATGCATTTGTACACTGTATTGCAGCAAGATATAGGACGAAAATCCGTCAACCTTGTAGGATTAGCAACTTTAGGAATAAGGGAAATGGATGTAGCATTCATTTCTTTAAGCATTCTACGAGTCTGAAAGAAGGATCTAACAGCGTTGATTACATCTTCCCCAACTATGTGCCACATTCTTTTGAAGAAACCTGCGTTAAAGCCATCTGGACCAGGGGCTTTGTTGTTCTTCAAACTAAACATAGCATGCTTAATCTCCTCCCTTGTTACATCATGTGCGAGTACTTGCTGTTGCGTTGAGGACAGTTTCAAGTTAATTGCCGATTCCATCACTTCCTCGTTCAGAACCCTAGGCATCTGATCCACTCCTAACACACGATGGAAGTATGCAATTACTTCTGATTTGACTGCCGCGTGTCCTTCGACAACCTCTCCATCCTCCCTTGTAAGTGATAGAAGCTTATTTCTATTCTGTCTTCCATTTACTGATTTGTGAAAGTAGCTAGTATTCTGATCCCCCAAGCTAAGCCATTGTATCCTTGCCTTCTGTTTGAAAAAACTCTCTTCAGCCCTGACGGTAGAAGCGTATTTACGAACAGCATCCCTTTCTCGCATGCACAAAATTGGATTCTCATGCGCTGTATGCAGAGCCTGTTGAGCCTTATCCATTTCGTTTTTTGCATCTTTAACTCTATCTGAAATGTTGGAGAAGTGAGCCATGTTGAAAAGTTTCAATTCCTGCTTTAGCTTTCTTAGTTTGCAACACAGCTGATACATTGGACAACCCCCCGAATTCTGATCCCATACCCTCTTCACCAAGGGCATGAACTCGTCATGATCCATCCACATATCGAAGAATCTGAATGGTTTCTTTATGTTCTGATCATTGCCAATAACCTTTACCACCATAGGAGAATGGTCTGACATACTCGAAGGCAAAAATCTCGCTTCTGATAAGGGGAAGTTCAGATTCCACTGCTCATTGACAAGCACTCTATCTAGTTTCCGCATAATCAGATTCTCAGGACATTGGTTCGACCAAGTATAATGCATACCTGAATACCGAAGATCATCTACTTTCGCTTCTCGAATACATGTATCCAATCTGTCCATAGTACCAGCCCATGTAGTAGACCCTCCTAACCTGTCCGACTGGTTGCGGATAGCATTAAAGTCACCCATAAGAATCCACGGGGTTGACTCCCATCCATCACTACGACTCACTATATCAGACCATAATGCCTCACGTAAGGAAGCACTATTGTCTCCATAAATAATTGAAGTATTGAAAATGATATTGGTAGCTAATATAGTGACAGAAACATGAATAGCCTGCTTTGACATTCCAACAACATCCACCTTCACCGTATCAGCATTCCAACAAACCCAAATACGACCACGACAAGAGAAATCATAATTATACAAGAAGGACCAAGAACGCATAAGAAGTTTAGAAACATTATCTTTATTCTTGTCTTTAACTCGAGTTTCAACCAAGCCAAAAAGAGCTATCCTCTCTTGATGGATGAGCCGACGCAATTCTGAATGCTTTATAGGATCATTCAAACCTCTAATATTCCAACATCCAATAATCATAGGAAAATAGAGAGGAGTACAAACAGCAACACAAAGATTACCTTGACGTGCCTCCTAGAGAGGAGCCAGATTTCTGATTCTTCTTTGAAGAGGCTTTTGAACCCTTTTTCTTTTTCTCTAGAGAGTCTATAGCCTTAATAGCTAACTGATTAACAGTTTCCCTTTCGGTGGAATTCAGGGTTTGAGGGGTTGTCAGGATCGTTGACGTTAACTCCTTATCGGTTCGTTCCCCATCTGTATCATCTCCCATTGCGTCCATATCTTGATCTAAAGCAGTACTTGCAGCCGCTTGCTCCTGTTTCATGTCTTCTCGTAAACTCGTCAAGACAAGAGGAGAGGAAGGATTTTCATCTTCATGACAAGCAGCATTGCGCACATCTGATGCCGCATGATCATTCATATTACAATCAGACATATGCATACCAGATGTTGAACAACCATTCTCATTACAATTACCCACTTTAGATGCCAAGGGAGCATTCTCCCCACTCACAGAACCCTTGTTCCGTTTACTAACTACCTGCCACTGAAACTGATTCTGCTTGTTATCCGCAGATTTAGAGTTCATAGCTCCTAGATTCCTCTTACCCTCTGCCACCACTTTAAGATTATCAATGTTCTTAGTAGCACATAGCGCTGTGGTGTGTCCAAAGACATTGCAATTACTGCACTTCGACGGTATCCATTCGTACTCAGCTGAAATTGTTATGAATAACCCATTTGGACAGCGAAGATCATATTCCTTAACCAACGCCTTCGAAGCATCTATCTCAACGCAAACTCTTGCGTAACTAAGCCTTTTTCGCAACAATGTAGTATAATCCGCATGAAGGGGGACTCCAATAGCACTCGCTACACAGCTAAACCCCTTAATAGTCCAATACTCGAGAGGGACATTATACAGCCTAACCCATACCGGAACTCTGGCCAAATCATCTTTCAAAAATTGCATGTTTGGTTGCCAACGTTTAAGCACCAAAGGCCTGTTTGCCATGTGCCATGGGGCTCTTTCCAGCACATTAGTGGCATGATCGATAGAATCAAAAGTGAAGATGAAGAAACCATTATCCGAAGACAAAACTTCTGATAGACCGTAGGAGCTCCATATTCTTTTGGCAATAGAATTAACCACGGGATACGGTAATTTCTGCCCCACAAAATGACCAACCAGGGTGGATTTCCAAAATTCGCAGCCATCTTCAAACACATCAAGTGGAGGAGCTACTGTCACACGACCATCAGTCGTAATAGGGGGTGCAAAGTGCAGATTACGGACAGAACTAATGCCAAGGGTCTTGCTACCCTCATTGTCAGCAACATCAGAACCCTTCAAAGCATTTAAAAAATTCAGTTTCGGTCTAAATTTTAGTTGTTCTTGTTGATGAGACCCTACCTTCACCTCATCATCTTTAGAACTCAACACATGGTTCATTTCTGGAACAACATTAGAAGCTTGGACAGGAGAGTGTTTCTCTATGGTAACATCAGGATCAACTTGAAACTGAGAAATCCTCATCCCATGGCTATTCAACATATCTTGCAGTTCTAATCTTAATGTATGTCCAGACTTAACTCACCAACACACACACACACACAAAGTGCAACAAACAAGAAGTTTTATTAATCAGAATTGTCTGACTTACATGTCTGGTTATGCCTTTATTTATACTAACTCTAGACTTAAATAAACCCTAATGGTCCCCCTTAGGTGGACTTATATTAAGCCCACTTACAATTGACCCAAATAAGTAATAATAACCCAAAGACTAAGAAGAAAATAATACAAATCCAAAAATTATCATCCTAAATATGCTAGAATCAGATTTGTCACCATTAAGAAGTCCCAAATAAACTAGGAAAGCTGATATGAAGTCTTCTTTCCTTTTTGTAGCTAGGATGAATAAGGAATCCTTGTAAGAAAAGGATTCTGAAATAGTTATGAATCCTTGCCACACTTGGAAACTATGTTGCAGCCCATTAAAGATTTTTGTAGAATTAGTTGATTTCCAAAATAAGCTGCCACATCCTTTTAGGAAAAGAATCCTAGTCAAATAGGAAGTCCACAAGTCAAAAAGGAAGTAAATAACAAAATTCGTACAGCCTCTGTTGACCCATGTTTTGATACCTTTCCGAACTTTGATTGACTTGAAATTTTAAACCAAGGTAATAAAACATGTCAGGAGACTCCACGTAAAATTTCAGTTTGATCCAACAGTCGGATTGAGAATTATGATTGTTGCTATAAAACTGGATAGGTGCACTTTTTACGTCAAAATCCGAATTTGACCTTGCCTGGATCATTTCAAAAATAAAATAATAAATCCTAGTATTTAAATGAAATAATTAATGTTCCCACATATAATAGAAAATCTAAAAACTAGTTAGGAAACCACAAAACACATGGAAACATCACAAAATAAGGGTTGCCAAAACTTATAGAAAATTGACAGTCTTGTTGTTAAAACTTTGTGCCCAAATAAGGGTGGATTAGGCCCTTCTTGCACATGGATTAAATGTACTAAGGCCTTCTCTTGACACTTCAAAGGATCTCTAAATTTAGCCTTGACCGAAACTTGCACAACCAATCCATTCAATGCGTTTTGCAATGCCTCTGCTTTGGACCTTGTGATGGGCCTATTTGGAATGTGTGATGGGTCTTTAGTATTCGTGGGCTTATTCACACCACCTTGAATAATTTTGTTGCAACTCGTCCTCCCAACCCTATTATGAGGTATTGATTCCACCCGCATCTGCCTTATAAAATAAACCCTTTACAACTTAAAATCCCTAGAACTACAACAAGGCACCCACAACACTTCAAATATGAGAATCATAAAAAAAATATTTAAATAATTATATTGCAAAGGGAATAACATTTTTACTCTTCAAGCAATGATGAAAATCACCTGAAATAGTGGCGGCGTGCACAAGTGAATGAGGTGGACTATGAACAATAATGTCACATGTGCCGATAAAAGGGAGGCACATGACCTATTAGATCAGGTGCATCCTTTCTTTATCTTTCTCCCTACACTAGCAGTGGAAAATTATTGTGACACTATAGTTAATAGAGAAAAGAATGTTAATTATGGGTGCGCTGGAATGGAAAAATCATTGTTATGTTACTGAATTCATGATTGACAATGTGAAATTATTGTGTGTTAACTTCGGGTGGTTGTTATGGGAATGCTAGTAAGGAGGAGATAGTTCATTTTTGGTTATAGTGGTTATTGTATTATCATTGCTAATGGTTGGGCTATTGTTTATTGTTGGATTCTAGCAAGAAGAAGGGGTGGTGGCTGGTTTTGTTTTTATAAAAGAAGGTTTTGTTGTTTGTTTTTTTTTTTTTTTTGGTTCTGGTGGGTTTCTATTTTCTTTTTCTTTTTTAAGGTATTTCTCTTGGTTTTCTAATATGTTTTAATGTTCTTTATGGTTGGCTAAAGTATTTTTTATTGTGTATCCTATGCCTTAAATGATAGTGTTATGGTTTCTTGTCAAATTGGGAAATAAAATAAAGTTTTTATATTCTTTCTTTACTACGAATCTCTAATTTGAAAAAAAAATTATTAAATATTTTTTCCTTTTCTTGACTGAGCTGGATCTCTTTCTATATATATTTTTAGTTTTGCTTAAATCTCTATTTTATAAAAACTGATCTCTCTTTATTTTTTCCTCATATATCAAATCTTTTATTGTATTATTTAATCCTCTATATTTCTTGCTATAATCTTCAATCACCAATATTTTTATTTCTATTATTATTTTTATTTTTAAAAAATTCTTTTATATATATGTGTGTGTGTGTGTGTTAAAAAACTGATCACACAAAATAAATTAAACAAAAGTGCAACAAAATCATGAAATGATTGTAAATTAAATGAATCGCATAAAAAAGATTATTATTTTTTGAAATTTAAAATATGTTGAAACATTGGAGTAAAAAACGAGTTATGAGAGCATTTATCATTTTGTTTTATCATATTGTTTTTACATTCAACAATGTTATTTTATTAAAGTTAATAAGGAGTGGTAGTTTTGTGGATAATACCGTTTTTTAAAAAAAATCACCTAAAGGTACCTCGTATTCTCTACCTAGATTTCTTTTATTACCTTTATCTTTTTATTAAGTTGATCTTCAACTTTATTCTCATAATGTTTAAACATTTCAAAAGCTTCATCTTTGTTTCTTAGTTAATAGGTATAATGATACTTTGTACAATCATTTATAAAATTAATATAATAATATTTTATATCTCTAGTTTGCATATAAATTATCATTATCTGAGTGAATTAAATCTTGAGCTTCACTATTTTTTTTAATTGTTTGAAACGAAGTCTATCAATTTTAATTCTAAATAAACTTACATGTATAATTTTTCTCAAAATCATAGTTGGTAATTGATTAATTAATCTTTGTATAGGATTATAATTCACATTACCCCAACCTATTATGCCACTTATCATAAGACTCAGACAAGTAAAGAATAAGAGGCATTATTATTATTATTATTATTATTATTATTATTATTATTATTATATGTTACAATTGTCGTTACATTCATTTCAAAGAGGTCATCACATAGATATTCCATTTCCATAAACGTATCACTCTTTAACTTTCACAAATCATTTTATATATAATTTTTCTCAATAATGAGTCAACACGAAGTTTTTTCTAATACTAGTAACATGAAACACATTGTTTAGAGTAATAAGCTTTTAAAAAATTATCTTTAGTAAGACTTTCCTAATGCCTAGAAGCTTCAAAAATTAAAGTGGCTACATAACTCATAATCAAGATTAAGATATGATCCTGGAAATTTGAAAGAGGTCTAATAAGAGTGTGATATAATAGAAACTTATCCCAATGGACTAGCACTATTGGAATGAAGTCGAAATATGTCACCAAACCGGTTAATCTTCGATAAGTCAAATTCAGTTCGGTTAAAAACTAAAGAATGCAAGAATCTCTCTCACATGTTAAAACTGAAAAGTTCAAAAGTGATGTGGATCAGCCCTCAAACACTAAAGGCCCATCACATATTCCAAATGGGCCCATCACAAGGTCCAAAGCGAAGGTATTGAAAGAAGCATTGAATATACCCGTTTGCAAATTTCAGCCAAGGCTAAACTTGGGGATTCCTTGGAGCATCAAAAGGAGGCCTTATTTGGGCCATGAAGTTTCGACAATAAGGCTGCTAATTTTATATCAGTTTCGTCCAGCCTTGTTATGTGATATTTTATTGTTTTGTGCAGTCCTAATTAGTATTGGATTTCCTACAATGTGTGGGGATACTGATTATTTCTTTTAAATATTAGAATTTATTATTAATATTTTATTTGCATGTCACGTCAGAAAACATAACAGAGGTAACAAAGGAATTGAAGTTGACTGAGGAAACACATGACCGACATATTCTCCTTGCTGTGCAAGGAGAATAATTCAGCAACTTAATTGTGTTTTCTAATAATGGAAGGATACCAAGAGGTGGCAAAAATGAGCATAAAAGGTAGCATTATTTTCCTTCTAAAAAAAGAATAAATACAAGGGTGAGATCAAAATTCTATTCTTTAGGAAACTAGTTAGGAAACCCAAGTGGCAATAACTTTTCCTTTAATTCCTAGGATTATTCGGCAGCATTATAGGCTATAAATAAGTCTTATATAAGACCTACAATGTTTTCTTTTTCTCTTTCTCACAATAGATAAAAACTTAGGACTAATGGGATTTATTTTTATTTTGTTAGCTACAACTCAAGGCTTGTTTAATCTTAATTAATATTTTGTTTTCAGTTAGGATCCAAGACTTGTTTGGATTAGGGTTTGGGCTTACTAGTAAAGATTTTGAGTTAGTTTTTATATGTGGGTCAATTCAATTCACAAAGGTAGATCCATTATGGTTAATTTTTCAGAACTATTTAAACACATGTAAGCCTAAACATTTCAGTAGCCATTGATGAATAATACTTTTAAACTTTTTAATGTATGAAAGAGCTTCTTGTATTCTTTGGTTCTTGAATGAACTGGATCTGACTTATCGAAGATTAATTGGTTTCGTGATATCATTCGACTTCATTCTAATAGTGTTGATGTTTTGGGGTAGGTTTTCAGTCACACTACTATCAGACCTCTTTCAACTTTCCAGGATCATATCTCAATCTTGATTGTGGGTTGCGTAACCATGTGATCACAACAAGGTTGACATCACTTTATATTGTGTATGTTTTGACCTATAAGAAACCCTTAATTCATAAATGAGAGGTATAATAAGAAAGACGCCACAAGGTAAGTTGTACCTTGATAAGTTAAATTTGTTCTTTATCCTAGCAAAAACAACGTGTTGCATTACGCAAAACACAAGTTTATTTCACAAATCTATAACTGCTGAAAATCTCAACTTGCAAAACCTTATATAATAGTTCAACTAGTAATCCTAATGAACCTAAAACACAAAGAAACTGGGGCATACCCCAAAGATATGCCAAGAGGACATGCCCTCAATATCAAAACAAGATAAAATCATCTAGAGTTGAAAATTATGTTAGCTCCACGCAATATGAAGCCTTCTATTAGTAGTGGAGATACATTCACTAATCCAATTAACCAAATCAAGAGGAAAGCCAATTATACGAAGAACGACCAAAATGAAGTCCCACCCAACTGAATCATAAGCTTTCATTAAATCCACTTTCAAAGAACACTTAGTAGGACCCCTTTCTTGATTATAATTATGAAGAAGCTCTTACGTAAGATGTTATTGATATTTTGCCTCTCTATAAAAGCAAACTGAAATGGGCAATAAAGTCAAGAAGCACTCTCTTAACTCTATTAAAAATAATCTTGGTAATGCTTTTGTAGATTGTATTACAACAAGAAATAGGCCTGAAATCCTTAACCCTAAAAGGATTAGCAACCTTAGGGATTAAGGCTATAGTAGTTGCATTCACCTTTTTGAGTAATCGACCAGAATTGAAAAAGGACCAAACAACAGCAAGGGTATCTTGACCAATGATACTCCAAGCTTCCTTAAAGAAACCCATATTGAAACCATCTGGACGAGGAGCCTTATTATAATCCTTAAGAGAGAAAAGGACCTTTTGAATCTCATCATCATTAATCTGATTGTCAAGGCATGATTTGAGATGACGACAATCATAAGGAAAGAACCTCACCAAGAAGAGAGAGATTAACAATGGTGTCATTTACCCCTTTTGCGTTAGTAATACAGGTGTCACCATCACCTTAAATTGAGAGAATTTTGTTACGATGACAAGTACTTATAATTGTCTTTATATTAAAGTACTCATTTTAAATGCGGGTTTGCCAGATAGACATATTTCACAATTCAGAGAATTGATTAATATGTTTAACTACTGAATTGGAGAAGACAAAGAAAGGGCAACAAAAAAGAAGTCTGAATCTGTCCTGCAACCCAGACACTATTCAACCTATATCTTGAGTTCTAGAAGTTAAAATGAGGTCATTATTTTTTTGTTAGAAAGTTAAGACAAATAACCATAACTTTCATGCAGATTATTTGTTCAAATTCTGATGTTATTAATGATATTTTGTCCAGCCACCAAATTAGCCACAAGCCACCAAATCAATCTCTTGTTTATGTTTAGGTATAAAATGAGGCATTTGCCATACATTTAGGTATCTTGGTTTTCAGATCAAGATCTTGCTCTCGCTTTCTTTCTTTGTATTTTTGCAATGCTCAAGTTTTATTTCATGTTATATTCTCATTAATCTCTTGTATTTTTGCAATGTTCTTATCTTATCTATTTATGTTTTTCTTCTTCATTATGTTTAGTAAAGTTTATTTTACCACTGTGAAAAGGTTACACTAATGGTGTTAGAATAAATATAGTATAAACTAAACATGGACTTTAATGTTTATATTCAAGAAAGTTTGCTATTAACATGTTTTATAATTATTATTTTACTCATTCTTAATACCCTGCTTGTTAAGTGGTGAGTCTAGATTCATGGTCTATAACCCTTCATACAACAAATATTTAATTCTTTTATAGCTTACTGTATGGATAACCGACACTTATGCTATAAAAGAAACTTGATTTATTGTTGACATAAGTGAGCACCATAAATACTTGACAATATTTACAAGTATTGGTGTTCTTAAATAAAATAATTAATATGATCATGTAAATTTATAAAGAGCCATGAATGATAAATCATTCGATAAGTAATAAAAAGAGTTTGGACTTTATTTATTTGAAATCTCATTAGTGGATCCTCTAACTTTGTCAATTGTTTTATCTTTGTTTAAAATCCTTGCATCAATAATATCACATCTCAAAGTTATTTATTACTTTGACACTACTTCACTTGGGAGAAGACATCAACTATTTGATTGTGTTATACGACATTGATAATTCTTAACGGAGTGGAAGAAGAAACTTGAATTCTTATCCCCTGGATTTAGTCATTGAATCCGAGATTTTTGCCTAAGAAAGCTCTCGTCAGCTTGAGCAAGTCTCACATACTCCTAAACCAATATAGATTCAGTTCTATGAATATCTAAGTCAAGAGGATTTGGCTACATCATACTTTGGGCATCTTCCATGGCCTTCTTAGCTATGTGAACCCTATCCGAAATCTTTGTAAGAAATGTCTTATTAAATTCTCTCAATGCAATCTTAACATGCTTCAACTTCCTACACAATATAAACGAGTACTAAAGACTTCCATCTCCCAAGCCTTGATAATTGTCTGATTAAATTGAGGATGATCAGCCCAAAAATCAAAAAACTTGAAAAGAAATTTTCTTTTGGGCATGCTCACTAGCTTCTTCAACATCGGAGAATGATCAGAAATGCCAAAAAGAAGAAAGGTAGCTTTAGAAGCTGATCAACTTCCACTTCATATTTACAAGCAACCAATCCAATTTTTCCAAGATAAGCCTGTTACATTGCCAGTTAGTCCGACTGAACATTGAACCTGAGAACCTGATTAGTCCACTCGGAATGTGTAATGGGACTTTGGTGTTCTCGAGCTGATCCACATCATACCCTCTCTCCTCAAAAGGATTCGACCTCGAATCAAAACTTTTGTCAAACAAAGTAAGATCAACAACATTAAAGGTAACATTAACACCATACTCACCTGGAAGATCAACTTTATAGGCATTGTCATTGATCCTCTCTAAAACTTGGAAAGGATCATCACCACGAGGCTATAACTTTGATTTCATATGGTTAGGAAATTGTTCCTTACGTATGTGCACCCAAACCCAATCACCAGTTTGGAAAACAACTTGTTTACAATCTGTTCCTTTTCTCTATTTATAGTTGAACTGCCTCATAGAGTTGTCTCCTCATCCTTGCCTTTTTTTTACTATCTAAACTTACATTTTCTTTCTAAGGTAGAAGAATTAAGTCCATGAAAGCTAGTGGATTAAATTCATAAATAATTTCACAAGGAGAAAATCAATGGTCAAATGCACATTTCCTTAGTTATCGATTTTCTTGGGTACAATCCTTAGAGTAACCACACGTTTAAATCCTATGTTTACTAATTACCATCACTGCTTAGCATAATTTGTTTGTAACATTACCATATTTTTTTTCTAGGTGTCACAACCATTTGTTACATATCACCCCATTAACATTTACTTTGACTTAGTATTATATCAAACTGTATTATGTCTTAAGTTGTCAATCAACCCCCCCTGTCATAAACATTTTTAAGCATCGGTTAATGGTCTTACACAATGTTTTCCATTATACAATCAATGGTAATTTAAATGGTAGATTATTTGGAAACAATAACACCATGATTTCTACTAATTGAAAACAACAACACAATGGTCTCCATTCAAAACAAAAACAACCACATGAATTTCCTTTTTATTTGGGACAACTAGAAAGTAATTTTTGCTGCCCATAATTTAATTTAAAGGATTTGTCAACTTAAATAGAAGCATAGGAAAAGGAGAATCTACATCATCATCTTATAATTAACCAAATTGTACTTTGCTTCCTTGGTCATCATTGTTTTTAGCAACTAAACATCAAAAGTTGCTATATTCATAAATATTGGTAATTAATCATCAACTATCAATTTATATCTTGTACTTAGTCATTGATATTGCGGTTATTATGTATCATTCACCGACACTGCGGCCACTAAGTATCATTCTTATCTCATCCTTAATCGTTGATGCTATGGCCACTAAATATAATCCGATCGTCCCCTCGCGGATGCCAATAATACTGGCAAACCGATTTGATTGCCAACAAATTCAGCTATTAATATCTTCCTACCGAGCTATCTTTAATATTTTACTCCATATCTTCATACAACCTTATACCGCATTACTTTATTTTAAATGGGGGAGGAACAAGAATTGGCTTTTGTTTTTTTGAAAGAGAAATTATGTTCTGCACCTGTTTTGGCTTTACCTGACTTTATGAAAGCATTTGAAATAGAATGTGATGTGTCTGGAATGGGAATAGGTGCTGTTGTGATGCAGGATCGGAGGCCTATTGTGTATTTCAGTGAGAAGAATTCGTAATCTATTCGAATCATGAGTCCTTGAAACATCTAAAAGGACAAGGTAAGTTGAATACGAGACATGCAAAATGGGTTGAATTCATTGAAACTTTTTCTTATGTAATCAAGTATAACTAAGGCAAAGAGAACATAGTAGCTGATACACTTTCATGCAGGTATGTTTTTTTACACACCATGAATACTAGATTGCTAGGCTTTGAATGTGTAAAGGAATTGTATGATAATGATTATGACTTTGATGAGATTTATAATGCATGTGTACATTCAGTTTTTGGTAAGTTTTATTTGATGGATGGTTATTTGTTCAAAGAGAATAAATTGTGTGTTCCTGCTAGTTCTTTGCGTGAATTGCTTGTTCGTGAAGCACATGAGAGTTGTTTAATGGGTCACTTTGGGGTTGGGAAAACCTTGGATGTATTGCATGAGCATTTCTATTGGCTAAAGATGAAAAGGGATGTGCAACAAATTTATGAACAATGCATTGCTTGTAGAAAGGCAAAATCTAGAGTACAACCCCATGGACTGTATACACCATTACCTGTGCCTACTGAACCTTGGGTAGATATCTCTATGGACTTTGTTTTATGTTTACCTAGGTTAAAGAAAGGTAGAGACTCTATTTTTGTTGTGGTTGATAAGTTTTCTAAAATAGCACATTTCATTGCATGTCATAAAACAGATGCATCTCATATTGCAGACTTGCTCTTTAGGAAGATTGTATGTTTGCATAGCATTCCTAAGAGTACAAGTTCCTAAGCTACCTTTGGAAGACTTTATGGGGAAAGTTGGGAACTAAACTCTTATTTTCGACAACATGTCATCCTCAAACAGATGGACAAACTGAGGTAGTGAATAGAACATTATCCCAACTTTTGCATGTTGTAATTCAAAAGAATCTGAAAAGTTCAGAAGAATGTTTGCCTTTTATTGAGTTTACTTATAATAGAACTGTGCATTCAACCATCAACTTTTCTCCTTTCGAAATTGTTTATGGGTTTTGTCGCGGGGGAGTACCGACGCGACGTCGTCTGGCGACAGCGGAGGTTCTTTGTCGTGCCTTCTGTGTAAGGTGTTGAGAAGATTTTTAGATTTAATCATAAAATTATAATTAATATTCGGGAGTCGCCACCTAATATTATGGTAACTAGGAACCTATGGTCTGCAAGGGGAAGACGCATCACCCCCAGTGCACCCTACCTAGGGTAAGCTGCATTGTTGTTTGATTGTTTTCTAAGTCGAGTTTCTATTCGTTGGTCTGCATTGTTGGTCTTTTCTAAGGTTCAAGATGGATCTCTCTTCATGAGAAAGTCTCTACCTTATTGGGTTAAATCCTAACTATTCTAAAGTCTAAATTTTAGCATCGCATTTATTTACACCTTGTATCTTTAATACCTGAGGGTGTACTTTAATTTTACACCCACGAATATTAAAGTCTACATTTGGATCCTAAAAAAAATTGGAAAAAGGTTTTTGATATTTTGGCCAAACCTCAATAATGGATGATCATAAATCAGTTATGATATCCATTTTTTTTATTTTCAAAACATGAAAAAGATGCAAGTTTTTTAGTGAAAATATGCTTGGAAAAGTTTTTAAGATATGACCGTAGGCATGAAAACACTTTTTTAAAAAAATATTTTGGATATTTTAATACCGGATTTGTATTTTATAATGTAAATATACAACCTGATATTATGCAAAATAAGTAGAAAAATATTTGAGAAAATCATTTTTTTTAGGATTTTTTGAAATTTTTTTCTTTTTTTTAATATTATAATATATTATTATATAAAACAAATATAAAATAAATAAATAAGTAAAAATTTACCATACGATTGAGAGTGCCAAGCATTTATTGTACCAAGTATTATACAACACAAATCTAGATTAACCATTTAACAAGTAAGGTATTAAAAATTAATAAGATAAAAATGATAAGACATGTTAATAGCAAGTTGTTTAGGATATAAGCATTGAAGTCCATATTGGGTTTATATTATACTTATTCTTACACCATTGGTGTAACCTTTTCACCTTGACATAATAAACTTAGCTAGACATAATAAACTTAGCTAAACATAATGAAGAAGAGAAAGAGAAGAGAAAAGTTTAAAAATCAACTCCTGCTGCTAGAGAGAGAGAGAAAAGAGAGAAAGAGAGAGAGTGTGGTGCTGCCGGAGCTACATCTACTCCGTCCACCGTTGGATTGCCCTCATTTCTGACTATGTTGTTCCTTCCCACATTCTCTCAACATTGACCGAACGGATCTGTTATCCAATCAACGAGGTAAGAGATATTGATCTCGCAATATTTCTACTATTCTGCATTTTCAGTTCTGGAACTATGGAGAAGTGGTGAAGTTGCAGCATAGTGAACGGATTTTCTTCATGATTTCTCTTATGGCTGTAATAGATATGAAGGCCTTTGCCATATGTGAAGATTAACTCACAGTTCTTTGGAAAAGTTTCATTTTTCTTGCTAGTTTCAGAGTGGTTTGTCGTAGCTTGATCTCCTTTGTTCACCGTTGGATCGTTACCATTTTTGAGTATGTTGTTCTTCAGAACCTACTCTACATCTTGACCGAACGGATTATTGTTACAATCAGTGTGCTGGGAGATATTGGCCTCGTAATTCTACAATTATCTTCTTCCTTCATGAACTAATCTGCATCTTGTTGTTTATGAGATTAGATTGCTGTTATTTCTGAGCTTAGGTTGCTTCTTGGACTCAGTTTATCTTCTTAGAATTTTGTTCTCTCCAGTATTTGTGTGCTACCATAATGTCTCTATGTTCTTCTGTGGAAAATGTTCCAATGGTTAGCTCTAACATTGAACAACACAATCAAGTTAAGTCTGGACATACATTAAGATTAGAACTGCAAGATATGTTGAATAGCCATGGGATGAGGTTTTCTCAGTTTCAAGTTGATTCTGATGTTACCATAGAGAAACACTCTCCTGTCCAAGCTTCTAATGTTGTTCCAGAATTGAACCATGTGTTGAGTTCTAAAGATGATGAGGTGAAGGTAGGGTCTCATCAACAAGAACAACTAAAATTTAGACCCAAACTGAATTTTTTAAATGCTTTGAAGGGTTCTGATGTTGCTGATAATGAGGGTAGCAAGACCCTTGGCATTAGTTCTGTCCGTAATCTGCACTTTGCACCCCCTATTACGACTGATGGTCGTGTGACAGTAGCTCCTCCACTTGATGTGTTTGAAGATGGCTGCGAATTTTGGAAATCCACCCTGGTTGGTCATTTTGTGGGGCAGAAATTACCGTATCCCGTGGTTAATTCTATTGCCAAAAGAATATGGAGCTCCTACGGTCTATCAGAAGTTTTGTCTTCGGATAATGGTTTCTTCATCTTCACTTTTGATTCTATCGATCATGCCACTAATGTGCTGGAAAGAGCCCCATGGCACATGGCAAACAGGCCTTTGGTGCTTAAACGTTGGCAACCAAACATGCAATTCTTGAAAGATGATTTGGCTAGAGTTCCGGTATGGGTTAGGCTGTATAATGTCCCTCTCGAGTATTGGACTATTAAGGGGTTGAGCTGTGTAGCGAGTGCTATTGGAGTCCCCCTTCATGCGGATCATACTACATTGTTGCGAAAAAGGCTTAGTTACGCAAGAGTTTGCATTGAGATAGATGCTTCGAAGACGTTGGTTAAGGAATATGATCTTCGCTGTCCAAATGGGTTATTCATAACAATTTCAGCTGAGTACGAATGGATACCGTCGAAGTGCAGTAATTGCAATGTCTTTGGACACACCACAGCGCTATGTGCTACTAAGAACATTGATAATCTTAAAGTGGTGGCAGAGGGTAAGAGGAATCTAGGAGCTATGAACTCTAAATCTGCGGATAATAATCTTTGTGTTGCTGTTTGTACTCCTCTCTATTTTCCTATGATTATTGGATGTTGGAATATTAGAGGTTTGAATGATCCTATAAAGCATTCAGAATTGCGTCGGCTCATCCATCAAGAGAGGATAGCTCTTTTTGGCTTGGTTGAAACTCGAGTTAAAGACAAGAATAAAGATAATGTTTCTAAACTTCTTATGCGTTCTTGGTCCTTCTTGTATAATTATGATTTCTCTTGTCGTGGTCGTATTTGGGTTTGTTGGAATGCTGATACGGTGAAGGTAGATGTTGTTGGAATGTCAGATCAGGCTATTCATGTTTCTGTCACTATATTAGCTACCAATATCATTTTCAATACTTCAATTATTTATGGAGACAATAGTGCTTCCTTACGTGAGGCATTATGGTCTGATATAGTGAGTCGTAGTGATGGATGGGAGTCAACCCCGTGGATTCTTATGGGTGACTTTAATGCTATCCGCAACCAGTCGGACAGGTTAGGAGGGTCTACTACATGGGCTGGTACTATGGACAGATTGGATACATGTATTCGAGAAGCGAAAGTAGATGATCTTCGGTATTCAGGTATGCATTATACTTGGTCGAACCAATGTCCTGAGAATCTGATTATGCGGAAACTAGATAGAGTGCTTGTCAATGAGAAGTGGAATCTGAACTTCCCCTTATCAGAAGCGAGATTTTTGCCTTCGAGTATGTCAGACCATTCTCCTATGGTGGTAAAGGTTATTGGCAATGATCAGAACATAAAGAAACCATTCAGATTCTTCGATATGTGGATGGATCATGACGAGTTCATGCCCTTGGTGAAGAAGGTATGGGATCAGAATTCGGGGGGTTGTCCAATGTATCAGTTGTGTTGCAAACTAAGAAAGCTAAAGCAGGAATTGAAACTTTTCAACATGGCTCACTTCTCCAACATTTCAGATAGAGTTAAAGATGCAAAAAACGAACTGGATAAGGCTCAACAGGCTCTGCATACAGCGCATGAGAATCCAATTTTGTGCATGCGAGAAAGGGATGCTGTTCGTAAATACGCTTCTACCGTCAGGGCTGAAGAGAGTTTTTTCAAACAGAAGGCAAGGATACAATGGCTTAGCTTGGGGGATCAGAATACTAGCTACTTTCACAAATCAGTAAATGGAAGACAGAATAGAAATAAGCTTCTATCACTTACAAGGGAGGATGGAGAGGTTGTCGAAGGACACGCGGCAGTCAAATCAGAAGTAATTGCATACTTCCATCGTGTGTTAGGAGTGGATCAGATGCCTAGGGTTCTGAACGAGGAAGTGATGGAATCGGCAATTAACTTGAAACTGTCCTCAACGCAACAGCAAGTACTCGCACAAGATGTAACAAGGGAGGAGATTAAGCATGCTATGTTTAGTTTGAAGAACAACAAAGCCCCTGGTCCAGATGGCTTTAACGCAGGTTTCTTCAAAAGAATGTGGCACATAGTTGGGGAAGATGTAATCAATGCTGTTAGATCCTTCTTTCAGACTCGTAGAATGCTTAAAGAAATGAATGCTACATCCATTTCCCTTATTCCTAAAGTTGCTAATCCTACAAGGTTGACAGATTTTCGTCCTATATCTTGCTGCAATACAGTGTACAAATGCATCGCTAAGATTCTAGCTGGGAGAATCAAAGTTGTTTTGCCATCCTTAGTTGGTCCATATCAGACTGCTTTTATCTCAGGACGGAGAATCAGTGACAACATTCTGTTGTCTCAGGAACTAATGAAAGGCTATCATAAATCTACGGGACCTGCTCGTTGTGCTATGAAAGTTGATCTGATGAAGGCTTACGACTCGGTGCTGTGGGATTTCGTTGACGCTGTGTTAATAAAAATGGGATTCCCTAGAACAGTAATTGATTGGATCATGGTTTGTGTTACATCATGTCAATTCTCTATCAACGTCAATGGTGAGCTTGCAGGTTACTTTCAAGGGGGAAGAGGGCTGAGACAAGGGGATCCATTGTCCCCATATTTGTTTGTCCTATGTATGGAAATCCTTTCGGGGCTATTCTGCAAGATGAGTGCCAACCAAGAATTCAAGTTCCACTGGAGATGCAAGAAGGACAAAATTTCTCATCTTTGTTTTGCTGACGACTTGATGATTTTTAGCAACGGGGATGTAAACTCAATTCGTATGATCAGAACTGTGCTCACAAAGTTTCAAGACCTATCAGGTCTGTATCCAAATCCAAACAAAAGTGACATCTTCTTGAGCGGTGTGTTAAATGCTGAGAGGGAACAAATTATTCATATTCTTGGGTTTAGAGAGGGGGAGCTCCCTATGAAATATTTGGGAGTTCCTCTTCTCTCGTCCAGACTAAAGGCTGTTTATTGTAAGGGCCTCGTGGATCGAATCACCTCTAAAGTTCGACATTGGACTTGTAGAACACTCTCGTATGCAGGACGGGTACAACTGATTAATTCCGTCTTATTTTCCATACAGGTCTATTGGGCATCTCTCTTTCTCTTACCTGGGCAAGTAATTAAAAATGTGGAGCAAATTATGAAATCCTTTCTTTGGTCAGGTTCAGATATGAGAACTACTGGGGCTAAAGTGGCTTGGGATCAGGTATGTCTTCCAAAAAAGGAGGGGGGGCTAGGAATAAAAAGGATAACAGAATGGAACAAGATTGCTTTGTTGAAACACATTTGGAACCTGTGCAATGACTCAGATGGCTCAATATGGTCTACTTGGATCAGATCCAATCTGTTGCGAGGTAGGAATTTCTGGACAATCAAGACGCCACAGAATTGCTCTTGGGCTTGGGGAAAGATTCTAAAGCTCAGATCCTTAGCATGGCCGAAGATGAAGTACATCATAGGAGATGGAATGACAACCTCTCTATGGTTTGACAATTGGCATCCTCACAGCCCACTCGCGGATTCTTACGGGGAAAGATTTATCTATGATTCAGGTATGGCCAAGAACGCGAGGGTGAAAGTGCTAATTCATAACTCAGAATGGAAAACTCCTACCACCCAAGCTATTGGCTGGCACCCCATTATGGAAGCTATTCCTTCCAATTCTAATCCTAAGATGGGGCAAAAGGATGAGATAGTTTGGTTGGATTCGCCAAATCACAGATTCTCGATCAAAGTAGCTTGGGAACAACTAAGAGGTCATCGTCAGATGGTTGAATGGCATGACATTGTGTGGTTCAAGAATGGTGTTCCAAGACATTCATTTCTTCTATGGATGGCTGTCCAACAGAAACTCACAACTCAAGATAAACTTCATCGGTTTGGTATACATGGTCCCAATAGATGCTCACTTTGTCTCCGCAACAATGAGGATCACAACCACTTGTTCTTTGAATGCTCCTATACTAAAGCGATCTGGTGGGATGTTTGTGACAGATGCGACATTCCAAGGATGACAAAAGGCTGGGATGAATGGATTCGATGGGCCACTGTCTCTTGGCATGGCAAGAGTTTCGTCAATTTTTCTCGAAAACTGAGTTTCGCAGCTACAGTGTATCATGTATGGCAAGAACGGAATGCAAGGATCTTTGCTGGAATGTCTAGAACTTCGAATTTGGTCTTTAATCAAATCGAATATATCATTCGTGATAAGCTTGATTTGATGAGGAATGTCGTACCAACAAATGAAAACAAAAGGATCCAACAAGCTTGGAGGGTGAATACCATAGATTCTTAATTTGTTAGTTAGTTGGTTGTATTGGTTTCCCTAACGAATCTAGTGAGGTTTCAGTTTTATGGTCGATGGCTAGCTTGTAGCCATCTGTTGTTTTATGTTTCTGTTCTCATTGTAAATCTGGGGTATGCCCCTTATAATGTTTGTATCTTCTTCTTTTAATACATACGTCAACTTACCAAAAAAAAAATAATGAAGAAGAGAAACATAAATAAACAAGATAATAACATAAATAAGATACATGTTAACTAAGTAAAGGAAAGAAAATGAAAAGCATAAACATGATATTAATGAAAGCAAAACTTAAGCATTACAAAAATATAAAGAGAGAGAGAGCAAGATCTTGATCTGAACAACCAAGCCCCTAAATGCATGGCAAATGCCTCCTTTTATAGGCCAAAATTTAGAACTATTGATTTGATGACTAATTGTTAAGTGGGGGGCCAACTCTTGACTTGGTGACAATCCTTATCTTCTTGTCTGAACAAAATGTCATTTCTAACATTAGAATTCGAATAGACTTAAATTATGAAAGTTCTAGGAAATTGTCTCAGCTTTCCAGGAAAAAAAATGGAGGTCATTTGGACTTCTAGAACTCGAGATATCGGCTGAACACTGAACAGTGTCTGGGCTGCAGGACAGATTCAGACTTCTTTGTTGTTGCTACAATTTAGACTTGAAAAAGGCCTTTTTAAATCTTGGACTTCACATGAAAGTTTTAGGCCTATGTCTTAGCTTTCCATCCATATGAAAGGTTCAAACCAAAGCAAGTAGAGCATTCTGAAAAATGTTATTTTAAATAAGATATTCCATCAAAGCACATGATTTTTCCATCTTTAATCACCAATGCTTAACTTCTTTTGATTTCAAGCTCTTTCAACATAAAATCTTAAGAACATAAAGGAACACTTCTTTTTTTTCTTTTTTGTTTTTCACCTTTAGCAACTTTACCCATCTTTTCATCAAGCATCACTTCTTTTTTCTTTTCACATAATTCCATGAGATATCACAAGTATATGCTTTACTAATCCTTGGCCAGGGGAAAAGAAAAACATATATAAAGTTAAGGCTTATACATGGATAAAGCAAAAGAAAAAATAAACAAGCTCAAAAGGAGCTCACTAAGGATAATATGCTTTAAGTTGGCTTTTTGGCTCAAGCGGTTAAAATTTCTAATGCCTTTATCATCTTCATGTATATATGTAATGTGAATGTAATCTCAACAAGATATGAAGCAACTTCTAGAGATACATATCATTGAAAGAATGCACAATCAAAGAATATAATGTTGAAGGCTCAAAAGCTTGCATTGGTATAACACTATAAAGTCAACATGGCATATTCTCAAAGTCAATCCCTAAACCAATTAAACCTTAAAACTTGCATGTACACTCCTTCATTTGATTTATATCTTCATCTATCTCAATTAATTCTCATATGTAATACTCAAATTCTAATAAACCAATAGGAGTTCAAAAGATCAAACATAAAAATTTGTTTTTTTTTAACAACAAAGAAAATCAAAATAAGAAAACCAACATTTTCCCAATACCCCCACACTTAAAACACAACATTGTCCTCAATGTTGAAATAAAAGAAAAGGAATATAGAAGAATGACAAAAACAAATTAAAATATGAAAAATAAAAGATAAGGGAGAAAGAAAGCAAATCTGTTTTTTTTTTTTCTCCGTTTGTGCTGGGTTGCCTCCCAGTAAGTGCTTTTGTTTTATGTCATTGCCTCGACATGTTGCATGCTCATTCTTCATAGATTGGTTCAGCAAACTCCGCAGAAGCGGTGAGTTTTCCCGTCTAACCTTCATAGAAAGGTTTCAAGCGATGCCCATTGACCTTAAGTACTTTGTTGGTTTCTAAACTTGTAATTTCAACTGCACCATAACGAAAGACATTAGAAACAACAAAGGGTTCAATCCAACGACAACGCAACTTTCCAGGAAAAAGTTTCAAACGCGAATGATAAAGAAGGACTTTGTCTCCAACATTAAACTCTTTTCTTGTAATCATTTGGTCATGAAGACTGTTGATCTTTTCTTTGTATATCCTTGCATTCTCCTAAGCATCGTTTTGTATTTCTTCCAACGTAATTCCAATCTTTTTGGGCACCAAAAGGATAAGCGCCATCCATTCACTGTCCATGATGGGGTGAATGACTCTTGCATCATGGGGAACAGTTTGCAAAGCTTGCAAAGCCCATGCTGATTCATGCATGTTTTGGGGAACACATATAGGCCTCTCCATCTCTTCTATCTTGGTAAAATCATAGCCATAGCTCAAAGCTATGCTTAATCAATCCATCCTCACTATTAAAATCACAAACTTGCTGCACACACTTATCAACTTGGTCATAACATGTGATAGAATGACATTGCTATAAGGATAATGGGTAAACAAAACTACGATCCGCAAGTTTTATTACAATGCTAGTTTTATTCAAAGGATCAAGACTAAGAGAATCATAAACATGTTTAGGCATAACACTAATGGATGCACCTAAATCGCACAAGGCCCTTTTGAAACTAGCATTATCAATAACACATGGGATAGTAAACGCACCTGGGTCTTTTTGCTTCAAAGGTATATTCTTTTGAACAACTGCAGATACAACTTCACCCATACTTACCATTTCATGACCTTTTAGTTTCAAAGCTCTCTTAGTAGTACACAACTCCTTCAAGAATTTGGCATATTTGGGAATTTGCTTGATAACATCAAGCAAAGGAATGTTGAGTTCTACTTTCTTGAAAACTTCTAAAATCTCTTTTTCTTTGTCCTCTTTAAACCTAGAAGAACTCACAGGAAAGGGTGTAATTGTTTTAAAACTGGAACTCATTGAGTGAGGAGTTACCTTTGAAGTGTTGGTCGATGTTTCAGTTTGTGGAGGAGGAGGATGTTCCTTCTTTGTACTCAATTCGGTTTCTATCTTTTCTTCTTCCTCCATCTCAATTTGTTTAGACCTTTTCTATTCTGTAGCTCCACATATTCAAGTTGGAATGGACGAAGGTCAACACTGGCAGATTGCGACATTTGACTTTGAAGGCTGCGATTTCCATGCTCTTCATTATTTTATTTTCTTGCCTTGGATGTCCAGAAAGGTATGGATGTTAGCTTTTTAATGTCACTGGAATCATTTCATTTTGACCTCTAGAACTCACGCTCTGCACAAAACATCGATTGAAGGTTAAATCGGCCAATTACCTCCAATTTACTCCAAAAGTGCCTTCAAAACATAAAACAAAGAATATCAAGGCATTTTATATATAAAACATAGGCAAAACACTAGTTAAATGTGGGAGAAAACTATCGAATAATATTGTTACATCAGCAATCATGCCAACAACCCATTAGAGGTGCCAATTGCACAAATTACAAGAGCTAGGGAAAAGAAGCTTAAAGAAATATTGAATGAGCTTGTTCAGAACATATGGAGCAAGATGGACCTAGAGGAGCTTGGGACATCTAAGGAGCATGAAGGACAGCCTCTACTTCATCTTATTTACGTCTAAGAACAACCCAATTTATGTGGAACAAGGGGCTGATGTGTTCGGCCCCATACCAGCCTTGTTAGGCTTGTTTTTCCTAATGCTACAAGTGATACGATCCAGGCAAGTCAAATTCGGATTTTGACGTAAAACGTGCAACTATCCAGTTTTACAGCAACAGTCATAATTCTTAATCCGACCGTTGGATCGGGCTGAAATGTTATGTGGAGTCTCTTGACATGTTGTCCTACCTTGGGTTAAACTTTCAGGTCAATCGAAATTCGAGAAGGCTTCACAATATGGGTTAACAGAGACTGTATGAATTTTGTTATTTACTTCCTTTTCACTTGTGAACTTCTTATTTGGCTAGGATTCTTTTCCTAAAAGGATGAGGTAGCTTGTTTTGGGAAAATTCTAATTCTACAAGGATCTTTAATAGGCTGCAATATAATTTTTCAAGTGTGGTAAGGATTCATTAATGTTTCAGAATCCTTTTCTTACAAGGATTCCTTATTCATCCTAGCTACAACAAGAAAAGAAGACTTTAGAATTAATTCTACCTTTGGATCAGATTTCCTAATTTATTTGGAACTTCTTAAGAGTGACAAATCTGATTCTAGCATATTTAGGATGATAATTTTTGGATTTTATTTGTTTTTTATTATTTTCTTCTTAGTCATTGGGTTATTATTACTTATTTGCGTCAATTGTAAGTGGGCTTCATATAAGTCCACCTAAGGGGGGTCCATTAGGGTTTATTTAAGTCTAGAGTTAGTATAAATAAAGGCATAACCAGACATGTAAGTGAGACGATTCAGATTAATAAGACTTCTTGCTTGTGTGTGTGTGTTGGTGAGATAATCTCCCTTTCATGGTTCTCTAAAGAACTGAAAAAAAAAAACAACTTGTCGAAGAACAACTGTCTTCGTGGCTTCATCCTTATACTTCTCGTTCGTGAATCAATATTCGTTGGGTGGGAGTTCCCGTTTCCAATAGTGCTGGTGTCTAGGTACAAGTTATCTTTGTGTCACACTCCTATCAAACCTTATTTAATTAGCTTTCTGGGAATTGGTGTCTTCGCATGTGGGTTGCGTGATCACGAGGTTCGCATCAACAAGGATAGAAAGCCAGCAATTTATTCTCCTAGTTAAGTAAGGAAGTTGGCAAGATCTTGTTCCTAAAAAGGGGAAGATTATTTAATGCTTTTCCTAACCTAGAAAGGAAAGTCATTAAATCAGCAACAAAGAAGAAAATTTGTTTTCTTATTTGTCCAAGTTAAACAAGGAAAATTAAGGACCTAAAAGGGGGTGGCAGCATAAATTTTCCAAATTCTTCTCCTAGTTAATTGAGACTTCTTAAGGGTGACAAATCTGATTCTAGCATATTTAGGATAATAATTTTTGGATTTTCATTATTTTTCTTATTTTCTTTTTAGTCTTTGGGTTGTTATTACCTATTTAGGTCAATTGTAAGTGGGCCTCATATAAGTTAACCTAAGGAGGGTCCATTAAGGTTTATTTAAGTCTAGAGTTGGTATAAATAAAGGCATAACCAAACATGTAAGGGTTACGCAATTTTCAAATAAATAAACTTCTTTAGCCGCACTTGTTGTGTGTTGATGGGACAATTTCCCTTCCTTAACTAAAAATGACTTATCGAAGAACAATTGGCTTCATGGTGTTATCCTTATACTCCTCGTTCGTGAATCAATATTCGTTGGGTGGGGGTTTTCCATTTCCAATAATGCTGGCGCTCACACTCCTATCAAACCTGATTTACTTGCCTTTCCGGGAATTGATGTCTTTGCGTGTGGGTTGTGTGATCACGAGGTTTGTGTCATTTAGTATCTGAGGTTGGCTCCATTAATCAGGTTATATCCTTCTGGAATTTTCGTTTCTTCTTAATTTCGCAAAAAAAATATTCATAGTGTCTAATTTTTTTCTTCTCCTTGAATTTGCAGCATATAAGAAAAATGTTATTTCATTCTCTTATTGTTCAAAATATATCTGTAGTGTAAAAAAAAGGGAAATAAATCATTGAAAAAGATGTTCATTGGTTTTTGCAGCAGAAAACTAAACAAGGGAACATTGGATCAAATCAACTCGGAATTAGCTCAAAAATTTGATACTCTAACTACTGGGGTCCTTATCGCTCCACATATTAATCTTGGGGTCAATTAGATATCGTTTGCTTTGGTTTTCAATTTCGGGTCTAATCAGGTCTAATTTATGAACCTTTTTGCGTCAGCATATCAAACCTTATCGTAAATTGCTACAATTTTATATTCTATCTACTTGGGTTGAAATCGCCCTATATCTAGAATTTTAGCACAGTTAGACATCCTTTATGTTGGGTTTCATATTCAGACTTAACTCTTCGTAAACGGGTATGTTTTGCGTCAACTTTTGAAATTCGATTTGTTTATGTTGTTTTCACTTCTTGCACTATATTTTCAACACATCTAACATATTTGGGTGTTGTTTAATCATTTTGCATATTTTGTTTCTGTTTTTATTCGCATTTTCAGTTTCGTTCATAATTCAGATAGACTCGCTTGCTACTCGGGAGACTATCATTGCAGTTTTATTTTGTTTTTTTTTTTTTTTCTGGTTTGTATTGCTACTTGAGTCATATATACATATTTGGTGTTGGTTTCAGTTCCGCAAGAACTGCAAAAAAGGTGAGACAAGAGGTGTGAACGTGTAAGGATATTAATAGTGTTTGAGTGAAACATGAGCAACGTGAGGATATACTTTTCAGTCCACTAACCAATTTTTATTGGTACAATTATGTCAGATCAAAGCAACACACCACCCCCTCCCAAGGTAGAACTTAAGTTTCAAAAGCAAGCCATGACACAAATGATGGAGAGGATGAATTTTGTGATGGAGAACGTGTGTGATAGACTTGATAGAATGGAGAAATGTGGTAACAAGGCTGGTACAAGCACCCAAGAAGTGAGGAAGACTGGGGCTGGACCGAAAGCAAACAGTGGCAGTAGGGCCGAAAGGCCAAGGTGGGCTGATGATGAGGATTTTGAGGGGGACAATGATGATATTGGTGATGGTGGTTTTCAGGATGAGACCATAGGCCATCGAGAAGGTTTTTAGCCAATTCAGCCAAATGAGAAATTTCCATAGTGTTGGGCGACATGATGATTTAGATGGTGATTTGGATGCTATCAAACCTAAAATACTTTCCTTTCAAGGTAAAAATGATCCTGAGGCGTATTTGGAGGAGGAGAAAAAAGTGGATTGCATTTTTTATTGCCATAACTATTAGGAGGCGAAGAAAGTAAAATTGGTAGTCATCAAATTCGTGGATTACACATTGATTTAGTGGGATCAGAATGTGATTAGTAGGAGGAGTGGAGAAAGGCCGGTAGCGTCGTGGGAGGAGATGAAAGTGTTGATGAGAAGGTGATTTGTGCCTAACCACTATTATAGAGATTTGTATCTGAAATTGCAGGGTAGGGCGGAGCATTTTCGGTTCGGTCCGGTTTTGGACCAAAATAAACAACCAAACCATTTTTTTTTTTAGTTTTTGAACCGAACCGAAAACCGGTTCAAACTGATTAATTTCGGTTCGGTTTTTTTCCCTTCCAAACCGGTTCAAACCGAACTGCAATGCCAAGATGCCATCCTCTAAGAATCAACAACGTTGTTCTCGTTGTTACAACTTCTTGCAAAGGAAAAAATAATTGCAAAAAAACAGTATCAATTCTTAGCAATCACTGCTTTGATTTTTCTGGACACTCTTCAGCTTCTAGACCCGAAATAATCCCTCTCTGGCAATCGAGGTGGGATCTGTTAAAAGCCGTGACCCATGAAGGAGAATCAAGTAAATCAATGGAAGAATCATCAACAATTCATCTTTGACATGGCAAGATGAGAGACAAAAAGCATGGAAGATTGGAAGAGAAGAAAAATTTTACTCAAATGTTGAAAGGAAATATTAAAGCTTTACCTGTAATCTTTACTTTTCCTTCACGTTGAGAGATGAGAGACAAAGAGAGCATTGGGGCTGTGAATGAAGGGACCCTTCAATGTGAAAGCATTCAAAGACTTAAACAGGGGAGAGGGCGGCGTGCAAGGGAAAGAAATGATAAAGGTTTGCTAGGGTTGGCTAATGGAAGGGAGGGGTGGCCCGCGCATGTTTATTACTTTATTTTATTTTTTTCATTTTTAAACCGAACCGGTTCGGTTCAGTTCGGGTTGGCCGGTTCAGGCACACCAAAACCGGAAACCGAACCGGACCGGACATTTTCCTAAATATTTTAACCGGTTTAATCGGTTTTTTGTACCGGTTCGGTTTTTTCGGTTAATTTTTTTTCGGTTTTCTCGGTTAAATCGGTTTTTCAGTTTTTTTGCTCACCCCTATTGCAGGGTTTGAATGAGGGTTCTAGGTTTGTGGATGAGTATTTCAAGGAGATGGAGATCGCAATGATTGGAGCCAATGTGATTGAGGATAGGAAAGCTACCATGACTAGATTTCTAAATGGGTGGAATATGAACATTGTGATTGTTGTAGAATTACAACATTGTATGGAATTGAAGGACATGGTCCATATAGCAACGAAGGTGGAGAGGCAAATAAAGTGAAGGGGCAATACCTGTTTTCAGACCAATTCAGCTTCATCTTCCAACAAAAGCCTTATGCAAAGGCTGAACCACCTAAGGCCAAAACAGAATCTCATACAGATAGGAAAGGAAAATATGAATCTCAACCTACTCATGATAGATAAATGTTTTAAGTATTTAGGCAAGGGGCACATTGCATCTCAGTGTCCAAATCGAAGAGTTATGCTTACAAGAGACAATGGGGAGGTTGAATATGAAAGTGACAAATCTGAAAGTGAAGAGATGCCACACTTGGTGGATTGTACTGATGAGGAGATTGCATATCCTGTTAAGGGGGAGGCCTTGGTTATAAGGCGTGCGCTGAACATGCAAACCAGAGAAGATGTAGATCAGCAACAGCAAAACACATTTCACACTAGATGTCACATCCAAAACAAGGTATGTAGCATGATAATTGATGGAGGTAGTTGTACTAATATAGGTAGTGATACTCTGATGAAGAAATTGAATTTGAGTTGTATTAAGCATCCTAGACCATATAGATTGCAATGGTTGAATGAATGTGGTGAAGTAAAGGTTACTAAGCAAGTATTGATTGTGTTTGCTATTTGCTATTGGGAAGTATTTTGATGAGATTCTGTGTGGTGTAGTCCCAATGCATGCTACTTACTTACTTTTGGGGCATTCATGGCAGTTTGATCAAAAGGTGATTCATGATCGATTTAGAAATAGATTACTATTGTAAAGGATGGTAAAACAATCACTCTTGTACCTCTTTCTCTAAAATAAGTGTATGATGATCAAATGAAATTAAAAAGGGAGTGTGAGGATGGGAAGGGTGAAAATTCACGTGAGGATAATAGTGAGAGAAGACCATCAGATTCGGCTAAACCTAAATCATTAATTAAACCTGTTGAGAGTGGAGGTAAAACCCGAGGAGTGAAGAAAGTAAGCTTGTGTGATGATAATAGTGTGGAAAAATTAAAGAAACAACCTAATTTTTATGCAAAAGGAGCTCAAATCATATTTGCGTTTTTCACTATCAAACCGATGATCTTACTTGTGTATAAGAGTTTATCTCTAACAATCTTGATTATGCTATTCCTAGTGTGGTTGTTTCTTTGTTGCAGGAGTTTGATAATATATTCCCTTAAGACATCCCTAGTGGATTACCACCATTAAAGGGAATTAAAAATCACATTGACCTTGTACCCGTAGCTTCGACTCCTAACCGTCCAGTCTATAGAATCAAACCCAAGGAGACGAAGGAGCTTTAAAGGCAAGTAGATGAGTTGATGATGAAAGGTACATTCGTGAGAGTATGAGCCCTTATGCTATGCCACCAGTGCTACTGGTGCTTAAAAAGGATGGAACATGGAGGCTGTGTGTCGGCTATCGTGTCGTCAACAATATAATGGTAAGGTATCGACATCCTATTCCTAGGCTTGATGACATGCTAGATGAGTTACATGGATAATGTATTTTCTCTAAAATTGACTTAAAAAGTGGGTACCATCAGATCAGGATGAAAGAGGGTGATGAGTGGAAAACTGCATTTAAGACTAAGCATGATTTCTATGAATGGTTAGTCGTTTGTGTGTTCCATCAAGTTGTATGCGTGAATTGCTTGTACGTGAAGCACATGGGCGGTGGGTTGATAAGGCATTTTGGTGTTGTTAAAACTTTGGATGTGTTGCATGAATATTTTTATTGGCCTAAAATGAAAAAAGATGTGCAACGTATACATGTGATAAATGCATAACTTGTAGGAAAGCAAAGTCTAGGACTCAACCACATGGCTTATAAATCATGGGTAGACAATTCGATGGACTTTGTAGGTCTAGGTCAAAATGGGGCAGGGATACAATCTTTGTAGTTGTTGATAGGTTTTCAAAGATGGCACATTTCATTCTATGTCATAAAACTGATGATGCAACTAACATTGCCCATTTGTTCTTTAGGGAGATAGTACGACTTCACGGGGTCCCTAAGAGTAGTGTTTCTGATAGAGATGTTAAGTTCCTTAGCTATTTTTGAAAGGTGTTATGGGGCAAATTGGATACTAAACTGTTGTTTTCAAATACTTGTCACCCCCAAACAGATGAACAAACTGAAGTAGTTAATAGGACCTTAACACAACTTCTGCGTGCTATCATTTAAAAGAACTTAAAGAATTGAGAAGATTGTTTGCCATTTATAGAGTTTGCAAATAATCGTAGTGTGCACTACTACTGAATTTTCACCATTTGAAATTGTGTATGGATTTAACCCTTTTAACTCCAATGGATTTGATTCCTTTACTTGTTGATGAAAGGGTTAGTTTTGATGGTAATCTTAAAGCACAGGTGGTGAAGACACTCCATGAGAGTGTGCGATAATAGATTGAAAAGACGAATCATGTGTATGTGACCAAAGCCAATAAGGGGCGCAAACATGTTGTCTTTCAGCCCGGTGATTGGGTTTGGGTGCATATGCACAAGGAGAGATTTTTTACTGTTGCGATGTCGCGGTCGCACAAATTAATAACCCTAGCTGAAAACACAACACACAAGATAATATACAGCAAGCAAGGGGTCGATCCCACGAAGAAGATTCAAGTCAGATTTTTATGTTAGATGATATGAAATTTGGGGGGGTTTGGACGTTATCTAGGCTAAAACAAAAGAAAACAGAAAACTATAAAATGAAATTTAATAAAATCAGAAAATTATCAAGAGAACAAACCTTGGTCGCAAGCACACATCCACCTATAGAAATCAGAACTAATCATAAAAATGAAACATCAATTTATATTCTGAATATTAATCTCTTCTTAACATTAGTTAGTTAACAGATCCGCCGTATAACTAACCCTAACCATCAAACAACCACACTGTTCGCACTAGTATTTTAATTCAATGGCAGCCTTAAGAACTAGATAAGTTGATTAATCAAGAAAACATAACTGTCCGCAGTCTATGTTTGATTTGAGTGAATGTTCTCCCTAAGATTTAATAACGTAGATCGGCCACAATTATTAAACTCAATTGCTTCACAAGTTCATATACCACAACTCCAGTTTTGATATCAAACTTAGCAATAAATTGTCTACAATAATAACTTAGAGTCCGCTCTAGCAATTAAAATAAACAATCATAGGAAAAATAAGCATAGGAGAACAAACATATTCATCATATAAACTGAAAAAAAAAAGGTAAAATAAATCTCACAGTTCTTGAAATCTGAAGGTTTCTGTGTCCTTACAACAAAGAAACAGTGTTTAGCCTTGCATCTTTGTTGAAAAACAAATAAAAAAGAAGGAACAATGCATGATTTCGGGTTTCTTAGAGGGGGCGTTTTTCTCCTCTTGGCTGGCTGCCCCCCCTTCTCTTCTCTCATTCTTTTTATATCCTAGGAAACCCTAGTCTCTATTTTACAAAATAGTCCTCCCTTAAGTAGACTGTTTACATTTAAGTACTTCAATAACTATTTTCCTAAAAGAGGAGAAATAGCCTTGCATGAAATCTTCAAGCTTTGACTTATAAGAGCTAAATTGCTGAAATAAAAACTTGTATATCAATTTAGATGCTTCGGAACGTAATTTGGACTCGTTTCTTCACGAAACTTGTTTGCTGGCAGAATTCAGTTGTCATCATAGGCTGTGATTTCCATGCTCTTCTTTATTTTATTTTCTTGGCTTAGATGTCCAGAAAGGTATGGATGTTAGCTTTTTAATGCCACTAGAATCACTTCATTTCCACATCTAGAACTCACGCTCTGCACAAAACATCGACTGAAGGTCAAATCTGCCAATTATCTCAAATTTACTCCTTTTTGCACCTTTCATCCAAAAGTGCCTTCAAAACATAAAACAAAGAATATCAAAGCATTATATATATAAAACATAGGCAAAACACTAGTTAAATTTGAGTGAAACTATCGAATAATATGGTTGCATCATCGGCCCATAGGAAACCAAAGCAACAACCACGAGGAGACGAGCCATTTCAATCAATGCTTATAAAGTTGATTCGCCAGGTGAGTATGGTGTTAATGCTACGTTTAATGTTTCAGATCTTACACTATTTGATGTAGGTGATGATTCGAGTTCGAATCCTTTTGAAGAGAGAGCGGATGGTAAGGATGAGCCCAACACCAAGGGCAGTCATGTCAATGACCCATTGGAGGTGCCAATTCGGCCAATTATAAGAGCTAGGGCAAAGAAGCTTAAAGAAGTATTGAATGAGCGTTCAGAACATGAGCAAGACGGATCTAGAGGAGCTTGAGACATCTAAGGAGCATGAATGACAGCCTCTAATTTATCTAATTCAGGTCCAAGAAGAGCCTAATTCGTGTGGAACAAGGGGCTGATGTGTACGGCCAAAAACCAACCTTGTTAGGCTTCTTTTTCCTAATGCTACAAGGATAGAAAGTCAGCAATTAGTCTCTTAGTTAAGTAAGGAAGTTGGCCAAATCTTGTTCCTAAAGAGGTAAAGATTATTTAATGCTTTTCCTAACCTAGGAAGGAAAATCATTAAATCAGCAACAGAGAATGAAATTTTTTTTCTTATTTGTATAAGTTAAACAAGGAAAATTAAGGACCTAAAAGGAGGCGGCAGTATAAATTTTCCAAATTAGATTTCTCCTAGTTTATTTAGGACTTCTTAAGGGTGACAAATCTGATTCTAGCATATGTAGGAAAATAATTTTTAGATTTTCATTATTTTTATTATTTTCTTCTTAGTCTTTGGGTTGTTATTACTTATTTGGGTCAATTGTAAGTGGGCCTCACATAACTTCACCTAAGGGGAGTACATTAGGGTTTATTTTAAGTCTAAAGTCAGTATAAATAAAGGCATAACCAAATGTGTAAGGGTTACTCAATTTTCATATCAATAAACTTCTTTTGCCACACTTGTTGTGTGTTGGTGGGATAATCTCCCTTCCTTGGTTCTCTAAAGAACTAAAAGCAACTTATCGAAGAACAACTGGCTTCTTGGCGTTATCCTTATACTTCTCGTTTGCGAATAAATATTCGTTAGGTGGGGGTTTTTCGTTCCAGTAGTACTGGTGCCTAGCTACAAGTTATCTTTGTGTCATATTCCTATCAAACCTGATTTACCTAGCTTTCCGGGAATTGATGTCTTTGCGTGTGAGTTGCGTGACCACGTGATCGTGAGCTTCGCATCAAGTACTATGTCAGTCTGGACCTTTACTTAGTGTTTTTCTCATATCTGAAGTTATACAACTCCAAAAAAGTCAAGATAGGGGTGATCATTTTCGATTCGGTTCGGTTTTCACCTGGAGAAAACAGCCAAACCAAAAAAAAAAAGAGACCCAAAACCGCACCGGAATCGGCCCAAATCGACCGGTTCCGGTCCGGCTTTTTATCCAAAAAACTGGACAAACCTATAGGCTTATTTTGAGTTTTTTTGGGCTTTTTAATGGGCTTTGTAATGGATTTCTATTGGGCTTACAATTAATGTTGATATTGTATCATTTTCTTTTAAGATTCCAAATATATTTATTTTTTTTACCCCTAAATATTCAATTGTATTAAATTATGTTTATTAAATTTTTTAGCCAATGAATATTCATTCATATGAAATTATTAATGTCAATCTTGTGTTCAATATATTTTTTAACTTTCTAATATTTTTCTACTTCCGAAAAGTTTAAATAAATAACATACACTCATAATCACACACCAATAAGTAAGTTAAAATCCAAATTACAAACCATTGTCTTCAAAGGGCTTAACGAAAAAACAACAAATAACATTATCATAAAACACTTCAAGCCACAAAAAAATAAATTTTCATGTGCACATCGTCTCAATAAAAAAGCACTTCAAGAGCATTGCACTTTGATTCCTGAAATTCATAATCTAGAGTTATAACATGATAAATTAAATCAGAAGATATAAAAATAAAAAAATATATTTATACCATACGTTTTCAATAAATGCATCACAATTTGTGAACTAATTATCATTCGTTGCTAAATGCAACTTTCCACCAAATTCCACAAAATAAAATATTAAACATGTTAGAATAAAAATAGGTTAATTAATAAATCATAAAATAAAAGCTGTAAGTTTTTAAGAAACATTACCTAATTTGAGGTTTTCGTAGGTTTCAAAATCTTTCATCAAGGTTGTATTATCAGTTGGAATTGGACCATGATGCAACCGATTTTGACAATAAATAAGTGCTTGAACTGTTGCTGGAGAAAAAGGCTGATTCGGAAGCCACTGTGGATATAGGAATAGCCAGAACATGTTATGCAACTTTCGAAAGTATCTTATATTTTGAAGCATTAATCTTCCACCAACCCAAAATATCTAATTTATAATCATTAGGATCCTCACAACCATCAACCAAATACCTCTCAACCTCATTTCTATTTTCCACACTATCTTCCTCTAGTAATTGCCTTTTGAACCGAGCTAAAGTGTTAACATTTACCTCCATGTCATCAATAGCATCATTAACATCTTGTTTATGCCTATTATCATCCACCACTTCATCGGCTTTCAAATAAAACTCATACAAGCTCACTAAATTATCTCTTACTTTTTTTGTTAGCAATTGTGTTTTGTCATAATCATACAACAGATGTGGATCCAAAAACATTAGCCACGTACAATAAAAAATTCTGATTTGCTCCACAACCCCAATACTTCTCAAACTTACTCATCATGTTCATCACCATTCCACTCAAAAGATTATCTCTACTTTTACACAATTGCAACAAGTTTGTATGTCTGTAAATCAATTCATTGAAGAAAGAATTTGATGTAACATGCAATGAGGTAGAAAATTTCAATGTAACCATGTAAAAGATCTTTAAAAACTTCAGCAAAGTTCTAGCATTTTCTCAATCCTCTAAACTAGGTGGCCCTATGTTTTTTTTATTCCCCCCTTTGAATCAACCTCGAAAAAGTAACTCACATACCTAGGTTCACTTTGACCTAACCTCACAAACACCTTTTCAAACTTTTCAGCAGCTTCTAACACAAGATAAGTTGAATTCCATTGAGTTGCAACATCCAAACACAATGATTTCTTACACTTGATATGCAACTTTTCTGCACACTTCTTAAATGCAAGTAGCCTAGAGGCTGAAGATCTCACAAACCTAATTGCATTTTGAATCTTAACAATCGAAACATTCATCTCTTTCAAACCATCACATACAATGAGGTTTACAATGTGTGCACAACATCTAACATGTAAATGTTCATTTGACAATATATTAGTCGGCCAATCTTTCATCACATTCTTTAAATATGAAATAGTAACACTATTAGAGCTTGCATTGTCTATTGTAACAGTTAAAAGTTTATCAATCCCCTAATCTAACAAACAATTCTCAATAACTTGACCAATTGTCTCACCCATATGATTGGAAACTTGATAAAAATTCAGAATTCTTTTATGCAAATTCCATTCATTATCAATCCAATCAGCCGTTAAGGACATATAGTTAATGTTTTGGATTGATGTCCATGTATCTGTTGTTAAGCATAATCATTGACCCTTAAGAGCTCTCTTTAATCTTTCATTATCTTCAACATAAAGTTTCAAACAATCTCTCATAACAGTGAAACGAGAAGGAATGTCAAATTTAGGCTACAAGGTCCTAGAAAATAATCTAAATCCCTTACCCTCCGCAAAATTAAAAGGCAACTCATCAACTATAACCATTTTCACTTGTGCCTTTCTGCATTCATCATAATCATAACCTAATGCCTTAAGAGTTCCCACACTTCGATCTCCTAATTCACCCCCTACATTATTAGGTTCTAATACCAAAATTTTTTGCTTCTTATCAACCACAAAAGGAAACTTTTTGCATACTTTCAAATGACTCCACATATTACTTGTCCCATTAATAATAGTATGACATGCATAATCCTTTCCACAATAATTACATTCAGCTCTAGGGGTTGTAGGATCACCATCAAGTTTTGTAAAATGATCCCAAATTTGTGACTTTTTTTTATCATCAATATTTCTTTTCCTAGATGCAAGGACTTGAAGTTGTTTACCTTTATTTTCCATGGTGAATACTGCAGTAGTTGATGTTGGGTTAGTGTTTGAAGCTGGGGCATTGGTTGATGTTGGGGTAGTGTCAATGGATGAAGCATTTTGATTTTAAAGGTTTTCCATCTGTAATTACCAAATGCAAATATGTTCATTATCACTTGCACAATTCTTTTCAGCACTTAATAAACATAAAGATTAAAATCATGTTTAAAAATTAAAATGAAACAAATATTATAGAAGTAACATGTCCAAACAAGCTTAATGTGTCAAAACAAGCTTAGAAAATCTATTAATGGAGGAAAAATAATTACAGAAGTAACAGAACAATGAATACAAGAATAACATGATTTTAATGAATATAAAATGCCAATCAAGATCATCCAAAACAGAATAATGAATACATTTTACAGAATGACAAAACAAAACCGAATAAAAAAAAAACCCATCAAAACAAAACTAGTTTACAGAATCAAGTCAATCAACACAGGCTTATCAACATGATTTTAATCAAACTACTTGGTGTGACCTTATAAATCAACCAACACAGCAACAAAATCAACAATTCATCTGTTTTTTGTAATCAACCAACAAAGCAACAAAATCAACACAGCAACAGGCTACAACAACAGAATCAACACAACAACAGCAATAGAATCAACACAGCAACAGCAACAGAATCAACACAAGTTTACAGTAGCAGATATTGAAATTATATTTACAAAACAGCAAAATAAACTGCAAAATTACATGTAAGATTCTGAAATTACATGTACAAGACAACTCTAATCCTAAACTGCAAACAATTGTAAGAAGTAAGAATGGCAATTTTGATTAAAAATAATCATAATCCTAAACTGCTAAATCCCTTTTATTCAAACAAAGGAAAAAAAAAATTCGCTTTAATCACCTAAATAGCTCTAAATTCTAATTTAAACCTAAACCAAAATTCATCACCCAACAAAATTGATTAAAAATAACAATAAGCTTAACTGTATGAATTAATTAGAAAGGAGAAAAAAAAATAAAACTCACTGGTTTTGAGAGGCTGAGGAAATCAGGAAACATCGGTCTGAAGGAAACACCGAGTCACCGATAGTGTTGATCCAGTGGAGACTGAGGAAGAAACGTATAAACAATAAGCTTAACTGTATTAAAAATAACAGTAACCTTAACCGAATTAATTAATTAGAAATGAGAAAAAAAAATTAAAACTCATTGGTTTTGAGAGGTTGAGGAAACGTCGGTCTGATGGAAACACAGACTATTTTGGTCCAGTTGAGACTGAGGAAACGTTAATGGTCGTCTGTGTTTATGTTTTCTCAGTCTAAGGAGAGTGGAGAGGGAGAGGCGAAGAGGCGAGAGGGGACAGGTTGCTCTAATTAGTGAGAGGCCGGAGATGGCGAGGGGTGAGGGGGACGGCAGGTTGCTTTGAGTAGTGAGAGGAGAGATTGTTTGAAAATTGAAATTGAAAGGTTTAAGGTTAACGGAGAGTAAAATGGCGAGAAGAGAGGGGCGCGGCGCAACTTTTTCTATTTATACTAGCCTAGCCTAGGGACCCTTTTTTGAACAAGTCCGGTTTTTTCTACATAATCTAATTGGTTTTATTTTTTGGTTCGGTTTTTTCAGTTAATTTTTTGTCGGTTTTATCGGTTCACTCGGTTTCTCGGTTTTTTTGAACACCCCTAAGTCAAGACTAGTTCTATTTGAAAGATAACATCCATATACATACACCAACTCCAAATGACATCGTTGTAAGGCTCACAATTAACAATTTTAGTAGCACTCGAAATCTATCTAATACTATGTCAATCTGGACCTTTACTCAATGTGTTTTTTATATTTAGAGTCATACAACTTCACATAAGTCAAGACTAGTTTCATTTGAAAGACAACATCCATACCTTCAACTTGTATAAAGACACCAGCTCCAAATTACATCGTTTTAAGGTTTAAAATTCACAATAATAGTAGCACCCAAAATCTATCTAGTACTATGTCGGTCTGGACCTATACTCAGTGTGTTTCTCATATTTGGAGTTATACAACTCCAAATAAGTCGAGACCAGTTCCATTTACAAGATAACATCCATACCTACAACCTTTATAAAGACACAAACTCCAAATTACATTGTTTTCAAGTTGTAATTTTGACTAGAAGTTGGCTAGAAAAACTCTTAGAATTTTAATTACATAAGAGATAAATTTAACAAGCACACTAAGTGTTTTCATGCATCACAACATCCATTATCATTATTCTATGTTCAAAGAAACTCTCATTTCCTCATATTTTCAAGAACTCTAGAATGACAACATTGAGGGTTTTTCAATTATCATTTACCAACTATGAAATTAAGGAGGAAAACTAAGGAAGAACACTTTTATCAATAATTTTGAGTTCAAATTAAATAGTTCTTACCAATTTCTTCTTTAATTGTTCTTCCTCTTTATCACCCATACTTGTCCCTCATGTTCCTCTCCTCTAACCAAGCTTCTTAATTTCGTCCTAAAAGTGTTTCTATCCTTACAAACCTATTTGCAAGCTTCAATCTCATTATTTTTGGACAAGGTAAGTATATTACCCAAAAAATAGCAAAATACAATAAAGGGTATAAATCCTACAAGGGGCATCGGCGGACAAACCTGCAACAAAACAGAAATAACATAAATAACAAAGTAAATCCTGGGAATAACTAGGTGAAAATGTTCTCAAAACCTAAAGAGCCAAAAATCAAATCAAATAGGATTGAAAATATCATCAGAAAATCCATGTGAAGAGAGGCAAGTGATTTTGATAGGATTTCTCAAGTGATTTTTGAAGAGAGGCAAGAGAGAAGCATCTTTCTTTATTTTTAGATGTTGTTCCATGTAAACAGTAGCAGTAAGCACAATGACATTAGGTTTTATGGGTCAATTAAAGTTATACCCCAACTTATCCCCTCTAAATTTCAGTTTATTGAACTAACCCGACATTGTGCCTTTATTTTTAGGACATTTTCGAACTTTGATCGACCTCAAATTTTAACCCAAGGTCACACGTTATGTCTTAAGACCCCACGTAAACTTTCAGCCCGATCTAACGGTCGGATTTGAAGATAAATTCATTATTGTAAAATTGAATAGTTGAAAATTTCATGCTAAATATCTGAATTTTGCATATCATATAATTTACTTAAATCATCTTGGGTCTTGGACTAATTCTTTGGAGATTCCTATTCATAATTATCATAAATTTGTTTGAGTTTCTTACCGCTTTTAGTCCCAATAACATGATTGTGCATGGGGATTATATTGAAATTCGACGTTTCTCATGCAAAGGGTCCTGCATTGATTTATTTGACATTTAGTTCTATTTTACATATAATATCACGGATTTACAAAATTTCCTCATTGAAATAATTATGTTTACTTGGTCATGGAGTTTTCACAATTTATCGTTAACTAACATTTTGCATACTATTTTATTACTTTAGCTTCTTTAAATTTTAAATTAATCCCCTAAAAATGTTCATCCCAATTCATAAGATTTTTTCCTTAATTTATCATTTTTCAATAGATAGTTAACCTATTTAACCCAGATTTATCTATTTTTTACTAGGGGTTTACATATAACATTTTATACAGCCCATTAATACTATAAACAAAAGGAAAAGGTAGGCACCCATGTTGTTTCCAAGTTGTAGTAGAATTCTTTTGTTTTCCTTGTTGTCCTCACCTCATGACCCAAACAACGTTGGATTGGGCCCCTCTTGTACATGGATAAGATGTATTAGGGCCTCCTCTTGATACTCCAATGAACCCTTCAAATCTGACTTGGTCGAAACCTTCAAAACCAATGCATTCAATACCTTTTTCAATGTCATTGGACCATTTGGAACATGTAATGGTCTTTGCTACTGTTTCTGAGCTAATCCACATCATGATGGTTGGGGTTTTGGCAGAAGAGATGATGAAAGTACTTTTTGGTTAAGGTTTCGGTGGAATAGATGATGGATAGTATTTTTTAATGTTTTATCACCCTTTTTTACAAGATTCCTCTCCTATTTATAGATCAAATTTTTTCTTTCATTTTTTCTTTAGTTACTTAGTCTCACTTTCATCCCTCATTTCTTTTATTTTGCATTTTAGCCCTTGTCCATGTTGCACATGGACACGCGGCGTAAGGGCCTCATTGAAGTTGCCACCTAGTTGTTTGGTTTAGGGTCGCTAGGAAACCCGAGGGATGTGAACCTCGTAATCACATGGTCATGCAACCCACACGCAAAGACACCAATTCCTGGAAAGCCAAGAATATTGAAAACAAAAACCCCCACCCAACGAATATTGATTCGCGAATGAGAAGTATAAGGATGACGCCATGAAGCCAGTTGTTCTTCGATAAGTCGTTTTCAGTTCTTTATAGAACCATGGAAGGGAGATTATCTCAACAACACACACACAAAGTGCGGCAAATAAGAAGTTTTATTAATCTGAATTGTCTAACTTACAAGTCTGGTTACGCCTTTATTTATACTAACTCTAGACGTAAATAAACCCTAATGGACCCCCCTTAAGTAAACTTATATGAGGCCCACTTACAATTGACCCAAATAAGGAATAATAACCCAAAGACTAAGAAGAAAATAAAAATCCAAAAATTATTATTCTAAATATGCTAGAATCAGATTTGTCACCATTAAGAAGTTTCAAATAGACTAGGAAATCTGATCAGAAGGTAGAATTAATTCTAAAGTCTTCTTTCCTTATTGTAGTTAGGATGAATAAGAAATCCTTGTGACAAAAAGATTCTGAAATATTTATGAATCCTTGCCACACTTGGAAACTCTGTTACAGCCCATTAAAAATCTTTGTAGAACTAGGAGATTTCCAAAACAAGCTGCCACAACCTTTTAGGAAAGGAATCCTTGCCAAATAGGAAGTCCACAAGTCAAAAGGAAGTAAATAACAAAATTCATATAGTCTTTGTTGACTAGTATTGTAATGCCTTACCAAACTCCAATTGATCTGAAAGTTTAACCCAAGATAGGCCTACTTGTCTAGAGACTCCACATAAAATTTCAGCACGATCCAACGGTCGGATTGAAAATTATGATTGTTGCTGTGAAATTGGACAGTTGTATATTTTACGTCAAAATCCGAATTTAATTTTTTTTTCATTGCCTAGATCGTATCATTCCCTGTCTTTTTAAGATGATTCATCCTCAAATCACCAATAGGTTTGATGGAAAATTCCTTAGCCTCTTGTTTCAACCATTGGAGCTCTTTTATTACACGCAATTGCTTGTAACAACATTGTATAAATGTAGTAGCCGATAATAATTTCAAATAAACACGTCTTGCCATCCATTTGCATGAATATTTTTGAATGATAATCATTGCTACCCTCTCTTTTTTTTATCCCTTTGGCGCTAAACTGAAGCTCTTCATTCTTCACGTTCTTTATTTGTTTATTTATAAACCTTTGCAAGTCGTTCAGCCTCGCGCTCTTTATCTAACATCATAAAAGCATTATGAGCAAAAATATTTGAAACTCGAAACCTTGGTTTCTCCTCCTTAGTCATAGTGAATCTCCTTTGATCAGCCCCACTAATATATTGCCTTATTCAATCTACATTATCTTCCATCTTCCTTGCCTCCCAATAGCTATCATCATATCCCTCAACACTACGCAAAGTTCCCCTTTGGCCAAATTGACCCGTAGTTTTATACCCAAAATCCCTTCGGTTTCTAGGCTTTCGAAAACCTTCCCGATGATGGCCTATGGTCTCATCCCTAAAACCATCATCACCAATATCATCAACGTCCTCAAAATCCTCATAATCAGCCTACCTTGGCCTTTTGGCCCTACTGTCACTCTTTGCTTTTGGTTCAGCCCTAACCTTCCTCACGTCTTCGGTATTTATACCAACCTCATTACCATGTGTCTCCACCCTATCAAGTCTGTCACACACGTTCCCCATCACAAAATTCATCCTCTCCATCATTTGCGTCATGGCTTGCATTTGAAACTTAAGAAAAGGATTCTGAAACATTTATCAATCCTTATTATATGATGCGAATCTCGTGATCACGTGGTCATGCAACCCAGACGCAAAGACACCAATTCCTAGAAAGCCAAGTAAATTAGGTTTGATAGGAGTGTGACACAAAGATAACTTGTACCTAGGCACCAACACTATTGGAAACGGAGACCCCCACCTAACGAATATTGATTCGCGAACGAGAAGTATAAGGATGACGCCATGAAGACAGTTGTTCTTCGATAAGTGGTGTTTTCAGTTCTTTAGAGAACCATGGAAGGGAGATTATCTCACCAACACACACACATACAGAGTGCGGCAAATAAAAAGTTTTATTAATTTGAATTATCTAGCCTTACATGTCTGCTTATGCCCTTATTTATAGTGACTCCAAACTAAAATAAACCCTAATGGACCCCTTATGTGGACTTATATGATGCCCACTTACAATTAAACCCAAATAATATAAATAAACCCTAAACTAAGAAGAAAATAATAATAATAATAATAAATTTGAATTTAATATCCTCAATATGATATGATCATATTAATATCATAGGATCAGATTTGTTGCCATTAATAAGTCCCAAATAGACTAAGAAATCTGATATGAAGGTAGAATTTATTTTGAAGTCTTCTTTCCTTGTTGTAGCTAGGATGAATAAGGAATCCTTGTAAGAAAAGATTCTGAAACATTTATGAATCCTTGCCACACATGGAAACTATGTTGTAGCCCAATAAAGATCTTTGGAGAAAATTAAAAAATTCATACGGCCTTTGTTAGCCCGTATTGCGATGCCTTTCGGAACTCCGATTGATCTAAAATTTTAACCCAAGGTAGGACAACATGTCAAGAGACTTCATGTAAATTTTGAGCATGATCCAATGGTCGGATTGAAAATTATGACTGTTGCCATAAAACTGGATAGTTGCACATTTTACATCAAAATCTGAATTTGATCTTTCCTGGATCGTATCATTATACATTTCTCAAATTTTATATTCTGTCTATTTGGGTTGAAATCACACTATATCTGAAAATTTAGTTCAATTGGACATGATTTACTATAGGTTCTAGATTCAAACTTAACTTTTCATAAACGGGCCTGTTTTGCATCAACTTTTAAAATTCGCTTTCTTTTTGCTGTTTTCGTCTCTTGCAATATAATTTCAACATATCTAACATTTTGTTTTGCATATTTCATTTATGTTTTTATTCGAGTCTTTAGTTTCGTTCATATTTTGGATAGATTCGCTTGCTACTTGCTAGACTATCATCGCAGTTTCATTTTGCTTGTTTTCTGGTTTTTTATTGCTTCTTGAGTCATATATAAATATTTGGATTGCACTGCAAAGAACTACAAGAAGGTGAGATGAGAGGTGTGAGAATGTGAGGATATTAAGAGTGTTTGAGCAAAACACGAATGAGGATATTTTGTTTACCATTACCTCATTTTTGTAGGTACTATCATGTCAGATCAAAACAACACACCACATATCCCGAGGGAGAACTTAAGTTCCAAATGTAAGCCACAATGCAGATGATAAAGAGGATGAATTTTATTATGTGATGGGGAATGTGTGTGACAAACTTGATAGGGTGGAGAGATATGGTAACGAGGCTGGTACAAGCACCCAAGACGTGAGGAAGGTTGGGGTTGAACCAAAAACAAACAGTGGCAGTAGGGCCGAAAGGCCAAGGTAGGTTGATTATGAGAATTTTGAGGAGGACGTTGATGATATTAGTGATGGTGGTTTTGAAGACGAGACCATAGGCCATCGGGGAGGTTTTCACCAGCCTAGAAACTGGAGGGATTTTGGGAATAGAACTAGGGGCCAATTCAGTTAAAGAGGAAATTTCTGTAGTGTTGGGGGACATGATGATTTCGATGGTGATTTGGATGCTATCAAACTAAAAATACCTCTTTCAAGGTAAAACTGATCTCAAGGTGTATTTGGAGTGGGAGAAAAATGTGGATTGGATTTATTATCATAACTATTCGGAGGCGAAGAAGGTAAAATTGGTAGTAATTGAGTTCACAGATTACGTACTGATTTGGTGGGATCAGAATGTGATTAATAGGAGAAATAGTGGAGAGAGGCCGCTAGCGTCGTAGGAGGAGATGAAATTGTTGATGAGAAGGCGATTTGTGACTAACCACTATTATAAAGATTTGTTTATTAAATAGCAGGGTAATCAGGGTTCTAGGTCCATGGATGAGTATTTCAAGGAGATGGAGATCTTAATGATTCGGGCCAATGTGATTAAGGATAGGGAAGCTACTATGGCTAGATTTCTAAATGGGTTGAATAGTGACATTGCGAATGTTGTAGAATTACAACATTGTGTGGAATTTGAGGACATGGTCTATATGGCAATGAAGGTGGAGAGACAAATAAAGAGAAGGGGGCAGTACACGTTTTCAGACCAATTCGGCTTCATCTTCCTCAGCATGGAGGCCGAATATGAAGAAAGAGGGGTTGTCCAATGGCCTTATGCAAAGGCCGAACCACCCAGGGCTAAAAAGGATGCTCATATGGATTGGACAGGTAAATCTAAATATCAACCAAATCATGATAAAGATATTAAATGTTTTAAGTGTTTAGGGAAGGGACACATTGCATCTTAGTGTCCAAACTGAACAATTATGCTTGGGGAGGTTGAATCTGAAAGTAACAAATTTCAAAGTGAAGAGATGTCACCTTTGGTGGATTATAGTGATGAGGAGATTGCATATCTAGTTGAGGGGGAGGCCTTGGTTATAAGGTGTGTGCTGAACATGCAAATCAAAGAAGATGATATAAATCAGCAACGGGAAAGCATATTTCACACTCGATGTTACATCTAAAACAAGGTATGTAGCATGATAATAGATGGAGCTAGTTGTGCTAATGTAGCTAGTGATACTAATATGATCCAGACAATGAATAAACAATCAGATTTGGATTCTGACGTAAAATGCACAACCATCCGGTTTCATGGCAACAATCATAATTCTTAATCCGAATTGAATCGGGCAGAAATCTTATGTGGAGTCTCCTGACATGTTTGCCTACCTTGGGTTAAAATTGCAAGCAATCAAAGTTTAGGAAAGCATTATAATACTGGTTAATAGAGGCTGTATGAATTTTATTATTTACTTCCTTTTGACTTGTGGACTTCCTATTTGGCTAGGATTCTTTTGCTAAAAGGATGTGGCAGCTTGTTTTGGGAATCTCTTAATTCTACAAAGATCTTTAATGGGCTGCAACATAGTTTCCAAGTGTGGCAAGGATTCATAAATGTTTCAGAATCATATATTACGTGTGTTTATAGGTAAGTTTATTGTTGTGTATTTTGATGATATTTTGATCTATAGCAAGAACTTAAATGAACATCTTGATTATTTACGTAATGTACTTAGTGTATTGCGTAGTGAGCAATTGTATGCTAATCTTAAGAAATGTACCTTTTACATGGAGAAAATTGTGTTTCTTGGTTATGTCGTAACTGCGCAGAGTATCGAGATAGAGGAGGGGAAAGTTAAGGCCATCTGGGATTGGCCTACATCAAAATCGGTAAGAAAGGTAAGGATTTTTCATTGACTTGCTAGTTTTTATAGAAAGTTTGTGAAGGATTTTAGTACTATTGCTACACTTTTAATTGAAATTGTGAAAAAGTCTTTTGGATTTAAATGAATGATGAATAGGATAAGGCTTTTAATTTGTTGAAAGGTAAACTTTGTCTAGCGTCTGTTTTAGCTTTGCTAGACTATACAAGAGCTTTTGAAGTTGAATGGGATGCGTCACGTATAGGTATAAGAGCTGTGTTAATGCAGGATAGCCTCCCCAATGCGTATTTTAATGAAAAACTTAATGGGGTAGCCTTGAATTACCCTACATATGACAGGAGCTCTATGCCTTTGTAAGAACTTTAAAGATGTGGCATCATTACCTGTGGCCCAAAGAGTTTGTTATACATTTAGATCATGAATCATTGAAGCATTTGAAAGGACAAGGTAAGTTGAGTATGACACATGCTAAATAAGCAAGGAAAAGAAAACATTATAGTTGATGCATTTTCGCGCATGTATGTTCTTTTATCTACTTTTGATGCTAGATCTCTAGGATTTAAACACATAAAAGAAATGTACAAGGACGATAGTGATTTTGCTAATGTTTACAATGCTTGCAAAACTTCAGCTTTTGGCAAGTTTTATGGACTTGATTGATATTTGTTTAAAGAGAGTCATTTGTGTGTTCCATCAAGTTGTATACGTGAATTGCTTGTACGTGAAGCACATGGGGGCGGGTTGATTGGGCATTTTGGTGTTGTTAAGACTTTGGATGTGTTGCATGAACATTTTTATTGGTCGAAAATGAAAAAAGCAAAGTTTAGGACTCAACCATATGGCTTGTTTACCCCCTTACGTGTATCGAAAGAACCATGTGTAGACATTTCGATGGACTTCGTCTTAGGTTTACCTTGGTCAAAATAGGGTAGGGATTTAATCTTTGTTGTTGTTGAAAGGTTTTCAAATATGACACACTTCATTCCATGTCATAAAACCGAAGATGCAACTAACATTGCTGATTTGTTTTTTAGGGAGATATTATGGCTTCACGGGGTCTCTAAGAGCACTGTTTCTGATAGAGATGTTAAGTTTCTTAGCTATTTTTGGAAGGTGTTATGGGGCAAATTGAGTACTAAACTGTTTTTTTCAACTACTTGTCAACCTCAAACAGATGGACAAACTGAAGTTGTTAATAGGACCTTAACACAACTTTTGCTTGCTGTCATTCAAAAGAACTTAAAGAATTGAGAAGATTGTTTGCCATATATAGAGTTTGCATATAATCATAGTGTGCACTATATTACTGAATTTTCACCATTCAAAATTGTGTATGGATTTAACCTTTTAACGCCCATAGATTTGATTCCTTTACTTATTGTTGAAAGGGCTTTGGATGGTAATCGTAAAGCATAGGTGGTGAATACACTCCATGAGAGTGTGTGGCAATAAATTGAAAAAAGGAATCATGTGTATGCGACCAAAACCAACAAGGGGCGCAAACATGTTGCCTTTCAGCCCGACAATTTGGTTTAGGTGCATATGCGTAAGGATATATTTCTGGCCCATAGAAAATCAAAGCTACAACCACGAGGAGATGGGCCATTTCAGATCCTTGAGATCGATGACAATGCTTATAAAGTTGATTTGCCATGTGAATATGGTGTTAGTGCTACCTTTAATGTTTCTAATCTTACACTATTTGATGTAGATGATGATTTGAGGTCGAATATTTTTGAAGAGAGAGGGGATGATGAGGATCAACTCAACACCAAGCGCAATCATGCCAACAACCCATTGGAGGTGCTAATTGGGTCAATTACAAGAGGTAGGGCAAAGAAGCTTAAAGAAGTATTGAATGGGCTTGTTTAGAACATAAGGAGTAAGATGGACCTAGAGGAGCTTGGGACATCTAAGGAGCATGAATGACAGCCTCTAATTCATCTAATTCAAGTCCAAGAAGAGCCCAATGCATGTGGAACAAGGGCCTGCTGTGTCCGGCCCCATACCAGCCTTGTTAGGCTTGTTTTTCCTAATACTACAAGGATACAAAAGTCAGCAATTTATTCACCTAATTAAGTAAAGAAGTTGGCTAGATCTTGTTTCTAAATAGGGGAGGATTATTTAATGCTTTTCCTAACCTAAGAAGGAAAGTCATTAAATTAGCAACAAATGAGGAAATTAGTTTTCTTATTTTTTCAAGTTAAACAAGGAAAATTAAGGACCTAAAAGGGGGTGGCAGCATAAAGTTTTCAAATCAGAGTTCTCCTAGTTTATTTGGGACATCTTAAAGGTGACAAATATGATTCTAGCATATTTAGGATAATAATTTTTGAATTTTTATTATTTTCTTCTTAGTCTTTGAGTTGTTATTACTTATTTGGGTCAATTATAAGGGGGCCTCATATAAGTTTACCTAAGGGAGGTCTATTAAGGTTTATTTAAGTCTAGAGTCGGTATAAATAAAAAGCATAATCAAATATGTAAGGGTTATGCAATTCAAATTAATAAAACTTCTTGTTTGCCGTACTGTGTGTGTGTGTGTTGGTGAGATAATATTCTTTCTTGGTTCTTTAAAGAACTAAAAAATGACTTATTGAAGAACAACTGACTTCGTGGCATCATCCTTATACTTTTTGTTCGTAAATCAATATTCGTTGGGTGGAGGTTTCCATTTCCAGTAGTGCTGGTGCCTATGTACAAGTTATCTTTGTGTCACATTCCTATCAAACCTGATTTACTTCGCTTTTCAGGAATTTAATGTCTTGGCATATGGGTTGCGTGACCACGTAATCACAAGGTTCGCATCAATGATCATAGCTAAAGTTTTCATTAAGAAATTTTTAATTAGGTTTAAAGGGAACTTCAAGGGATATATATATATATATATATATATATATATATATATATATATATATATATATATATATATATTTTAATGTGAAAGGCATAACAAAAACGACATTCCCTCATTTAAAGCGCAAGCAGTTAGAATTAGTAAATTTGGATCTCATTTAGTGTAATGGTTTGGACTTGCAAAGAACTATATTTTGTGAGTTTATGACTAACGAATCCACTGGATACCATTATGCATACAACTAAAATATAGCCTTAAAGACATATAATGTGGATGACTGCAATTGTTTTTCAACTTTCATCTCAATTAGTTTAGGTTTGTTAGTCACCTTAGAGTAGAGTTTGCTTAATTAATTAATTTATTTATTTTCCATCCTATAAGCAAGATGTCAAAATACTATTTTAAGCAAACATCGAATTGTTTCTAAATAAGAATGCAACTTCAATTTTTTAGAATTGTTTTAGCCAAGAATTTTCACAAAACCAATTTGATCACAACATTTTGAATAAATCCATGAGATCATGTGAAGTTATGAGGGTCAATTTTTCTTGGTCTAAAATGGGTAGGGTCGCCCATTAGTGTCCGAGCGAAGCACCCTGGAGTTTGACCTTATTTTCCATTAAATTTATCCAAGCATGATTAAAATAAAATGTCAAATACCATTTTTATAACAAAACACATTTGCTGATTTCAAAACAACAATGAGATAAAGAAAAGTCATACTTCTTTGAAATGATATAATACAATCATAAAACATACTTAAAGAAAAGACAATTTCGATATTTTTCAGCAAAATATAAAATGACAAAGTTCAATAATAATAGGGTTGACAATGTAACATTCTTTCTTGGGTTCGTTTCCCCAACAATATTTGTATCTTATCAACATTCATCAGGGCCACCCCTCGGATAAGTCCACACACCACCCTACCCTGGCATCGCATGAAAATAAGCATTGCAATCTAGACTGTTGCCTAGCGCCTGTAGTACACGCGTAGAGACTACCATTTTACCAACCAGTTTTTCTTCTTGTTCTAGCCTTTTCATCTAGTTCTAACTGACTCTGACAACTCGTAAAGGTCAATTTTAGTCCCATATATTATTTATTTGTTGTTCGAACAATTTTTTATTTGTTTTGTTAATTTTTGAATCGTATATTTATGTTGACACATATTTTGTTTTGAATAAATTTACAATGTATTCATACTTCTGTTTTTTTATGTCCAATTATATTAATTCAATTTATTGGAATACTTTTGTGGTTATTTATAAATGGATATGCTTGGTAAAATAACATGTATTCATAATAGGTATTTTTATTGTAAAATCAAACAACAGTTCAACTTGTTATAAGTAGGATATTGTAGGGTGGTTTTCATCTTCACTTTTAGCATAACTAGCTACTTACTAAAAAATCTATGAAGACCAGTTAGAGTTTCTAGTAACTATAAAACTAAATGGCGACTTCTTCTCTCATTTTTACCTTTTTCACAATAATCAGATCACTAAGATGTCCCCCATGACAGGAAGAACTAAAAGGTTTAGGGGATTTTCCTATCGATGTAAACACAATTTTAGTAGTAATTTTTTTGGATAACTAATAGGTTCTCTTTTATAGATCAATTATTATATACCTTTTAACTTCATGTCCACACCCTCCCAACAAATATGCTATAGAAAAAACAAGTTATTGAATGCAAATATAATAATCCATCATAAAAAAAAAACTCTTATACACTCTCGACCAGAGATGACAATTTTACCTGAACTTGATGGATGTTGACTCGAACTTACCTACATAGGTTGGAAGTTTTTAGACCCAATCAGGTTTGGATCAAGTTTAGGTAAAACCTGAAGATAAAAAGTCAAGTTTTGGGTTGGGTATAGATATTGGTCTACTAGACCCAAAATAAATAAATAGCCTTAAAGTTTTTTTTAAAAAAATTACATGCATATCAAGTTAATCATGTACTAAATAGTTGTAAAATATATCATTCAAGTTCGAGTTATGGATGCTCGATGTGTACTCGAAACCTGATTGGATTGGGTATAAAAAATCCATACCCAGTCGGGTTTGGATACTTATTTTTGGGTTTAGAATTAGGTATAGAAGTACAAAAATAAATCCACAGGTATCAGTTTCCATCCCTACTCTCAACCATTGTGATAGAGGATTTGGGTACCTTCTAAGGCTATTATTTTGGAGCCCACAAGTTCAATTGTTAATTGTTGTAGTGGGCAAAGGGTTGAGAATAAAGAGAATTCATGAGAAAATTGATCACACTATTTTTATAAATTGGTAAAATTACATAATAAAAAAGAGAGGCAAAATTAACAAGGTTGCAAGCATACATGATGCCAAATTTCCTACATTTTGCAGTTTAGGTATTTTGCCTATTGCAACTCCTTTACGGTTTCGTGCTTCAAGTATCATTAAAACTTAAGATCGAATTTGGTTTAGGTTGACTATGTCAAAGTGGCTCTTTGATACATCATCTTGCGAAGGATCATTAAAGCCAACTTGTGTGAATAGATGAACAATATAATTCTGTAATCAAGAATTCATCAAAGCTTAGATAAACATTAGTAACAAATAAAAAAATGTTATCAATAAGAAAACCTAAGACATGAAATCATTTCTAGAGATGAAATGAAAGTACCCAGCTTGAGAATTCTGATTTAAGAAGTTGCAAGGAATCCCACCTTGTGCCCTTTATATAACATAATTAATAGCATGAACTTTGAAATGCCTGCAAAGATTTGAGCATTCTAAAAAAACCTTGAAAAATAGTAGTGACTTAATCTACTAACATTGTGATACGATCTAAGGTCAGATTCAGATTGTGGCATAAAATTTTCTATCGTCCAGTTTTATATTATTGAATATAACTCCAAATCAAATCATTAAATCGAGTTGAAACTTTACCAAAAGATCCCAGAGATATTTGTCTATGTTGGGGTAAACTTTTAGGTGAATCGGAGTTCTGGAAAGACTTGCGATATAGGTTAGAACATGTTGCATGAATTTTGTTATTTATTTTCTTTTGACTTGTGGACTTCCTATTTGGCAAAGATCCTTTCCTACAAGGATGTGACATAATGTTTTGAGAATTTTCTTGTTCTCTAAGGATCTTTAATGAGTTGCAACATAATTTTCAAGTGTGATAAATATTCATTAATGTTCCAAAATCCTGTAAACATACAAGATCATGAAAATTAATGTAAGTATTTACATTTTACAACTATACTAACATAATCAATATCATTAATCCATTATACAAGCACAATAATATGTATCCTCTCAATTTAATATTTCTTTTTTTTCATTAAATATATTATAGTATTGTCATCACACATGTAACAACTCCATGATTTAACATATGTTTCAAGTGTGGCAAGGATCTTTAATGGGTTGCAACATAATTTTCAAGGGCGGCAAGGATTCATTAATGTTTCAAAATTCTTTTCTTACATGGATTTCTTATTCATCCTAGCTACACAAGGAAAGAAGGGCTAGTGGTATTTAATGACACATTGGTTTTTAGGATCATTGGGTAGATAAAGACTTAGGACTTATGACTTTATTTTTATTTTTTGTTAGCTACATCCTAAGGCTTGTTTCGGCTAAATTAATACTTTATTTTCAGCTAGGATCCAAGGCTTGTTTTGATTAGGGTTTGGGCTTACTAATAAAGGTTTTGACTCAGTTTTTGTAAGTGGGTCAATTCTGCCCACAAGGGTAGATTTGTTAGGGTTAATTTTTTAGAATTATTTAAAGACATGTAAGCCTAAATTTCAGTAGCCATTGATGAATAATACTTCTAAACTTTTCAGTTTTAACATGTGAGAGAGATTCTTGCATTCTTCGGTTCTTGAATTAACTGAATTTGACTTATCAAAGATTAACTGGTTTCGTGACATCATTCAATTTCATTCCAATAATGCTAGTGTCTTGAGACAAGTTTTTATTGTGTCACATTCCTATCAAACCTATTTCAACTTTCTGATTAAATCTCAGTCTTAATTGTAGGTTGCGTAACTACGAGGTTCGTATCACATTATAAAAGGAAAATCCTATTTGGTTGAAGCAAAACTTCAAACACGCAAGTTGAATGACAAATCACTCTTCTTAATTTGCCTTATTTGCTTCCAAGCAATGCCTACCTTTTATATACTCTAGAAATCTTGCCAACTCTAATTATCAACCGATAACTTCAAATAAAGTCTTGATTGGAGTATGAATAGCATTTGAAATACACAAAAGCTAGAAATTTCAAAAAAGACATACTAATACATTTCTTTTCCATTTTCATAATTTACAAATAAAGAAACAATACTACATGCCATACATATAAAATGCTCTTTACTCTAGCCGATCATATATACCTAAGTGGTGAAATCAACAACATTGTAAGGAATGTGTGATCCCTAGCTTTTGAAGTCATCACCTAAGAACTCCAAATTAATTTCTATTAAATAAAAATTAGAAAAAAAAATGCAAAACCAAGTCATAGAAGATAATATAGTTAAACATGAAGAGTAGGGAATATTCAGACATACCCTCACAAAAAAATCCATCACAACTCAACCCTTGAACTGGAATCTATATATACAACAAACATATTTAGGACACAAGAATACTATGATCAATGCATATCAAATAGATCAAACAAATTTTCAAAAACCCGTTGCGTACATTATTAACATATGTTGGATGTTTGTTAAGCAATGATGATTGTTGTAACAAGGAAAAATTATGGTGTATTGTGTAGTGAGATGATGATTGAATAAGATATGAGTTATATATGTAAGCTGGCAGTGGCAAAAAATTAGAGAGAAACATAATCCCAAACAATTAATTAAAAAAAATTATCTAAAATTATAAAGCCCTAAAAAAAGTTAATCAAGACCCTAGATAAAAAGCAAAACAATATTATAAGAATCCAATAAAAAAAACCCAACCTTGAACATACTAAAGAAAACACCATTTAACACAACAAAGACCATAGAGCTATGGGCGGGAGAGATTGAGAGAGGATGCGAGCAGGAGCAGGACTAGAGGTGAGGAGACATGCAACGACGTTAGTGAGGTACTGATTTAGGGCTTAAGAAAAATTTTTCTTTTGTTTTTTTTATTGGTTGGTTTTTTTTTAACACATACAAGTTATAAAGATGACAATGCATACTAAATCAGGCCCAGATAATCCCTTCCATATTTTTCCTCCTGCTGCTAGAGAGAGAGAGAAAAGAGAGAAAGAGAGAGAGTGTGGTGCTGTCGGAGCTACATCTACTCCGTCCACCGTTGGATTGCCCTCATTTCTGACTATGTTGTTCCTTCCCACCTTCTCTCAACATTGACCGAACGGATCTGTTATCCAATCAACGAGGTAAGAGATATTGATCTCGCAATATTTCTACTATTCTGCATTTTCAGTTCTGGAACTATGGAGAAGTGGTGAAGTTGCAGCATAGTGAACGGATTTTCTTCATGATTTCTCTTATGGCTGTAATAGATATGAAGGCCTTTGCCATATGTGAAGATTAACTCACAGTTCTTTGGAAAAGTTTCATTTTTCTTGCTAGTTTCAGAGTGGTTTGTCGTAGCCTGATCTCCTTTGTTCACCGTTGGATCGTTACCATTTTTGAGTATGTTGTTCTTCAGAACCTACTCTACATCTTGACCGAACGGATTATTGTTACAATCAGTGTGCTGGGAGATATTGGCCTCGTAATTCTACAATTATCTTCTTCCTTCATGAACTAATCTGCATCTTGTTGTTTATGAGATTAGGTTGCTGTTATTTCTGAGCTTAGGTTGCTTCTTGGACTCAGTTTATCTTCTTAGAATTTTGTTCTCTCCAGTATTTGTGTGCTACCATAATGTCTCTATGTTCTTCTGTGGAAAATGTTCCAATGGTTAGCTCTAACATTGAACAACACAATCAAGTTAAGTCTGGACATACATTAAGATTAGAACTGCAAGATATGTTGAATAGCCATGGGATGAGGTTTTCTCAGTTTCAAGTTGATTCTGATGTTACCATAGAGAAACACTCTCCTGTCCAAGCTTCTAATGTTGTTCCAGAATTGAACCATGTGTTGAGTTCTAAAGATGATGAGGTGAAGGTAGGGTCTCATCAACAAGAACAACTAAAATTTAGACCCAAACTGAATTTTTTAAATGCTTTGAAGGGTTCTGATGTTGCTGATAATGAGGGTAGCAAGACCCTTGGCATTAGTTCTGTCCGTAATCTGCACTTTGCACCCCCTATTACGACTGATGGTCGTGTGACAGTAGCTCCTCCACTTGATGTGTTTGAAGATGGCTGCGAATTTTGGAAATCCACCCTGGTTGGTCATTTTGTGGGGCAGAAATTACCGTATCCCGTGGTTAATTCTATTGCCAAAAGAATATGGAGCTCCTACGGTCTATCAGAAGTTTTGTCTTCGGATAATGGTTTCTTCATCTTCACTTTTGATTCTATCGATCATGCCAGTAATGTGCTGGAAAGAGCCCCATGGCACATGGCAAACAGGCCTTTGGTGCTTAAACGTTGGCAACCAAACATGCAATTCTTGAAAGATGATTTGGCTAGAGTTCCGGTATGGGTTAGGCTGTATAATGTCCCTCTCGAGTATTGGACTATTAAGGGGTTGAGCTGTGTAGCGAGTGCTATTGGAGTCCCCCTTCATGCGGATCATACTACATTGTTGCGAAAAAGGCTTAGTTACGCAAGAGTTTGCGTTGAGATAGATGCTTCGAAGACATTGGTTAAGGAATATGATCTTCGCTGTCCAAATGGGTTATTCATAACAATTTCAGCTGAGTACGAATGGATACCGTCGAAGTGCAGTAATTGCAATGTCTTTGGACACACCACAGCGCTATGTGCTACTAAGAACATTGATAATCTTAAAGTGGTGGCAGAGGGTAAGAGGAATCTAGGAGCTATGAACTCTAAATCTGCGGATAACAAGCAGAATCAGTTTCAGTGGCAGGTAGTTCGTAAACGGAACAAGGGTTCTGTGAGTGGGGAAAATGCTACCTTGGCATCTAAAGTGGGTAATTGTAATGAGAATGGTTGTTCAACATCTGGTATGCATATGTCTGATTGTAATATGAATGATCATGCGGCATCAGATGTGCGCAATGCTGCTTGTCATGAAGATGAAAATCCTTCCTCTCCTCTTGTCTTGACGAGTTTACGAGAAGACATGAAACAGGAGCAAGCGGCTGCCAGTACTGCTTTAGCTCAAGATATGGACGCAATGGGAGATGATACAGATGAGGAACGAACCGATAAGGAGTTAACGTCAACGATCCTGACAACCCCTCAAACCCTGAATTCCACCGAAAGGGAAACTGTTAATCAGTTAGCTATTAAGGCTATAGACTCTCTAGAGAAAAAGAAAAAGGGTTCAAAAGCCTCTTCAAAGAAGAATCAGAAATCTGGCTCCTCTCCAGGAGGCACGTCAAGGTAATCTTTGTGTTGCTGTTTGTACTCCTCTCTATTTTCCTATGATTATTGGATGTTGGAATATTAGAGGTTTGAATGATCCTATAAAGCATTCAGAATTGCGTCGGCTCATCCATCAAGAGAGGATAGCTCTTTTTGGCTTGGTTGAAACTCGAGTTAAAGACAAGAATAAAGATAATGTTTCTAAACTTCTTATGCGTTCTTGGTCCTTCTTGTATAATTATGATTTCTCTTGTCGTGGTCGTATTTGGGTTTGTTGGAATGCTGATACGGTGAAGGTGGATGTTGTTGGAATGTCAGATCAGGCTATTCATGTTTCTGTCACTATATTAGCTACCAATATCATTTTCAATACTTCAATTATTTATGGAGACAATAGTGCTTCCTTACGTGAGGCATTATGGTCTGATATAGTGAGTCGTAGTGATGGATGGGAGTCAACCCCGTGGATTCTTATGGGTGACTTTAATGCTATCCGCAACCAGTCGGACAGGTTAGGAGGGTCTACTACATGGGCTGGTACTATGGACAGATTGGATACATGTATTCGAGAAGCGAAAGTAGATGATCTTCGGTATTCAGGTATGCATTATACTTGGTCGAACCAATGTCCTGAGAATCTGATTATGCGGAAACTAGATAGAGTGCTTGTCAATGAGAAGTGGAATCTGAACTTCCCCTTATCAGAAGCGAGATTTTTGCCTTCGAGTATGTCAGACCATTCTCCTATGGTGGTAAAGGTTATTGGCAATGATCAGAACATAAAGAAACCATTCAGATTCTTCGATATGTGGATGGATCATGACGAGTTCATGCCCTTGGTGAAGAAGGTATGGGATCAGAATTCGGGGGGTTGTCCAATGTATCAGTTGTGTTGCAAACTAAGAAAGCTAAAGCAGGAATTGAAACTTTTCAACATGGCTCACTTCTCCAACATTTCAGATAGAGTTAAAGATGCAAAAAACGAACTGGATAAGGCTCAACAGGCTCTGCATACAGCGCATGAGAATCCAATTTTGTGCATGCGAGAAAGGGATGCTGTTCGTAAATACGCTTCTACCGTCAGGGCTGAAGAGAGTTTTTTCAAACAGAAGGCAAGGATACAATGGCTTAGCTTGGGGGATCAGAATACTAGCTACTTTCACAAATCAGTAAATGGAAGACAGAATAGAAATAAGCTTCTATCACTTACAAGGGAGGATGGAGAGGTTGTCGAAGGACACGCGGCAGTCAAATCAGAAGTAATTGCATACTTCCATCGTGTGTTAGGAGTGGATCAGATGCCTAGGGTTCTGAACGAGGAAGTGATGGAATCGGCAATTAACTTGAAACTGTCCTCAACGCAACAGCAAGTACTCGCACAAGATGTAACAAGGGAGGAGATTAAGCATGCTATGTTTAGTTTGAAGAACAACAAAGCCCCTGGTCCAGATGGCTTTTGTTGCGATGTCGCGGTCGCACAAATTAATTACCCTAGCTTCAAACACAACACACAAGATAGTATAGAGCAAGCAAGGGGTCGATCCCACGAGGAAGTTTCAAGTCAGATTTTTATGTTGTACGTTATGTAATTGGGGGGATTTGGTTTGTGATTATCTAAACTATGGCAGCAATTAAACTAGCAAACAAAATCAATTAAAACCAAAACTTATCAATAAAACAAACCTTGGTCGCAAGCACACATCCACCAACGGAAATTAGAACCGATCCTTGAAACGAAAATTGCAGTTTATGTTCTGAAATTTTATCTTTTCTTAACGTTGATTAATTAACGGATCCGCCGTATAACTAATCCTAACCAACAAACAATCAAAGTGTCCGCACTAATGATTCAATTTAATGGTAGCTTTAAGAACTAGATAATTTCATCAAGATTAACATACAAGCTGTCCGCAGCTTGTGTCACTTTGTTCTAATGTTCTCCCTAAGTTCAATAACGTAGTTCCGCCACAATTATCAAGCTTAGTTGCTTCACAAGTTCATATATCACAACTCCGGTTTTGATATTAAACTTAGCAATAGATTGTTCACAACAATAACTTAGAGTCCGCTCTAGCAATCATCAACAACAATCATAGAAAATATGCATAGGAAAACAATCATACTCATTCATAACATAAACTGAAAATAGAAGGAAGAATAAATCTCACGGTTCTTGAAGTCCGAAGGTTTGTTGTGTCCTTGCAACCAAGAAAAGAGCTTAGCCTTGCATAACTATTGAACAACTACTTCTAAAGAATGAAAAGAGCATGATTTTTGGGTTTGTAGAGGAGAGAATTTGTGTTTATTCTCTGCTGGCTGCTGCCTCCTTCTGCTCTCCCTCTTTTCTGCTAGCTGCTGCCCCTTCTCTCTTTCTTTTTATATGCTAAGAAACCCTAGTCTCTATTTTACAAAATAGTCCTTCCTTAAGTTGACAGTTTACATTTAAGTACTTCAATAACTATTTTTCCTAAAAAGGAGAAATAGCCTTGCATGAAATCTTCAAACTCTGACTTAGAGGAGCTAAATTGCTGATATAAAAACTTGGATGTCGGTTTAGATGCTTCGAAATGTAATTTGGACTCGTTTCTTCACGAAACCTGTTTGCTGGCAGAATTCAGTTGTCATCTTTGGAAAATCATATCTCCCTCATATGACATCGGTTTTGGCTGCAATTTGGAGCGTGGATAGGTCTTTGAATTAGGAATCCAAGAAAATTGAGTTTGCATCAATTGGACTTCTGTAGCTCCAGATATTAAATTTTGAATGACCAAAGGTCAACACTGGCAGAATGCGAGATTTGACTTTGCTAGGATGTGATTTCCATGATCTTTCTCCTTTTATTTTTCTTGCATTACATTTCCAGAAAGGTATGGATGTTAGCTTTTTAGTGCCACTGGAATCACTTCATTTCGATCTCTAGAACTCACGCTCTGCACAAAACATCGACTGAACGTCAAATCTGCCAATTACCTCCAATTTACTCCTTTTTGCATCTTTCATCCAAAAATGCCTTCAAAACAAAAAACAAAGAATATCAAGGCATTTTATATATAAAACATGGACAAAACATTAGGTAGATGTGGGTGAAACTATCGAATAATATGGTTACATCAAATACCCCCACACTTAGCTCTTGCTCGTCCTCGAGAAAGGATAAATAAAATCAAATTGAAAAAAACTATGATCAATCTCTTAATCTCCCATCAATGTCCAAGAATATATGCATTATAAACAAGAATACAATCATGAAGGATAAATAGTATAATTCTTATGAATTCATTTACATGCAAACTTCAAAACTCAATCAACCGTCGGGATTTAAATGAAATCTATGCCATGCCAAAGTGATAGGTCCTCTCATTGATATACACTCCAACACTCATGTGTTTAGGGTTTATGTGTTTAAATCTCTCAAATTCAATCAAAGAGTATGTTCTACCATAAGCTTGCTTTTCAATCTCATCTCCATTAGCAACTTATTACAAGTACTACATGAATCAAAAGGTCTTATTTTCCGGTTGTAATGGGGCTAAGGTTAAGGTGAGGTAAAAGAGAGTAAAAGAAAAGGTTCAAACCAAAGAAAGTAGAGCATTCTGAAAAATGATATTTCAAACAAGATATTCCATCAAAGCACATAAATTTTCCATCTTTAATCACCAATGCTTAACTTCTTTTGATTTCAAGCTTTTTCAATATAAAATCTTAAGAACATAAAGGAACACTTTTTTCTTTTTCTTTTTCTTTTTCTTTTTCTTTTCTTTTTCTTTCCTTTTTTTTTTTTTTTTTTTACCTTTGGCAACTTTGCCCATCTTTTCATCAAACATCACTTCTTCTTTCTTTTCACATAATTTCCAACCATAATTCCATGAGATATCATAAGTATACGCTCTACTAATCCTTGGCCAGGGGAAAAGGAAAACATATAAAAAGTTAAGGCTTATACATGGATAAAGCAAAGAAAAGATAAACAAGCTCAAAAGGGGCTCACTAAGGATAATATGCTTTAGGTTGGCTTTTTGGCTCAAGTGGTTAAAATTCCTAATGCCTTTATCATCTTCATGTATATATGTAATATGAATGTAATCTCAACAAGATATGAAGCAAGTTCTAAAGATACATATCATTGAAAGAATGCACACTCAAAGAATATAATGTTAAAGGCTCAAAAGCTTGCATTGGTATAACACTATAAAGTCAACATGGCATATTCTCAAAGTCAATCCCTAAACCAATTAAACCTTAAAATTTGCATGCATACTTCTTCATTTGATTTATATCTTCATCTATCTCAATTAATTCTCATACATAATACTCATATTCTCAAAAACCAATGGGAGTTAAAAAGATCAAACATATTTTTATTTTATTTTTGAAAAATAACAAAGAAAACTAAAATTCTCCCAATACCCCCACACTTAAAACACAACATTGTCCTCAATGTTGAAATAAAAGAAAAGGAATATAGGAGAATGACAAAAATAAAGTAAAATGCGAAAAATAAAAGATAAGGGAAAAGAAAGCAAATCTGTTTTTTTTTCTTTTTGTGTTGGGTTGCCTCCCAGTAAGCGCTTTTGTTTATGTCATTGGCTCGACATGTTGCATGCTCATTCTTCATAGATTGGTTCAGCTAACTCCACAAAAGCGGTGAGTTATGTCGTCCAACCTTCATAGAAAGGTTTCAAGCGATGCCTATTGACCTTGAGTACTTTGTTGGTTTCTAAACTTGTAATTTCAACTGCACCATAAGGAAAAACATTAGAAACAACAAAGGGTCCAATCCAACGAGAGCGCAACTTTCCAGGAAAAAGTTTCAAACGCGAATGATAAAAGAGGACTTTGTCTCCAACATTAAACTCTTTTCTTGTAATCATTTGGTCATGGAGACTCTTAGTCTTTTCTTTATAAATCCTTGCATTCTCGTAAGAATCATTTCGAATCTCTTCCAACGTAATTCCAATCTTTTTAGGCACCAAAAGGATAGGCGCCACCCATTCACTGTCCATGATGAGGTAAATGACTCCTGCATCATGGAGTACAATTTGCAAAGCTTGTAAATCCAATGCTGAGTCATGCACATTTTGGAGAACACATATATGCCTCTCCATCTCTTTTATCTTGGTAAAATCATAGCCACAGCTCAAAGCTACGCTTAATCCATCCTCACTATCAAAATCACAAACTTGCTGCACACACTTATCAATTTGGTCATAGCATGTGATAGAATAAACATTGCTATAAGGATATTTCATTGCATCATGAAAATTGAATTCAATTTTTTCATCTCCTACTTCCATAGACAAGGTATCCTTACCACAATCAATCTTTGTGTTGGCAGTTTTCAAGAATGGTCTCCCAAACAATATAGGAGTGCTGGTTGATGAATCACAAGAATCATGTTCCATATCAAGAATATAAAAAGTCACATGGAATAACCAAACTATCAATCTTGACTAGGACATCTTCTATCACACCAAGTGGGTAAACAAAACTACGATCCGCAAGTTGTATTACAATGCTAGTTTTATTCAAAGGCTCAAGACTAAGAGAATCATAAACATGTTTGGGCATAACACTAATGGATGCACCTAAATCGCATAAAGCTCTTTTAAAACTAGCATTACCAATAACACACTGGGATAGTAAACGCACCTGGGTCTTTTTGTTTCAAAGGCAGATTCTTTTGAACAACGGCAGATACAACTTCACCCATACTTACCGTTTCATGACCTTTCAGTTTGAAAGCTCTCTTGGTAGTACACAACTCCTTCAAGAATTTTGCATACTTGGGAATTTGCTTGATAGCATCAAGCAAAGGAATGTTGAGTTCCACTTTCTTGAAAACCTCTAAAATCTCTTTTTCTTTGTCTTCTTTCTTTGACCTAGAAGAACTCACAGGAAAGGGTGGAATTGTTTTAAAACTGGAATTAATTGAGTGAGGAGTTACCTTTGGAGTGTTGGTCTTTATTTCAGTTTGTGGAGGAGAAGGATGTTCCTTCTTTGTACTCAATTCAGTTTCTATCTCTTCTTCTTCCTCCATCTCAATTTGTTTCAACCTTTTCTCTTCAAGTTCTTTCCCACTTCGCAGCATGATTGCACTAACATTCTCTTTTGGATTTAATGCTTGGGAGGGCAATTTTCCATTCATTTGTGCTTCCAATTTCCCCACACTTGAAGCTACTTGCCCCATTTGCTTCTCCAAGTTGTGAATACTTGACCTTGTTTCTTGTTGAAAAGACATGACATTTTGTTGCAAGGTCACAGTGTTAGAAGCCAAAGTTTTCATCATCTCACGAAGATCATCATTGGATGATGACCCCATAACATTGGAGTTTGTGAATAGAGGGGACTGTCTCGCTTGATAATTCTGTTGGGATTGAAATCCATGGGGATGGAACTGTCGGCCTTGATTGCCTTGTTGAGGCTGGTTCCCATAGCATAAGTTGGATGATCTCTCCATCCAGGATTGTACGTGTGGGAAAAGGGATCATACTTACGCTGAGGTTGTCCATTGAATGCTCCATCAACTGCATTAGCTTGTTCAATGTAATCTTCTTGCATTGTTGGGCACATATCTGAAGCATGTCCTTGTAAGGAGCATATGCTACAAACTTTCACCTGCTGTACATTGCCACAAGCCAAAGAACGCACAAGAGAAGTAAGATCATTAACTTTATTTTCAAGGTTAGAAATACTTACCTCATTTACTCGTTTGTTGGAGAAGTCTCCACGAGTGCCAAATTGTTTTGAGTTGGCTGCCATGTTTGAGATCAATTGGCGTGCAGCCTCGGGTGTCTTATCTACCAATGCCCCTCCACTTGCAGCATCAATGATACTACGGTCAGTAGGCATCAATCCTTCATAGAAATATTGAATGAGCAGCTGATCGGGTATTTGATGATGAGGGCATTGAATGCACAGTTGCTCAAATCTTTCCCAATACTCGGAAAGTGTCTCTCCATGAGATTGTCGAATCCCACATATTTCTTTCCTTATGTTGGCAACTCGAGATGCTGGGAAATATTTTTCAAGGAAAATCTTCTTCATGGCATTCCAAGTTCCAATGGAACTTGGGAGAATAGAGAAAAACCATGCCTTTGCTGCCCCTTTTAAAGAGAAAGGGAAAGCTTTCAACTTAACCTGTTCTTCGTCAACTCCATTCGGTTTCATGCCAACGCAAACCATATGGAATTCCTTGAGATGAGTATGAGGATCTTCTCCTGCAAGACCATTGAAAGTTGGTAGCAAATGTATAAAACCAGATTTGAGCTCAAAGTTTACATTATTGTCAATGTTAATGCACAATGGTTGATTTTCCACGTTAGGAGCAGCAAGCTCTTTGAGTGTTTGTTGTCGTGCAATAGCCATGGTGTTGAGGCGAGCTTCCTTTCTTAACCTGCGTAAAGTACTTTCTATTTCAAGATCAACCTGCACTTGAATTTGATTAGTAGAACGGGTCACAGGCATAAATTGCTAAGAAAACTCAAAAGAAAGTAACCACACAAGAGATCGAAAACAATGCAAATTGTACGAAAATCCTACGGTAGAAAATAAAACTGCCTAAAAACACTAGAAAACAGCGGAATTTGGCCTCAATAGGGTGGGGCTAGTGATTTATCACTAGTCCTGTTCAGAACGTCGTTTTCCTTCAGGAAACAAAAGCCCGATACCTAATTCCACCAAAAACTCTGTTTTGAACAGTACCGCTGCCGCAAGTGAACAGTACCGTCGCAAGCAAAAATTCTGTTTCTCTTTTTTTTTTTTTTTTTGAATCACAGCAAATAAAAATAACAGTACAAGCACAAAAATCAACTAAAATTACCTCCCCGGCAACGGCGCCAAAATTTGTTGCGATGTCGCGGTCGCACAAATTAATTACCCTAGCTTCAAACACAACACACAAGATAGTATAGAGCAAGCAAGGGGTCGATCCCACGAGGAAGTTTCAAGTCAGATTTTTATGTTGTACGTTATGTAATTGGGGGGATTTGGTTTGTGATTATCTAAACTATGGCAGCAATTAAACTAGCAAACAAAATCAATTAAAACCAAAACTTATCAATAAAACAAACCTTGGTCGCAAGCACACATCCACCAACGGAAATTAGAACCGATCCTTGAAACGAAAATTGCAGTTTATGTTCTGAAATTTTATCTTTTCTTAACGTTGATTAATTAACGGATCCGCCGTATAACTAATCCTAACCAACAAACAATCAAAGTGTCCGCACTAATGATTCAATTTAATGGTAGCTTTAAGAACTAGATAATTTCATCAAGATTAACATACAAGCTGTCCGCAGCTTGTGTCACTTTGTTCTAATGTTCTCCCTAAGTTCAATAACGTAGTTCCGCCACAATTATCAAGCTTAGTTGCTTCACAAGTTCATATATCACAACTCCGGTTTTGATATTAAACTTAGCAATAGATTGTTCACAACAATAACTTAGAGTCCGCTCTAGCAATCATCAACAACAATCATAGAAAATATGCATAGGAAAACAATCATACTCATTCATAACATAAACTGAAAATAGAAGGAAGAATAAATCTCACGGTTCTTGAAGTCCGAAGGTTTGTTGTGTCCTTGCAACCAAGAAAAGAGCTTAGCCTTGCATAACTATTGAACAACTACTTCTAAAGAATGAAAAGAGCATGATTTTTGGGTTTGTAGAGGAGAGAATTTGTGTTTATTCTCTGCTGGCTGCTGCCTCCTTCTGCTCTCCCTCTTTTCTGCTAGCTGCTGCCCCTTCTCTCTTTCTTTTTATATGCTAAGAAACCCTAGTCTCTATTTTACAAAATAGTCCTTCCTTAAGTTGACAGTTTACATTTAAGTACTTCAATAACTATTTTTCCTAAAAAGGAGAAATAGCCTTGCATGAAATCTTCAAACTCTGACTTAGAGGAGCTAAATTGCTGATATAAAAACTTGGATGTCGGTTTAGATGCTTCGAAATGTAATTTGGACTCGTTTCTTCACGAAACCTGTTTGCTGGCAGAATTCAGTTGTCATCTTTGGAAAATCATATCTCCCTCATATGACATCGGTTTTGGCTGCAATTTGGAGCGTGGATAGGTCTTTGAATTAGGAATCCAAGAAAATTGAGTTTGCATCAATTGGACTTCTGTAGCTCCAGATATTAAATTTTGAATGACCAAAGGTCAACACTGGCAGAATGCGAGATTTGACTTTGTAGGATGTGATTTCCATGATCTTTCTCCTTTTATTTTTCTTGCATTACATTTCCAGAAAGGTATGGATGTTAGCTTTTTAGTGCCACTGGAATCACTTCATTTCGATCTCTAGAACTCACGCTCTGCACAAAACATCGACTGAACGTCAAATCTGCCAATTACCTCCAATTTACTCCTTTTTGCATCTTTCATCCAAAAATGCCTTCAAAACAAAAAACAAAGAATATCAAGGCATTTTATATATAAAACATGGACAAAACATTAGGTAGATGTGGGTGAAACTATCGAATAATATGGTTACATCAGCTTTAACGCAGGTTTCTTCAAAAGAATGTGGCACATAGTTGGGGAAGATGTAATCAATGCTGTTAGATCCTTCTTTCAGACTCGTAGAATGCTTAAAGAAATGAATGCTACATCCATTTCCCTTATTCCTAAAGTTGCTAATCCTACAAGGTTGACAGATTTTCGTCCTATATCTTGCTGCAATACAGTGTACAAATGCATCGCTAAGATTCTAGCTGGGAGAATCAAAGTTGTTTTGCCATCCTTAGTTGGTCCATATCAGACTGCTTTTATCTCAGGACGGAGAATCAGTGACAACATTCTGTTGTCTCAGGAACTAATGAAAGGCTATCATAAATCTACGGGACCTGCTCGTTGTGCTATGAAAGTTGATCTGATGAAGGCTTACGACTCGGTGCTGTGGGATTTCGTTGACGCTGTGTTAATAAAAATGGGATTCCCTAGAACAGTAATTGATTGGATCATGGTTTGTGTTACATCATGTCAATTCTCTATCAACGTCAATGGTGAGCTTGCAGGTTACTTTCAAGGGGGAAGAGGGCTGAGACAAGGGGATCCATTGTCCCCATATTTGTTTGTCCTATGTATGGAAATCCTTTCGGGGCTATTCTGCAAGATGAGTGCCAACCAAGAATTCAAGTTCCACTGGAGATGCAAGAAGGACAAAATTTCTCATCTTTGTTTTGCTGACGACTTGATGATTTTTAGCAACGGGGATGTAAACTCAATTCGTATGATCAGAACTGTGCTCGCAAAGTTTCAAGACCTATCAGGTCTGTATCCAAATCCAAACAAAAGTGACATCTTCTTGAGCGGTGTGTTAAATGCTGAGAGGGAACAAATTATTCATATTCTTGGGTTTAGAGAGGGGGAGCTCCCTATGAAATATTTGGGAGTTCCTTTTCTCTCGTCCAGACTAAAGGCTGTTTATTGTAAGGGCCTCGTGGATCGAATCACCTCTAAAGTTCGACATTGGACTTGTAGAACACTCTCGTATGCAGGACGGGTACAACTGATTAATTCCGTCTTATTTTCCATACAGGTCTATTGGGCATCTCTCTTTCTCTTACCTGGGCAAGTAATTAAAAATGTGGAGCAAATTATGAAATCCTTTCTTTGGTCAGGTTCAGATATGAGAACTACTGGGGCTAAAGTGGCTTGGGATCAGGTATGTCTTCCAAAAAAGGAGGGGGGGCTAGGAATAAAAAGGATAACAGAATGGAACAAGATTGCTTTGTTGAAACACATTTGGAACCTGTGCAATGACTCAGATGGCTCAATATGGGCTACTTGGATCAGATCCAATCTGTTGCGAGGTAGGAATTTCTGGACAATCAAGACGCCACAGAATTGCTCTTGGGCTTGGGGAAAGATTCTAAAGCTCAGATCCTTAGCCTGGCCGAAGATGAAGTACATCATAGGAGATGGAATGACAACCTCTCTATGGTTTGACAATTGGCATCCTCACAGCCCACTCGCGGATTCTTACGGGGAAAGATTTATCTATGATTCAGGTATGGCCAAGAACGCGAGGGTGAAAGTGCTAATTCATAACTCAGAATGGAAAACTCCTACCACCCAAGCTATTGGCTGGCACCCCATTATAGAAGCTATTCCTTCCAATTCTAATCCTAAGATGGGGCAAAAGGATGAGATAGTTTGGTTGGATTCGCCAAATCACAGATTCTCGATCAAAGTAGCTTGGGAACAACTAAGAGGTCATCGTCAGATGGTTGAATGGCATGACATTGTGTGGTTCAAGAATGTTGTTCCAAGACATTCATTTCTTCTATGGATGGCTGTCCAACAGAAACTCACAACTCAAGATAAACTTCATCGGTTTGGTATACATGGTCCCAATAGATGCTCACTTTGTCTCCGCAACAATGAGGATCACAACCACTTGTTCTTTGAATGCTCCTATACTAAAGCGATCTGGTGGGATGTTTGTGACAGATGCGACATTCCAAGGATGACAAAAGGCTGGGATGAATGGATTCGATGGGCCACTGTCTCTTGGCATGGCAAGAGTTTCGTCAATTTTTCTCGAAAACTGAGTTTCGCAGCTACAGTGTATCATGTATGGCAAGAACGGAATGCAAGGATCTTTGCTGGAATGTCTAGAACTTCGAATTTGGTCTTTAATCAAATCGAATATATCATTCGTGATAAGCTTGATTTGATGAGGAATGTCGTACCAACAAATGAAAACAAAAGGATCCAACAAGCTTGGAGGGTGAATACCATAGATTCTTAATTTGTTAGTTAGTTGGTTGTATTGGTTTCCCTAACGAATCTAGTGAGGTTTCAGTTTTATGGTCGGTGGCTAGCTTGTAGCCATCTGTTGTTTTATGTTTCTGTTCTCATTGTAAATCTGGGGTATGCCCCTTATAATGTTTGTATCTTCTTCTTTTAATACATACGTCAACTTACCAAAAAAAAAAAAAATCAGGCCCAGATAAAGAAGTGAAATAAAAATTAGAAGTCCAAGCTCAGCTCCGATTTGTTGAATTTTGTTTTATAAAGTGAAAGTGTATTTTTTTTCATGGAGATTAAATCACTCTTTTATATCAAACCAATTAAAAATAGATTCTTCATTCAACCACTGGGAAAAAATCTTGAAGGGTGGTGTCAAAACTGGCAAAGGTTTTTCTATTTTCTTAAAAAAAAATTGTAGAGGAGGAGGAGGAGGTATTATTATTTATTGCATATATTTATTTTTTAAATTTTATTTTATTAGCCACTATTTATCGGTAGAAAGTTAAAAGTGGTTAAACAACAAATGAAAGAAAGGAGAGGGACTTTAGTTGCAGCAACTCTCTCTTCCCTCCACAATTCTATTCTATCCGGTCCGCCCAAGTTACTACAGATAAAAGAAAAGAAAAAAAAAAAAGGAAAGATTAAGGCCAACAATAACAGTCTTGTTCATCCATTCCCTTTTCTCCTTCCATGGCTTCTTTGCCCTCTGTTGCTATCACTGGCACTCTCAGGCTTGGAACTGAACTCAAAAAGCACCCCTCTGCCACCGAAAAGGTATTGCTGTAACTCTTTTCTTTTCTTTATATATTTTAAATTCTCTCTTCCTTACACATAGCCGTATTGATTTGTTGAAGATCATGTATGTATCAAACAACATCTTTCTGGTGTCTTTGCTTTACTGTTGTCTGTTAGTGGATGGAAATGATAATTTTACTTGCTTTTTGTTAAGAGCTAAATAAATATTAGTCTTTCGTTCCAAATGCATTAAAAAGGTTGTTTTGATGTGTTTTAATTATTAGCCATATACTTAGCGTTTCCTATTCTCGCTCTTTGCTGACACTCGACTGCATCTGTAAATCTCAGACTTCTAACATTTCGTATCAGAGGAGTTCTATAAATACCCAATCGGATGCAAATCTTGAACCATTCAAGCCTCTGGAGTTTCACGAAGCGCTTTCATTGATAAAAGAGGGCGAACAAGTTGAGTCCTCTTATTATGTTCCTCTTTTGCAACATTGCATAGACAAGGTTTCGGTCCCAGAGACTGAAATGGTTCATGCTCACGTGATAAAGACTGGAACCCATGAAGAGTTTTTTGTTATGTCATTTCTAGTCAATGTTTATGCAAAATGTGGGGTTATGGTAAATGCTAGAAAAGTTTTTGATAATTTGCCTAGAAGAAATGTAGTCGTGTGGACAACTTTGATGACAGGTTATGTTCAAAATTCACAACCTGAGGTAGCTGTTGAGGTTTTTGGAGACATGTTAGAATCTGGGTCATTTCCTTCAAATTTCACTCTGTCAATTGCTTTGAATGCTTGTTCTTCTCTGGAGTCTATCACATTGGGGAAACAGTTCCATGCCTTCATTATTAAGTACCGGATCAGTCACGACTCCAGTATTGGAAATGCTCTCTGTAGTTTGTACTCGAAATTTGGCAGCTTGGACTCTTCGGTTAAAGCTTTTCGTGAGACTGGAGAAAAGGATGTAATTTCCTGGACGACGATTATATCTGCTTGTGGTGACAATGGCAGAGCAGGAATGGGTTTAAGACTTTTCATTGAAATGCTTTTTGAGAATGTTGAGCCTAATGACTTCACACTAACAAGCGTGTTGAGCTTGTGCAGCACAATACAGTCTTCGGATCTGGGGATGCAGGTTCACTCATTGAGCACTAAACTTGGCCATGAATCAAACCTGCGCATCACAAATTCTCTTGTTTACTTGTACCTTAAATGTGGATGCATTGATGAGGCGAAGAATTTGTTTAATAGAATGGAATATAAGAACTTGATTACGTGGAATGCAATGATTGCAGGTCATGCTCAAGCAATGGATCTTGCGAAAGACAATTTTTCAGCACAGCAAACTGGAACTGAGGCACTCGGCATGTATTTGAAGTTGAATCGCTCTGGCAGGAAACCTGATCTATTCACCTTGTCAAGTATCCTAACTGTATGCAGTAGGCTGGCAGCCTTAGAGCAGGGGGAACAAATACATGCCCAGACTATTAAATCAGGGTTTTTATCAGATGTAGTTGTTGGAACTGCACTTGTGGATATGTACGACAAGTGTGGAAGTATTGAGAGGGCAAGAAAAGCTTTTCTGGATATGTCTACAAGAACATTGATATCTTGGACCAGCATGATTACAAGTTTTGCACGGCATGGCCAGTCTCAGCATGCACTGCAGCTTTTTGAAGACATGAGGCTAGCTGGATTCAGGCCAAACCAGATCACTTTTGTGGGCGTTCTGGCTGCATGTAGCCATGCTGGAATGGTCGATGAAGCACTTGAGTATTTTGAAATAATGCAAAAGGAATACAAAATTAAGCCAGTAATGGACCATTATGGATGCTTGGTTGACATGTTTGTGAGGCTGGGTAGACTAGATGAAGCTTTTGATGTCATCAAGAGAATGGATGTAGAACCAAACGAGTTTATATGGTTGCTCTTGATTGCTGGGTGTAGAAATCATGGGAATGAAGAACTAGGGTTTTATGCTGCTGAACAGTTACTCAAACTCAAGCCCAGAAGCACTGAGACTTATGTCGTGTTGTTAAATATGTACATCTCTGCAGAGAGGTGGGAGGATGTTTCTATGGTGAGAAGATTGATGAAAGAGGAGAAAGTCGGAAAGTTAAAGGACTGGAGTAGGATCAGCATTAAGGGAGAGGTTCATTCATTCAAAACAAATAACCGGTTGCATAACCATAATGCAGAGCTGCATACACTATTGAATGATTTGGTTGACAGAGCAAAGAGTCTCGGGTACGAGCAGTTAGAGAATATGGAGGTAATTGATGATGAGGAAGAGGAAGCCGAACAGAAGGCATTCTCTTCTGCTGTTTACCACAGTGAGAAGTTGGCAGTAACATTTGGGTTATTGAATACGCCCATTGGTGCACCAATTAGGGTCATCAAGAGTGTCACTATGTGCAAGGATTGCCATGATTTTATGAAGGTTGTCTCATCACATACCACTAGACATATCATCATTAAAGATGGGAAGCGGCTTCATAAGTTTGTTAATGGACAATGTTCATGTGCAGATTCACATGGTCTTCTTTGACATCTCCATTTGACTTAGTGGGATTAACTCTATTTTTTTTTCTTCGGCTGTTTGGAATTTCATGAAAATTCATTTCATCTGATATTTCGAGAGCTCTTGTTGTAAAACAGAAATGCGAGAACATTTGATTCGTGACAAATGTAGGGCCATTTTTTCATTCACCAAGACAGATACAATTTTTTTTTTATTATGCCATGGTATGTATTAAGGTATACCAAATATATGTATATATAGATATGTTACATGTTATGACTACAAAACAGCATTGCCATGGTGGACCTCGCGTGAACAAAGCTGTAACATTAAATCATAATAATAATGAAAAAATAAATAAAAAATCCAAGCTTATATTTTCTATCCTTCTGGAACATAGGAGAGGCTGAGGTGTTAGATGACATCAAAGGAAGGGTTATGTAAGCTACAACTGCATGACCTCGGGTGCAACCATGCATAAACAGCAGTCTGCATCAAAATACTATCCAGGAAATGAGATCAGCGTTTTTTGCTCTTTGACGTGGTGATTGTAGATTTGCTTGATTCTTCGGGTGGTTTCCAGATGATATCCGTCAAGATTGCTACAGAAGTTCTTGTAGAACTGCATAAAGAAAAGCACACCCTTCTATACAAAGAAACAGTTTTAAAGGAAGAGAGACAAAGTTATCTTAAGAATGATATGCAACTACTGAGTACCAGCCCAGCAGCAAACACATACAAATACAAATACAAACTGGATAGCCTCAACAACTGACCTTGAGGTATTCAGCTGCATCTCCAGTAGCTCTCTGAATATGTACCATTAAAAAGGTTGGAGCAACTTCACATACCTGCAACCAGAAAATTAACAATAATAATTGTGATTAGTAGTCAGTAGACTGAGGAATGAAAGCACCTGAAAAATGTATGGCGAAATTGGAGCTGAGAAATGACCAGCCTTGATGTGGATCAGCCTGTCAACCCCAATAATCCAATTCACATTTCAAATGGGCTCATCATCAGGTCTAAAGCGAAAATGTTGAAAAAAACATTGAATTGACTGATTATCAAGAGAAGCATTTAATCCATATGCAAGAGGAGCTTAATCCACCTTTATTTAGGCATTGAAGTTGCGACAACAAGACTGTCAATTTTAGAAAATCAACTAGAGAGAGAGAGAAAAGAGAGAAAGAGAGAGAGTGTGGTGCTGTCGGAGCTACATCTACTCCGTCCACCGTTGGATTGCCCTCATTTCTGACTATGTTGTTCCTTCCCACCTTCTCTCAACATTGACCGAACGGATCTGTTATCCAATCAACGAGGTAAGAGATATTGATCTCGCAATATTTCTACTATTCTGCATTTTCAGTTCTGGAACTATGGAGAAGTGGTGAAGTTGCAGCATAGTGAACGGATTTTCTTCATGATTTCTCTTATGGCTGTAATAGATATGAAGGCCTTTGCCATATGTGAAGATTAACTCACAGTTCTTTGGAAAAGTTTCATTTTTCTTGCTAGTTTCAGAGTGGTTTGTCGTAGCTTGATCTCCTTTGTTCACCGTTGGATCGTTACCTTTTTTGAGTATGTTGTTCTTCAGAACCTACTCTACATCTTGACCGAACGGATTATTGTTACAATCAGTGTGCTGGGAGATATTGGCCTCGTAATTCTACAATTATCTTCTTCCTTCATGAACTAATCTGCATCTTGTTGTTTATGAGATTAGGTTGCTGTTATTTCTGAGCTTAGGTTGCTTCTTGGACTCAGTTTATCTTCTTAGAATTTTGTTCTCTCCAGTATTTGTGTGCTACCATAATGTCTCTATGTTCTTCTGTGGAAAATGTTCCAATGGTTAGCTCTAACATTGAACAACACAATCAAGTTAAGTCTGGACATACATTAAGATTAGAACTGCAAGATATGTTGAATAGCCATGGGATGAGGTTTTCTCAGTTTCAAGTTGATTCTGATGTTACCATAGAGAAACACTCTCCTGTCCAAGCTTCTAATGTTGTTCCAGAATTGAACCATGTGTTGAGTTCTAAAGATGATGAGGTGAAGGTAGGGTCTCATCAACAAGAACAACTAAAATTTAGACCCAAACTGAATTTTTTAAATGCTTTGAAGGGTTCTGATGTTGCTGATAATGAGGGTAGCAAGACCCTTGGCATTAGTTCTGTCCGTAATCTGCACTTTGCACCCCCTATTACGACTGATGGTCGTGTGACAGTAGCTCCTCCACTTGATGTGTTTGAAGATGGCTGCGAATTTTGGAAATCCACCCTGGTTGGTCATTTTGTGGGGCAGAAATTACCGTATCCCGTGGTTAATTCTATTGCCAAAAGAATATGGAGCTCCTACGGTCTATCAGAAGTTTTGTCTTCGGATAATGGTTTCTTCATCTTCACTTTTGATTCTATCGATCATGCCACTAATGTGCTGGAAAGAGCCCCATGGCACATGGCAAACAGGCCTTTGGTGCTTAAACGTTGGCAACCAAACATGCAATTCTTGAAAGATGATTTGGCTAGAGTTCCGGTATGGGTTAGGCTGTATAATGTCCCTCTCGAGTATTGGACTATTAAGGGGTTTGAGCTGTGTAGCGAGTGCTATTGGAGTCCCCCTTCATGCGGATCATACTACATTGTTGCGAAAAAGGCTTAGTTACGCAAGAGTTTGCATTGAGATAGATGCTTCGAAGACGTTGGTTAAGGAATATGATCTTCGCTGTCCAAATGGGTTATTCATAACAATTTCAGCTGAGTACGAATGGATACCGTCGAAGTGCAGTAATTGTAATGTCTTTGGACACACCACAGCGCTATGTGCTACTAAGAACATTGATAATCTTAAAGTGGTGGCAGAGGGTAAGAGGAATCTAGGAGCTATGAACTCTAAATCTGCGGATAACAAGCAGAATCAGTTTCAGTGGCAGGTAGTTCGTAAACGGAACAAGGGTTCTGTGAGTGGGGAAAATGCTCCCTTGGCATCTAAAGTGGGGTAATTGTAATGAGAATGGTTGTTCAACATCTGGTATGCATATGTCTGATTGTAATATGAATGATCATGCGGCATCAGATGTGCGCAATGCTGCTTGTCATGAAGATGAAAATCCTTCCTCTCCTCTTGTCTTGACGAGTTTACGAGAAGACATGAAACAGGAGCAAGCGGCTGCAAGTACTGCTTTAGCTCAGATATGGACGCAATGGGAGATGATACAGATGAGGAACGAACCGATAAGGAGTTAACGTCAACGATCCTGACAACCCCTCAAACCCTGAACTCCACCGAAAGGGAAACTGTTAATCAGTTAGCTATTAAGGCTATAGACTCTCTAGAGAAAAAGAAAAAGGGTTCAAAAGCCTCTTCAAAGAAGAATCAGAAATCTGGCTCCTCTCCAGGAGGCACGTCAAGGTAATCTTTGTGTTGCTGTTTGTACTCCTCTCTATTTTCCTATGATTATTGGATGTTGGAATATTAGAGGTTTGAATGATCCTATAAAGCATTCAGAATTGCGTCGGCTCATCCATCAAGAGAGGATAGCTCTTTTTGGCTTGGTTGAAACTCGAGTTAAAGACAAGAATAAAGATAATGTTTCTAAACTTCTTATGCGTTCTTGGTCCTTCTTGTATAATTATGATTTCTCTTGTCGTGGTCGTATTTGGGTTTGTTGGAATGCTGATACGGTGAAGGTGGATGTTGTTGGAATGTCAGATCAGGCTACTCATGTTTCTGTCACTATATTAGCTACCAATATCATTTTCAATACTTCAATTATTTATGGAGACAATAGTGCTTCCTTACGTGAGGCATTATGGTCTGATATAGTGAGTCGTAGTGATGGATGGGAGTCAACCCCGTGGATTCTTATGGGTGACTTTAATGCTATCCGCAACCAGTCGGACAGGTTAGGAGGGTCTACTACATGGGCTGGTACTATGGACAGATTGGATACATGTATTCGAGAAGCGAAAGTAGATGATCTTCGGTATTCAGGTATGCATTATACTTGGTCGAACCAATGTCCTGAGAATCTGATTATGCGGAAACTAGATAGAGTGCTTGTCAATGAGAAGTGGAATCTGAACTTCCCCTTATCAGAAGCGAGATTTTTGCCTTCGAGTATGTCAGACCATTCTCCTATGGTGGTAAAGGTTATTGGCAATGATCAGAACATAAAGAAACCATTCAGATTCTTCGATATGTGGATGGATCATGACGAGTTCATGCCCTTGGTGAAGAAGGTATGGGATCAGAATTCGGGGGGTTGTCCAATGTATCAGTTGTGTTGCAAACTAAGAAAGCTAAAGCAGGAATTGAAACTTTTCAACATGGCTCACTTCTCCAACATTTCAGATAGAGTTAAAGATGCAAAAAACGAACTGGATAAGGCTCAACAGGCTCTGCATACAGCGCATGAGAATCCAATTTTGTGCATGCGAGAAAGGGATGCTGTTCGTAAATACGCTTCTACCGTCAGGGCTGAAGAGAGTTTTTTCAAACAGAAGGCAAGGATACAATGGCTTAGCTTGGGGGATCAGAATACTAGCTACTTTCACAAATCAGTAAATGGAAGACAGAATAGAAATAAGCTTCTATCACTTACAAGGGAGGATGGAGAGGTTGTCGAAGGACACGCGGCAGTCAAATCAGAAGTAATTGCATACTTCCATCGTGTGTTAGGAGTGGATCAGATGCCTAGGGTTCTGAACGAGGAAGTGATGGAATCGGCAATTAACTTGAAACTGTCCTCAACGCAACAGCAAGTACTCGCACAAGATGTAACAAGGGAGGAGATTAAGCATGCTATGTTTAGTTTGAAGAACAACAAAGCCCCTGGTCCAGATGGCTTTAACGCAGGTTTCTTCAAAAGAATGTGGCACATAGTTGGGGAAGATGTAATCAACGCTGTTAGATCCTTCTTTCAGACTCGTAGAATGCTTAAAGAAATGAATGCTACATCCATTTCCCTTATTCCTAAAGTTGCTAATCCTACAAGGTTGACAGATTTTCGTCCTATATCTTGCTGCAATACAGTGTACAAATGCATCGCTAAGATTCTAGCTGGGAGAATCAAAGTTGTTTTGCCATCCTTAGTTGGTCCATATCAGACTGCTTTTATCTCAGGACGGAGAATCAGTGACAACATTCTGTTGTCTCAGGAACTAATGAAAGGCTATCATAAATCTACGGGACCTGCTCGTTGTGCTATGAAAGTTGATCTGATGAAGGCTTACGACTCGGTGCGGTGGGATTTCGTTGACGCTGTGTTAATAAAAATGGGATTCCCTAGAACAGTAATTGATTGGATCATGGTTTGTGTTACATCATGTCAACTCTCTATCAACGTCAATGGTGAGCTTGCAGGTTACTTTCAAGGGGGAAGAGGGCTGAGACAAGGGGATCCATTGTCCCCATATTTGTTTGTCCTATGTATGGAAATCCTTTCGGGGCTATTCTGCAAGATGAGTGCCAACCAAGAATTCAAGTTCCACTGGAGATGCAAGAAGGACAAAATTTCTCATCTTTGTTTTGCTGACGACTTGATGATTTTTAGCAATGGGGATGTAAACTCAATTCGTATGATCAGAACTGTGCTCACAAAGTTTCAAGACCTATCAGGTCTGTATCCAAATCCAAACAAAAGTGACATCTTCTTGAGCGGTGTGTTAAATGCTGAGAGGGAACAAATTATTCATATTCTTGGGTTTAGAGAGGGGAAGCTCCCTATGAAATATTTGGGAGTTCCTCTTCTATCGTCCAGACTAAAGGCTGTTTATTGTAAGGGCCTCGTGGATCGAATCACCTCTAAAGTTCGACATTGGACTTGTAGAACACTCTCGTATGCAGGACGGGTACAACTGATTAATTCCGTCTTATTTTCCATACAGGTCTATTGGGCATCTCTCTTTCTCTTACCTGGGCAAGTAATTAAAAATGTGGAGCAAATTATGAAATCCTTTCTTTGGTCAGGTTCAGATATGACAACTACTGGGGCTAAAGTGGCTTGGGATCAGGTATGTCTTCCAAAAAAGGAGGGGGGGCTAGGAATAAAAAGGATAACAGAATGGAACAAGATTGCTTTGTTGAAACACATTTGGAACCTGTGCAATGACTCAGATGGCTCAATATGGTCTACTTGGATCAGATCCAATCTGTTGCGAGGTAGGAATTTCTGGACAATCAAGACGCCACAGAATTGCTCTTGGGCTTGGGGAAAGATTCTAAAGCTCAGATCCTTAGCCTGGCCGAAGATGAAGTACATCATAGGAGATGGAATGACAACCTCTCTATGGTTTGACAATTGGCATCCTCACAGCCCACTCGCGGATTCTTACGGGGAAAGATTTATCTATGATTCAGGTATGGCCAAGAACGCGAGGGTGAACGTGCTAATTCATAACTCAGAATGGAAAACTCCTACCACCCAAGCTATTGGCTGGCACCCCATTATAGAAGCTATTCCTTCCAATTCTAATCCTAAGATGGGGCAAAAGGATGAGATAGTTTGGTTGGATTCGCCAAATCACAGATTCTCGATCAAAGTAGCTTGGGAACAACTAAGAGGTCATCGTCAGATGGTTGAATGGCATGACATTGTGTGGTCCAAGAATGCTGTTCCAAGACATTCATTTCTTCTATGGATGGCTGTCCAACAGAAACTCACAACTCAAGATAAACTTCATCGGTTTGGTATACATGGTCCCAATAGATGCTCACTTTGTCTATGCAACAATGAGGATCACAACCACTTGTTCTTTGAATGCTCCTATACTAAAGCGATCTGGTGGGATGTTTGTGACAGATGCGACATTCCAAGGATGACAAAAGGCTGGGATGAATGGATTCGATGGGCCACTGTCTCTTGGCATGGCAAGAGTTTCGTCAATTTTTCTCGAAAACTGAGTTTCGCAGCTACAGTGTATCATGTATGGCAAGAACGGAATGCAAGGATCTTTGCTGGAATGTCTAGAACTTCGAATTTGGTCTTTAATCAAATCGAATATATCATTCGTGATAAGCTTGATTTGATGAGGAATGTCGTACCAACAAATGAAAACAAAGGATCCAACAAGCTTGGAGGGTGAGTACCATAGATTCTTAATTTGTTAGTTAGTTGGTTGTATTGGTTTCCCTAACGAATCTAGTGAGGTTTCAGTTTATGGTCGGTGGCTAGCTTGTAGCCATCTGTTGTTTTATGTTTCTGTTCTCATTGTAAATCTGGGGTATGCCCCTTATAATGTTTGTATCTTCTTCTTTTAATACATACGTCAACTTACCAAAAAAAAAAAAAAAAAAAAAAAAAAAAAAAGACTGTCAATTTTATATTAGTTTCAGCCAATCTTGTTATGTGATGTTTTCAAGTGTTTTGTGGAGTCCTAACTAGTATTAGATTTTCTATTATATGTGAGAATATTGATTATTTTCTTTAAATATTAGAATTTATTTATTTTATTTTATTTTATTTTATTTCCTTGTTAGACGAGGAGAAAACACAACAAAGAAAACAAAGAAATCTAAGCTGACTTAGAAAACACATGGCCAGTACAATCTCCTTATTATGTTTTCTAATATCGAAAGGATAACAATAGATGGCAAAGAGGAGCATTAAAGAGAGCATCCTTTTTCTTTCAAAAGAAAGATAAATACAGCTTCTCTTTTAGTTTCTAAAATTGTTGGGCAACATTATAGACTATAAATAAATCTTGTATCAGACTTGCAATGTTTTTTTTTCTTCTTCTCTTCTCATGACAGATAAAGACTTAGGACTTATTGGTTTTATTTTTTTTTATTTTGTTAGTTACAACCCAAAACTTATTTGGACTTAATTAATACTTTGTTTTCAACTAGGATCCAAGGCTTGTTTGGATCAGGGTTGCCTTACTAATAAATGTTTTGAGTCAGTTTTTGTATGTGGGTCAATTCAGCCCACAAGAGCAGATCTATTAGGGTTAATTTTTCAGAACTATTTAAACACATGTAAGTCTAAATTTCAGCAGCAATTAATGAATAATACCTCTAAACTTTTTAGTTTTAACGCGTGTGAGAGTTTCCTGCATTTTTTGGTTCTTGAATGAACTGAATCTAACTTATTAAATATTAATTAGTTTCGTGATGTCATTTGACTTCATTACAATAGTTTCTTGGGGCAGGTTTTTATTGTATCACACTCTTATCAAACCTTTTTTTTTTTTGAAAAAGTAGTAAGTATATTAACCAAAAAAGAAACAAAACAACAACAAAATGTAGGGCCCACCAAAATAAGGCTAATAGGACAATCCCTCTAAGCCTAGTCATCAAAACCAATTAAAACCAAGGTAGAGAAACAAATACAAAGAAACTGGGGCATACCCCATGGAAATGCTAAAAGGACATACTTTTTTTTTTTTTGGTAAGTTGACGTATGTATTAAAAGAAGAAGATACAAACATTATAAGGGGCATACCCCAGATTTACAATGAGAACAGAAACATAAAACAACAGATGGCTACAAGCTAGCCACCGACCATAAAACTGAAACCTCACTAGATTCGTTAGGGAAACCAATACAACCAACTAACTAACAAATTAAGAATCTATGGTATTCACCCTCCAAGCTCGTTGGATCCTTTTGTTTTCATTTGTTGGTACGACATTCCTCATCAAATCAAGCTTATCACGAATGATATATTCGATTTGATTAAAGACCAAATTCGAAGTTCTAGACATTCCAGCAAAGATCCTTGCATTCCGTTCTTGCCATACATGATACACTGTAGCTGCGAAACTCAGTTTTCGAGAAAAATTGACGAAACTCTTGCCATGCCAAGAGACAGTGGCCCATCGAATCCATTCATCCCAGCCTTTTGTCATTCTTGGAATGTCGCATCTGTCACAAACATCCCACCAGATCGCTTTAGTATAGGAGCATTCAAAGAACAAGTGGTTGTGATCCTCATTGTTGCGGAGACAGAGTGAGCATCTATTGGGACCATGTATACCAAACCGACGAAGTTTATCTTGAGTTGTGAGTTTCTGTTGGACAGCCATCCATAGAAGAAATGAATGTCTTGGAACAGCATTCTTGAACCACACAATGTCATGCCATTCAACCATCTGACGATGACGTCTTAGTTGTTCCCAAGCTACTTTGATCGAGAATCTGTGATTTGGCGAATCCAACCAAACTATCTCATCCTTTTGCCCCATCTTAGGATTAGAATTGGAAGGAATAGCTTCTATAATGGGGTGCCAGCCAATAGCTTGGGTGGTAGGAGTTTTCCATTCTGAGTTATGAATTAGCACTTTCACCCTCGCGTTCTTGGCCATACCTGAATCATAGATAAATCTTTCCCCGTAAGAATCCGCGAGTGGGCTGTGAGGATGCCAATTGTCAAACCATAGAGAGGTTGTCATTCCATCTCCTATGATGTACTTCATCTTCGGCCATGCTAAGGATCTGAGCTTTAGAATCTTTCCCCAAGCCCAAGAGCAATTCTGTGGCGTCTTGATTGTCCAGAAATTCCTACCTCGCAACAGATTGGATCTTATCCAAGTAGACCATATTGAGCCATCTGAGTCATTGCACAGGTTCCAAATGTGTTTCAACAAAGCAATATTGTTCCATTCTGTTATCCTTTTTATTCCTAGCCCCCCCTCCTTTTTTGGAAGACATACCTGATCCCAAGCCACTTTAGCCCCAGTAGTTCTCATATCTGAACCTGACCAAAGAAAGGATTTCATAATTTGCTCCACATTTTTAATTACTTGCCCAGGTAAGAGAAAGAGAGATGCCCAATAGACCTGTATGGAAAATAAGACTGAATTAATCAGTTGTACCCATCCTGCATACGAGAGTGTTCTACAAGTCCAATGTCGAACTTTAGAGGTGATTCGATCCACGAGGCTAAAAGGACATACCCTCAACACTAAAACAAGAGAAATCATGTAGAGTAAAAAATGTTGTTAGTAAACCCTCCACGTAATATGAAGCTTTCTATTAGTATGCGAAAAGGCCATATTATGACAGAGGTTAACTTTTGTAATTATACACTGAACAATATACAAACAACCGAGTCATTACGAGAAGCCTCTCCAAGTAGCCTATCATTCCTCTCCTTCCAGATGTGGTAAACTGTAATAGCTGAAATCAATCTAATAACCAAAAATTAAAGAGAAATTACATCTACCTAAGACAAAAAGCCATACAACGGTACTAGTCCAAGGACGATAATTGAATGGAATGAGGCATTTAGAGCACAAGTCATGCCAAATGTGCTAAGAGAAGGGGCAATCAAAAAATAAGTGATCAACATCTTTACTGCCACCCTCACACAGGAGACACCTATTGGTTTGAACGAGACTATAAAACATGAGCTTATCCTAAGTTGAAAGGGCCTCCCAAATTGCAAGCCATAATATGAAAGAGAAACACGGAACAACATGTTTATGCCATGCAAGTCCCCACCACTCCACTTTGTACAGAACAAGGCGGAGTGCATTCCAAGCATAACAAATGGAGAAAATACATGTAAGAGCATCCTTCCATAAACAATATCACACCTCCTATCATCTTAAAGAAAAGAAACTAGGGTGCACCTAGCAAGCTCAATCCACCCAAGAGATCTAGCAAGAGGCCATCTCCACTCCTGAGTGTCTATAATACAACTCACCCTAGCATCTCTACCCAAACCAGAATCAATAATAATCCTTTCCCCAAAACGCTCCACCAAAAGACCCATAGGATGCCAGTTATCAAACCAAAGAGAAGTAGAACGGTCATCACCTATATAATGATATATAAGTCTACGAGTGATACTACACTAACTAAGAATCTTCCTCCAACTCTAAGAACAGTTGCCAGGACACGACACCTCCCAAATACTCCTACCTCGCAACAAGTATGAATCCAAGATGACCAAATAGAATGACCCGGAGTAAAGCATAAATTCCATAGGTGTTTAACCATGGCAGCCTGATTCCAAAACCTCCATATTAATAACTCTTAAACCTCCTTCCTTCTTTGGAAAGTAAATCCTCTCTTAGGCAACTTTAGCAACATTAGAAGCAAGATAACTACCTCTCCACAAAAAAGCAACATAGAAAGGATATGATCTTCACTATAATAGCCTTTATAAAAATGAAAAGAGAAGACCAGTACACCTGAATAGAAAAGATGATGAACTTAATAAGTTGAAGTCTACATGCATATGAGAGGGTGTGGTGCGATTCGTCCAAGTCCTAGCCTTAGACGCCCCACAAGGATCAAGCAATAAGAAAATATGAGCTTTGTAGTGATAAGAGGAACACTCAGGTACCTGACTAGCAAATTCCCTTCCTTATAACCCAAGGACCTCAAGAAGTCGAGTGTTAGAAACATGGTCAACACCACACAAATACATGCTGCTTTTTTCATGGTTCGGAGACAAACCAGAAAGAAGCTAAAATTGGTTAATGAACTTCTTGATTACGGAAACCGTACCCACTTTATCCTGGTAAAAAAATCATTAAATCATTAGTAAAACACAAGTGAGTAAGTTGCTCCTTCTCATACCGCCAATGGTATTTGAAGTTTTGATCTCTACCCAACTAATCCATTAATCCTGAGAAGACTTCCATAGCAAGGACAAATAGATAGGGAGATAAATGATCTATTAGCCTTAACCTCTACTACAAGCTAAAAAGCCATGAAGCTCCCCAATCTAGTCATGAAGATACATTTACTAATCCAATTAACCATATGAGGAGAAAAGCCAACTATACAAAGAACGACTAAAATGAAGTCCCACCCAACTGAATCATAAGATTTCATCAAATCCACCTTCAAAGAACACCTAGAAGGATTCTCTTCTCGATGATAAATATGAAAAAGCTATTAAGAAAGTTAGATGTTGTCACTAATTTTGCGCCCCTCTATAAAAGAAAACTGAAACGGGCTAACCAAGTTAGGAAGCACTCTCTTTAACTCTATTAGGAATAATCTTGGCAATACATTTGTAAATGGTATTACAACAAGAAATAGGCCTGAAATCCTTAACCCTAGAAGGATTTGCAACCTTAGGGATTAAGGCTATAGTAGTTGCATTCACCTATTTGAGTAATCGGCCATAACTGAAGAAGGACAAAACAACAATAGGGTGTCTTGACCAACGATACTCCAAGCTTCCTAAAAGAAACCCACACTGAAACCATCTAAACCAGGAGCTTAAAAGAGAAAAGGACCTTCTAAATCTCATTATCACTAATCTGGTTATCAAGGCTCGTGATTTGAGATGACGACAACTGCCAGGGAAGAACCTCACCAAGAAGAAAGAGATCAATACATTCTGACCGTGGCCCTCCTAAAATCTTCTCAAAGTAACTAACAATGTCAATTAACTTCTTTATGTCAGTAATACAAGTGTCATCACCACCTTGAATTGAGAGAATTTTGTTACAATATTAATGATTCTTAACAGAGTGGAAGAAGAAACTTAAATTCTTATCCCCTAGATTCAGCCACTGAACCTGAGAGTTTTGCCTAAGAAAGCTCTCCTCGACTTGAGCAAGTCTCACACACTCTTTAACAAATATAGATTCAATTCTATGAATATCTAAGTTAAGAGGATTCTGTTGCATCATACTTTAGGCATCTTCCATAGCCTTCTTTGCTATGTAAACCCTATCCAAAATCTTTGCAAGAAATTTATTATTAAAGTCTCTTAATGCAATCTTAACATGCTTCAACTTCTTACACGGTATAAACATAGGAGTACCAAAGACTTCTATCTCCCAAGCCTCGGATTGTCGGATTAAATTGAGAATGATCAACCCAAAAATAAAAAAACTTGAAAAGAGTTCTTCTTTTGGGCATGCTCGCTAGCTTCACCAACATCGAAGAATGATTGAAAATGCCAAAATGAAGAAAAGTAGCTTCATAAGCCAAGAACGACTTTATATTCACAAACACCCCATCCAATTTTTCCAAAATAGGGTTGTTACATTGCCGGTTAGTCCAAGTGAACTTGGAACTCGAGAATCGAAGGTCTTCCAAAGAAGATTGAGTAAATACAATTGTTAAGATCATTCTACCATGATTCCCAACTCGTAGCTCAACCCCTCTTTTTAGCTAAAGACCGAATTACATTAAAATCTCCTATAAGGATCCAAAGGGTATCCTCCTGCCTCTAACTACATCTAACAATACCAAACCATAGAGCCTCTCAATGAGACGAGCTATTATCTCCATTAACAATAGAAACATTAAAGCAAGTATTGGTACTTAACAAAGTAACACAAACACGCAGAACCTAATTTGAATCTCCCAAACCATCCACCTTCGTTGTATTTGCATCCTAACATATCTAAATTCGGCCACAATGAGAGCTCATAATTATACAAGAACGACCAATTCTTAAGAATAAGCTTAGAAACCCTTTCTTTATTACATTCTCTAACTCTAGTCTCAACCAAACAAAAAGGAGCTAGCCTTTCCTTCTGGAGAAGATGGTGCAATTCTAAATGCTTCCAAGGGTCACTCAACCCTCTAATATTCCAACATCCAATAAACATAGAAAAGGAATAAGAATACAAACAACAACACGAAGATTACCTCATCTTGCCCCCTCATGAATATATTGATTTCTTATTCTTCTTGGACGAACCCATTAAACCCTTCTTCTTATTCTCAAGAGGGTCTTTAGCCTTACCTGCTATCTAATTGTCGTGACCTATACTGCTGGAATCAAAACCACATCGTGGCGAAGTACTAACCAGATCAATATTAGTGCAAACCTCGTCCCCTTCCTTATCCCCTCCCCTAACTTCTAGATCAATCTCCTCCTTGCGCCCATCTAATTCATTTATAGCTGAAGCCTATAAAAAAAATGAGTGATATGATTCGGGCAAAAAAAAAAAAATTCAGATTCGGATTCTAATGTAAAATTTGCAACTGTCCAGTTTCATAGCAGCAATCATAATTCTCAATTCAACATTTGGATCGGGCTGAAATTTTACGTGGAGTCTCTTGACATGTTGTTCTACCTTGGGTTAAACGTTCAAGTCAATCAGATATCAGAAAGGCATCGCAATACTGGTCAACAAAGGCTATATGAATTTTGTTATTTACTTCCTATTTGGCAATGATTCTTTTCCTACAATGATATGGCAGTTGGTTTTGGAAATTTTCTAGTCTTGCAAGGATATTTAATGGGCAACAACATAGTTTTCATGTGTGATATGGACTCCATATTAATGTGGAATCCTTATGGTGTATGAAAACAATTATTTTATCCTTATTATAGTAGGAATCTATCATTAAATAAGTTTTCAAGTCAGCTAAAAATACTTTACAAACAAGAAAACTAAATAGGAGGCAACTTCAGATTTAATTCTCCTAGCTTATATGGGACTTCTAAAGGACAACAAATTTGATCCTATCATATTTAGGGTATTAAATTCAGATTTGTTGTTATTATTATTTTCTTCTTAGTTTAGGGTTTATTTATATTATTTGGGTTTAATTATAAAGGGGCATCATATCCACATAAGGGTCCATTAGAGTTTGTTTCAATCTAGAGTCAGTATAAATAAAGTCATACCTAGACATGTAAGTTAGATAATTCAGATTAATAAAACTTCTTGTTTGGCGCACTTGTTGTGTGTTGGTGGGATAATCTCTCTTTGTTGGTTATTTAAAGAACTTAAAATAACTTATTGAAGAACATTTGCCTTTGTTGTGTCATCCTTGTACTTCTCGTTCTCGAATCAATATTCATTGGGTTAGGGTTTCCGCTTCCAATAATGCTGGTGCCTAGGTATAAATTATCTTTTGTCGCACTCTTATCAAACCTAATTTATTTGGCTTTTTAGAAATTGATTTTTTGCATGTAGATTGTTTGACTTGTGATTAAGAGATTCGCGTCAATGAAAAATACTAGAAATGGCATTCCTTACTGGCACAACAACACATGAATCTCCCTCATCCTGCGCTATATCTTCTTAGGTACTTGTCTTCTCATGAACGATACACTTAGGTGCCGTTTAGTAATGCGAACCTGTGGTCTATGAAAAGTTGGAAAATGCAGCTGCTAACCAGCAGCAACCTCACTTTGATCATCCACCGACAGGCTCTCCAGAGAAAAAAACCGTCGTTGGATTATCACTCTCCCAGCCATATCGATTCAAACATTCTCTCATCTACTGTCAAAAATCTACTTTAATAGAAAACCCCTAACGTTAAAAGTTTTTTATTGTTGTTCTGTAGCATGTTTGTGTTGCTGTCTTAGCTTTTTTCACTTTTTCTTCGTGGGTTTTTGTTTCTACTGTGGACAAAACTTCTCTTCTTTGATGGGTCAAATTTTGTTGCATGAATTTGAAAATCTGTTGCAAATGTAGGTGCATTCGAGTTTAGTTGAAACAAAATAGATTTATGTTTATCCATCTTTTAAATTTCAAATTTCAAGTCAAGATTGCGAGATATTTTAGTGGATAATCACATGTTTTGGTGGTTATTTAGTTTATTTTTTATCCCTTCAAACAAATATATTTCTTTTGTATTTTATTCTAGTACAAAAAACATATTTTATATAAAATATTATTTGTTTACTAATGTAATAGCAATAGTTATTTCTATAATATTTCAATTAAAAAACCAAAATATTAATGTCTTTTATAGTTATTTTATTACCTCAATTTGAAAAGTTTGCCTGTTTGAGTTTATAATAGCGGTGGCGGTTCCTAGTGCCTTTCAGTTACGAAGCATCAATATAATTATTTTTTTCATATTATCAAAAATTATTTTTGAGACCGGCACACGAAAACGATATGAAAACATAAAAAATTTAAATTACAAATGGTTACCAAACATATTAAACTGATTTTTATTCAACCTTAATTCCACCCACAGTTTTAATCAAACAAATATTTTTCCAAACCAACCTCAATTAAAAATACTTTTTATAAAATAACTTTTTTTCAAATCATAACAGCAATCTCAATACCAAACACATTTAGCGCGCCTCTCTAGATGAAGAAGCAACATTGTCACCAGACTTAGAGATTTTATTCCTTCTACCCACTTGCTGCCATTGATTTGGATTGGAAGCTGTAGTTCTAACAACATCAATATTCCTTTTAGCTTCTCCCTTTGTTCAGAGCACATGGCTGGTGAATGTTCGGAAACTTTGCAATAGATATGGATGGAATCCATTCATAATCAGCAGAAATGGTTATGCAAGTCTCATTTGGACAGTGTAAATCATATTCCTTAACCAGCAGTTTTATAACATTTATCTCAACACAAACTCTTGCATAGCTCATCCTTTTATGTGATTGGGTAATAAGATCAGCATGGAAAGGAACTTCAATAGCACTAGCAACACAACTTAAACCTTTGATACCAATACTCCAAAGGAACATTATAGAGTTTAACCCAAACCGAAACTCTAGCTAGATTATCTTTAAAAAATTGCATATTTGGTTGCCAACGTTTAAGTATCAAAAAGATCTGTTGGGCATATGCCAAGGAGCTTTATCCAAGTTAGAAGTAGCATGTTCAGCCGAGTCAAAAGTGAAGAGAAAGAATCCAGTTTCCAGGGATAAAACTATTGACAGCCTACATGAGCCCCATAATCTGTTGGCAATGGAATTTACAACTGGATAAGGTAGCTTCTGTCCAATAAAGTGTTCACATCCTTCATCAACACATCAAGAGGAGGGGCTACTATCACATGACCATCAGCCAAGAAAGTGGGTAAAAGTGAAGGTTTCGGGTTGTATCAGAGGGCATTCTAACCTTTCCATCCACATCCTTAGAACCTTTAAAAGCTTGTAACAAATTTAATTTGGGGCCAAAGTTCTGTTGGGGAGATAACTGCTGCCCAACCAAGCTCAAGGAGGCTGCGAGGCTGCTGTAGAAGTTGCATCAGCAGAACACTTGGAAGCATTAATATTATCATACTTGGAAACACTTGGTCATTTGTAACTAGTTTATAAGGATCCAACGGATCTGTCTCTTTCAAGTCAGAAGATGCATTTCCTTCTATGGCAAAATGGCTTTGATACTTTTCTTTTGTTTAAACACGCCATCCTTGTTGTTCTTTGGGGAAGAGCTCAAACCACCCATGCTGCTAGCATTCAATGTTTGTAACTGTTCTGTCGTAGGAGACAGAAAGGAACTAGACTCCAAACCCAAGCCTTCCTTGACCCCATGAACTCTCACTATACCCAGCTCCTTATTCCGCTCAGATACACCATGATAAACCTCAGGAAACCGATGTTAGAGTCATGGCTATGTTGATTTCCTGCAACTTTAAACTTAAAATATGGCCAGACTTTACATTTTTGAACTTCTCAAGACTTGAGCTAACGACCAGGCTCTCAACAGTCGGCTTGGAGTTCATCCTGACCCAAGCATCCCCTATAACACCATGATTATCTTCATTTTGTCTTCTAATATGAGTATCAGAAGATACAACCAAGTCTACACCTATATTGACCAACTCTCCCCTCTTTGCAGCAAACAACCTTTCTTGCCAAGGGAACATCCAAGCCTGCATCTATCTTACCATGTTTACCTTCAAAACATCATAACCTTTCATTGCTGCACCAGAAGAACTCCCTTCCTTTGTTGTAGCCAAAGAACTTAAAGACCCTTGCATGGATGGCACACAAAGAAGAACACAAAGGGTGTAGAAGCTGAAACTGAAACCGAACTTGAATCTTAACTCATGAACAAGCCGAGGAAAGAAAACAAACCTAATTTAGAAGAAACAACAAAGTTAAAACATAATCAGATGCAAGAAACTCAAAACTGATCATGTAAGAGGAAAAGAAAAGGAGGAGAGAGAAAGAGAGAGAGTGTGGTGCTGTCGGAGCTACATCTACTCTGTCCACCGTTGGATTGCTCTCATTTCTGACTATGTTGTTCCTTCCCACCTTCTCTCAACATTGACCGAACGGATCTGTTATCCAATCAACGAGGTAAGAGATATTGATCTCACAATATTTCTACTATTCTGCATTTTCAGTTCTGGAACTATGGAGAAGTGGTGAAGTTGCAGCATATTGAATGGATTTTCTTTATGATTTCTCTTATGGCTGTAATAGATATGAAGGCCTTTGCCATATGTGAAGATTAACTCACAGTTCTTTGGAAAAGTTTCATTTTTCTTGCTAGTTTCAGAGTGGTTTGTCGTAGCTTGATCTCCTTTGTTTACCGTTGGATCGTTACCATTTTTTGAGTATGTTGTTCTTCAGAACCTACTCTACATCTTGACCGAACGGATTATTGTTACAATCAGTGTGCTGGGAGATATTGGCCTCGTAATTCTGTAATTATCTTCTTCCTTCATGAACTAATCTGCATCTTGTTGTTTATGAGATTAGGTTGCTGTTATTTCTGAGCTTAGGTTGCTTCTTGGACTCAGTTTATCTTCTTAGAATTTTGTTCTCTCCAGTATTTGTGTGCTACCATAATGTCTCTATGTTCTTCTGTGGAAAATGTTCCAATGGTTAGCTCTAACATTGAACAGCACAATCAAGTTAAGTCTGGACATACCATAGAGAAACACTCTCCTGTCCAAGCTTCTAATGTTGTTCCAGAAATGAACCATGTGTTGAGTTCTAAAGATGATGAGGTGAAGGTAGGGTCTCATCAACAAGAACAACTAAAATTTAGACCCAAACTGAATTTTTTAAATGCTTTGAAGGGTTCTGTTGTTGCTGACAATGAGGGTAGCAAGACCCTTGGCATTAGTTCTGTCCGTAATCTGCACTTTGCACCCCCTATTACGACTGATGGTCGTGTGACAGTAGCTCCTCCACTTGATGTGTTTGAAGATGGCTGCGAATTTTGGAAATCCACCCTGGTTGGTCATTTTGTGGGGCAGAAATTACCGTATCCCGTGGTTAATTCTATTGCCAAAAGAATATGGAGCTCCTACGGTCTATCAGAAGTTTTGTCTTCGGATAATGGTTTCTTCATCTTCACTTTTGATTCTATCGATCATGCCACTAATGTGCTGGAAAGAGCCCCATGGCACATGGCAAACAGGCCTTTGGTGCTTAAACGTTGGCAACCAAACATGCAATTTTTGAAAGATGATTTGGCCAGAGTTCCGGTATGGGTTAGGCTGTATAATGTCCCTCTCGAGTATTGGACTATTAAGGGGTTGAGCTGTGTAGCGAGTGCTATTGGAGTCCCCCTTCATGCGGATCATACTACATTGTTGCGAAAAAGGCTTAGTTACGCAAGAGTTTGCGTTGAGATAGATGCTTTGAAGACGTTGGTTAAGGAATATGATCTTCGCTGTCCAAATGGGTTATTCATAACAATTTCAGCTGAGTACGAATAGATACCGTCGAAGTGCAGTAATTGCAATGTCTTTGGACACACCACAGCGCTATGTGCTACTAAGAACATTGATAATCTTAAAGTGGTGGCAGAGGGTAAGAGGAATCTAGGAGCTATGAACTCTAAATCTGCGGATAACAAGCAGAATCAGTTTCAGTGGCAGGTAGTTAGTAAACGGAACAAGGGTTCTGTGAGTGGGGAGAATGCTCCCTTGGCATCTAAAGTGGGTAATTGTAATGAGAATGGTTGTTCAACATCTGGTATGCATATGTCTGATTGTAATATGAATGATCATGCGGCATCAGATGTGCGCAATGCTGCTTGTCATGAAGATGAAAATCCTTCCTCTCCTCTTGTCTTGACGAGTTTACGAGAAGACATGAAACAGTAGCAAGCGGCTGCAAGTACTGCTTTAGATCAAGATACGGACGCAATGGGAGATGATACAGATGGGGAACGAACCGATAAGGAGTTAACGTCAACGATCCTGACAACCCCTCAAACCCTGAATTCCACCGAAAGGGAAACTGTTAATCAGTTAGCTATTAAGGCTATAGACTCTCTAGAGAAAAAGAAAAAGGGTTCAAAAGCCTCTTCAAAGAAGAATCAGAAATCTAGCTCCTCTCCAGGAAGCACGTCAAGGTAATCTTTGTGTTGCTGTTTGTACTCCTCTCTATTTTCCTATGATTATTGGATGTTGGAATATTAGAGGTTTGAATGATCCTATAAAGCATTCAGAATTGCGTCGGCTCATCCATCAAGAGAGGATAGCTCTTTTTGGCTTGGTTGAAACTCGAGTTAAAGACAAGAATAAAGATAATGTTTCTAAACTTCTTATGCGTTCTTGGTCCTTCTTGTATAATTATGATTTCTCTTGTCGTGGTCGTATTTGGGTTTGTTGGAATGCTGATACGGTGAAGGTGGATGTTGTTGGAATGTCAAAGCAGGCTATTCATGTTTCTGTCACTATATTAGCTACCAATATCATTTTCAATACTTCAATTATTTATGGAGACAATAGTGCTTCCTTACGTGAGGCATTATGGTCTGATATAGTGAGTCGTAGTGATGGATGGGAGTCAACCCCGTGGATTCTTATGGGTGACTTTAATGCTATCCGCAACCAGTCGGACAGGTTAGGAGGGTCTACTACATGGGCTGGTACTATGGACAGATTGGATACATGTATTCGAGAAGCGAAAGTAGATGATCTTCGGTATTCAGGTATGCATTATACTTGGTCGAACCAATGTCCTGAGAATCTGATTATGCGGAAACTAGATAGAGTGCTTGTCAATGAGCAGTGGAATCTGAACTTCCCCTTATCAGAAGCGAGATTTTTGCCTTCGAGTATGTCAGACCATTCTCCTATGGTGGTAAAGGTTATTGGCAATGATCAGAACATAAAGAAACCATTCAGATTCTTCGATATGTGGATGGATCATGACGAGTTCATGCCCTTGGTGAAGAGGGTATGGGATCAGAATTCGGGGGGTTGTCCAATGTATCAGCTGTGTTGCAAACTAAGAAAGCTAAAGCAGGAATTGAAACTTTTCAACATGGCTCACTTCTCCAACATTTCAGATAGAGTTAAAGATGCAAAAAACGAAATGGATAAGGCTCAACAGGCTCTGCATACAGCGCATGAGAATCCAATTTTGTGCATGCGAGAAAGGGATGCTGTTCGTAAATACGCTTCTACCGTCAGGGCTGAAGAGAGTTTTTTCAAACAGAACGCAAGGATACAATGGCTTAGCTTGGGGGATCAGAATACTAGCTACTTTCACAAATCAGTAAATGGAAGACAGAATAGAAATAAGCTTCTATCACTTACAAGGGAGGATGGAGAGGTTGTCGAAGGACACGCGGCAGTCAAATCAGAAGTAATTGCATACTTCCATCGTGTGTTAGGAGTGGATCAGATGCCTAGGGTTCTGAACGAGGAAGTGATGGAATCGGCAATTAACTTAAAACTGTCCTCAACGCAACAGCAAGTACTCGCACAAGATGTAACAAGGGAGGAGATTAAGCATGCTATGTTTAGTTTGAAGAACAACAAAGCCCCTGGTCCAGATGGCTTTAACGCAGGTTTCTTCAAAAGAATGTGGCACATAGTTGGGGAAGATGTAATCAACGCTGTTAGATCCTTCTTTCAGACTCGTAGAATGCTTAAAGAAATGAATGCTACATCCATTTCCCTTATTCCTAAAGTTGCTAATCCTACAAGGTTGACGGATTTTCGTCCTATATCTTGCTGCAATACAGTGTACAAATGCATCGCTAAGATTCTAGCTGGGAGAATCAAAGTTGTTTTGCCATCCTTAGTTGGTCCATATCAGACTGCTTTTATCTCAGGACGGAGAATCAGTGACAACATTCTGTTGTCTCAGGAACTAATGAAAGGCTATCATAAATCTACGGGACCTGCTCGTTGTGCTATGAAAGTTGATCTGATGAAGGCTTACGACTCGGTGCGGTGGGATTTCGTTGACGCTGTGTTAATAAAAATGGGATTCCCTAGAACAGTAATTGATTGGATCATGGTTTGTGTTACATCATGTCAATTCTCTATCAACGTCAATGGTGAGCTTGCAGGTTACTTTCAAGGGGGAAGAGGGCTGAGACAAGGGGATCCACTATCCCCATATTTGTTTGTCCTATGTATGGAAATCCTTTCGGGGCTATTCTGCAAGATGAGTGCCAACCAAGAATTCAAGTTCCACTGGAGATGCAAGAAGGACAAAATTTCTCATCTTTGTTTTGCTGACGACTTGATGATTTTTAGCAACGGGGATGTAAACTCAATTCGTATGATCAGAACTGTGCTCACAAAGTTTCAAGACCTATCAGGTCTGTATCCAAATCCAAACAAAAGTGACATCTTCTTGAGCGGTGTGTTAAATGCTGAGAGGGAACAAATTATTCATATTCTTGGGTTTAGAGAGGGGGAGCTCCCTATGAAATATTTGGGAGCACCTCTTCTCTCGTCCAGACTAAAGGCTGTTTATTGTAAGGGCCTCGTGGATCGAATCACCTCTAAAGTTCGACATTGGACTTGTAGAACACTCTCGTATGCAGGACGGGTACAACTGATTAATTCAGTCTTATTTTCCATACAGGTCTATTGGGCATCTCTCTTTCTCTTACCTGGGCAAGTAATTAAAAATGTGGAGCAAATTATGAAATCCTTTCTTTGGTCAGGTTCAGATATGAGAACTACTGGGGCTAAAGTGGCTTGGGATCAGGTATGTCTTCCAAAAAAGGAGGGGGGGCTAGGAATAAAAAGGATAACAGAATGGAACAAGATTGCTTTGTTGAAACACATTTGGAACCTGTGCAATGACTCAGATGGCTCAATATGGTCTACTTGGATCAGATCCAATCTGTTGCAAGGTAGGAATTTCTGGACAATCAAGACGCCACAGAATTGCTCTTGGGCTTTGGGAAAGATTCTAAAGCTCAGATCCTTAGCATGGCCGAAGATGAAGTACATCATAGGAGATGGAATGACAACCTCTCTGTGGTTTGACAATTGGCATCCTCACAGCCCACTCGCGGATTCTTACGGGGAAAGATTTATCTATGATTCAGGTATGGCCAAGAACGCGAGGGTGAAAGTGCTAATTCATAACTCAGAATGGAAAACTCCTACCACCCAAGCTATTGGCTGGCACCCCATTATAGAAGCTATTCCTTCCAATTCTAATCCTAAGATGGGGCAAAAGGATGAGATAGTTTGGTTGGATTCGCCAAATCACAGATTCTCGATCAAATTAGCTTGGGAACAACTAAGACGTCATCGTCAGATGGTTGAATGGCATGACATTGTGTGGTTCAAGAATGCTGTTCCAAGACATTCATTTCTTCTATGGATGGCTGTCCAACAGAAACTCACAACTCAAGATAAACTTCGTCGGTTTGGTATACATGGTCCCAATAGATGCTCACTCTGTCTCCGCAACAATGAGGATCACAACCACTTGTTCTTTGAATGCTCCTATACTAAAGCGATCTGGTGGGATGTTTGTGACAGATGCGACATTCCAGGAATGACAAAAGGCTGGGATGAATGGATTCGATGGGCCACTGTCTCTTGGCATGGCAAGAGTTTCGTCAATTTTTCTCGAAAACTGAGTTTCGCAGCTACAGTGTATCATGTATGGCAAGAACGGAATGCAAGGATCTTTGCTGGAATGTCTAGAACTTCGAATTTGGTCTTTAATCAAATCGAATATATCATTCGTGATAAGCTTGATTTGATGAGGAATGTCGTACCAACAAATGAAAACAAAAGGATCCAACGAGCTTGGAGGGTGAATACCATAGATTCTTAAATTGTTAGTTAGTTGGTTGTATTGGTTTCCCTAACGAATCTAGTGAGGTTTCAGTTTTATGGTCGGTGGCTAGCTTGTAGCCATCTGTTGTTTTATGTTTTTGTTCTCATTGTAAATCTGGGGTATGCCCCTTATAATGTTTGTATCTTCTTCTTTTAATACATACGTCAACTTACCAAAAAAAAAGAGATTATCTCCCTTTCATGGTTCTCTAATGAACTGAAAAACAACTTATCAAAGAACAACTGTCTTCGTGGCATCATCCTTATACTTCTTTTCAAATCATGACTCTTGATAATCCAATCAGTGATGAGGAAATTTAGAAGGTTCTTTTCTCTCTGAAGGATAATAAGGCTCCTGGTTTAAACAGGTTCGATGTGGGTTTTTTTAAGAAAGCTTAGAGCATTGTTATGAGGCCCACTTACAATTGACCCAAATAAGTAATAACAACCCAAAGACTAAGAAGAAAATAATAAAAATTAAAAAATTATTATCTTAAATATGCTAGAATCATATTTGTCACTATTAAGAAGTCTTAAATAGACTAGAAAATCTGATTTGAAGGTAGAATTAATTCTGAAGTTTTCTTTTCTTATTATAGCTAGGATAAATAAGGAATCCTTATAATAAAAGGATTCTTAAACATTTATGAATCCTTGCCACAATTGGAAACTATATTGCAGCCCATTAAAGATCCTTGTAGAGCTAAGAGATTTCCAAAACAAGCTATCATATCCTTGTAGGAAAAGGATCCTTGCCAAATAGGAAGTCCACAAGTCAAAAGAAAGTAAATAATAAAATTCGTACAACCTCTGTTGACTCGTATTGTGATGCCTTTCCAAACTTTGATTGACTTAAAAGTTTAACGCAAGGTAAGACAACATGTCAAGAGACTGCACATATAATTTCAGCCCGATCAAACGGCCAAATTGAGAATTATAACTGTTGTTGTGAAACTGGACAATTGTGCATTTCTTGTCAAAATCCAAATCTGATTGTTTTTTTATTGCCTGGATCGTATCAGGAATGGTAGTGATCTAGCATCGGGTGGTGCTAAAGTAGCTTGGGATAAGATTTGCTTGCTAAAGAAGGAATGAGGCTTAGGTGTAAAAACCCTAGAGGTGTGGAAATAGGCTGCAATGGTAAACACATATCATATGTACTAGACCAGCTCATTTTATTTGGTCATCTTAAATTCATACTTATTGCGATGTAGGAGTATTTGGGAGGTGACTTGTCATGGGAACTGTTCTTGGAGCTGGTGGAAGATTCTTGGTCTTCATAGTCTCACTTGTCAATTCATATGCAACCATATAGGTGATGGTCGTTCCACTTCTCTTTGGTTTTGTAACTGGCATCATGTGGGCTTGGGTAGAGACATGAGGTTGAGTTGTGTTATAACTAGTCAGGAGCGGATTTGGCCTTTAGCAAGATCTCTTAAAGTGGATTGAAATTATTTAGTGTACCCGATTTCTTTTCACTCGAATGATAGGTGTGAATTATGTGCTGGAATGTTTGGGATGCTATTTGTCCCTTTCAGAACAAAGTGGAGTGATGAGAACTTGTATGAAATAAACATGTTATACCGCATGTCTCTTTCATCTATAGCTTGCTATTCGTGAGGCCCTTTCGACTCAGGACAAACTCATGTCCTATGATCTTATTCAGGTTAACAAGTGCCTCTTATATAGGGGTGGTAGTGAAGATGTTGATCACTTATTTTCTTATTGTCTTTTCTCTTAGCACTTCTAGTATGATCTTTGCTCTAAACGCCACATTTATTTCAAAAGGGTGGGCCAACCAGCATTCCCAATGAATCATGAAACCATTGCACTCCTTATTCTCTGTTTCTTTTTTTCAGGGCTCTATACTTTTGAACTGACCAAACTATGATGAGTGATGAGACGGCAGTTCTTCGTAATATCAAAGACTGGCCACCCACCCACATAAAATTCCAAGGTGAAATTAAGGCTTCTGCCCATTCTTCTACGTGATCTGCTTCATGGAATTTCTTTTATTGAGCTTAGCCGCCTCATTTGTCAAAAGTGTCTTGACCAGCTTTTGATCACATCTAATGGCTCAGCTTTCCTGCTTCGATCAATAACTTAAACTCTGTTTTTCCAACAAAATGGGAAAAACAAGAGAGTTCCCTTGCACGAAGAATGTCAAAAAAGGATTTCTTGATTAACCGACTTGACCTCCGGGCTCTAACTCTGTTGCCTTAATGTTCCAATGAGGAGATGAGGCTCATAGGATTCCCTTTTTCAGATAATGAGTTGTCAAATTGTGGGCACTATTCCCTTTATTATTACATTAATAACTGGCACCAAGGAATAGAAATGAGGAGAAGATTTTTCAAATCACGTTCTTTGTTTCAAGTCCTCGAGCTTTTCAGTGGGGTATAACTTTTTAAGGGCCAAAATTTGAAAATAAGGAGTGCAAGGTGAAAAGGTGAAAAGGTTACACTAATGGTGTAAGGATAAGTATAATATAAACTCAACATGGACTTTAATGTTGGATACTAACATGCTTTATATTTGTTATCTTGTTCACTTTTAATTCTTTGCTTGTTAAATGGTTAATCTAGATTTATGTTGTATAACACTTGGTACAACAAATACTTGGCACTTTCATAGGTCATACTGTATGGTATAACCGACACCTGAGCTATAAAAGGAACTTGATTTGTTGTTAACATAAGTTATAATCATGAATGCCTGAAAACATTTACAAGTATTAGCATTATTCGAATAAGATAGCTAATGTAATCATGTTAACAATTGAATAATAAGAGTTTATACTATACTTGTTTGAAATACCATTAGTGGATCCTCTAACCTTGACATTTGTTGTTATCATTGTTTAATCCTTACATTAATCTTCCATCTCAAAGTTCTCATCAACTTCTTCTTCTTCTTCTTCCTTATTATTATTATTATTATTAGTATTATTGGTGTTACTACTACTACTACTACTACTACTACTATTACTATTATTATTGTTGTTGTTGTTGTTATTGTTGTTACTATTGTTGTTGTATTATTATTGCTTATAATTTATACAACAAGTAACCTCCCTGTTGTTCGACCCCGGTCTTGCCGGGTTATTTATTACTTCGACACTCCTACACTTGAGAAAAGACATCAATCTTTTGGTCGTGTCAATTACAAAAAGAATTAACTTTTGAAACAATACAACTAACAATATCTCTAAAAATCATCGAACTTGTCCGGGGATTATCACCTTGGAAGAGAGCATTCCTTTCCCTCTAAATATAATAAATGGCAGAAACTAACATCAATCTCATAAGCACCGAATTAAGAGAGTAATTTTAGCATATTTAGGATGGTAATTTTTGGATTTTTATTATTTTCTTCTTAGTCTTTGGGTTATTATTACTTATTTGGGTCAATTGTAAGTAGGCTTCATATAAGTCCACCTAAGGGGGGTCTATTGTGGTTTATTTTAGTCTAGAGTTAGTATAAATAAAGGCATAACCAGACATGTAAGTTATGCAATTCAGATTAATAAAAATTCTTGTTTGCCACATTTGTTGTGTGTTGGTGGGATAATCTCCCTTTCTTGGTTCTTTAAAGCACTGAAAATGACTTATCGAAGAACAACTGGCTTCGTGGTATCAACCTTATACTTCTCGTTGTGAATCAATATTCGTTGGGTGGGGGTTTTCTATTTTCAATAGTGTTGGTGCCTAGGTACAAGTTATCTTTGTGTCACATTAAAGAAATCGAGGACACCTCCGCTTTACAAAAGATCATCAAATCATCAGCGAAGTCCACTTCCTTTTGACTTGTGAACTTCCTATTTGGCTATGATTCTTTTCCTAAAAGGATGTAGCAGCTTATTTTGGAAATCTCCTAGATCTACAAAGATCTTTAATGGGCTGGAACATAGTTTCCAAGTGTGGTAAGGATTCATAAATGTTTCAGAATCATTTTCTTGCAAGGATACCTTATTCATCCTACCTACAACAAGGAAAGAAGATTTCAGAATTAATTCTACCTTCAAATTTGATTCTCCTAGCTTATATGGGACTTCTAAAGGGCAACAAATCTGATCCTCTCATATTTAGGATATTAAATTTGGATTTATTATTGTTATTATTATTATTTTCTTAGTTTAGGGCTTATTTGTATTATTTGGGTTTAATTGTAAGTGGACATCATATAAGTCCACCTAACGTGGGTCCATTATGGTTTATTTAAGTCTAGAGTTAGTATAAATAAAGGCATAACTAGACATGTTAGTTAGACAATTCAGATTAATAAAACTTCTTGTTTGCTGCACTTTGTGTGTGTGTGTGTGTGAGATAATCTCCCTTCCATGGCTCTCTAAAGAACTAAAAACGACTTATCCAGATGGTTTCAGTGATGTGAACCTCGTGATCACATGTCACGCAACCCACGCGCAAATACACCAATTCCCGGAAAGGCACGTAAATCAGGTTTGATAGGAGTGTGACACAAAGATAACTAGTACCTAGGCACCAACACTATTGGAAACGAGGACCCCCACCCAACGAATATTGATTTGCGAACGAGAAGTATAATGATGATGCCACAAAGACAGTTGTTCTTTGAAAAGTTGTTTTCAGTCCTTTAGAGAACCAAGGAAGGGAGATTATCCCACCAACACACAATAAGTGAAGCAAAGAAGTTTATTGATCTGAAAATTATGTAACATTACATATCTGGTTATGCCCTTATTTATAGTGACTTCAAACTAAAATAAACCCTAATGGACCCCTTATGTGGACTTATATGATGCCCACTTACAATTAAACCCAAATAATATAAATAAACCTTAAACTAAGAAGAAAATAATAATAACAATAACAAATCTGAATTTAATATCCTAAATATAATAGGAACAGATTTGTTGCCCTTTAGAAATCCCATATAAGCTAGGAGAATCAAATCTGAATGTAGAATTAATTCTGAAATCTTCTTTCCTTTTTTTGTAGCTAGGATGAATAAGGAATCCTTGTAAGAAAAGGATTCTGAAACATTTATGAATCTTTGCCATACTTGGAAATTATGTTGTAGCTCATTGAAGATCGTTGTAGAATTAGAAGATTCCTAAAATAAGCTGCCACATCCTTTTAGGAAAAGAATCATAGCCAAATAGGACGTCCATAAGTCAAAAAGAAGTAAATAACAAAATTCATATAGCCTCTGTTTACCCGTGTTTCAATGCCTTTCCGAACTTCGATTGATTTGAAATTTCAGCTCGATCCAACGGTCGGATTGAGAATGATGATTGTTGCCGTAAAACTGGATAGTTGCACATTTTATGTTAAAATCTGAATTTGACCTTTCGTGAATCGTATCACTTGTGTTCATGCGAACTTCTAGAGCAACACTTTCTTGTGGCACAAACTAACATATACAACTCTTTAAATTCAGTAATTCATTGGTTGGACAATCGATAATGCAATCTACAGCCTAAATCTCCTCTTCATTCACTAATTGTGTACCGTCATCAAACTTGATTTACTTGGCTTTTCGGGATTTGGTATCTTTGCGGGGTTTGCGTGATTACATGATCATGAGGTTCACATAAATTTCTTCTTCTATTTCAACCTCCACTTCTTCAATTTGTTCCTTATCTTGACAGTCCAAATTACTGATGTGAAGTTTAGAGAACCAAGGAAGGGAGATTAGATTAGAAGTTTTTCAGTGACAGAGAGAGAGAGAAGAGAGAAAGAGAGAGAGTGTGGTGCTATCGGAGCTATATCTATTCCGTCCACCGTCGGATCATTCTCATTTCTGACTATGTTGTTCAGTCCAACCTTCTCTCAGCATTGACCGAACGGATCTGTGTTCCAATCAACAAGGTGAGAGATATTGATCTCGCAATATTTCTACTATTCTGCATTTTCAGTTCTGGAACTATGGAGAAATGGTGAAGTTGCAGCAGAGCGAATGGGTTTTCTTCATGGTTTCTCTTATGGCTGTCATAGACATGAAGGCCCTTGCCATACTTGAAGATCAAATCACAGCTCTTAGGAAAATTTCATTTTTTTGCTAGTTTCAGAGCGGTGTTGTTGTAGCTTGATCTCCTTTGTTCACCGTTGGATCCTTACCATTTTTTAGTATGTTGTTCTTCGGAACCTGCTCTACCTCTTGACCATACGGATCATCGTTACAATCAATGTGCTGGGAGATTCTGGCCTTGTAATTCTGTAATTCTCTTCTTCCTTCATGTCGTGGTCGTATTTGGGTTTGTTGGAAGGCTGATACGGTGAAGGTGGATGTTTTTGGAATGTCAAACCAGACTATTCATGTTTCTGTCACTATATTAGCTACCAATATCTGTTTCAATACTTCAATTATTTACAGAGACAAAAATGCTTCCTTACGTGAGGCATTATGGTCTGATATAGTGAGTCGTAATGATAGATGGGAGTCAACCCTGTGGATTCTTATAGGTGACTTTAATGCTATCCACAACCAGTGGGACAGGTTAGGAGGGTCTACTACGTGGGCTGGTACTATGGTCAGATGGATACATGTATTCGAGAAGCGAAAGTAGATGATCTTCGGTATTCAGGTATGCATTATACTTGGTCGAACCAATGTCCTGAGAATCTGATTATGCGGAAACTAGATAAAGTGCTTGTCAATGAGAAGTGGAATCTGAACTTCCCATTGTCGGAAGCGAGATTTTTGCCTTTGGGTATGTCAGACCATTCTCCTATGGTGGTAAAGGTTATTGGCAATGATCAGAACATAAAGAAACCATTCAGATTCTTCGATTTGTGGATGGATCATGACGAGTTCATACCCTTGGTGAAGAAGGTATGGAATCAGAATTCGGGGGGTTGTCCAATGTATCAGCTGTGTTGCAAACTAAGAAAGCTAAAACAGGAATTGAAACTTTTCAAGATGACTCACTTCTCCAACATTTCAAATAGAATTAAAGATGCAAAAAATGAAATGGATAAGGCTCAACAGGCTCTGCTTACGAGAAAGGGATGCTGTTCGTAAATACACTTCTATCATCAGGGCGGAAGATAGTTTTTTCAAACAGAAGGCAAGGATACAATGGCTTAGCTTGGGGGATCATAATATTAGCTACTTTCACAAATCAATAAATGGAAGACAGAATACAAATAAACTTCTATCACTTACAAGGGAGGATGGAGAGGTTGTCGAAGGACACGAGGCAGTCAAATCAGAAGTAATTGCGTACTTCCATCGTGTGTTAGGAGTTGATCAGATGCCTAGGGTTTTGAACGAGGAAGTGGTGGAATCGGCAATTAACTTGAAACTGTCTTCGACGCAACAGCATGTACTAGCACAAGATGTAACAAGGGAGGATATTTAAGCATGCTATGTTTAGTTTGAAGAACAACAAAGCCCCTGGTCCGGATGGCTTTAACGCAGGTTTTTTCAAAAGAATGTGGCACATAGTTGGGGAAGATGTAATCAACGGTGTGTTAAATGCTGAGAGGGAACAAATTATTCATATTCTTGGGTTTAGAGAGGGGGGGCTCCTTATGAAATATTTAGGAGTTCCTCTTCTCTCGTCCAGACTAAAGGCTGTTTATTGTAAGGGCCTCGTGGATCGAATCACCTCTAAAGTTCGACATTGGACTTGTAGAACACTCTCGTATGCAGGACGGGTACAACTGATTAATTCAGTCTTATTTTCCATACAGGTCTATTGGGCATCTCTCTTTCTCTTACCTGGGCAAGTAATTAAAAATGTGGAGCAAATTATGAAATCCTTCCTTTGGTCAGGTTCAGATATGAGAACTACCGGGGCTAAAGTGGCTTGGGATTAGGTATGTCTTCCAAAAAAGGAGGGGGGGCTAGGAATAAAAAGGATAACAGAATGGAACAAGATTGCTTTGTTGTAACACATTTGGAACCTGTGCAATGACTCAGATGGCTCAATATGGTCTACTTGGATCAGATCTAATCTATTGCGAGGTAGGAATTTCTGGACAATCAAGACGCCACAGAATTGCTCTTAGGCTTGGGGAAAGATTCTAAAGCTCAGATCCTTAGCATGGCCGAAGATTAAGTACATCATAGGAGATGGAATGACAACCTCTCTATGGTTTGACAATTGGCATCCTCACAGCCCACTCGCGGATTCTTACGGAGAAAGATTCATCTATGATTCAGGTATGGCCAAGAACGCAAAGGTGAATGTGCTAATTCATAACTCAGAATGGAAAATTCCTACCACCCAAGCTATTGGTTGGCACCCCATTATAGAAGCTATTCCTTCCAATTCTAATCCTAAGATGGGGCAAAAGGATGAGATAGTTTGGTTGGATTCGCCAAATCACAAAATTCTCGGTCAAAGTAGCTTGGGAACAACTAAAACGTCATTGTCAGATGGTTGAATGGCATGACATTGTGTGGTTCAAGAATGCTGTTCCAAGACATTCATTTCTTCTATGGATGGCTGTCCAACAGAAACTCACAACTCAAGATAAACTTCATCGGTTTGGTATATATGGTCCCAATAGATGCTCACTCTGTCTCTGCCACAATGAGGATCACAACCACTTGTTCTTTGAATGCTCCTATACTAAAGCGATCTGGTGGGATGTTTGTGACAGATGCGACATTCCAAGAATGACAAAAGGCTGGGATGAATGGATTCGATGGGCCACTGTCTCTTGGCATGGCAAGAGTTTCGTCAATTTATCTCGTAAACTGAGTTTTGCAGCTACAGTGTATCATGTATGGCAAGAACGGAATGCAAGGATCTTTGCTGGAATGTCTAGAACTTCGAATTTGGTCTTTAATCAAATCGAATGTATCATTCGTGATAAGCTTGATTTGATGAGGAACGGAGAATCAGCGACAACATTCTTTTGTCTCAGGAACTAATGAAAGGCTATCATAAATCTATGGGACCTGCTCGTTGTGCTATGAAAGTTGATCTGATGAAGGCTTATGACTCGGTGCGGTGGGATTTCGTTGACACTATATTAATAAAAATGGGATTCCCTAGAACAATCATTGATTGGATTATGTTTTGTGTTACATCATGTCAATTCTCTATCAACGTCAATGAAACTTACTATATACTCTCTTATGAAACTTTCTGTCATAAGCATTGTAAAGAGGGGAGAACTATCATAACCCAATTTATTTTACCTCATTTTATTAACAATTTAAAAAAATCCAAAAAATAGCGAAAAAACAATAAAAAATCCAAAACAATATATTTTTGACATATTTTCGGCATTTTTAACGTCTTTCCAAAAGAATTCAAAATTGAAAAATTTATTTTCAATGCGTTCAACTATTAACGCATTGATGTTGACATTGCCTTTTCCAAAAATTAAAAATGCGCTCAACTATGCTTATTTCAAAATCATTATTTATTTTTCTCATCTAGCCAACATTGACGTTGTTTTTTTCAAAAAAAATATCAAAATACAAAATAAAAAAAATCAAAATATATGGACGAGGGGACTGAAAATGCAAAGGAAAAAAAAATAAATGATCAAAGTAATTTTGAGTTGCTTGGTCACCAAATTTGTTTAAGGATCAAGCTATTGAGGAGAAAAGAACAATCTTTTTTCTTATAAATAAATAATTATATACACACAAAAGAAGAAGAGAAATTGAAGGAGTCATTAATAATTAAAAAAAAACAAAAGGAATTTAGTTAGAGAGGACACACACAAAAATATCCTGACACACACCTAATAAAAAAACTCTCCATCTCTCCCATAGAAAAAATAGTGACACTAGTTAAGCCTTTTGTTTTCTTCTCCGTTTCTTACACCAGCGAAACCTCCATAACTGAACCATTCACTTCCCACCATAAAAAAATAGCCATGCACTGCCAGCTAGCTCCACCTCACTGGCAGCCATGGAAAGCAGCAGCTAAAGTAAACTCGGTCTTCTCTCTTTCTCTTTCTTCTCCGTTTATTTATATTATTTGGGTTTAATTGTAAGTGGGCATCATATAAGTCCACATAAGGGGTCCATTAGGGTTTACTTTAATTTGGAGTCACTATAAATAAGAGCATAATCAGACATGTAAGGTTAGACAATTTTCAGATCAATAAACTTCTTTGCTGCACTTATTATGTGTTGGTGGGATAATCTCCCTTCCTTGGTTCTCTAAAGAACTGAAAATGACTTATCGAAGAACAATTGTTTTCATGGCGTCATCTCTATACTTCTCGTTTGCGAATCAATATTCGTTGGGTGGGGGTCTCCGTTTCCAATAGTGCTGGTGCCTAGGTACAAGTTATCTTCGTGTCACACTCTATCAAACCTGATTTACTTGGCTTTCCAGAAATTGATGTCTTTGCATGTGGGTTGCGTGACCACGTGATCACGAGGTTCGCATCACATGGAAACCACCTTTCCAGCATTAGTAGCAAGCCATGGCCATTTCATCCTCCTTCGATGTCTCTCTCATCTTCTCAAGTAACAGTGGTCGCGTTGCAGCCTTAAGCAGCATGGTTTCAGTCATGAGCATCGGTCGCATCTCCTCTGTTACAGCTATGAGCAGCCATTGACTTAACTATGACCAGTAGCAGAAGTTATAAGCCTCAACAACCTTGTTTCCTTCCTTATTTCTTCTCCCTTGAAGCATTTGCAGTAGCAAACCTCTCTAGCCAGGGGAAGCGACAGCGGCAGTGACATCTACAACTTCTTTTCTGGTCACGACAGCCACAACAACCAAGCAATAATCTCTTCCTCTCGTTTGCACCAACACCGTGAGCACCACCTGTCAATAATGATATTATCTTCCACAGCTTCCAACCTCTCCACACTACAACAAACAACTTCCCAAGCTAGATTATATGAATTATAATTCATGTATGGTTGCTATTGCCAGAGATGGAGTTATGTGAGTTGGACCGAGCTCAACTTCCCAAGCTTGATCACTAGACAAGCCAGAGATGGAGTTATATGAGTTGGACCGAGCTCAACTCGAATGGTCGGGCTAGGTCTAATCCTCTTTCATTTCATTTTATAAAAATAAAAATAAATCGTTGGGCTGTTTGTTGGCCCAACCAAACTGGTTTGAACTTGGGCTTCTAACTCAACAAGCCAAGCTTTTAGACTAAGGGTATGTTTGTCAAACACATCTTAGTTGTCTTTCCTTTAGTTTTATTTGTCTTTATTTTAGTGTCTAACCAAATAGATCTTTAAAAAAAATTGAAAAAAAATCATGGACCATTTTTAAATTATTTATAGGTCCCTCGTATATTTTTCCAACTATTTCACTTAATATTAAGGCAGTAGACTTATATGTAAGATACTAATCCAGTATTAAAAATATTCGTTTTTCTCTAAAATTTCAAAAAATTCCAGAAATTCTAAAAAGTTTCCACATTTCAAAAATACAAAAATATTTTTTTTTCTTGCATACTACTAGATTCTAAAAAACTTCGCACACCTATTTTATAAAAAAAATAAAAAAATGAGTATCATAACCAGTTTATGATTATATGTTAGAATTTGGCTAAAATTTCAAAAACACCACAAAAATTAATTTATTTAAATAATATTTGTGTTATGAATTTTACAACATAATGCATACTCTCAGTATATTAAATGAATTAATATAAATAAATATTAGGATTTAGATGTAGACTTTAATATTTAGGTTTATAAAATTACATTATAAAGTGTACCTTCAAGTATTAAAGATACAAAAATAGAACATAAATGCAATGTTAATTTTAGGGCTTTAGAACGGTTAGGATTTAACCTGATAAAGTAGAGATTTCCTCACGAATGGAGATCTACCTTGAATCTAAATAAGACCAATCAACAATGCAGTTTATCATAAGTATGGTGCACTGGGGTGATACATCTTCTCCTTGCATAACCAGCGCCCTTACCCAGACTTTCACAAACCATTTGGTTTCCTAATGCGGACCTCTTGATCACATGGTCAAGTAACCCACAACGAAGATGATACAACTCCCCAAAACCTAAAAAATCAGGTTTGATAGGAATGTGACACGATGAAGACATTTATAGGGTGATGCATCAACAACATATTTTTAAGTGTTTTAATCTTAGGGATTTGGTTTCGGACCAAAACCTTTTTTTAACAAAATCATGTTGATTTATTGATAATCGAAGCAAATTGACCCCTGATTTTTAATTTATGCGTGATTTCGAACAAAACCTTGCCTTTTGTTGTTTGAAGTATGGTCTGGTTTGATGTGCATGTTATTTTTTTAAAATTTGAATATTCTTCATTGTTCTTTGTTTTTCTTAGTGTTTGATCTGTTTTTGTAAGAAAATTTTATGTTTTTTAGTTTTGATTTTATTTTGGTTTAAATCTCTGTTTTTGGTTTGGTTTTGGGTTAAACCTTGGTTTTTTGTTCGATCCATGGTTGATTCAATATTTTTGAATCGACCTAGTCGGGTTAAAATCAGGTCACTTGGTAAAGGCTTGTTTGGTTTGCTAATATTTTTGTGAAAGGGTTATAGACTAAATGGTTATTTGGAAAACACAACCTTAGACCTATTTTGACTGTTTGGTTTTTGAATAAAAATGGGTTTTGCCAAACAGAACCCAAAAAAGTTTTTTTAAAAAATTTTGAGGACCAATCTAAAATTATTTGTGGGTAACTTGCACATTTATTTCAACAATTTTATTTAATATTGGGACTATATACTTACATTATAAGATGCAGGCCTAATATTTAATACCTACTTTTACCAAATTTTCAAAAAAACAAAAAAAACAAGAATTGAAAAAATCTTCTCATTTCAAAAATATATATAAAAAATGAGTTTTGTTTGGTGTGCATACAACCATCTCTCAAAAAAAAAATCAAATTTTGAAAAAAATAAAAATACTTAGTATTTTCTAGCACTTTTTTATACACATAAAAAATATCTTTACATGCATTTTTGGATTTAATAACTAGTTTATTAAATACTTGAGAACTTGACCAATATTTTAATAATTCCCTTAAAAATTTTAATTCATGAGAATTAATGGTCAATATTTTAATATAAAATGTTAAACTTACAAGTATGGTTATATTTAAATACTAGAAGTTGGTCAAAAAATTCTTAAAATTTTTCTGAATATTCATCAATTCTAATTGGGTGTATTTTGCACCATAATACATGAGTTGTGGAAAACTCAAAGCCTTCCATTATAGTTGAGCCTTGTCAGGAACTTACATGGAGTTTGCCTATAAGAATTTATCTGTCATACGAGCGTTAATAAATTCAAAATGCTAGATTTTTTTTGTGAGTAATTATTTTGAGCCATAGACTGAGCATCAGGAACCCATCAAAAGCTAGATTTTTTCATAAGATTAATTTTTTGAGTCATAGACTGACTATCGGTTAGGAAACCATCAAAACTTTTAAACCACATGAAGACCATATAATACAACTTACCTCAGGTAAAGTACGCTAGAGGTACTAAAATGTTATCTAGCCACAACTATTCCCTTACCCTAGAATTTCTAATAAGACCAGTATACCCGGGTCTCCTAGCAACCCAGAACCAAACAACTAGGTGCAGACTCCTTGACACCTACGACACCACTCACATCGCGCACTCATGTGTAATAAAATGACAACTCCACTAGAGACCTTTTATTTTGACCGTTTTGGACTAGACTTTGTGTGTTTTATGTTGTTTATTTGAATTGATGTGTTTAAATTTTTACATTTGGCTTTTTTTTTCTTCACTTTAGCATGTTTTATCTTGCTCATGCATAAATCTTGGATGTGGATGAATGTCTTCATGCGTCACTAGTTTATTTTATGATATATCGCTTTGAAATCCACACATATAGAAATTTTAGGTTAGGTGGGGAAGTAGCAACTTACTCTATGACTTTCAATCAAGATTTAAGTTCGTGAAACCATCCAACTCTTTGCTGAGTGCTTAGACTAGCAGTGATTGGTATACGTACCCTCTCACTACCTACTAAGCCCCTATAATACCTTCATGAGGGTAATTATTGGGACAACAAGAGACCCTTTTGAGACTAGATAATACCTACCTTAATATCTCACATAAAAAGACATAGAACTATAAGCAGTATATTTATTGTTGCATTAAGATATGCTTAACCTTAAAAAGCATCTTAAATTGCAGGACTTGGGATAATAACAAGGGCACCATTAAAGAGATGACCTATGTTGAATATGGGTTGAATTCTTAATCCTTACAGATCTTATAAAGGGCTTGGCTAAGACTGGATGATAATAGTAAATTGTCACCTATTATAGAAACGACTGGATGTTATATAATGTGAGTTGCTCTAGAAACGACTTGAAGAAACTCATCTCACACATAAAAAGTATCCACAAGAATGAGTTCTTAAAGAAATATGGGAGGATAGTGGAAATCATGAAAGTGTCAATGCAAAATTCAGCAATTAAGGCCTTAATGTATTTTTAGGACCCCATGTACTAGTGCTTCACTTTTGGGAATGTATACAAGTGTTCTCATTTGAAAGAATATGGTTTACTGACTCAATTCCTTCGAAAATTATACAAAGTCTACTTCTATCATAGGCATTACAAAATGTTAATTGAATTGGTTGAATTGATCAAAGTTCCAGATCTCCATAAGTTATTAAAGAAAAGTGTTACTGGCCTAAAGTGGAAGATGATCAAAGAGGTATTTGAAAGAAGGAAAGAATGATCAGGTTGGTGTTATTTCCAAACCTCACTAGAATAATCAGTTTAGAGGTGGTTGCAGCTTTTGGTGCATATGAAAATGCTCAAATAAATTCTACTAGCAGAAACTATCCTAACACTCAACCATTGTAAAGGGTTAGTAAGTGATGAATGAGATGTGTGAACAGTTGTTGTCTATATGACTAATTAGTCATATAGAAACCGAAAGGTTGATAGTTAACAACTTCTAATGGTTTAGTCAAAGACCATTATAGATAGTTAAATAAGAGGAATGAAAGGACCTGAGCTAGGAAAACTGGAAAGTAAAATTTGCAAGGAATCCTGCAAGGAAAAGTGAACTGGAAAGCCTCATAGATGAGAGCAACAAATTGCTTGATGAGTTGTGGGCATTTAATCCAAGTCCAAGAAGAACTTAATTCGTGTGGATCAAAAGGTTGATAGATATGAATTCCTAAGTTAGGATGGATTAATTAATTATTCTCCTAGAATAGGAAGGAAACTAAATTGGCAAGAATAAAAGAGGGAGATTTTCTTCATTAATTGTCCATGCAAATTAAGAAAACCAAGCACAACAAGGCATGAAGACTTTAGAATTAATTTCACATTCAGATCAGATTTCCTAATCTATTTGGGACTTCTTAAAGGTGACAAATCGGATTCTAGCATATCTAGGATATTAATTTTGGATTTTTATTATTTTTATTATTTTCTTCTTAGTCTTTGGTTTATTATTACTTATTTGGGTCAATTGTAAGTGGGCCTCATATAAGTCCATATAAAGGGGGGGGTCCATTACAGTTTATTTTAGTTTAGAGTGAGTATAAATAAAGTCATAACCAGATGTGTGAAGGCTATAAAGTTTTCATATTAATAAAGATCTTGTCCTGCAACTTTGTTATGTGAGTGGTGTGATATTTTTCCTTCCTTGGTTCTCTAAAGAACTGAAACGACTTATCGAAGAACTACTGACTTCATGTCATCATCCTTATACTTCTCGTTCGCGAATAAAAATTTGTTGAGTGGGGGTTTCCGTTTCCAATAGTGATGGTGCCTATGTACAAGTTATCTTTGTGTCCCATTTCCTATCAAACTGGATTTACTTGGCTTTACGGGAATTGGTGTCTTTGCGTGTGAGTTGCGTGACCACGTGATCACGAGGTTCACATCAACACATGTTGCCCATCAAATATCCTTACAAGAGAAGGAAATTCCCAAAAGCAGCTGTCATTTCCTTGTAGGAAAAAATCCTAGCCAAATAGAAAGTCCATAAGTAAAAAATGAAGCATTTTACATCAGAATCTGAATCTGAATGTTTTTTCGTTGTCCGGATCGTATCATTCCCTCGCTCTTCAAAATGAATCATACTCAAATCATTAACAGGGATAAGGGACAAAGTTTTAGCCTCTTTTTGAAGCATTTGGAGTTCTTTTCTTGCCAAAAAAACATCGCCAACAACTATGGATGAAGGTAGTAACTTTTCTCTTTCGTCTATCATCATTGCAGCATTTTTGCTCCTCTCTTTCTAAAGCTTGCTGCGCAACGACTAACGTCGTTAACAAATCAAGTTCTTGCTGCATCTCACAGGATAAACTCTTGGTTTCTTTTTTGAGAACACTAATCTCTTTATTTCTCTACCTTTGATATCACCTCTCCTTTTAAATCCTCCTTTTCTTTTGCCATAATACCTCATCAGAATAAATGAAATCCTGATTGTAATACTCCCTTTGCATTTTTTTTTTTGTATATCAGAACCTAAAATGAAAGCTAATGACAGTAAAGAAAGTAAGAAGACAATGAGGACTGAAAGAAGTCCCCTAAACCAAACGACTTCTGAATGGTTGAAATTTGATTTTTTGAGTGAATTGATGCCAAAAACCCATAATTAGGTAAACCTAAAACAAAGTCCATAGGGATGTCTACCCAAGGTTCAGTAGGCACAAGTAGTGGTGTATAGAGTCCATGCAGTTGTACTCTAGATTTTGCCTTTCTACAAGTAATGCACTGTTCACAAATTCGTTACACATCTCTTTTCATCTTTGGCCAATAAAAATGCCCATGCAATACATCCAAGGTTTTCGCAACCCCAAAGTGACCCATTAAACCACCCCCATGTGCTTCACGAACAAGCAATTCACGCAAAGAACTAGCAGGAACACACAATCTATTCTCTTTGAGCAAATAACCATCCATCAAATAAAACTTACCAAAAGCCGAATGTCCACATGCAATCTAGTATTCATTGTGTGTAAAAGAACATACCTGCGCGAAAGTGCATCAGCTACGTTGTTCTCTTTGCCTTGTTTATACTTGATTATTACATAAGGAAAAGTTTCAATGAATTCAACTCATTTTGCATGCCTCTTATTCAACTTACCTTGTCCTTTCAGTTGTTTCAAGGACTCATGATCCGAATGGATTACGAACTCTTTTGGCCACAAGTAATGATGCCATGTCTCAAGTGCCAATGCATAGAGTTCTTTGTCGTAAGTGGGATAGTTCAAGGTCGCTCCATTTAACTTCTCACTAAAATACGCAATAGGTCTCCGATCCTGCATCAAAACATCATACAATTTCTCACTACGCAAACACACTAAGTACATTATGCAAATGATCAAGATCTTTAGTTAAGTTCTTGCTATAGATCAGAATGTCATCAAAATACACAACCACAAACTTGCCTATGAATGCACGCAACACATGATTCATTAAATGCATAAATGTACTAGGTGGATTCGTAAGTCCAAACGACTTTACTAACCATTCATACAAATGCTTCATTTTAAATGTTGTTTTCCACTCATCACCTTCTTTCATCCTAATATGATGGTACCCACTTTTCAAGTCAATTTTAGAGAAAATACAGGATCCATGTAACTCATCTAACATGTCATCAAGCCTAGGAATGGGGTGTCTATACTTTACCGTTATGTTGTTGATAGCTTGGCAATCAACACACATCCTCCATGTTCCATCCTTCTTAGGCACAAGTAGCACGAGTACAGCACACGGGCTCATACTCTCATGAATGTATCCCTTTTCTATCAGCTCATCAACTTGCCTTTAAAGCTCTCTCATCTCCTCGGGATTGTTTCTATAGGCTGGTCGGTTAGGAATTGAACCTCCGGGCATGAAATCAATCTGATGCTCTATCCCCCTCAATGGTGGTAATCCGCTAGGAGTATCATCGGGGAACACATCATAAAACTCCTGCAACAAAGAAATAGTATCTCTCATCTCCTTTGATGACTAATTGTTAAGTGGGTGGCTATATCTTGACTTGGTGACAATCCTTATCTTCTTGTCTTCAAAACATCATTGCTAACATCAGAATTTGAACAGATTGTCCCCATGAAAGTTCTAGTTTGGACTGAACCAGCATCTCTTTTCTAAGTTTGACCCTCTCTTTGTCCTTTCAATTTCAGTACTTAAACTCATCAATCAATCCTATCATTTATGTGATAGGCCTGCATTTAAGATGAACATTTACCACAAATTAAAGGAATCTTATAGTATCAAACTTGTTATTATAAAACATGCTTTAGTTAAGGAGTTATTGATACTTGAAGTGCAAAATGATGATATAAAACCTTGATAAAAATGCACTGTTAAGTACTAATCAGACCTCAACTTTAGCCTTTGGTGTTTTGGTTCTGGAAGGAACAAAGGACCTCGGACGGACAGTACGCTCTCTCTTTAAATTTGTCTTCCAAGATGATGAAGAACCCGAATTAAATGTTAGCCGAACATGTCCCTTCCTAAGTTGTCTCTCCACCTTCACAGCCATGTGAACCATGTCCTCTAGCTCCACATAGTGCTAGAGCTCAACCACAGTGGCAATGTCCCGATTCAACCCTTAAGAAATCTAGCCATAGTGGCTTCTCTATCCTCAACAACATTGGCCCGAATCATTGCTGTCTCCATCTCTTTGTGATATTCATCTACTATCTTATAACCTTGATTCAGACCTTAGAGCTTCAGATATAAGTCTCTGTAATAGTAGTTTGGCACAAATCTTCTCCTCATTAAGACTTTCATCTCCCCCCAAATCTGAACGGGTCACTCCCCATTCCTCCTCCTCCTGATTACAATTTGATCCCACCAAATCAATGCATACTTCGTAAACTCAATTATCACAAATTTCACCTTTTTTTGTTCAGAATAGCTATGGCAATCAAAAAATCCAATCTACCCTTTTTCTCCCACTCCAAATAAGCCTCCGGATCATTTTTACCTTGAAAGTTAGGAATTTTCAGTTTAATGATGTCCAAGTCCTCATCCATTTCTTTATGTCACAGGAATTCACATTCCTCCTAGCCCTGTTTGATCCAAACATGATCCCTTGGCCACCAGATGCAAAATCATAGTCCTCTTCACTCGCATCTGCGTTTTCATCAACAAACTCTTCAAAATCAGATCTGACATTCCGTACGGCCATACGGACTGTATTTCCTCGACCATCAGCCCACTATTCTGTTGCTTTATCGAATTCACCTCATCTTTCAGATCCTTGTACGTCCTAGACAACAGCCCGAGTTGCTGCCCTATGGCTCGCAATTGGAAAGCTACGTCAGTGTTTGTGTCGCTGACTCATTGTTTTCAGACATTTTTTGAATCTACAAAATTTGGTTAGTAGCACAAAATATATCCTCACACACCTCTCGTGTATCACACAAAAAAAATCAAGCCTTTTCACTCTAATAAGCTCACTATGCCTTTTACCTCACAACTTGCTTTCTTTTGGTTCTTTAAGAACTGAAATCAACAAATCAAAGTCAGTGGCCTTTGCAGCGCACTCTATTTATAATTTCCAGACTTAAGAATCAATAAATATACTGAAAACAAAGCAAAATGAAACTACGATTTCGCGAGTAGTGATTAGTACTTAAAATACATTCTTATTAAGGCTTTATATCATCATATTGCACTTAAGTATCATTAAATTCCCTAACTAAAGCATATTTTATAATAACAAGTCTGATAATATAATATATCTTTAATTTATGGTAAATGCTTGTTTTGAATACAGGTATGTCTCACAATTCAAAGGATTGATTGATGTGATTAATTATTGAAATTAAGAAGACAAAGAAAGGGCTAAGAGAAGAGATGCTGGTTCAAACTGGAACACCATTTGGTTATTGGATCATAACTAGAGTTGTAAACCTTGGATTTAGGTCTACTTTATATGAATGGAAAGCTAAGATATAAACTTAAAACTTTCATGAGGAGTCCAAGAATCAATTCTGCCATTTTCAAGTTCAAATCTTAGCAACAACGGAGAAGTCGAAATCTGTCTTGCAGCTCAGACACTGTTCGATGTTCAGCTCATATCTTGAGTTCTACAAGTCCAAATGAGCTCTGGTTTTTTTTGTTGGAAAGCTGAGATAATTGCCCACAACTTTCATAGTACAATGGAGTCTAATTATGATGTTAGCAATGATGTTTTGGCCAGCCAACAATATCAATAACCAGCCAACAATGTCAATAAGCAGCCACCAAATCAATGGTTGGCCACCAACTAAATAGTTTGTCAACCAATCAATAGTTTCAAATTTTAGCTTATAAAAGGAGGCATTTTCCATGTATTTAGTCATCTTATTTTTCAAATTAAAATCATCTTCTTGCTTTCTCTCTTTATATCTTTGTAATGTTCAAGTTTTTTTTCATGCTATATTAATCTCTTGTTTATGCCTTTTCATTTCCTTTCCAATACTTAGTTAACTTATATCATGTTTATGTTCTTATCTTGTTTATTTATGTTTCTCTTCTTCATTATGTTTAGCTAAGTTAATTATGTCAAGGTGAAAAGGTTTCACTAGTGGTGTTAGAATAAGTATAATATAAACTCAACATGGACTTTAATGTTTATATCCAAGAAAGATTGTTATTAACATGTTTTATCTTTTTATCTTACTAATTCTTAATACCTTACTTGTTAAATGGTTAATCTAGATTTGTGTTGTATAACACTTGGTACATCAAATGCTTGATCCTTCATAGTTTCCGCCGACATCGTTATTATGATAGGAACTTGATTTATTGTTAACATAAGCTAGCAACATGAATGCCTGATGATATTTATAAGTATGGTGTTACTTAGACAAGATAATTAATATGATCATGTTAATACTTTATAATGAGCCATTAATGATAAATTATACAATTGGAACCTTCTTTGTGTGTGGTTTCCAGTTGAGTAATAAAAAGATTTTATATTATATTTATTTAAAATATCATTAGTGGATCCTCTAACCATGACATCTGTTTTATCATTGTTTAATCCTTACATCAATGATAAAAGAAGTTCTCTTCAACATCAATATCAATTTATTATTTGTAATTTATATAATTCACCTCTCTGTGGTTCGACACTCCTGCACTTGGGATAAGACATCAACTCTTTGATCATGTCAAGTAGCAATGCAAATTCATACGTATTGTGGACGAAACGAAGACACGAAATAAAACCGAAGCAAATATTAGGGAAAACAATTACTTGACTCCTAGGTAACCCAAATATAGTAGAAACAAAAAGATTTGGACAAAACTAAATAGTAAGGATCATGTTTTGAAACTTGACGCAAATCTAACATGTTACGCAATTTTTACGTTGCAAAATTGAAACCAAGATCAAACGATCTCCTTTATCGTTATTGATTTTATGGGTCCATTTCCTTCTTCTTTTGGTAATCTTTATATCCTTCTTGCTATTGATTATGTGTCCAAGTGGATTGAGGCGAAAGCCACACGAAATAACGATGCTAAGGTTGTTTTAGATTTTATCAGGACTCATATATTTGACAGGTTTGGAATCCCTAAAGCTATCATTAGTGATCGTGGCACTCATTTTTGCAATCGTTCAATGGAAGCATTGTTACGCAAATATCATGTGATGCATCGAACTTCAACAGCATACCATCCTCAAACGAATGGACAAGCTGAAATTTTGGAGAAGACAGTGCAACCTAACCGGCGAGATTGGAGTCTACGACTTGGTGATGCACTTTGGGCTTATCGGACTGCTTATAAATCACCTATAGGAATGTCACCTTATAGGATGATTTATGGAAAAGCATGTCATCTACCGGTGGAGCTTGAACACAAAGCTTTTTGGGCCATTAAAAAATGTAACATGGATTATGATGCTGCTGGGATTGCAAGAAAGTTGCAATTGCTAGAGTTGGAAGAGATTCGACATGATGCTTACGAGAATGCAAGGATTTACAAAGAAAAGACTAAGAGTCTTCATTACCGAATGCTTACAAGAAAAGAGTTTCATGTTGGAGACAAAGTCCTTCTTTATCATTCGCGTTTGAAACTTTTTCCTGGAAAGTTACGCTCTCGTTGGATTGGACCATTTGTTGTTTCTAATGTTTTTCCTTATGGTGCAATTGAAATTACAAGTTTAGAAACCAACAAAGTACTCAAGGTCAATAGGCATCGCTTGAAACCTTTCTATGACAATTGGACGGCAGAACTCACCGCTTCTGTGGAGTTAGCTGAACCAATCTATGAAGAATGAACATGCAACATGTCAAGCCAATGAAATAAAAATAAAAGCGCTTACTGGGAGGCAACCCAGCACAAAAAAAAAATCAGATTTGCTTTCTTTTTTCCCTTACCTTTTATTTTTCGCATTTTACTTTATCTTTGTCATTCTCTTATATTCCTTTTCTTTTATTTCAACATTGAGGACAATGTTGTGTTTTAAGTGTGGGGGTAATGGGAGAATTTGGTTTTCTTATTTTCGTTTTCTTTGTTATCCTTAAAAAAAATAAATTATGTTTGATCTTTAGAACTCCCATTGATTTTTGAGAATACGAGTATTATATATGAGAATTAGTTGAGATAGATGAAGATATAAATCAAATGAATGAGTGTGCATGCCAATTTTAAGATTTAATTGTTTTAGGGATTGACTTTGAGAATATGCCATGTTGACTTTATAGTGTTATACCAATGCAAGCTTTTGAGCCTTCAACATTATATTCTTTGATTGTGCATTCTTTCAATGATATGTATCTCTAGAACTTGCTTCATATCTTGTTGAGATTACATTCGCATTACATGTGTACATGATGATAAAGGCATTAGAAATTTTAACCACTTGAACCAAAAAGCCAACCTAAAGCATATTATCCTTAGTGAGCCTCTTTTGAGCTTGTTTATCTTTTCTTTGCTTTATCCATGTATAAGCCTTAACTTTTTATATGTTTTTCTTTTCCCCTGGCCAAGGATTAGTAGAGCATATACTTGTGATATCTCATGGAATTATGGTTGGAAATTATATGAAAAGAAAGAATAAGTGATGCTTGATGAAAAGATGGGCAAAGTTGCCAAAGGTGAAAAAAAAAAAAAAAGTATTCCTTTATGTTCTTAAGGTTTTATGTTTAAACAGAAGCATTGATGATTAAAGATGGAAAATTTATGTGCTTTAATGGAATATCTTGTTGGAAATATCATTTTTCAGAATGCTCCACTTTCTTTGGTTTGAAACCTTTCCTTTTACTCTCTTTTACCTCACCTTAACCCTAGCCCCATTACAACCGGAAAATAAGACCTTTTGATTCATGCATTGCTTGTTATATGTTAGTAATGGAGATGAGATTGAAGAGCAAGCTTATGGTAGAACATATTCATTGATTGAATTTGAGAGATTTAAACATATAAGCCTTAAACACGTGAGTGTTGGAGCGTATATCAATGAGAGGACCTATCACTTTGGCATGGCATAGATTTCATTTAAATCCCGACGATTAATTGAGTTTTGAAGTTTGCATGTAAATGAATTCATGAAAATTTATAATCTGTATCTTTCTTGATTGTATTCTTGTTTATAATGCATATATTCTTGGACATTGATGGGAGATTAAGAGATTGATCATAGTTATTTTCAATTTGATTTTATTTATCCTTTCTCGAGGACGAGCAAGAGCTAAGTGTGGGGGTATGTGATGTAACCATATTATTCGATAGTTTCACCCACATTTAACTAGTGTTTTGCCTATGTTTTATGTATAAAATGCCTTGATATTCTTTGTTTTATGTTTTGAAGGCACCTTTAGATGAAGGATGCAAAAAGGAGTAAATTGGAGATAATTGGCAGATTTGATGTTCAATCGATGTTTTGTGCAAAACGTGAGTTCTAAAAGTCGAAACGAAGTGATTCCAGTGGCATTAGAAAGCTAACATCCATACCTTTCTGGAAATCCAAGTCAAGAAAAATAAAAATACAAAGAGCATGGAAATCACATCCTTCAAAGTCATAACTCGCATTCTGCCAGTGTTGACCTTTGTCCATTCAAAATTCCATATCTGGATCTGTATATATCCAATTGATGCAAACTCAATTGTTTTGGATTCCTGACTCAAATTTTTATAAACGCTCCAAATTTCAGCCAAAAATGATGTCATAGGAGGGAGATATGAGTTTTCAAAGATGACAACTGAATTCTGCCAGCAAACAGGTTTCGTGAAGAATCAAATCCAAATTACATCCCGAAGCATCAAAACCGACATCCAAGTTTTAATTTCAGCAATTTAGCTCCTCAAGAACATCAATCCAGAAGGTCAAGGAAGGCAGCCACCAACCTCAAACCACCAACCAGCCACCAGCCGCCTTCACACTACCACCATCTCTTGATGTTCACACTTGAACTTTGATTTTTCTTACTTACAATTTGTGTATAAATAGGCAGCTAAGTTCATGATATTAAAAGAGCCAAGAGCCAAGAGCCAAGAGAGAGGGAGAGGGAGTGCAGTAGAATCAAAGAAAGAAGGGTGGCAGCCATAAGAGAAGAAACACAAACTCTCCCCTCTACAAATCAGAAATCATGTATTCTTTCATCTTTAGGAGTAGTTGTTCAATAGATATGCAAGGCTAAGCTCGTTTTCTTGGTTGCAAGGACGCAAACACCTTCAGATTTCAAGAACTGTGAAATTTATTCTTCCATTTATTTTCAGTTTGTATTATGAATGAGTATGTTTGTTTTCCAATGCATAGTTTCTATGATTGTTTATCTTAATTGCTAGAGCGGACTCTAAGTTATTATTGTGAACAATCTATTGCTAAGTTTGATATCAAAACCGGAGTTGTGGTATATAAACTTGTGAAGCAACTAAGCTTGATAATTGTAGCGGAACTACGTTATTAAACTTAGGGAGAACATTAAATCAAATGCAACACAAGCTGACAACTTGGTTGTTAAGATTAATGAATTTATCTAGATCTTAAGGCTGCCATTGGATTAAATCATTAGTGCGGACACTGTGATTGTTTGTTGGTTAGGGTTAGTTATACGGCGGATCCGTTAATTAACCAATATTAAGAAAAGATAAAAATTCAGAATATAAACTGGAGTTTCGTTTCAAGGATCAATTCTGATTTCTGTAGGTGGATGTGTGCTTGCGATCAAGGTTTGTTTTCTTGATATATTTCAGTTTTAATTGATTTTGTTTGCTAGTTTAATTGCTGCCATAGTTTAGATAATCACAAACCAAATCCCCCCAATTACATAACATACAACATAAAAATCTGACTTGAAACTTCCTCGTGGGATCGACCCCTTGCTTGCTCTATACTATTTTGTGTGTTTTAAGCTAGGGTAATTAATTTGTGCGACCGCGACATCGCAACAGAACCCAAACCCCTTGTATGATCAATTTGCGGCAGAATTGAACCTCCAATTTTAACCTCCAGAATCTGATATCAAAATATGCCCAAATTAATATATGGTGAGATCGTGTACTCAATAGACAAAATATGAAGTTTCAATATATTATGAGGTGATTTGATCACCAGAGTTGTGTTTTTCCAATATCAAAATATGCCTAAATTAATATATGGTGAGATCGTGTACTCAATAGACAAAATATGAAGTTTCAATATATTATGAGGTGATTTGATCATTAGAGTGGTGTTTTTTCGGTAGAATTAAACCTCGATTAAAACCTCAAGAAAACAATATCTAAATAAGCCTTAATTTCATATATGTTGCGATTTCACCCCCAATAGACAGAATATGAAGTTGCAATTGAGTCTGAGGTGATTTGCTTATGGTTCTCTAAGAGTAGTGTTTTTGCGGCAGAATTGAATTTCGAATTATAACCTCAAGCAAACGGTATCAGAATAAGTTCAAATTGGATATATGATGTGATCTTGCCCCCAATAGATAGAATATGTATTAGTGAGATGAAATAAAACTTTTTTTTTTTGCTTAGATGACGCGAACACAAAGAACAAGGTGAAGGACGCAAACACTGAAAAACTTAAAAGAACACTAAAAAAAACGAAAATAACCTGATTTTGGAGCATAGCTCTGATACCATCCGATACGAATCTCGTGATTACATGGTCACACAATCAAGATTGAGATCTGATCCCGGAAAGTCAAAATAGGTATGATAGTTGTGTGACATAATGGAAACCTGCCCCAAGGCACCAACACTATTGGATTGAGTAGAATGACGTCACGAAACCAGTTAATCTTCAATAAGTCAGACTCAGTTCGTTCAAGAACTCAAGAATGCAAGAATCACTCTTACACGTTAAAACTGAAAAATTCAGAAGTAATAATCATCAAAGCTACCGAAATTTTGGCTTACATGAGTTTAAACAGTTCTTGAAAAATTAACCCTAATGGACCCCTTATGTGGACTTATATAATATGAGGTCCACTCAAAACTGACGCAAAACCCTAAACTAAAAAGCCCATAACTTAATTCAAATAAGCCTTGGATCCTAACTGAAAACAAAGTTTTAATTAAGCTCAAACAAGTCTTGGGCTGTAGCTAACAAAATAAAATAAAGCTCCTAATATTAAATCCATGTTCTACCATATGAGAAGAAGAGATGTAAGTATAATATTACAGAACTGATTCAAGGCTTATTTATAGCCTTCCATGCAGCCCCTTAATCCTAGAAACAAAAGGAAAGGGTAGCCACCCATGTTGTTTCCAAGTTGTAGTAGGATTCTTTTGTTGCATGAGTGTTGTGAAGTGAAGGTTACCAAGCAAGTAATGATTGTGTTTGCTATTGGGAAGTATTCTAATGAGGTTATGTGTGATGTAGTCCAAATGCATGCTAGTCACTTACTTTTAGGGCGTCCATGGCAGTTTGATCGGAAGGCTAATGTGCACCAGCCTAGAGACACCAGCAAAGAACCATTACATGTTCCAAATGGTCTAATGACTCGATCCAAGACAAAGGCATTGAATGCATTGGTTTTGAACGTTTCAACCAAGTCAGAATGAAAAAGTCTATTAGAGTATCAAGAGGAGACCCTAGTACATCTTATCCATGTCCAAGAGGGGTCCTATACAACCTTATTTGGGCCATGAGAAGGAAACAAAAGAATCCTACTACAAGTTGGAAACAACATGGGTGGCTACCTTTTCCTTTTGTTTCTAGGATTAAGGGGCTGCATGGAAAGCTATAAATAAGCCTTGAATCAATTTTGTCATATTTTACTTCCTTCTCTTCTTCTCATGGCAAAACATGAATTTAATATTAGGGGCTTTATTTTATTTTGTTAGCTACAACTCAAGGTTTGTTTGCCAAGTCCTGTCAACTTACTGAGGCTTCATGATTGCCAAAGCCCACAAGTATCTTTTCGAAAGTACATGTGAGAACAAGGAACGGAAGGATCACCTCCCATCCTTCCCCTTTCTTACTAACCAAACAACTAGACGATGGATTAAAATCTATCCTCTCTCCTCTCATCCTTCCAAACAACAAAGTGCGCATGCACCATGCATATATGTGCTCGAAAGAAATACTCGTTATAAAAGGCAGATCTATATTGAAATAAGCATAAGACTTAATTACAATGATAACAAGTATACCAGATACATGCCATGAACTCTGGAACAAATAAATACACGGATCAATTTCACCTCTATCCTGGGAAGATAAGACTACTAATGACATAAGATACATACCAAAAAAACCATTTCCAAGTTAAAAATAGTTTCTTGCACCAAATAAATTGATGGACGAGTTCTTTTCAGAGAACTAAAGTGTTCAATCATAAAGTGAAGTTTACATTTGGGGGCAGCATTCACAGAGAGTTGAGGAAGATTTCCACTTATTCAATTTGGAGGAGGTTAATGAAGTGTCATGAAGCTATTTTATGTTGGAACTTTCTTTTGGCTTTGTTGGGCTCGAATCTTTTGTTCCAAAACAACTAATTCTATCCCCTTTATTTTTAATTTCTTGCAAACAACAAAATCTAATTCTTTTTCATGAAATCAAGCACCAACTCAATATTGGAACAATATTTCGAGACTACAATGTCAATATAAAAGGAAAATTGAACCAAATTGCCAACACCCAATCTTAATTAACACAATATCATAGGATAAAATTTTTTTAAAAATAATAATTATTGTAATCCATATTGTATATTACCTTATCAAGTCTATTCGATTAATATAAAATATATATTTTTCTTGTCAAGAATGGTGTGTGAAATTTAATTGGCACTAAATGCTGCCAATTAATTTTTACTTAGTATTTAATATGTGATGAGGCAACTACTACCTTTATTAAATGAGAAAGATTCTAAGATCTTTATTCTAAGGAGCACCAATTAGTTTCTACTTAGGAATTGACTTGCAATGAGGCGACAACTACCTTTATCAAATGAGAAGTGAGATTCTGGAACTCTTGAATCCTAAGAAAGAGATCTTTATTTCAAGTAGCACCATTATGTAAAAAGAAAAGGAGTCTAAAGAAAAAAATTATGGGAATTTAATTATACTTGAAGAATAAAAGAAAATGATAAATAAAAGCAAGTGAATATGTGGGGCTGACCATTGTTTACAGGAAGTGTATGGCTCTATTATATTTGTACTAGGCTGAATCATATCTATATAGATAATCCTAGTCTTATACAAATATTGGTATAAGATTAAAAAAAAGGTTTATTAAATACTAATACATACTAAACTCCCATTTATTAATACATGTGAATCTTAGGCTAGTAACTTCTGATTAGTTATTTTATTGAGAACTCATGCTTTGAATAGAATTGTATCTTTTGGTTATTTATGTGCGCTTAAACTCTATTGGTTGACCACTTTTTTTTGTCAGTCATGACATTTAGTCACTTGATCGAGTACTCCTTTAACTCTTCTAATTGATCAAGGACTCTTTCAGGGTAGTCAATTCTTCCGATTCATGTTAGATTTAAGCTCTCTTATCTTGTTTTTGATAAGAACATTCAGTTCTGTATGATATTCATGTTTATTTTTGGTGTAAGCAACACCCCATATGTTGCTTTATTTCTTAAGTGACGGATCCCTATCACACTTATACTAAAATTGTTAAATCAAATCAACTAAGTATCATGTAAAAAATAACATTGTTCACCTAAAACCACTCAATCATGTCTTAAAACATGTTTAACATATCAAATGTAAGATCATATTTTAGATTTTAAGGGGCGATGTTTAGATTTCTACTCCTAATTCATCATCTTTTACTCAAAAAATCCTAACCTCTCTTTTACAGACTTAGAAATTCTTCTACAAGGATTTAGCCAAGAACCCTAAACACTCTTCATGCTCTTTAAGACAAGTATTATAGCCTCGATCTCTGTTTTGTTAAAATCCAGGATTATCCATTATTATCAAAACCTTGTAGATTATGTTATAACCCAATTTTAGATCCCTAAAATTATCTCTTCTCATATATATACACCTTTTACTATTCTTTACTTTTATTCATTCAGAATAATAATATATATACGACACAAAAAGACAAGCTTTAAACAATAGAAGATCAAGCAGCTAGAAGAATGAACAAATTGGGATATTTTAAGAATAGGGTGAAAGAAAGACCGGATTTTAGACAAAGTAAGATTGCAATCTTTCTTTACCAAAATTAGAAGAATTAATTAAGTCTAATAAGTTAATTAAAACTTTTAATAGGTTAATTTGATTCAATTAAGGAGCAAATAAGTTTGTAGGTCATATTGACCAAAATTGAAAGTATTAATTGAGTTCAAGGACTTGATTAAATTTTTTATAGGTTTCAAGGGTTCAGATCAAGGATTTAATTTATGGAAAATCAGTTTTAGGGCTTAATTCAGATCAATTCGCATAGATTGAAAAAAATAGAGCCTCAATTGAAACTTTGAGGAACTAAATTGATGCCATCAAGGGTTCAATTGAACGCAATTAAAAGTTTAAGGGTTGCTGAAGGGCTAAAATCAAAGATTTTCATGACCAACTTGCAAAATACACATAATGTCAGGACCAAAATTTATCAAAACAGTGGCCATTTAAGTAATTAATCAAAAGAATGGTGTTTATTAGGGATCCAGTTGGACAAATTAGAAACCAAGTGCCAATTTGAAAAAAAACGCTCGAATAAGAAGAGGCAATTTAATTTTGCCAGGGGGTATGATTGCATAGATTAAGAAGTTTAAAAGGCCAATTGAGGTTACAGATGAAATTGAGACGACAAGGACTTAGATTGAAATTTGTCAAATCCCAAATTAAGAGAACCCTAATTTGTAGGGTTTAGCCAAAACAACATCGTTCAGGGTAGTGTGTATCCTTCTTTAATTTTGGCTAATCGAGTAGACACTTTCAATCAAATAAATATGAAGATTTCGACCACCTCTTGGGCTCCAACCACCATCGATTCAAGTCAGCTTTGACTCATTCAAAATTTTTGACAGTTTTTTATCTAACTTTAAATCAATGGCAAAAGAGTTACAGGTCTCCAAACAGAGTGTGGTTTGATTCTAGTTGAAGGAAACATCCCTTTTACAACATATGTGGTCGATTTTGTTCCAGTAACCTCTCATCAACCACGTTTAAATCGAAAAAGAGGCACCCTCAGTCAGCCTTTTTTTGGACTAGTTTCTGATCCTTTTGCCGGCCCTTTCTAGAAGCTCTCACAGTTTGTTAGGGACCTATAAACAAAGAAAACTGATAGAAAAGAGGGGGGGGGGGGAATCCTTAATAGAATGTAAAGGTGAATCCTCTACATACTAGTTTTGGAATACCACCAAGAGGAGGGTGGTTTTATAACCTCATGCCTATAAAAAGGCTATATAAAAGGATGAGAAATGATAGGAATGAGGGAGGTAAAAGGGAGACATGAGAGAGAAGAAAAAAGGGAGAGCAACCTTTAAACCTTTAAGGATAGACATAGAGAAAAGAAGTAAAGAAAGGATCAAGGAAAGTTTCCATTTTTAGATATCTAAAATAAGCTAGAAAATTGATTGTTGAAGTTGCCTCCCCTTTAGTTTCCTTGTTTGTTTAGGATAATTAATTGTAACTTTAAATAATCCTCTCAAAACATGAAAATCCTTGTCACATTTGGAGTTTATGGTGCGGCCCATAAAGATCCTGTAGAACTAGAAAATTTCTAAAACAAGATGTCACATCCTTGTAGGGGAGTGATCCTTGTAAAATAGAAAGTCCACAAGTTAAAGGGAAGTAAATAACAAAATTCATACATCTTATTCTGACGTATATCGAAAGGCATTACCAAACTCTAATTGACCAAAACATTTACCCCAAGATAGTACAATAAATTGGGCAACTTTAGGTAAATGATCAGCCAGATCCAATGGTTGAATTGAAAATTATGATTGTTGCTGTAAAATTAGATAATAGAAATAATAATACTAAAATTCGAATTTCTTTTTCAACACTTTCTTGGATTGTATCACATCACCAACAGCCTCTTCAACACCAACCACGTCTAGCAACAGCTACCTCTCTTTCTCCAATGTAGCTTCTTCTACTTTAGCAACCTCTATCATGAGCTCCACCAGCTAGCCAAATCCCTTTAACAGGTAACCTTCTCTTCTTCTTCGTTTAGTTGAGTTTCGTTGCATATAGAACGTCAATTAATTCACATCCTGCAACAACTGGTTTTCTCTCTAGCAAAGGGAGATGGGCCGGACACTCGGCCCAGCCCACATGGTTAGGCTGAGTCAAACCTTTCTTTATATAAAAAAGAGCATGTTAGCCAGACAATCTAACTAGGTTGGGCTCCAGGCCTAAAAGTCCTAGCCATAGGCTAGGCCAAGCCTAAACCTAACCATAATGGCGTGTTTGGCCCGCTCTTCAACACCAACCTTTCTTAAGGGTGTCTTTTCCAAACACACCAACACACAACAAGTGCGGCAAAAGAAGTTTATTGATCTGAAAATTACATGTGTGGCTATGCCTTTATTTATACTGACTCTAAACTTAAATAAACCCTAATGGACCCCCCTTTGGTGAACTTATATGAGGCCCACTTACAATTGACCCAAATAAGTAATAACAACCCAAAGATTAAGAATAAAATAACAAAAATTCAAAAATTACTATTCTAAATATGCTAGAATCAGATTTGTCACCATTAAGAAGTTCCAAATAAACTAGGAGAAATTTGATTTGGAAAATTTATGTTGCCACCCCCTTTGTGGTCCTTAATTTTTCTTGTTTAACTTGGAAAAATAAGAAAACAAATTAGTTTAAGAATTTGATATCACAATTAGTCATCAAATCAATACTTCTAAATTTTAGCCTATAAAAGGAGGCATTTGCCATGCATTTAGGCATCTTGATTTTCAGATCAAGATCATGTTCTTGCTGTCCCTCTTTATATTTTTGTAATGCTAAGTTTTGTTTAAATTAATCTCTTGTTTATGCCTTTTATTTCATTTCCTTTACCTAGTTAACTTATATCTTATTTATGTTCTTATCTTGTTTATTTATGTTTCTCTCTTTCATTATGTTTAACTAAGTTTATTATGTCAAGGTGAAAAGGTTACACTAATGGTGTAAGAATAAATATAATATAAATTCAACATGGATTTTAATGTTTGATACTAACATGTTTTATATTTGTTATCTTGTTCACTTTTAATACTTTACTTGTTAAATGGTTAATCTAGATTTATGTTGTATAACCCTTGGTACAACAAATACGTGGCACTTTCATAGCCAACCGTATGGTATAACTAGCACCTGTGCTATGAAAGGAACTTGATTTGTTGTTAATATAAGTTATAATTATGAATACACCAGTTTGTCCATCAGTTTGTGGATGACATGCCGTACTGAAAAGTAACTTCGTTCCAACCTTCCTCCGAAGAGTCTTCCAAAAGTGGCTTAAGAACTTTGTATCAAGATCAGAGACAATGCTTTTAGGAACTCCATGCAAACGAACAATCTCTTGAAAGAACAAATCAGCAACATGTACTGCATCGTTAGTGTTGTTGCAAGGAATGAAATGAGACATTTTGGAGAATCGATCAACCACGCCCATTATTGAATCCTTTCCACGCTGTGTTCTTGTTAACCCAAGTACAAAGTCCATGCTAACATCCATCCATGGTTGCTTTAGAATAGGCAATGGCATATACAGTCCATATGCATGCTCTTTACCCTTAGCTTTCTTGCAAATAGCACATCTCTCAATCACCTTGTGCACATCCCGTAACATGCTAGGCCAAAAAAAAAATGTTCTTTCAGCGGCTTATAAGTCTTCTTCTCCCCCAAATAACCACTAAGACCACCACCATGAGCCTCTTGCACAAGAAACTCCTGTAACAAACCTGAAGGAATACATATTCTGCCTATTTTGAACAAGTAACCTTCATGCATAAAGAACCCATCACAAGCTCCCTTTGCACATTTGGCAACCACATTAGCAAAGTAGGAATCATTTCCTTCACTTGTTAAAAACCCATCGGCCTTGCATTCAACATAGAGATCAGTGTAAACCTCCTAGAAAGAGCATCCGCAACCACATTAACTTGCCCTTTCTTGTACTTTATGACATAAGGAAATAACTCCATAAACTCCACCCATTTAGCATGTCTTTGATTCAGCTTGATTTTGCTCTTTAAGATACTTCAAGGATTCATGATTAGTATGTATAACAAATTCTTTTGGCAACAAGTAATGCTGCCATACCTCTAGAGCCCGAATCAAAGAATAGAGCTCGTTGTAAATAAAGTAGTTCAAACGTGCTCCATTTAACTTTTCACTGAAGAATGCAATTGGCCTCTTTTCTTGCAGCAAGATAGCCCCAATTCCAAATCCGAAAGCATCACACTCCATTTCGAATGTTTTAGCAAAGTCTGGAAGTGCTAAAACTGGAGCAGTACACAACTTTTCCTTAATTAGCTTAGAAGCTTTCTGTGCATCTTCACTCCCATCTAAACTCGTTCCCTTTTTTCAAGCATTCTGTCATAACCTGTGCCTGTTCCAAACTTAACCCTCTTGGCAAATTTTCTTTATCTCCAGCCATAATTAAGTTTATCAACCTTAATTCCAACAAACCTTTCTTCTGTTTTTGGCTCCTGCCTTAGATCGCAACTGATGCTCTGATACCAGAAGATGTTCCGTGAATGATTCGAAAATCGGCAACAATGAATCTGACGAAAATGGATGAAGGATGGGTCTGGTTGTGTTGTCTTTCTTTTGGTGTTTAGTTTGGATTATAGTAATTTAAGGTAAATAAGATGGAGGATAGACTAGAATGATACTTTGATAAGTCGATCTGGACGCTACAAAGATCAATCTAGGATTGTGACGCCACACTCTTTGTGATTGAAGAGTGATAAGTCAAGTAGGATTCTTCACAAAATCAATTTGAAAGAACAACTCTTAATTATGTGAATTAAATTTCAAATCTTGGCCAAAAGTGTTTTTATTACATATTCTGATACTATATTTATAATTGGAACATCCCTTCAAAGTTAGGAAAAATTCAACATGACAGAAGTCAAGCCCAAAAATTACACTTTGACAAAGTAACTAGACAAATTTAACTAGCACATATTTTTTTACTTTAATTGAAACATAAACAAACCAAATTTAAGATGGCTATAATTTCTTGCACAAAGTCCAATGCAATCATGGTTGGACAATCTAGAAAGATCACGTTCTCAACTTGAAATCCACCTAGATTAGTCTTATTTTCACATGCAATGGATGACTTCAAATTCGGGTTCAAATTTATTTACTGTTCTGATCGTAAAGAACATCAATTCCTTCACTTATTTGCATTATCAACCCAAATTCAAGTAGCCTAGCATCAAAAGAACCATTAAGGACTTTTCCCATCTTTAAGTTTCAAATGTAGGCAAATAAGCTCCCTTGAACCAATTTCAAACTAATTGCTATTTTTTAACTCCAATGCAGCTTCAATCATTCCAATTTGACTCGTCAAGGCCCTTTGTAGTTGTTTCGCTCTCGCTCTTGCTCTTATCATTGGACCATCTGAATCCTATTGCATATTAGATTTAACTTTATGAGATGGATTATAATTCCCATGATGCACATCATCCTTCTTTTGGCGAAAGTCACAGCTATAATGGTTAAATCTAGAGGATAAGAATTTGAAATTCTTCTTCAATTCGATGAAAGGTAATCACAGCAAGAACAAGATCCTCTCCAATCATGATGAAAATGGGATGCGTTTTACAGATGCTATAGAGGTTAAGGATACTATTGTGTGTTACTTTGAGAAGCTTTTGAAGGGTTCTAATTCTTATTCAGTTCTTGATTCTTCTATTCTTTCTAGGGCTCTCTTAAAAAAATTATCTCCCTCTCAAAGTATGATCCTTGACAATCCTATTACTGATGAAGAAATTCAGAAGATCTTCTTCTCTCTTAAGGATAATAAAGCTCCCTGTGTGGATGGTCTTGGTGTATGATAGGATCCGGGCAACGAAAAAAACAATCAGATTCGAATTTTGATATAAAATGCGCAATTGTCTAATTTCACGATAATAGTCATAATTCTCAATTCAACTGTTGGATCGGGCTGAACTTTTACATGGAGTCTTCTGACATGTTTTCTTGCATTGGGTTAAAATTTTAGTTCAATCGGAGTTTGGAAAGGCATCGCAATACTGGTTAGCAAAGGCTATATGAATTTTGTTATTTACTTCCTTTTGACTTGTGGACTTCCTATTTGGCTAGGATTCTTTTCCTACAAGAATGTGGCAGCTGGTTTTGGGAATTTTTTAGTCTTGTAATGATATTTTAATGGGCAACAACATAGTTTCCATGATATGGACTCCATATTAATGTGGAATCCTTATGGTGTATGGAAATAATTATTCTATCCTTATTATAGTACGAATCTATCATTAAATAAGTTTCTAAGTCAGCTAAGAATACTTTGCAAACAAGAAAACTAAAGAGGAGGCAACTTCAGATTTGATTCTACTAGCTTATATGAGACTTATAAAGGGCAACAAATCTAATCATATCATATTTAGGATATTAAATTCAGATTTTTTTATTACTACTTTCTTCATAGTTTAGGATTTATTTATATTATTTGGGCTTAATTGTAAGTGGGCATCATATAAATCATGTAAGGGGTCTATTAAGGTTTGTTTCAGTCTAGAGTCAGTATAAATAAAGGCATAACCAGACATGTAAGTTAGACCAATTCAAATTAATAAAACTTCTTGTTGCCGCCCTTGTTGTGTGTTGGGGGGATAATCTCCTTGTCTTGGTTCTCTAAAGAACTGAAAAAGGACTTATCGAAGAACAACTGACTTCATGGCGTAATCCTCATACTTCTTATTCACGAATCAATATTCGTTGGGTGGGGGTTTCCGTTTCCAATAATGTTGGTGCCTAGGTACAAGTTATATTTATGTCACATTACTATCAAACTTGATTTACTTGGCTTTTCAGGAATTGATGTCTTTGCATGTGGTTTGCTTGACCGCGTGTTCAAGAGGTTCTCATTAATATAGGTTTGTTTCAGAAAGTTTGGAGTATTGTCGGCTCAGATACTATTAATGTTATCCTGTCTTTCTTCACTTCAGGCCGGTTTCTTAAGCAAGTAAAGGCTACAGTTATATCTTTAATCCCTAAATTTCCTAACCCATCTAAGGCTAAGGACTTCAGGCCTATCTCTTGTTATAATACCATTTACAAATGCATTGCCAAGCTCATCGCTAATAGAATCAAAAGAGTGCTTCCGGATCTGGTGGGGCCTTTTCAATCAACTTTTGTTGTGGTGAGAAATATTAGCGATAATATTTTACTTTCACAAGAGCTTCTTCATAATTATCACAGAAATGGGGGGCCTCCTGGGTGCTTTTTAAAGGCAGATTTGATGAAAGCATATGACTCGGTGAGATGGGATTTCTTATTAGCTATTCTTTAGACGGTTGGATTTCCTTCTCGCATGGATACTTGGATTGGTGAATGTGTCTCAACTATTAGATTTTTGGTCTCTATCAATGGAGAACTTCACAGTTTCTTTGCTAGTTCTAGAAGGTTAAGACAAAGAGACCCTTTATCGCCCTACTTGTTTGTTCTTACACTATGGAAGTTTCTTTTCGGTTTGATACGTCAGATGGCTAGAAATAATATTTTCAAGTTTCATTGGCATTGTGAGAGGGTGGAAATTACTCATTTATGCTTCATTGATGATCAAAAGTAGGGCAGAGGTGGCCTCGATTTCATTGGTTAGGAATTGCCTTGATCAATTTAAGGTTGTTTTAGGTTTATCTCCAAATCATGATAAGAGTAGTATGTTCTTGTGTGGTGTTGAGCCTAATACTAAATTGCAGCTTCTTGATACTCTCAACTATAGGGAAGTGAAGTTGCTTGTTAGTATTTTGGTGTTCCACTTATTACTACAAAGCTCTCTTCTTATGATTGTTTAATTCTTATGGACCGGATTATAATTAAAGCTAGGAGTTGGTTAAACCGCTATCTTTTTTATGCGGGTAGACTTCAACTTCTTAACTCCATCCTCTTCTCTATTCAAGTATATTGTTCTTTTTTATTCTTCCTAAGGCTGTTATTGTGAAAATATCCTCTTTATTGAGGTCTTTTTTTTTTTTTTATGAAGGGTAGTTATCTTTCTTTTGGTAATGCAAAAGTTGCTTGGGATAAAGTTTGTTTCCCTAAGGAGGAAGGGGGTTTGGGTGTAAAAAATCTAGAGGTGTGGAACATAGCAACAATGGTTAAATGTTTATGGGCTATATGTAAGCTGGCCAACTCTATATGCTCATCCTGGATATCTTCTTATTTGTTGTGTGGTAGGAGTGTTTGCGAGATTCCTTGCCCTAGAAAGTGTTCTAAGAGCTCAAGAAAGATTCTTGGTCTTCATCATGATGTTCGAAAATTCATCTACTTTTTGTGTTGGAGATGGACATTCTATTTCACTATAATTTGATAATTGGCACCCTTTGGTCGAGTTTTTTGGGGACAGGATATGATGGGTTCTGACTTGGGAAGAGATGCAAGGTTGAGTTCTATTATTGCTGGTAAGAAATGGATTTGGCCTCCTCTTAGATCCCCCGAGTGGATTGAACTTATTCAATGTAGCCCTACTTTTTTTCTCCTGGACGCGTGACCTTGTGTGGTGGAAGGAGGGTCCAAGGGTTATCTTCTCTATTCGTTGTGCTTAGAACTATATTCATCGCGTTCAGGACAAAGTGGAGTTGTGGAAACTTGTTTGGCATAAACATGTTATCCCAAAAGTTTCATTTATCTTGTGGATTGCTATTCGTGAAGCTCTTTCTACTTATAATAAGCTTAGGTCCTATGATGTTATTTAGGTTATATGCTGCCTTTTATGTGGAGGTGATAGGGAAGATGTTGATAATTTATTTTTTGATTTCTCATTCTCTCATTGCATTTGGTATGATCTATGCACCAGATATCTCATCCCTTTTCATCGTTGCTCTTGGGTTAAACACTATCTCTTGGCTCTCTAACTTAAGTGGAGGGTGCTCTCTTCATTTTATGCTTACAAGATTGATGTTAGCTATTGCCATTTATTATATTTGGAGGGAAAGAAATGTTTGTCTTCATGGTGATGCTCCCCGTACTAGTTAATAATTTACAGAAATCCTATTCGTAATATGGCTTCTTCAATTATTTCTAGAAGACTTCATATTGCTTGGGGATTTTCTGATGATATTTTCACTTCTGTTTGATTTGTTTTTTTTCGGTTGTTTAGTTTTTGAGGGCATGTCTTCTTAATTTTACTCTGGATATGCCCTGGTTTTTATTTGTTGGGTTGCTTTTTGGGTAAGCGGTTTGTCTGCCTTTGTCCCTCTGTAGGGTTCGGACCCTTGTATTTTGCTTTTTTTTTTTTTGTTAATGTACTTACCTTAACAAAAAAACATAACAGAAGGATATTACCTTATTTCATAGCCTAACTGTAATACCAACTATTGCAAACCTTGTGATCACGTGGTCACGCATTTTACAATCAAGATTGAGATTTGATTCTTATGGATGATAGGTTCGGCTTAATTCTTTTACTGTGCAATTCAACAAGATCAAAACAGGCTATGCATGAGATGTTATTGGGTATTAAATAAAGTTTATTTGAAGTGTATTTTAGGTCTGATTTGGTCCCTATTAATGAACATAGGTTTGGGTCATATAGGGTCGAAAGTTGACTTGTATTAATTAAGATATTGAGATCAGATCAGATTTGTTTGGGGTTGATTTCCTAATTCATCAAGGACTTAAATCAGTAAAATGTTCTCCTAAAATTCAAGGAAACATTGCTTATTACTTTCCTTATTATTTAGGATAATATTTATCAACAAAGAAGGAAATTTTCTAGTAAACAAAGGATGCTAAGGGGCTGCCAGATTTGATTTTCTAAGTTAGGAATGATTAATTAATGATTCTCCTAGTTAAGGAAGGATACTACATTGGAAGGTATTTGATTAGTACTTAAAAGTGCATTTTTATCAAGGTTTTATATCATCATTTTGCATTTGAAGTATCAATAACTCCTTAACTAAAAGCATGTTTTATAATAACAAGTCTAATACCATAAGATACCTTTAATTTATGATAAATGTTCATTTCAATGCAGACCTATCATGTAAATGAAAGGATTGATTGATGAGTTTACGAAAATTGAAAAGACAAAGAGAGGGCCAAATTTAGAAAAGAGATGCTGGTTCAGTCCAAACTGGAACACTGTTCGGTCATCGGGTCATATCTGGAGCTGTAGATCTTGGATCTTTCATATATGGATGGAAAGCTAAGACATAGACTTAAAACTTCCATGCGGAGTCCAAGATTTAAAAAGGTCGTTTTCAAGTCCAAATTATAGCAACAACAGAGAAGTCCGAATATGTCCCTGCAACCTAGAAACTATTTAGTGTTTAGCCCATATCTCGAGTTCTAGAAATCAAAATGACCTCACCTTTTTTTTTCTAGAAAGCTGAGATAATTTCCTAGAACTTTCATAATTTAAGTTTGTTCAAATTATGATGTTATCAATGATATTTTTGGCAGACAAAAAGATAAGGATTGTCACCAAGTCAAGATGTGGCCACCCACTCAATAATTAGTCAACAAATCAACAGTTCTGAATTTTGGCCTATAAAAGGAGGCATTTGCCATGTATTTAGGCATCTTGGTATTCAGAGCAAGATCATGCTCTTGCTCTCTCTCTTTTTATAATGCTTAAGTTTTGTTTATTTTAATCTCTTGTTTATGCTTTTCATTTCCTTTCCTTTACTTAGTTAAAATCTTATTTATGTTATCTTGTTTATTTATGTTTCTCTTCATTAATGTCAAGGTGAAAATGTTACACTAATGGTGTAAGAATAAGTATAGCATAAACTCAACATGGACTTTAATGTTTGATACTAACATCTTTTATATTTGTTATCTTATTCACTTTAATACTTTGCTTGTTAAACGGTTAATCTAGATTTATGTTGTATAATCCTTGGTACAACAAATACTTGCCACTTTCATAGCCCAACCGTATGGTATAACCGACACCTGTGCTATGAAAGGAACTTGATTTGTTGTTAACATAAGTTATAATCATGAATACCTTACAACATTTACAAGTATTAGCACTATTCGAATAAGATAACTAATGTAATCATGTTAACAATTTATAATCCGATTGGAACCTCCTTTGTGTGTGGTTTCCAGTTGAATAATAAGAGTTTATACTATACTTGTTTGAAATACCATTAGTGGATCCTCTAACCTTGACAATTGCTTTTATCATTGTTCCTCACATTAATTTTTCATCTCAAAGTCCTCATCAACTTCTTCTTCTTCTTGTTATTATTATTCTTATTATTATTATTACTATTGTTGTTGTTGTTGTTGTTGTTGTTGTTGTTGTTATTTATAATTTATATAGTTAACCTCCCCGTGGTTTGACCTCGGTCTTGCCAGGTTATTTATTACTTTGACACTTTGCACTTGGGAGAAGACATCAATCTTTTGGTCGTGTCAAGTTTTTTGGCACCGTTGCCAGGGAGGTAAATTCTTGTATAAATTAAAATATTTATTTTATTTTTTCTTTTCACTTTTCGTGTATCTAAATTTGTTTCTTTTGTTTTGTTTCCTTTTCTTTTGCTTTCTTCTTTCTTTTATTCTCTTCCTACACGTGCATGAGAGTTTGGTCACATACATTAAGTGGTAGACTTTGTAGGGTATCCTCATCATTTTCAGAAATATGGCCGAAGAAGATAATTAGTCGCTTTATAATGAGAATAATGAGAATAATCGTGTGAGAACATTTAAAGACCACATGAATCCCACAAGAACAAGTGCACCCTTATGCATAGTTTTTACTCCTGATGCATCTCATTTGAATTTTAAGCCATGCATTATTCAACTTTTACCTTCTTTTCATGGCTTAGATTTAGAAAATCCATACTTGCATTTAAGGGAATTTGAGGAGGTCTGGAACACCTATAATGACTCAAATTGTAGCATGAACATCATCAGATTAAAGCTTTATCCTTTTTCATTAAAAGATAAAGCTAAAACATGGCTATAAAATTTGAGACCTGGATCCATTCGTGCTTGGGATGAAATGTAACAACAATTTTTAAAGAAGTTTTTTTCATCTCACAAAACAAACTCTTTCAAAAGACAAATCATCACTTCCATTTAAAAACCAGGAGAAACATTTTACCAATGCAGGGATAGGTATCAAGACTTGCTTAATACTTGCCCTCATCATGGTTTTGAAACATGGAGATTGGTTTCATATTTTTATTAAGGGTTAACTCCTAGAGATAGGCAAATGGTTGAATTGATGTGCAGTGGAACTTTTGAGGATAAATACCCTAATGAAGCAATGAAGTACTTAGACTTGCTAGCTGAAAATGCTCAAAATTCGGACACTATACACTTATGAGGCACCAAGTAAAACCCAACCCCATACATCTAGTGGAGGTATGTACAACCTTAGGGAAGATCATAACCTCCAAGTCAAGTTTGCATCTTTAGCTAGAAAAGTCGACCAACTAGAATTGAAAACGAGTGGTCAATTAAAATCTGTGAAACCAATGAACATTCAACCAATGACTGTCCAACTTTGCCTTCTTTTAAGGAATGTCTCCATGAACAAGCCTATGCTTTAAACAGTTTTCAAAGGCCCAATCATAACCCATACTCGCAAACATACAACCCTGGTTGGAGAAATCACCCAAATTTCAATTAGAAAAATCATAATAATAATGCACAAACTTCACAGCCACCGTTTCAAGCACACCATAATTTTCCAAATTCTCATGGATATGCACCTCCTTATGCTCCACCTCCTAGAAGAAATCTTGAGAAAACATTGCATGCATTCATTGAAAAGCACAAGACAATCAACACTCAACTTGCTCAAAGCATGATAGATTTTAAACATACTCTTGCAAAATTGACATCTGCTCTCAGTTTTCAAGAGAAAAGTAAGTTTCCATCTCAACCAGAGCAAAATCCAAAGGGGCAATACAATGCAAATGCAAGTAGTTCAGGAAGCCAATACATGGATCAAGCCAAATCAGTCATCACTCTTCGTAGTGGTAAGGTTATTGAAAAACCCATTCTTGAACCTTGTGAGAAAAATGATGAGTCAATCTTTGAGGGTAAGGAAGGGGTTGAATCTGAACATTGTAAAGAAAAGACTGATTCTTTGCCAGCACTTTCATTTCTTCATGCCATGACCAAACAAAGGAAAGTCAATCACAACTTTGAAATCTTTGAAACTTTCAAACAGTAAGGATCAATATACCTTTACTGGATGCTATAAACAGGCTCCTTCTTATGCTAAATTTTTGGAAGATCTGTGCATTGTGAAGAGAAAACTGAATGTGAAAAAGAAAGCCTTTTTAGCCGAACAAGTAAGTGCCACTCTATAATTTCTTTTTTTTTGTAAGTTGATGTATGTATTAAAAGGAGAAGATACAGACATTATAAGAGGCATACCCCAGATTTACAGTGAGAACAGAAACATAAAACTTGTTGATGGCTACAGGCTAGCCACCGAACAGAAAACTAAAACCTCACTAGATTCGTTAGGGAAACCAATACAACCAGCTAACTATCAAATTAAGAATCTATGTTATTAACCCTCCAAGCTCTTTGGATCCTTTTGTTTTCATTTGTTGGTAACGCCTCATCAAATCAAGCTTATCGCGAATGATACATTCGATTTGATTAAAGACCAAATTCAAAGTTCTAGACATTCCAGCAAAGATCCTTGCATTCCGTTCTTGCCATACATGATACACTGTAGCTGCGAAACTCAGTTTACGAGAAAAATTGAATAAGGAAAATGGATGTAGCATTCATTTCTTTAAGCATTCTACGACTCTGAAAGAAGTAGCTAATAGCGTTGATTACATCTTCCCTAACTATGTGCCACATTTTTTTGAAGAAACCTGCGTTAAAGCCATCCGGCCCAGGGGCTTTGTTGTTCTTCAAACTAAACATAGCATGCTTAATCTCCTCCCTTGTTACATCTTGTGCTAGTACATGCTGTTGCGTCGAAGACAGTTTCACGTTAATTGCTGATTCCACCACTTCCTCGTTCAGAACCCTAGGCATCTGATCCATTCTATAATTTCTTGCTTTATTGGAGAACATAAAATTGAAAAAGCCTTACTTGATCTTGGAGCTAGTGTGAATTTACTTCCATGTTCAGTTTTTCAAAGTCTCAATCTAGATGAGTTAAGACCAACTTCTGTAACTCTTTTACTTGCCGATAGATCTATAAAAGTGTCTAGAGGAATAGTTGAAGATGTGTTAGTACAAGTCAATAAATTCATTTACCCTGTGGATTTTATTGTCTTGGATACACAACCTGTTGAAGCATGCAATTCATTTTCTGTTATTTTAGGACGTCCGTTTCTTACAACTTCTAATGCATTGATTAATTGTAGGAATGGACTGATGAAGCTATCATTTGGAAACATGACATTGGAGATGAATATTTTCAGCATTTGCAAGCGACCTGGAGATGATACATTATTTACAGGAAGTGGACTATACTGAAAAATTAGTTCATGATCAATTTCAAACCATTTCTAGTGAAACTAAGATTGATGAATCTGACGATTTGTAAATGGTTTATTTTCAGGAAGAATCAAAGGCAAATAATTGGAGATCGAAAATTGACGAATTGCGACCACGATAAATTGAGTCCATACCTTCAAGTGTTCAACCACCAAAACCTGATTTGAAGTCATTACCATTCAATCTCAAATACTCATTTTTGGGAGAAAATGAAACTTTTCTAGTAATAATCTCTTCCAAACTTAATGCACATCAAGAAGGTAAGTTATCACAAACTCTGAAAATGCACAAAAATGCATTAGGATGAACCATAGCTGAAATAAAAGGAATTAGTCCTTTGATTTGCACATTCAGGATTTATTTGGAGGAAAATGCTAAACTTTCTAGAGAAATGCAACGAAGGCCTAATTCTAATATGAAAGAAGCGGTGAAAATGAAGTCATTAAGCTTCTAGATAATGAAATCATTTATCCTATTTCTGACAGCAAATGGGTAAGTCCTACCCAAGTTATACCCAAGAAGTCTGGAGTCACTATGATAACAAATGAGAAAAATGAGTTAATTCCAACTAGGGCTATTACTGGTTGGCGCATGTGCATTGACTATAGGAAACTTAATTCAATGATTAGAAAAGATCATTTTCCTTTACCTTTCATGGATCAAATCCTAGAAAGAGTTACAGGTCATGAATTTTATTGTTTCCTAGATGGCTAATCAGGTTACAATCAAATTGAAATTGCATTGGAAGATCATGAAAAGACTACTTTCACATGTCCATTTGGTACTTTGGCATAGCAAAGGATGCCTTTTGGATTATATAATGTACCAGCCACGTTTCAAAGATGCATGCTCGGTACATTTAGTGATATGGTTGAATGTTTTCTTGAAATTTTTATGGATGATTTTTCTGTTTTTGGCGATTCATTGGATGATTGTTTGACTAACTTAGAAAAGGTTTTGAGCAGGTGTGAAGAGAAGAATCTTGTACTGAATTGGGAAAAATGTCACTTTATGGTAACAAACGGCATTGTACTTGGTCACATTGTTTCATCGAAAGGAATTGAGGTTGACATATCTAAAATCGAGTTAATTGCTAACTTGCACGAATCAGCATTGGCTTTGCAAGCTTTGCAAATGGTCCATCGTGATGCAGGAGTCTTTTACCCCATCACGGACAATGAATGGGTGGCGCCTATACATTTGGTGCCAAAAAAAAGTGGAATCACATTGGAAGAGATACAAAATGATGCTTATGAGAATGTAAGGATTTACAAAGAAAAGACTAAAATTCTTCATGACCGAATGAGTACGAGAAAAGAGTTTCAAGTTGGAGACAAAGTCCTTCTTTATCATTCGCGTTCGAACCTTTTTCCTGGAAAGTTGCGCTCTCCTTGAATTGGACAATTGAAATTACAAGTTTAGAAACTAACAAAGTACTCAAGGTCAATGGGCATCGCTTGAAACCTTTCTTATGAAGGTTGGACGGCAGAACTCACCGCTTTTATGGAGCTAGTTGAACCAATCTATGAAGAATGAGCATGCAACATTTCGAGCCAATGACATTAATTAAAAGCACTTACTGGGAGGCAACCCAGCACAAAAGGAGAAAAAAAACAGATTTGCTTTCTTTTTCCCTTATCTTTTATTTTTCGCATTTTGCTTTATTTGTCATTCTCCTATATTTCTTTTCTTTTATTTCAACATTGAGGACAATTTTGTGTTTTAAGTGTGGGGGTATTGGGAGAATGTTGGTTTTCTTATTTAGTTTGCTTTGTTATTCCAAAAAAAAAAAAAACAAATTTCTATATTTGATCTTCTGAACTCTTATTGGTTTATGAGAATGTGAGTATTATATATGAGAATTAATTGATATAGATAAAGATATAAATCGAATGAAGGAGTGTGCATGCAAGTTTTAAGGTTTAATTGGTTTAGGGATTGACTTTAAGAATATGCTATGTTGACTTTATAGTGTCATACAAATGCAAGCTTTTGAGCCTTCAACATTATATTATTTGATTGTGCATTCTTTCAATGATATGTATCTTTAGAACTTGTTTCATATCTTACTGAGATTATATTCGCATTACATACATACATGAAGATGATAAAGGCATTAGAAATTTTAACCATTTGAGCCAAAAAACCAACCTAAAGCATATTATCCTTAGTAATCCTCTTTTGAGCCTTGTTTATCTTTTCTCTGATTTATTCATGTATAAGCCTTAACTTTTTATATGTTTTCCTTTTCCCCTGGCCAAGGATTAGTAGAGCATATACTTGTGATATCTCATGGAATTATGATTGGAAATTATGTGAAAAGAAAGAAGAAGTGATGCTTGATGAAAAGATGGACAAAGTTGCCAAAGGTGAAAAACAAAACGAAAAGAAAAGAAAAAAAAAGAAAAAAGAAGTGTTCCTTTATTTATTTTTTTTTTGGTAAGTTGACGTATGTATTAAAAGAAGAAGATACAAACATTATAAGGGGCATACCCCAGATTTACAATGAGAACAGAAACATAAAACAACAGATGGCTACAAGCTAGCCACCGACCATAAACTGAAACCTCACTAGATTCGTTAGGGAAACCAATACAACCAACTAACTAACAAATTAAGAATCTATGGTACTCACCCTCCAAGCTTGTTGGATCCTTTTGTTTTCATTTGTTGGTACGACATTCCTCATCAAATCAAGCTTATCACGAATGATATATTCGATTTGATTAAAGACCAAATTCGAAGTTCTAGACATTCCAGCAAAGATCCTTGCATTCCGTTCTTGCCATACATGATACACTGTAGCTGCGAAACTCAGTTTTCGAGAAAAATTGACGAAACTCTTGCCATGCCAAGAGACAGTGGCCCATCGAATCCATTCATCCCAGCCTTTTGTCATCCTTGGAATGTCGCATCTGTCACAAACATCCCGCCAGATCGCTTTAGTATAGGAGCATTCAAAGAACAAGTGGTTGTGATCCTCATTGTTGCATAGACAAAGTGAGCATCTATTGGGACCATGTATACCAAACCGATGAAGTTTATCTTGAGTTGTGAGTTTCTGTTGGACAGCCATCCATAGAAGAAATGAATGTCTTGGAACAGCATTCTTGAACCACACAATGTCATGCCATTCAACCATCTGACGATGACCTCTTAGTTGTTCCCAAGCTACTTTGATCGAGAATCTGTGATTTGGCGAATCCAACCAAACTATCTCATCCTTTTGCCCCATCTTAGGATTAGAATTGGAAGGAATAGCTTCTATAATGGGGTGCCAGCCAATAGCTTGGGTGGTAGGAGTTTTCCATTCTGAGTTATGAATTAGCACGTTCACCCTCGCGTTCTTGGCCATACCTGAATCATAGATAAATCTTTCCCCGTAAGAATCCGCGAGTGGGCTGTGAGGATGCCAATTGTCAAACCATAGAGAGGTTGTCATTCCATCTCCTATGATGTACTTCATCTTCGGCCAGGCTAAGGATCTGAGCTTTAGAATCTTTCCCCAAGCCCAAGAGCAATTCTGTGGCGTCTTGATTGTCCAGAAATTCCTACCTCGCAACAGATTGGATCTGATCCAAGTAGACCATATTGAGCCATCTGAGTCATTGCACAGGTTCCAAATGTGTTTCAACAAAGCAATCTTGTTCCATTCTGTTATCCTTTTTATTCCTAGCCCCCCCTCCTTTTTTGGAAGACATACCTGATCCCAAGCCACTTTAGCCCCAGTAGTTGTCATATCTGAACCTGACCAAAGAAAGGATTTCATAATTTGCTCCACATTTTTAATTACTTGCCCAGGTAAGAGAAAGAGAGATGCCCAATAGACCTGTATGGAAAATAAGACGGAATTAATCAGTTGTACCCGTCCTGCATACGAGAGTGTTCTACAAGTCCAATGTCGAACTTTAGAGGTGATTCGATCCACGAGGCCCTTACAATAAACAGCCTTTAGTCTGGACGAGAGAAGAGGAACTCCCAAATATTTCATAGGGAACTTTAGAAGTGTTCCTTTATGTTCTTAAGATTTTATGTTGAAAGAGCTTGAAATCAAAAGAAGTTAAGCATTGGTGATTAAAGATGGCAAATTTATGTGCTTTGATGGAATATCTTGTTTGAAATATCATTTTTCAAAATTCTTTACTTTCTTTGGTTTGAACCTTTTCTTTTACTCTCTTTTACCTCACCTTAACCCTAGCTCCATTATAACTGGAAAATAAGACCTTTTGATTCATACATTGCTTGTAATATGTTAGTAATGGAGATGAAATTGAAGAGCAAGCTTATGGTAGAACATATTTATTGATTGAATTTGAGAGATTTAAACACATAAGCCCTAAACACGTGAGTGTTGGAGTGTATATCAATGAGAGGACCTATCACTTTGGCATGACATAACTTTCATTTAAATCCCGACGATTAAATGAGTTTTCAAGTTTGCATGTAAATAATTCATGAAAATGTATACTCTTTATCCTTCTTAATTGTATTCTTGTTTATAATGCATATATTCTTGGATATTGATGGGAGATTAGGAGATTATTCATAGTGATTTGATTTAATTTAATTTTAATTTGATTTTACCTATCCTTTCTCGAGGTCGAGCAAGAGTTAAGTGTGGGGATGTTTGATGTAACCATATTATTTGATAGGTTCACTCATATTTAACTAGTGTTTTGCCTATGTTTTATATATAAAATGCCTTAATAATCTTTGTTTTATGTTTTGAAGGCACTTTTGGATGAAAGATGCAAAAAGAAGTAAATTGGAGGTAATTGGCAGATTTTACCTTTAGTTGATGTTTTGTGCAGAGCGTGAGCTCTAGAGGTCGAAATGAAGTGATTTCAGTCGCATTAAAAAGCTAACATACATACCTTTCTGGACATCAAAGGCAATAAAATAAAATAAAGAAGAGCATGGAAATCGCAGTCTTCAAAGTCAAATCTTGCAATCTACTAGTGTTGACCTTTGGCCATTCTGAATTGAATATCTTGAGATACATAAGTCCATTTTATGCGAACTCAATTTTTTTTAGATTCCTAATCAAAGATCTATCAACACACCAAATTTCAGCCAGAAAAAATGTCATATGAGGGAGATATGAGTTTTTCAATCATGACAACAGAATTCTGCCAGCAAATAGGTTTCCTGAAGAAACGAGTTCAAATTACATTCCGAAGCATCTAAACCGACATCCAATTTTTATTTTAGCAATTTAGCTTCTCTAAGTCAAAGCTTGAAGATTTCATGCAAGGCTATTTCTCTTTTTTAGAAAAATAGTAAGTGAAGTACTGTAAATTGTCTACTTAAGGGAGGACTATTTTATAAAATAGAGACTAGGGTTTCATAGGATATAAAAAGAATGAGAGAAGAGAAGGGAGGGCAGAAGAGAGAAAAACGCCCCCGTCCTCTAAGAAACCTGAAATCATACATTCCTTATTTTTTATTAGTTCAACAAACATGCAAGGCCAAACTCTTTTTCTTGGTTGCAAGGACATGGAAACCTTCGGATTTCCTATGATTGTTTATTTTAATTGCTAGAGCAGACTCTAAGCTATTATTGGAGACAATCTATTGCTAAGTTTGATATCAAAACAAAAGTTGTGGTATATCAACTTGTGAAGCAACTGAGTTTAATAATTGCGGCGGATCTACGTTATTAATCTTAAGGAAAACATTCAATCAAATCAAACATAGACTGCGAACAATTACGCTTTCTTGATTAATCAACTTATCTAGTTCTTATGGCTGCCATTGAATTAAATTACTAGTGCGGACACTGTGTTGTTAGATGGTTAGGGTTAGTTATATGACGGATCCGTTAACTAACCAATGTTACGAAGAGATAAATATTGAGAATATAAATTGATGTTTCGTTTCCATGATCAATTCTGATTTCTGTAGGTGGACGTTTGCTTGCGACCAAGGTTTGTTCTCTTGATAATTTTTTTATTTTATTTAATTTTATTTGATAGTTTTCTGTTTTATTTTGCTTTAGCCTAGATAACGTCCACCCCCCCCCCCCCCCCCCGCCCCAAATTGCATATCATCTAGCATAAAAATCGTCCCTGAACCTTTCTCGTGGGATCAACCCCTTACTTGCTCTATACTATCTTATGTGTTGTATTTTAAGTTAGGGTAATTAATTTGTGTGACAACAACATCACAACATTTATCGATTTAATCCACTAACTCCTATGGATTTATTTCCTTTACATTTTGAAGGAAGGGTAATTTTAGATGGTGAAAAGAAGGCAAAGATGGTGAGACAACCCTATGAGGGAGTTCGACTACAAATGGAGAAAAATAATAGATTATACGCTTCCAAAGCAAATAAGGGACGTAAATAGGTTGTTTTCCAACCTGGTGATTGGGTTTTGGTGGGTTTTGGTGCACATGCATAAGGAACGATTTCCCAACAAAAGAAAATCAAAATTATAGCCTCGTGGTGATGGTCCATTTCAGGGCTTAGAGAGAATCAATGACAATGCATATAAAATTGATCTTCTAGGTGAGTATGGTGTTAGTGCTACCTTTAATGTTGCTAATCTTACGTTGTTTGACACAAGTTTTGATTTGAGGTTTAATCCTTTCGAGAAGAGAGGGGATGATGTGAACCAGCACAGAAACACCAGCAAGGACCCATTACATGTTATAAATGATCCAATGACTCGATCCAAGATGATGGCATTAAAAAGGCATTGAATGCATTGGTTTTGAAGGTTTCGACCAAGTCAGAATTGAACAGTCCATTGGAGTATCAGAGGAGACCCTAGTACATCTTATCCATGTGCAAGAGGGGCCCAATACAACCTTATTTGGGTCATGAGGTGAGCACAACAAAGGAAACAAAATAATCCTACTGCAACTTGGAAATAACATGGGTGGCTACCTTTTCTTTTTGTTTATAGGATTAATGGGCTACATGGAAAGCTATAAACAAGCCTTGAATCAGTTCTGTAATATTTCCTTCTCTTCTTCTCATGGCAGAACATGGATTTAATATTAAGGGCTTTATTTTATTTTGTTAGCTACAGTTCTTGCATTCTTTAGTTCTTGAACGAACTAAATCTAACTTATTGAAGATTAACTAGCTTTGTGGCATCATTCTACTCATTGCAATAGTGTTGGTGCGTTAGGGCAGGTTTCCATTGTGTCACACTCCTATCAAATCTATTTTTGTTTTCCAAGATTAGATCTCAATCTTAATTGTGGGTTGCATGATCACGAGGTTCGCATCAACGACAGAAGCTAACATTAATCTCGTAAGCACATAATCAGTAGAATGGACAATCAAAAAATAAGTGATCAAAATCTTCCACTCAAGTTCGAGAGCCAAGAGATGGTGTTAACTCAAGAGCTATTACAAAAGGGGATCAGACATGAGGAGCATAGATCATACTAAATGCATTGAGAGAATGGAAAATCAAAAAATAAATGATCAAAATCTTCCTTGTCACCTCCATATAAAGGTAACGGATAACCTGAACAGCACCATAGGACCAAAGCTTATCGTGAGTAGATAGAGCTTCGTGAATAGCAATCCTTTTGTTTTTGTTAAGTTGACATATGTATAGAAAAGAAGGAACAAAAATTATAAGGGGCATACCCTAGATTTACGATGTAAACACAAATCTTAAAAACAAAATTTGGCCACAAGAAGGCCACTAAACAAAAACCAAAATCCAGCAAGACTAGCTAGAGACAACAACAAAACCAACCAAACATCAGTTTAAGATTTAATGTTATTCACCTTCCAAGCTCTTGGGATCCTAATGTTTTCATTAGTTGCTGGAACGTTTCTCATCAGATCGAGCTTGTTGCGAATGATCCCTTCGATTTGCTTAAAGACCAAATTCGAATTTCTAGACATACCTGCAAAGATCCTTTCATTTCGTTCTTACCACACACAATACACCGTAACTGCGAAACCCAGTTTATGAAAAAAAAATTAGAAAGTTTTACCATTTCAAGTGACAGTAACTCATGTAATCCATTCATCCCAGTTTTTCCTCATTCTAGGAATGTTGCATGTGTCACAAACATCCCACCATATCACTTCAAAATAAAAGCATTCAAAGAACAAGTGGTTGTGATCTTCATTGTTAAGGAGACAGAGTGAGCACTAGTTGGGGCCATGGAGACCAAACCGATATAGTTTATCCTGAGTTGTGAGCTTTTGTTGGACAGCCAACCATAGAAGAAAAGAATGTCTCAAAATAGCATTCTTGAACTATATAATATCATGCCAACCAATCATTTGATTATGGATTCTGAGTTGTTCCCAAGCTATTTTGACTAAGAACCTCTCATTTGGCGAATCCAACCAAACCATCTCATCCCTCTTCCCTATAATATTAACATTGGAATGAATATAACATCCATAATGGGGTACAAAGTTTCCACCACTCCATTTTCTCTTGAATGGGATGAATAGAGAAGATACCCCCTTGGACCATCCTTCCAACACACAATGTCACGCCTACCATCATCCGAGAGAAAAGGAGAGGGAGTACATTGAATAAGTTCAATCCACTCGAGGGATCCAAGAGGAGGCCAAATCCACTCCCTACCAGCAATAATACAACTCAACCTCACATCCCTCCCCAAAGAACTCAACCAAGGGACCTAAATGGTGCCAATTATAAAACCAAAGTGAAATAGAAAAGATAACTTGTAGCTAGGCATCAACACTATTAGAAATGAAATCCCCCACCCAACGACTATTGATTCACGAACGAGAAGTATAAGAATGACACCATGAAGTTAATTGTTCTTCAATAAGTCATTTTCAGTTCTTTAAAGAACCATGGAGGGGAGAATATATCACGAACTCACATGAAAAAGTGCGGCAAATAAGTTTTATTAATCTAAATTGTGTAGCCCTCCATGTCTAGTTATGACTCTATTTATGCTTAATTTAGACTAAAATAAATCTTAATGGACCTCCTTATGTGGACCTATATGAGGTCCACTTACAATTAAACCCAAATCATAAAGTTTGATATTGTTGCCGAATATAACAAAGAAAATAAAAGCTAAATAATTTGATTTCCCCTAGTTTATAAGTTTTTATAGCTGAGTAAACCTTTCTTACATGTATAGGACTAGTTGCCGCCACTATAACTCCTTGTAGATTAGGAAAATCTGATCTGATTTGGATTCCTTTGCTACTACCCCTTTAGTTCCTTGAATAGTTTGGATTCCTTTGCTACTATCCCTTTAGTTCCTTGAATAGTTTGGATTCCTTTGTATAACTTGGACAAACAATAAGGCCATTTTACCTTTTTTTGCTGATATAATTGCTTTCCTTGCTTGTTTAAAAGAATAAATTGCTGACTTTCTATCCTTGTAACATTAGGAAAAACAAGTCTAAAAAGGTTGTGACGGGGTCGGACATCAACCCTTTGATCCACACAAATTGCGCTCTTCTTGAACTTGGATTTGATGAATTAGAGGTTGTCCATCTTGCTCCATATCTTGCTCCTCTCAGTCCTTCATGTTCTCTAGGTTGTCCTTTATGTTCGGAAAGAACATACGATTTAAGTTAGAAGGATATGGCAGCTTGTTTTGGGAATCTCTTAGCTCTACAAAGATCTTTAATGGGCTACATGATGCGAACCTCGTGATCATGTGGTCACGCAACCCACACGCAAAGACACCATTTCCTGGAAAGCCAAGTAAATCAGGTTTGATAGGAGTGTGACACAAAGATAACTTGTACCTAGGCACTAGCACTATATTGGAAACTGAAAACCCCCACCCAACGAATATTGATTCGTGAACGAGAAGTACATGAATGACGCCACGAAGCCAGTTGTTCTTCGATAAGTCGTTTTCAATTCTTTAGAGAACCATGGAAGGGAAATTATCTCACCAACACACACACACACACACAAAGTGCGACAAACAAGAAGTTCTATTAATCTGAATTACATAGCCTTACATGTCTGCTTATGCCCTTATTTATAGTGACTCCAAACTAAAATAAACCCTAATGGACCTCTTATGTGGACTTATATGATGCCCACTTACAATTAAACCCAAATAATATAAATAAACCCTAAACTAAGAAGAAAATAATAATAACAATAATAAATCCAAAATTAATATCCTAAATATATTAGAATCAGATTTGTCACAATTAAGAAGTCTCAAATAGAATAGGAAATATGATATGAAGGTAGAATTTATTCTGAAGTCTTCTTTTCTTTTTGTAGCTAGGATAAATAAGGAATCCTTGTAAGAAAGGATTCTGAAACATTTATGAATCCTTGCCATACATGGAAACTATGTTGCAGACCATTAAAATCTTTGGAGAATTAGGAGATTCCCAAATAAGCTACCACATCCTTTTAGGAAAAGAATCCTAGCTAAATAGGAAGTTCACAAGTAAAAGGAAGTAAATAACAAAATTCATACAGTCTCTGTTGACCCGTATTACGATGCCTTTCCAAACTCCGATTGATCCGAAATTGTAACCCAAGGTAGGACAACATGTCAAGAGACTCCATGTAATTTTTCAGTCCGATCCAATGGTCGGATTAAGAATTATGACTGTTGCCGTAAAACTGGATAGTTGCACATTTTACATCAAAATCCGAATTTGATATTTCTTGGATCGTATCACTGCAATATAGTTTGCAAGTTATGGCAAGGTTTCATAAAATATTTCAGAATCCTTTTCTTACAAGGATTCCTTATTCATCGTGGCTACAACAAGGAAAGAAGACTTCAAAATTAATTTCACCTTCAAATTAAATTTCCTAGTCTATTTGGGATTTCTTAATGGTGACAAATCTGATTCTAAGATTTTTATTATTTTCTTGTTAGTCTTTTGGTTGTTATTACTTATTTGAGTCAATTGTAATTGGGTCTCATATACGTCCACCTAAAGGGGGTCCAATAGGGTTTATTTAAGTTTAGAGTCAGTAAAAATAAATGCATAACCAAACATGTAAGTTACGCAATTTTCAAATCAACAAACTTCGTTTACCGCACTTGTTGTGTGTTGGTGGGATAATCTCCCTTGGTTCTCTAAAGAACTGAAAACAACCAATCAAAGAACAATTGGCTTCGTGACGTCATCTTTATACTTCTTATTCGCTAATCAATATGCGTTGGGTGGGGGTTTTCCGTTTACAACACTGCTGGTGCCTAGGTACAAGTTATCTTTGTGTCACAATTCTATCAAACCTGATTTACTTGTTTTTTCAGGAATTGGTATCTTTCCGTGTGGGTTGTGTGACCAAGTGATCATGAGGTTCACATCATTTTGGATAATAGTTCTGAATAATTAAGTTAAAGTTCTATTTACCACCTCTATTTGGCTATCTGAATGTGAATGACAAGTACTAGAAAATAACAATTTAGTTCCTAACTTACCCTACAAAACTTTCCAAAAATATATTAGAAATTTTAACATGTCTATCAAACACAATGCTCAATGGAACACCATGTAACTGAACCATTTTCCTAAAAAATGATTTGTTATATTTATTACATCATCAATTTTATGACAGGACATGAAATGTGTCATCTTAGAAAACCTAGCCACAACAACAAATATTGAATCTCTATCCTTTTTAACCTAGGAAATCCTAAAACAAAATCCATGGATACATCAACCCAAGGTTCTTTTGGTACTAGTAAAGGTGTATACAAACCTTCAGGCATGACTTTATTAGAGAAATTGGGATATTATGGATGAACAAGATGGTACAAAAGTATTGTACGTACACTGTTAATAATGTAGAAAGATTCGTAAGTTAAGAAGTATGATAACTAAATATATTATTATGATATATGAAATTAATGAACTAGAATAAATGTATAAGTATGTGAAATTAATGACATGGATTAAACATGAATACAAAAATTCAAAAATTTAGAGGAGCTTGTCAAGTCAGAGAAGCAGGTAGGTATATCGCGCCTTACCATTTCATTTCGTACAATTTCATTGACAAGTTTTCAGATTTCATAATTCGTAGTTACAATTAAATTGAAATTCATTAAGAGTATATTGTATATATTGATGTCGAATAGACATAATACGTGTTCAATACATAATAGAACCTTGGTTGTGAAAGTTAAAGGATACTTAGTAACTGTAAGGTGAATGATTAAATATATGTTATGATGATACTTAGCAACTGTAAGGTCGGCGACTAAGGACGTAACCGTAAGGTCAATGACTAATGACATGTTATGATGATATTTAGTAACTGTAAGGTTAGTGATTAAGACATGATGTGATGATACTTAGTGGTAGGGTCGGTGACTAAGGACGTAACCGTAAGGTTAGTGACTAAGGATATGTAGTGATGATACTTGGTAACTGTAAGGTCGATGACTAAGGTTATGTAGTGATGATACTTAGTGACCAAAATAACAGTGGTTAAGGTTATATAGTATGGTCTTGATACTTAATCGCCATAAACTTTTGGCAGCTAAGGTACATAAGGACTTAGTATAAAGGGATATTTAGTCGCTGTGGAATTTGCGACTAAGGAATGGGTGTAAGTTGATAGTTAATTGTCCGGACATCAATAATTAAGGAAATACATTATATTAAATGGTGAATAAATGATTAATGTTCCATAAGATTACATAATGATAAAAATGTGTAAATAGTTAATTAACTTAATGATGCTCCTTATTTAATTGTGTAATTAATTATTATAATGGAAGTAACTCATCTAATACAACAAATGGTCCTTGAACTTATATATCTTGCTTCTATAGTTTTGTAATAAAAAATATATATATCAAATAGTTTTAGGTATCATAAGAACTTTATCGGTGATGTACTAATGTACCTTATATCTCAAACCATGCATAAACTTTTAGGTGAACCTTTTATATCATGTACTTATAAAAATTATGATGAGTGGATGTTTTGGATTTCATTGATTTGTGTGGATGTACATATTGATGCAAACCTCGTGATCACGCAATCCACAATCAAGATCAAAATTTGATCCTGGAAAGTCGAAATACGTCTGATAAGAATGTGACACAATGGAAACCTGTCCCAAGGCACCAACACTATTAGAATAAAGTCGAATGATGCCACCTAACCAGTTAATTTTTGATAAATCAAATTTAGTTTGTTCCAAATGGGCCAATGACGCGGTCCAAGAGAGAGGCATTAAATGCATTGGTTTTGACCAAATCAAATTTGAAGGGGCCATTGGAGTATCAAGAAGAGGCCTTAGTACATCTTATCCATGTGCAAGAGGAGCTCATTCCAAGCTTATTTGGGCCATGAGGTGAGGAGAAAACACAGCAAAGGAAACAAAAGAATCCAAGGCTTTATTTTGGATTTAATATTTTGGGCTTTATTTTATTTTGTGAGCTACAATCCAAGGCTTGTTTAAGATTAATTAATACTTTATTTTCAGCTAGGAGGGGCCTGTTTGGATCAGGTTATATGCCTTTTAGTTTAAGATTTTTGGGTCAATTTTGTAAGTGGGTCAAATCAGTCCACTAAGGTAGATTCATTAGCACTTTTTTTTCAAGAACCATTTAAACTCACGTAACCTAAATTTCAGCAGCAATTGATGAACAATACTTTTGAATTTTTTAGTTTAATATGTGAGAGTGATTCTTGCATTTTTCTATTCTTGAAAGAATGTTCACCGCTTCTCTGCTTGGACAATTCGAGGTGCAATCTACAACCTGATTCTCTTTTTCGTTCAATAGTTGTGTCCTTTCACCTACACTAGAGCAACTAGACATGGTCTTTTGATTCTCTTTCTTTCTACTTCCAACCTTGATGTGAACCAGCCCAGAAACACCAGCAAGGACCCATTACATGTTTCATCCTCGTGATCACGTGGTCACGCAACCCACAATCAAGATTGAGATCTGATACCGGAAAGCCGAAAAAGGTCTGATTGGAGTGTGACACAATGGAAACCTGCCCCAAGGCACCGATACTTTTGGAATGAAGTAGAATGACGCCATGAAGCCAGTTAATCTTTGATAAGTCAGATTCAGTTCGTTCAAGAACTGAAGAATGCAAGAATCACTCTCATATGTTAAAACTAAAAAATTCAGAAGTAATATTCATCAATGGTTGCCAAAATTTAGGTTACATGTGTTTGAATAGTTCTTAAAAATTAACCCTAAAGGATCTACCATTGGGGGTTGAACTGACCCACATACAAAATTGACCCAAAAATCCTAAACTGAAAAACCCATAACCTAATCAAAACAAGCCTTGAATCTTAGCTCAAAACTTAAGCCCAAACATGAAAGAAAATAATAAAATAACTAATCTATCATTAAATAGCACCTGCCCTGCTTTCCTTGTATTGCTAGGATGAATAAGGAATCCTTAGAAGAAAAGGATTCTGAAACATTAATGAATCATTGCCACTCTTGGAAATTATTTTTCAGCTCATTAAAGATTTTTGTTGAACTAGGAAATTCCCAAAACAAGCTGTCATATCCTTTTAGAAAAATGATCCTTACCAAATAGAAAGTTTACATGTCAAAAAGATGTGAATAACAAATTCGTACAACCTGTTCTGACCTTTATCGCAAGTTCTTTCTGAACTCCGAATCAGCTGAAACTTTACTCCAACATATACAAATATCTCTAAAATAATCTGGTAAAGTTTTAGCTCGATCCAACGGTTGGATTTGAAGTTATGCTCAATAGCATAACATTTTACATCAAAATCCGAATCTAACCTTGCTTGGGTTGTATCACAAGGTTGAACCGTATCATTCCCTCCCTCTTCAAGAAGATTCACTCTCGAATCTTGAATAGGATTAGTAGCAACTTCATCAATCTCTTGTTTAAGCCTTCAGAAATCCTTTATTGCGAACACTTTTCTCCAACAACATTGTATGGAAGTAGTGACTAATAAGAATTTGAAATAAGTACACCCTACCAACCACTTGTGGTACATGCTTTTGAATGGTAACAACAGCAGCTCTGCTTCGTCTTCATTTGGAGGAGCTTGTCAAGTCAGAGAAGCAGGTAGATATATCGTTTCATTACCTTTTCATGTTGTACAATTTCATTGATAAGTTTTCAGATTTTATAATTCATAGTTACAATTAAATTGAAATTGATTGGGAGTACATTGTATATATTGATGTCGAATAGACATAATACGTGTTCAATACATGATAGAACCATGGTTGTGAAAGTTAAAGGATGATATATTGAAATTGGAAAAGGAAGAATAGATACTTAGTGATGCATGCAGTCAAGGTCAAATTCGGATTTTGATGTAAAATATGCAACTATCCAGTTTTACAGCAATAGTCATAATTCTCAATTTGATCGTTGGATCGAGCTAAAATTTTACACGAGGTCTCTTGAAATATTGCCCTACCTTGGGTTAACATTTCAAGTCAATCGAAGTTCGATAAGGCATTGCAATACAGGTCAACAGAGGCTGTATGAATTTTGTTATTTACTTTCTTTTGACAAGTAGACTTCCTATTTGGCTAGGATTCTTTTCCTAAAAGGATGTGGCAGCTTGTTTCGGGAATGTCCTAGCTCTACAAGGATCTTTAATGGGCTATAATATAGTTTCCAAGTGTGGTAAGGATTCATAAATGTTTTAAAATCCTTTTCTTACAACAAGGATTTCTTAAGGGTGACAAATCTAATTCTAGCATATTAGTAATTTTCGAGTTTTTATTAATTTCTTCTTAGTCTTTGGTTTATTATTACTTATTTGGGTCAATTGTAAGTGGGCCTCATATAAGTACACCTAAAGAGGGTCCATTAGGGTTTATAAGTCTAGAGTTAGTATAAATAAAGACATATTGAAAAACAACTAGCTCCGTGGCGTCATCGTATACCTCTCATTCGAGAATCAATATTCGTTAGGTGGGGGGTTTTCCGTTTCCAAGATGATATTTAGTAACTCTAAGGTCGACGACTAAGGATGTATTGTAGTGATACTAGGTAACATAAGGTCGCCAACTAAGGATATATTATGGTGATACTTAGTAACCGTAAGGTCAATGACTAATGACATGTTATGATGATTGACACAATTAAAGAGTTGATGTCTTATCCCAAGTGCAAGAGTGTCAAAGTAATAAATAACCCGGCAAGACCGGAGTCGAACCACAAAGAGGTGAATTGTATAAATTATAAATAAAGAGAAAGATTTGAAGATAATAATAACAAAAAAGGAGTTGAAGAGAGTTTTGGGAAGTGATATTGATGTAAGGATTAAACAATAATAAAACACATGTCAAGGTTAGAGGATCCACTAATGGTATTTCAAATAAATATAATATAAACTCTTTTTATTATTCAACTGGAAACCACACACAAAGGAGGTTTCAATCGGATGATTTATCGTTATTAGATCATTATAAATTATTAACATGATCATATTAATCATCTTATCTAAGTAACACCATACTTATCAATATCATTAGGTATTTATGTTGCTAGCTTATGTTAACAATAAATCAAGTTCGTATCATAACAACGATGTCGGCCGAAAACTATGAAGGATCAAGCATTTGATGTACCAAGTGTTAAACAATACAAATCTAGATTAACCATTTAACAAGCAAGGTATTAAGAATTAGTAAGATAAAAAGATAAAACATGCTAATAACAAACTTTCTTGGATATAAACATTAAAGTCCATGTTGAGTTTATATTATACCTATTCTAACACCATTAGTCAAACCTTTTCACCTTGACATAATTAACTTAGCTAAACATAATGAAGAAGAAAAACATAAATAAACAACATAAGAACATAAACATGATATAAGTTAACTAAGTATAGGAAAGGAAATGAAAAAGCATAAACAAGAGATTAATATAGCATGAAAGAAAACTTGAACATTACAAAGAGAGAAAGCAAGAAGATGATTTTGATCTGAAAAATAATATGATTAAATACATGGCAAATGCGTCCTTTTATAGGCTAAGATTCATAACTATTGATTGATGGACTAAGAAAATAGTTGGTGGCCAGCCATTGATTTGATGGCTGGTTTTTGACATTGTTGGCTGCTAATTATTGATATTGTTGGATGATTTTTGATATTGTTGGCTGGCCAAAACATCATTGCTAACATTAAAAGTTGAGCCCTTTGTTCCATGAAAGCTGTGGGCAATTGTCTTAGCTTTCCAACAAAAAAAACCAGAGCTCATTTGGACTTCTAGAACTCAAGTTATGAGCTGAAAACCAAACAGTGTCTAAGCTGCAGAACATGTTCCGACTTCTCCGTTGTTGCTAAGATTTGAACTTGAAAATGGCGGAATTGAGTCTTGGACTCTTCATGAAAGTTTTAGGTCTATTTCTTATCTTTCCATTCATATAAAGTAGACCTATATCTAAGTTCTACAACTCTAGTTATGATCCAATAACCGAATGGTGTTCCAGTTTGGAATTGAACCAGCATCTCTTCTCTTAGCCTAGTCCTCTTTTTGTCTCTTCACTTTTAATAGTTAATCACATCAATCAATCCTTTGAATTGTGAGATATACCTGCATTCAAAATAAGCATTTACCATAAATTAAAGATATATTATATTATCAAACTTGTTATTATAAAACATGCTTTAGTTAGGGAATTTAATGATACTTTAGTGCAATATGATGATATAAAGCCTTAATGAGAATGCACTTTTAAGTACTAATCACACCCCCCAACCAGCTTATTACTAGTCCCTAGTAATCAAAGCGTTAAAATATAAAAACAATTTGCAAGTTCCACAAAGCAAGGTATTCATCATTTAACTTCCATTAATCTATCCAAATAAACAAACTCTCATTAAATTTATATATTTGCTTCATACTTTTTAAACAAGATATTAATAAACCTTCTTTTATGTGCTCAATGTATGAAAACATAGATGATGGGGCTTTTATTGTAAGACAACAATATTCTGTTCTAATGTTTAAGGTTAACTTCCTTGGGTTGGGATTATTATCTTTTTTTTTTTTAAAGCAAGAATTTATAACACAATGTATCTTGAACCCATGTAACGAGCTTTCAACTAATGACTCCCAGATCAGTTGGTCTTAGGGCATCAGGTGTTGAGAAACCCCTTCGAGCTTAGTAACTCGGGTTGCAACCCATGTAACAAGCACTGAGCCAATAGCTCCCAAATCAGTTGACTTTAGGGTACTAGGTGTTAAAACACCCCTTTAAGCTTAATTGCTTAAGTCAAGGAGGCTACGAAACCAAACTTATCTACTTTTTTATTTATTCAATTTGTTTTTGTTTTTTTATTTTTTTTTTGGCAAATTATATACTATCACTTTCCCTCAGTTGGTACCTTTAACAAAAGAACATGAATAATGTAATAATTCAATATGCAACCCACAATCATATGTTAAAGTGTGTGTGTGAAAATGAAGGTTTAGGAATACTTGTTAAATGAGTATATCAGCAAAATCAAGTGATAACAATACAAGAATTTGTAAACCTGAATATTTCAAGAAGTATTATGATAGACCTTGTTAAGAATTTTTACTAAAATACATCTCAAAAGTCACTAAAGTTCCTCCTTTACTCTGTCATCCTAGTAACAACAGGTTTGCAAATGGTTGTAATAATAGAAAACACAGTTAATTTTTTTTTTAATATCAACTACTACCCTCTCCCCCTCAACCAAAACGAGACATTGTCCTCAATGTTCTAAGGTAGAAAGATAGAGTATAGAAGACATCACCTGAAACAGTGACTATTAACAAACCTGAAACGCACTTAAACAAATATAAGAAAGAACAAAACAAAAATATTATGCTATTAAGAAAACCAAAAGACACAATTTTTCACAAAATAAGGCTCACATCCAATCTAAGCTTTTTACGACGTTCTATGATTGACCAATTGAGTCGACTCATAGAGGAATCAACTACAGGGATGAAAGATTGAAGTTCATCAATCAATTGCTCAGCAGTAGCAGCAGAGATAAGGATTTGTCGCGCTAAAAATATTAGAAATTGTTGTTCCACAGCATGATCAAGAAAAGACAGTAAAGTATTATAAAAACCATTAACATTGAGCAAACCTATAGGTTTCTGGTGAATGTTCAGCTGAGCCCAAGAGGAAATATGAAATATCTCAGCATGGTTAAACATTACAGACAGTCGTTCAGACATTATGGAGACCTGTAGTTCCTCTCCAACTGTTTTTCCAATAATGTCCCCTTTCGGCTAAAGCTTTGGGGATGACCTCCAAAACTTGACTACCTCCTAAAAATGCTGCTATTGAAACTCTCCCCATTAACCCAAGGCTGCCTCCCCCATACACTAAATGAATCTTTCTCTCAGCTAGTACCTGACCAAGATGATTTGCTGATTCTAAAAACTCTTTTTCTTTCCCAGGACTGGATCCACAAAAAACACAAATATTTTTTTATTTTAGGAACAGAGTAACCTACCATTTCTATACACTTCTATATCTGTTAAATGAATGGGTTGAGTAGAAATGATGGGAAGGAAGAGAAGATTTTATAGATGAGAAATTAAAAATGCAATCATACCACCTATATGTAGGCTAGCTGGAGTCTCTCTCTCTCTCTCTCTCTCTCTCTCTCTCTCTCTCTCTTGTAAAACATGTGTATGTACAAACAGTTGTGATTGTGGCTCACATCTTCCCTTGGTTAATCCAAGAACGGCTAAAACACCCTCTATGGGTCGGGGATAGGCTTTGCATCCAGTTTTCTTAAAAACTGACAAACAGGGTCTTTTTTAGTCAGATTCCCAAGACCAATTGCACGATGCACATCTCCACTAGGATGCGTCTCAAGAGTTAATAGAAGATTATCTAAAGACTCGTTACTCAGATCATCCTTAATGAATTGTATTTTATCTTCACGGTTTATAGATACCATTCCTAAAGAATGACATTTTGCATTACATCGATGACAAACTTTCAGTCGTTTTGCACTACGTTTCTTTGCAAAAGTGCTTTTACCTGTCCCAGGCATGTATGAAATAAAAGTATTGGAAGACTCACCTGATAATCGGACCTTTGCTTCAATCATCCAGCGAATATCCTCAGGAATTCCATGGTTCATTAACAACCTCGATCTTTCACACCTAGCACGGTAAATTTTTGTAATCGCATTCTGAGGTAGAGTGGGAAAATACTTTTTCAATTTTTAAAGAGTGGTGTCCATTTTTCAAAAGAGAAGTGGAGAAGAGTTGCAAAGAAAAGAGAAGGAACAACGAATTGAACAAATATATACACAGATATCAGTTATCATGGGAAACTGAAAGAACCGACTTAAGAGTCATGGAGTACCGTTATCCGTCATTTGACCGGGGTTGGAGAAAGGCTAGCAAAACAAGAGTCACACCAAAAAGAAACACTAGGAAAATTAATGTACCTTATATCTAAAACCATGCATAAACTTTTAGGTGAACTTTTATATTTATCATGTACTTGTATAATTATGATGAGTGGATGTTTTGGATTTCATTGATTTGTGTGGATGTACATATTGATGCAAACCTCGTGGTCATGCAATCCACAATCAAGATCAAAATTTGATCCTGGAAAGTCGAAATACATTTGATAAGTGTGTGATACAATAGAAACCTATCCCAAGGCACCAACACTATTGGAATAAAGTCGAATGATGCCACGTAACCAGTTAATTTTTTATAAATCAAATTCAGTTTGTTCCAAATGGGCCAATGACTTGGTCCAAGAGAGAGGCATTAAATGCATTGGTTTTGACCAAATCAAATTTGAAGGGGCCATTAGAGTATCAAGAAGAGGCCGTAGTACATCTTATCCATGTGCAAGAGGGGCCCATTCCAACCTTATTTGGGCCATGAGGTGGGGAGAAAACACAGCAAAGAAAACAAAAGAATCCAAGGCTTTATTTTGGATTTAATATTTTGGGCTTTATTTTTTTTTGTGAGCTACAATCCAAAGCTTGTTTGATATTAATTAATACTCTATTTTCAGCTAGGATGCAAGGCTTATTTTGATCAGGTTATGAGCTTTTTAGCTTAAGATTTTTGGGTCAATTTTGTAAGTGGATCAAATCAGTCCACTAGGGTAGATCCATTAGCGCTATTTTTCAAGAACCATTCATATAAGCTAAATTTCAGCAACAATTGATGAATAATACTTCTGGATCTTTTAGTTTGAGTGATTCTTGAATTTTTCTATTCTTGAACGAATTGAATTTGGTTTATCGAAGATTAGCTGACTTCGTGGTGTCATTTAACTTCATTTCAATAGTGTTGGTGCCTTGGGGCAGGTCTCGATTGTGTCACACTCCTATCAAACCTTTTTTGGCTTTATGGGATCAATCTTGATTGTGGGATCAATCATGATCACGAGGTTCGCATCAAGAAGGAAAGAAAATATTACAGTTTTGATTCAAGACTTATTATATCCTTCCATGCAACCTATTAATCCTAGAAACTAAAGGAAATGTAACAGCCCATGTTGTTTCCAAATTGTAGTAGGATTCTGATCTCAAACTTATGTTTTTTTTTTTCTTTTTTTGAAGCGAAAATAATTGCTAGTATTAATTCCCTTCTTTTTCCGCCTCTTAAGATCTTCCTAATACTAGAAAACACAATATTAAGAAGCCTTGTTGCCACTTTATTTCATAAGTCATTTTGGATTCTTTTGTTTTCTCCTCACTTCATATTCTAAATAAGATTGGATTGGACCTTTCTTGCACATGGATAAGATGTACTTAGCCTTGTATTGATGCTCTAACGGTCCCTTCAAATATAACTTGGTCGAAACCTTTAAAACCAATGTATTCAATGCCTTTGTCTTGGACCGAGTCATTGGCCTATTTGGAACATGTAATGAGTCCTTACTAGTGTTTGTGGGCTGATCCACATCATCCCTTATCTGCTCGAAAGGATTCGATCTCGAATCAAAACCTGTGTTAAATAAAGTAAGATCAACAACATTAATGGTAGCACTAATACCATACTCACTTGGAAGATTAATTTTGTATGTGTTGTCATTGATCCATTATCGCGAGGCTATAATTTTTATTTACTTTGGTTAGGATATCGATTCTTACGCATGTGCATCCAAATCCAATCACCTAGTTGGAAAACAACATGTTTACGCCATTTATTGGTTTGAGAAGCATGCAACTTGTTCTTCTTCTCAATCTAAAACCGAACCATCTAATGCATTGGACCATTTTTGCCTTCTTTTCACCATCTAAACTTATGCTTTCTTCAATAGGAGTAACAGGATTAAATCCATAAACAATTTCAAAAGGAGAAAAGTCAGTGGTAGAATGCACAGTTCTATTATAAGCAATCTCAACAAAAAGCAAACATTCTCCCTAACTTTTTAGATTCTTTTGAATTACAACACGCAACAATTGTGATAAAGTCTTATTCACTATCTCAATTTGTCCATCTGTATGAATGACCAAGTTGTTGAAAATAAAAGCTTTGTTCCCAACTTTCCCTATAAAATTTTTCAAAAGCAGCAAAAAAAACCTTTTAAGTGTAGTGCATAATTTCTCATAGGAATGCCATGCAAACGTTTTATTTCAAATGCTTTTGTAAAGTTAGGTGAAGATAAAACAAGTGCAATGCATAATTTCTCTTTCATAAGAACAAAAGCCAATTCTTTTTCCTCCCCCAGTTTAAAACAAATTGATTTCTTAACAACTTCATTCAAGGGTAAAGCTAATGTACTGAAATCTTTCACAAAACACCTGTAAAAACTAGCTAACCCATGAAAACTCCTTACCTTACTTACTGATTTTGGTGTAGGTTAATCTCGGATGGCCTTAACTTTCTCCTCATCCATCTCTATACTTTATGCAGTTCCAACATAGCCAAAAAAACACAATTCTCTCTATGCAAAAAGTACATTTTTTAAGATTAGCATACAATTACGCAACACATTAAGTACATTACGCAAATGATCAAGATGCTCAGTTAAGTTCTTGCTATAGATTAGAATGTCATCAAAATACATAACCACAAACTTATATATGAATGCATGCAACAAATGGTTCATTAAACACATAAATTGACTAGGTGCATTTGTAAGTCCAAACGACATTACTAATCATTCAAACGAAACTATGCTTAGTTTTAAATGTTGTTTTCCACTCATCACCTTCTTTCATCCTAATATGATGGTACCCACTTTTTAAGTCAATTTTCGAGAAAATACGGGATTCATGTAACTCATCAACATGTCATCAAGCCTAGGAATGAGATGTCTCTATACTTTACCATTATGTTGTTAATGGCTCGACAATCAACACACATCCTCCATGTTTCCATCCTTAGGCATAAGCTAAAATAGGTAACGCATTGGTAACGTACACGATATACTCACAAATGTACCTGATGCGAACCACGTGATCACGCAACCCACAATCAAGTTTGAGATTTGATCATGGAAAGCTAAAATAGGTCTAATAGGAGGGTGACACAATGGAAACTTACCCCAAGGCACCAACACTATTGGAATCAAGTAGATTGAGATCATGAAGCCAGTTAATCTTCAATAGGTCAGATTCAGTTCATTGAAGAACTGAAAAATGCAAGAATCACTCTCGCACATTAAAACTAAAACATTCAAAAGAATTATTCATGAGTTTAAATAGTTCTTGAAAACTTACCCCTAATGGATCTACCTTAGTGGACTGATTTGGCCCACTTACAAAACTAATTCAAAAACCTTAAACTAATGATCCAAATAAGCCTTGGATCCTAGCTGAAAACAAAGTATCAGCCCAACACCAAGCGTAATCATGCCAACGACCCATTGGAGGTGCCAATTGGGCCAATCACAAGAGCTAGGGCAAAGAAGCTTAAAGACACATTAAATGGGCTTGTTCAGAACATATGGAGCAAAATGGACCTAGAGGGGCTTGGGACATTTAAGGAGCATGAAGGGCAGCCTTTAATTCATCTAGTTCAGGTCCAAGAAGAGCACAATTCGTGTGGAACAAGGGGTTGATGTGTCCGACCCAATACCAGCCTTGTTAGGCTTGTTTTCCTAATGCTACAAGGATAAAAAGTCAGCAATTTATCCTCCTAATTAAGTAAGGAAGTTGGCCATATCTTATTCCTAAAGAGAGGAGGACTATTTAATGCTTTTCCTAACTTAGGAAGGAAAGTAATTAAATCAGCAACATTGGAGGAAATTTGTTTTCTTATTTGTCCAAGTTAAACAAGGAAATCCAAGCTAATCAAGGACATCAAGGGGGCAGCAACATAAATTTTCCAAATCAGATTTCTCCTAGTTTATTTGAGACTTCTTAAGGGTGACAAATCTGATTCTAGCATATTTAGCATAATAATTTTCAGAAATTTATTATTTTTATTATTTTCTTCTTAGTTTTTGGGTTATTATTACTTATTTGGGTCAATTGTAAGTGCGCTTCATATAAGTCCACCTAAGGGGGGTCCATTAGGGTTTTCTTAAGTCTAGAGTCAGTATAAATAAAGGCATAACCAAACATGTAAGGTTACACAATTTTCAGATCAATAAACTTCTTTGCTGCACTTATTGTGTGTTGGTGGGATAATCTCCCTTCCTTGGTTCTCTAAAGAACTGAAAACGACTTATCGAAAAACAACTGTCTTCGTGGCGTCATCCTTATACTTCTCGTTCGCGAATCAATATTCGTTGGGTGGGGGTCTTCGTTTCCAATAGTATAAGTTATCTTTGTGCCACACTCCTATCAAACCTGATTTACTTGGCTTTCCGGGAATTGGTGTCTTTGTGTGTGGGTTGCGTGACCATGTGATCACGAGGTTCGCATCAATTAATTAAGCTCAAACAAAATAAAATCAAGCCCATGATATTAAATTCATGTTCTATTGTGAGAAGAAAAGAAGGAAAAAAATATTACAAGAACTGATTAAAGGCATGTTGTTTCCAAAGATAGTCGCTCATGTTGTTTCCAAGTTGTAGTAGGATTCTTTTATTTTCTTTGTTTTGTTTTCTCCTAACCTAACAAGAAAATAAACAAACTAATAACTCTTAATACTTAAAGGAAATAATTAATGTTCCCATACATAAGATGGAACAAATTGCTAGCCTTGTTGTTGAAACCTTATGGTCCAAACAAAGTTGGATTGGGTCTCTCTTGCACATGGATAAGATGTACTAAGACTTACTTTTGATACTCCAATGGACCCTTTAAATCTGACTTGGTCAAAACCCTTAAAACCAATGCATTCAATGCCTTTGTCTTGGATTGAGTCATTGGTCCATTTAGAATATATAATGGGTCCTTATTGGTGTTTGTGGGCTGATCCACATCATATTGGATGGGCTTGTTCAAAACATATTGGATAAAACATATCTTTGTTCATTACAACAATAACTTTGAACCTTTATTTTAATTTTTTATTTGGACTTGTTTAATTAATGGTTTGGGTCTGATTCTATGCGCGGGCCTAATACAAGTACATAACTTGGGTCTATTAGGGTTTAGAAGCTTAAGTTTCATTATTTATAGCTTTCTTATCAGACATGAATGGGTTAGACTTTTGAATAATAAACTTGTTGTTTTTTATGCAAACTTTTTTTTTATATGTGGTGAGATATTCTCCCTTCTTTAGTTCTCTAAGGATTTGAAAACGACTTATCAAAGATTAACTAACTTCGTGGGGTCATCCTTATACTTCTCGTTCTCAAATCAATATTCATTTTGTGGGGGTTTGTTTTCAATAGTGCTAGTGTATAGATACGAGATATATTTGTGTCACACTTCTATCAAATCTGATTTACATGGCTTTCCAAGAATTGGTGTCTTAGAGTGTGAGTTGCTTGATCATATGATTAAGGGGTTCGAATCACTAATGAACCCAAAACTTATGGGATAATATTTACCCAATTACAATAAATCCAAAGTATATTAACTCGATCCAAACATGAAGAAAATAATAAAAATAACTAATTTGTCATTAAATACCACCAAACTTTCTTCCATTGTATATTTATGATGAATAAGGAATCTGACACGGTCAAAAGATTGATATCTTATCCCAAGTGCAGGAGTGTCGAAGTAATAAATAACCCGGCAAGACTAGGGTCGAACCACGGGGAGGTGAACTATATAAAATTATAAACAGTAAATGAAAAGGAATTGAAGAGAACTTTTGAGATGTGATATTGATGTAAGAATTAAACAAAGATAAAACAATTGTCAAGGTTAGAGGATCCACTAGTGGTTCTTCGAAGAAGTGTAGTATAAACTCTTTTTATTACTCAATTAGAAACCACACACAAAGGAGGTTCCAATCGGATTATAAATTATTAACATGATTATATTAATTATCTTATTTTGAGTAATGCCAATACTTGTAAATTTGGTTCCGTTTTTATGGTGATAATTTATGTTAACAACAAATCATGTTCCTTTCATAGCACAAGTGTCGGTTATACTATACAGTAGGCTATGAATGTGCCAAGTATGTTCAACACAAATCTAGATTAATCATTTAATAAGTAAGGTATCAAGAGTGAGTAAGATAACAAATAGAAAACATGTTAGTATCAAACATTAAAGTCCATGTTGAGTTTATATTATATTTATTCTTATACCATTAGTGTATCCTTTTCACCTTGACAAAATTAACTTAGCTAAACATAATGAAGAAGAGAAACATAAATAAATAAAATAAAAACATAATAATGATATACATTAACTAAGTAAAGGAAATGAAATGAAAAGCATAAACAAGAGATTAATATAACATAAAATAAAACTTGAACATTAAAATACAAAGAGAGAGTGATCTTGATCTGAACACCAAGATGTCTAAATGTTTGGCAAATACCTCTTTTTATAAGCTAAAATTCAGAACTATTGATTTGATAACTAATTTTAAGCGGGTGGCCACCTCTTGACTTGGTGACAACCATTATCTTGTCTAAATGAAATGTTATTGCTAACGTTAGAATTTGAACATATAGTCTTCATGAATTTCTGGGAATTTGTCTCAGCTTTCCAACAAAACAAGAATGAGCTTATTTAGACTTCTAGAACTTGAGATCTGGGTTGAATACTGAACAGTGTCTAGGTTGCAGGATAGATTTCGACTTCTCTTTTGTTGCTACAATTTGAACTTGAAAACGACCGTTTTGAATCTTGAACTCTTCATGAAAGTTTTAGGCGTATGTCTTAGCTTTCCATCCATATAAACCAGACCTAAATCCATGTTCTGCAGCTCTAGTTATGATCCAATAACCAAATAATGTTCCAGTTTGAATTGAACCAGAATCTTTTCTTTAAGCTTAGCCTTTTCTTTGTCTTCTCAATTTCAATAATTAAACACATCAATCAATTCTTCAAATTGTGAGATATGCTTGCATTCAAAAAGAACATTTACCATAAATTAAAGATATCTTATGTTATTAGACTTGTTATTATAAAACATACTCAAGTTAGGGAATTTAATGATACTTTAAGTGCAATATAATGATATATAAAACCTTAATGAAAATGCACTTTTGAGTACTAATCAGAATCCTTGTATGAAAAGATTTTGAAACATTAATGAATCATTGCCACAATTAGAGATCATGACAAACATTTCCAAGTTAAAAACAGTTTCTTGCACCAAATAAATCGATGGACGAGTTCTTTTCAGAGAACTAAAGTGTTCAATCATAAAGTGAAGTTTACATGTGGGGGCAATATTCACGGAGAGTTGAGGAAGATTTCCACTTATTCAATTTGGAGGAGGTTAATAAAGTGTCATGAAGCTATTTTATGTTAGAACTTTCTTCTGGCTTTGTTGGGCTCGAATTTTTTGTTCCAAAACAGCTAATTCTATCCCTCTTATTTTCAATTTCTTGCAAACAACAAAATCTAATTCTTTTTCATGAAATCAAGCACCAACTCAATGTTGGAACAATTTTTTGAGACTACAATGTCAATATAAAAGGAAAATTGAACCAAATTGCCAACCCCAAATCTTAATTAACACAATATCATAGGATAAAATTAAAAAAAAACAAAAAAAAACAGAGAGAGTGTGGTGCTGTCGGAGTTACATCTACTCCGTCCACCGTTGGATTGTTCTCATTTCTAACTATGTTGTTCCTTCCAACCTTCTCTCAACATTGACATGATCTGTTATCCAATCAACGAGGTAAGAGATATTGATCTCGCAATATTTCTACTATTCTCGGTCAAAGCAGCTTGGGAACAACTAAGACGTCATCGTCAGATGGTTGAATGGCATGACATTATGTGGTTCAAGAATGCTGTTCCAAGACATTCATTTCTTCTATGGATGGCTGTCCAACAGAAACTCACAACTCAAGATAAACTTCATCGGTTTGGTATACATGGTCCCAATAGATGCTCACTCTGTCTCCGCAACAATGAGGATCACAACCACTTGTTCTTTGAATGCTCTATACTAAAGCGATCTGGTGGGATGTTTGTGAGAGATGCGACATTCCAAGAATGACAAAAGGCTGGGATGAATGGATTCGATGGGCCACTGTCTCTTGGCATGGCAAGAGTTTCGTCAATTTATCTCGTAAATTGAGTTTTGCAGCTACAGTGTATCATGTATAGCAAGAACGGAATGCAAGGATCTTTGCTGGAATGTCTAGAACTTCGAATTTGGTCTTTAATCAAATCGAATGTATCATTCGTGATAAGCTTGATTTGATGAGGAACGTCATACCAACAAATGAAAACAAAAGGATCCAACGAGCTTGGAGGGTGAATAACATAGATTCTTAATTTGTTAGTTAGCTGGTTGTATTGGTTTCCCTAACGAATCTAGTGAGGTTTCAGTTTTATGGTCGGTGGCTAGCCTGTAGCCATCTGTTGTTTTATGTTTCTGTTATCATTGTAAATCTGGGGTATGCCCCTTATAATGTTTGTATCCTTTTCTTTTAATACATACGTCAACTTTCCAAAAAAAAAATTAAAAAAATAATAATTTAATAACCATAAAAAAGGAAAAAAAACATTATTATAATCCATAGTGTATATTACCTTATAATCCATAATGAAAACTTGATCTTCTTTAAGGAGTGTGTGTGTATCAAGTCTATACGATTAATATAAAATATATAATTTTCTTATCAAGAATGGTGTGTGAAATTTAATTGGCACTATATGCTGCCAATTAAGTTTTACTTGGTATTTAATATGCGATGAGGCAACTACAACCTTTATTAAATGAGAAGTGAGATTCTAAGATCTTGAATTCTAAGAAAGAGATCTTTATTCTAAGGAACACCAATTAGTTTCTATTTAGGAATTGACTTGCAATGAGGCGACAACTACCTTTATCAAACGAGAAGTGAGATTCTGGAACTCTTGAATCCTAAGAAAGAGATCATTATTTCAAGTAGCACCATTATGTAAAAAGAAAAGGAGTCTAAAAAAAAAAAATTGTAGGATTTAATTATACTTGAAGAATAAAAGAAAATGATAAATAAAAGCAAGTGAATATGTGGGGCAGACCATTGTTTAAAGGAAGTGTATGGCTCTATTATATTTGTACATAGGCTGAAACATATCTATATAGATAATCCTAGTCTTATACAAATATTGGTATAAGATTTTAAAAAAGGTTTATTAAATCCTAATACATACTAAACTCCCATTTTTTAATGCATGTGAATCTTAGGCTAATTTGTAACTTCTGATTAGTTATTCTATTGAAAACTCATACTTTGAATAGAATTGTATCTTTTGGTTATTTATGTGAGCTTAAACTCTATTGGTTGACCACTTTTTTTTGTCAGTCATGACATCTAGTCACTTGATTGAGTACTCCTTTAACTCTTCTAATTGAACAAGGACTCTTTCAGGCTAGTCAATTCTTCCGATTCATGTTAGATTTAAGCTCTCTTATCTTGTTTTTGATAAGAACATTCAGTTCTGTATGATATTCATGTTTATTTTTGGTGTAAGCAACACCCCATATGTTGCTTTATTTCTTAAGTGACGGATCCCTATCACACTTATACTAAAATTGTTAAATCAAATCAACTAAGTATCATGTAAAAAATAACATTGTTCACCTAAAACCACTCAATCATGTCTTAAAACATGTTTAACATATCAAATGTAAGATCATATTTTAGATTTTAAGGGGCGATGTTTAGATTTCTACTCCTAATTCATCATCTTTTACTCAAAAAATCCTAACCTCTCTTTTACAGACTTTAGAAATTCTTCTACAAGGATTTAGCCAAGAACCCTAAACACTCTTCATGCTCTTTAAGACAAGTATTATAGCCTCGATCTCTGTTTTGTTAAAATCCAGGATTATCTATTATTATCAAAACCTTGTAGATTATGTTATAACCCAATTTTAGATCCCTAAAATTATCTCTTCTCATATATATACACCTTTTACTATTCTTTACTTTTATTCATTCAGAATAATAATATATATACGACACAAAAAGACAAGCTTTAAACAATAGAAGATCAAGCAGCTAGAAGAATGAACAAATTGCGATATTTTAAGAATAGGGTGAAGAAAGACCGGATTTTTTTTTTGGTAAGTTGACGTATGTATTAAAAGAAGAATATACAAAGATATAAGGGGCATACCCCGGATTTACAATGAGAACATAAACATAAAACACCAGATGGCTACAGGCTAGCCATCGATCAGAAAGTTGAGACCTCACTAGGTTCGATAGGGAAACCAATACAACCAGCTAACTATCAAATTAAGAATCTATGTTATTAACCTTCCAAGCTCTTTGGATCCTTTTGTTTTCATTTGTTGGTAGGACGTTCCTCATCAAATCAAGCTTATCACGAATGATACATTCGATTTGATTAAAGACCAAATTCAAAGTTCTAGACATTCCAGCAAAGATCCTTGCATTCCGTTCTTGCCATACATGATACACTGTAGCTGCGAAACTCAGTTTACGAGAAAAATTGACGAAACTCTTGCCATGCCAAGAGACAGTGGCCCATCAAATCCATTTATCCCAGCCTTTTGTCATTCTTGGAATGTCGCATCTGTCACAAACATCCCACCAGATCGCTTTAGTATAGGAGCATTCAAAGAACAAGTGGTTGTGATCCTCATTATGGCGGAGACAGAGTGAGCATCTATTGGGACCATGTATACCAAACCGATGAAGTCTATCTTGAGTGATGAGTTTCTGTTGGACAGCCATCCATAGAAGAAACGAATGTCTTGGAACAACATTCTTGAACCACACAATGTCATGCCATTCAACCATCTGACGATGAATTCTTAGTTGCTCCCAAGCTACTTTGACCGAGAATCTGTGATTTGGCGAATCCAACCAAACTATCTCATCCTTTTACCCCATCTTAGGATTAGAATTGGAAGGGATAGCTTCTACAATGGGGTGCCAGCTTTTCCATTCTAAGTTATGAATTAGCACATTCACCTTCGCGTTCTTTTCCATACCTGAATTATAGATGAATCTTTCCCCGTAAGAATCCGCGAGTGGGTTTTAAGGATGCCAATTGTCAAACCATAGAGAGGTTGTCATGCCATCTCCTATGATGTACTTCATCTTCGGCCATGCTAAGGATCTGAGCTTTAGAATCTTTCCCCAAGCCCAAGAGCAATTCTCTGGCGTCTTGATTGTCCAGAAATTCCTACCTCGCAACAGATTGGATCTGATCCAGGTAGACCAGATGGAGCCATCTGAGTCATTGCACAGGTTCCAAATGTGTTTCAACAAAGCAATCTTGTTCCATTCTGTTATCCTTTTTATTCCTAGCCCCCCCTCCTTATCGGTTCGTTCCCCATCTGTTTCACCTCCCATTGCGTCCATATCTTAATCTAAAGCAGTACTTGTAGCGCCCTGCTCCTGCTTCATATCTCCTCGTAAACTCTTCAAGACAGCAAGAGAGGAAGGATTTTCATCTTCATAACAATCAACATTGCGCACATCAATTAAGAAAGACAGGATTTGAGTCAAAGTAAGATTGAAATCTTTCTTTACCAAAATTAGAAGAATTAATTAAGTCTAATAAGTTAATTAAAACTTTTAATAGGTTAATTTGATTCAATTAAGGAGCAAATAAGTTTGTAGGTCATATTGACCAAGATTGAAAGTATTAATAGAGTTCAAGGACTTGATTAAATTTTTTATATGTTTGAAGGGATCAGATCAAGGATTTAATTTATGGAAAATCAGTTTTGGGGCTTTGAGGAACTAAATTGATGCCATCAGGGGTTCAATTGAAAGCAATTAAAAGTATAAGGGTTGTTGAAGGGCTAAAATGAAAGATTTTCATGACCATAAATTAGATTGAAAAAAATAGAGCCTCAATTGAAACTTTGAGGAACTAAATTGATGCCATCAGGGGTTCAATTGAAAGCAATTAAAAGTATAAGGGTTGTTGAAGGGCTAAAATGAAAGATTTTCATGACCAATGATCAACTTGCAAAATACATGTAATGTCAGGACCAAAATTTATCAAAACAGTGGCCATTTAAGTAATTAATCAAAAGATTGGTGTTTACGAGGGATCAAGTTGGACAAATTTGAATCCAAGCGCCAATTTGAAAAAAGTCGCTTGAATAAGAGGAGGCAATTTAATTTTGCCAGGGGGTATGATTGCATAGATTAAAAAGTTTAAAAAGCCAATTGAGGTCACAAATGATGAAATTGAGACGACAAGGACTTAGATTGAAATTTGCCAAATCCCAAATTAACAGAACCCTAATTTGTAGGGTTTAGCCAAAACAACGCCGTTCAGGGTAGTGTGTATCCTACTTTAATTTTGGCTAATCGAGCAGACACTTTCAATCGAATAAATGTGAAGATTCCGACCACCTCTTGGGCTCCAACCATCACCGATCAATAAAAGAGTTTCAAGTCAGCTTTGACTCATTCAGAAATTTTGACAGTTTTTTATCCAAATTTAAATCAATGGCAAAAGAGTTACAGGTCTCCAAACGGAGTGTGGTTTGATTCTAGTTGAAGGGAAACATCCCCTTTACAACATTTATGGTCGATTTTGTTCCAGTAACCTCTCATCAACCACGTTTAAATCGAAGAAGAGGCACCCTCAGTCATCCATTTTTTGGACTAGTTTCTGATCCTTTTGCCAACCCTTTCTAAAAGCTCCCACAGTTTGTTATGGACCTAGAAACAAAGAAAACTAATAGAAAAGAGGGGGGAAATATCCTTAATAGAATGTAAAGGTGAATCCTCTACATACTAGTTTTGGAATACCACCAAGAGGAGGGTGGTTTTATAACCTCATGCCTATAAAAAGGCTACATAAAAGGATGAGAAATGATAGGAATGAGGGAGGTAAAGGGAAGGGGAGACATGAGAGAGAAGAAAAAAGGGAGAGCAACCTTTAAACCTTTAAGGATAGAAATAGAGAAAAGAAGTAAAGAAAGGGTCAAGGAAACGGTTCTTGTTCACCTTTGAGACAAAGTAACAACTAAAAGTCCTTTACAAACAAACAAGGGTTCAGAGGCCAGCCTGCTGCTCCCATTTGTCTAGGTTAGTCTCTAACCTTTGATGAGGGGGTGGAGCTCAATGAACACACCCCCTCCCCTCCTCTTTTTAATTCATTTTTATAGCATGATCTTTGGTAGTTGTTTAGTTATGTTAAGGATCTTTTAGTTTTTTTTGTTTTTGTTTCATGTGGTCATTTTAATGGTCTTTTATGTCTATTTTTTAGGTTCGGTTTAGGTCAGTTTTCTATGTCATAGCTGTCACGGAATGCATGAACACAAAGCTTGTATAAGTGTTTGATTGATGTGTTTTGTTTGTTAGATTTGTAGATGCTTTCGCTTAGGGATTGAGGAAGGCACCTTTACATTGATTTTTGGGTTTTTAGGGCTGCTTTGAAGCATGGTTTTATCTCCTAGTTGTGTTTGAGTCTTGTGTGATGTCGGAATGTTTGGTTTGGATTCAAGTTTGCATAATGAATTTTTGTTTTTGTCTTGGCAGCTTTAAAGTTTTCATTTCGTGCATGAAGAATAACGATATGATGTTCTTTTTTTGTTTATTTGAAATCCCAACAAGTTTAGTTTTGATAATGTATTTTGTTGAGGCTAAACATGCATGTTATAGAGGTCAAATGCATGCTTTATAGGTTTTTGGTCTATCTGTCTTTTTTCTAGGAATGTGCTCATAATGCTCAACAGATGAACATGGCTTTAGGTACCAGTTTTAGAAGCCTTTTTGATTCATTATTGGTTTCTGCAAGTTCGCATGTCATTATTATTAAATAATCTAGAACTTTCATGCATCAACAATCTAGGACTTTCGAACCAAAACCCATTCTTGACAAAATTATATTTGTTGAATGTTAATTAATGCCAATAGACCTTGGATTCTTGTTCTATGGATGATTGCAAACAATATTATGCCTTTATTTGCTTTAAACCTGGTCTCTTTTGTTCATCATGTTCATTGAAAAGTGGGTACTATCAGATTAGGATGAAAGAAGGTGATGAGTGGAAAACAACATTTAAGACGAAGCATGTGAATGGTTAGTAATGCCGTGTGGACTTACAAATGCACCTAGTACGCATTATGCATTTAATGAATCATGTGTTACGTACATTCATAGGTAAGTTTGTGGTTGTGTATTTTCATGATATTCTGAAATAGCAACACTAGGCACAATATGATCAAGATCATTAGTATTAAAGTAAGCCTCTTTGTACACAAGTAAAATCATTGGCTTGTTAGTGAAAAATGCAGATCTGACCTCACCCTCTCTAGCATAAAAATTAGGTTGTTTCTTTAGTTTTTCCACATAATTCTCATCACCCTTCCTGACTTTCTTCACTCCTCTTTTCTTACCTCCACTCTCGGCCAAATTTGGGTGTTTTTGAGTTGTGGTTGAATGGTTCCATTTGTTTGGAGTGTTGGCTGAATATTTATTTGTGTTTGGATGGGTGGCCAAATGGGCTGTAGTGGTTTGAGTTCTAGCCAAATCTGATGGTCTTCTCTCCCCTTGTTCCTCACCTTGATTTTCTCTCCCCATCGCCTCATGCTCACTTTTTAGCTTTATTTGATCATCATACACATGTTTGGGTGTAAGAGGTACAAGAGTGATGGTTTTACCATTTTTTACAATGGTATACCTATTTTTAACACCATCATAAATTGCCTTCCTATCATATTGCCATGGTCTCCCCACCAAGATGTGACTTGCTTTCATTGGTACCACATCGCACAGAACTTCATCAACATATTTACCAATCGAAAATGGAACCACAACCTGTTTAGTCACTTTCACTTCACCACTATCATTCAGCAATTTCAATCTATATGGTCTAACATGCTAGTACACAAATTCAGTTTACTAACAAGGGTGGTACTACAAACATTAACATAGCTTCCACTATCTATAATTAAACCACACACCTTGCTTTGTACATAACAACGCGTATGGAAGATGTTCTCCCTTTGTTGATTAGTTTCATCTTCCTTTACCTGAACCTGAAGTTTTCGTCTTATAACCAAGGACTCCTCAACCGGTAATGCTAACTCGTCCCATCTCTCTCCTCCAATGGTGGCATACCTTCACAATCAGATCTGTCACTTTCATATTCCACATCACCATTATCTCTAATCATCATGATTCTCTTATTTGGACACTCTGAAGCATAATGTCCATGTTCTTAACACCTGAAACATTTAACATCACGGGTACATTTAGGTTGAGTTTTAGATTTACCTTTGGCATCAGTAGGGACATCAACTTTAGCCTTTGGTGGTTCAGTTCTAGAAGGAACAAAGGATCTCAACCGGACAGTACCCTCTCTCTTTAGATTCGGCTTCCAAGATGATGAAGAGCCCGAATTAAACGTTGGCCGAGCATGTCCCTTCCGAAGTTGTCTCTCCACCTTCGTAGCTATATGAACCATGATGCGAACCTTGTGATCACATGGTCACGCAACCCACACGCAAAGACACCGATTACCGGAAAGCCAAGTAAATCAGGTTTGATAGGAGTGCGACACAAAGATAACTTGTACCTAGGCACCAACACCATTGGAAACAAAGACCCCCCCACCCAACGAATATTGATTCGCGAACGAGAAGTATAAGGATGACGCCACGAAGACAGTTGTTCTTCGATAAGTTGTTTTTCAGTTCTTTAGAGAACCATGGAAGAGAGATTATCTCACGAACACACACACACACAAAGTGTAGTAAAAAAGAAGTTTTATTAATATGAATTGTCTACCCTTACATGTCTGGTTATGCCCTTATTTATAGTAACTCCAAACTAAAATAAACCCTAATGGACCCCTTATGTGGACTTATATGATGCCCACTTATAATTAAACCCAAATAATATAAATAAACCCTAAACTATGAAGAAAATAATAATAACAATAATAAATCAGAATTTAATATCCTAAATATAATAAATCCGAATATAACATCCCTTATTGTGTGTTGGTGGGATAATCTTCTTTCCTTAGTTCTCTAAAGAACTAAAAACGACTTATCGAAAAACAACTGTATTCGTGGCGTCATCCTTATACTTCTCGTTCGTGAATCAATATTCGTTGGGTGGGGGTCCCCTTTTCCAATAGTGCTGGTACCTAGGTACAAGTTATCTTTGTGTCGCACTCCTATCAAACCTGATTTACTTGTCTTTTCGGGAATTGGTGTCTTTGCGTGTGAGTTGCGTGACCGGGTGATCACGAGGTTCGCATCATTTGGTATGAGTGCTTGGCTCCATTAATCAGGTTATATCCTTCTAAAATTTTTTGTTTCTTATTGTTTCCGCAAGAAAATTCCTTAGTGTCCAATTTCTTCTTCTTCTTGATTTTGCAGCTTATCAAAACATATGTATATAGTTATTTTTTTTGGTTTCTGTCCAAAATATATCAGTTGCATAAAAAAATAAAAGAAAAGAACAAAAGAACAAAAGAAGTCTTTCAAAAAGACTTGGGAATGCTTAGTGGTCGTATTTGGGTTTGTTGGAATGCTGATACGGTGAAGGTGGATGTTGTTGGAATGTCAGATCAGGCTATTCATGTCTCTGTCACTATATTAGCTACCAATATCATTTTCAATACTTCAATTATTTATGGAGACAATAGTGCTTCCTTACGTGAGGCATTATGGTCTGATATAGTGAGTCGTAGTGATGGATGGGAGTCAACCCCGTGGATTCTTATGGGTGACTTTAATGCTATCCGCAACCAGTCGGACAGGTTAGGAGGGTCTACTACATGGGCTGGTACTATGGACAGATTGGATACATGTATTCGAGAAGCGAAAGTAGATGATCTTCGGTATTCAGGTATGCATTATACTTGGTCGAACCAATGTCCTGAGAATCTGATTATGCGGAAACTAGATAGAGTGCTTGTCAATGAGAAGTGGAATCTGAACTTCCCCTTATCAGAAGCGAGATTTTTGCCTTCGAGTATGTCAGACCATTCTCCTATGGTGGTAAAGGTTATTGGCAATGATCAGAACATAAAGAAACCATTCAGATTCTTCGATATGTGGATGGATCATGACGAGTTCATGCCCTTGGTGAAGAAGGTATGGGATCAGAATTCGGGGGGTTGTCCAATGTATCAGCTGTGTTGCAAACTAAGAAAGCTAAAGCAGGAATTGAAACTTTTCAACATGGCTCACTTCTCCAACATTTCAGATAGAGTTAAAGATGCAAAAAACGAACTGGATAAGGCTCAACAGGCTCTGCATACAGTGCATGAGAATCCAATTTTGTGCATGCGAGAAAGGGATGCTGTTCGTAAATACGCTTCTACCGTCAGGGCTGAAGAGAGTTTTTTCAAACAGAAGGCAAGGATACAATGGCTTAGCTTGAGGGATCAGAATACTAGCTACTTTCACAAATCAGTAAATGGAAGACAGAATAGAAATAAGCTTCTATCACTTACAAGTGAGGATGGAGAGGTTGTCGAAGGACACGCGGCAGTCAAATCAGAAGTAATTGCATACTTCCATCGTGTGTTAGGAGTGGATCAGATGCCTAGGGTTCTGAACGAGGAAGTGATGGAATCGGCAATTAACTTGAAACTGTCCTCAACGCAACAGCAAGTACTCGCACAAGATGTAACAAGGGAGGAGATTAAGCATGCTATGTTTAGTTTGAAGAACAACAAAGCCAAATTCTACCGAAATTTCAACGAAGTCTCCCCTATACCGGAAGAAATCAACTCCTGCTGCTAGAGAGAGAGAGAAAAGAGAGAAAGAGAGAGAGTGTGGTGCTGTCGGAGCTACATCTACTCCGTCCACCGTTGGATTGCCCTCATTTCTGACTATGTTGTTCCTTCCCACCTTCTCTCAACATTGACCGAACGGATCTGTTATCCAATCAACGAGGTAAGAGATATTGATCTCGCAATATTTCTACTATTCTGCATTTTCAGTTCTGGAACTATGGAGAAGTGGTGAAGTTGCAGCATAGTGAACGGATTTTCTTCATGATTTCTCTTATGGCTGTAATAGATATGAAGGCCTTTGCCATATGTGAAGATTAACTCACAGTTCTTTGGAAAAGTTTCATTTTTCTTGCTAGTTTCAGAGTGGTTTGTCGTAGCTTGATCTCCTTTGTTCACCGTTGGATCGTTACCATTTTTGAGTATGTTGTTCTTCAGAACCTACTCTACATCTTGACCGAACGGATTATTGTTACAATCAGTGTGCTGGGAGCTATTGGCCTCGTAATTCTACAATTATCTTCTTCCTTCATGAACTAATCTGCATCTTGTTGTTTATGAGATTAGGTTGCTGTTATTTCTGAGCTTAGGTTGCTTCTTGGACTCAGTTTATCTTCTTAGAATTTTGTTCTCTCCAGTATTTGTGTGCTACCATAATGTCTCTATGTTCTTCTGTGGAAAATGTTCCAATGGTTAGCTCTAACATTGAACAACACAATCAAGTTAAGTCTGGACATACATTAAGATTAGAACTGCAAGATATGTTGAATAGCCATGGGATGAGGTTTTCTCAGTTTCAAGTTGATTCTGATGTTACCATAGAGAAACACTCTCCTGTCCAAGCTTCTAATGTTGTTCCAGAATTGAACCATGTGTTGAGTTCTAAAGATGATGAGGTGAAGGTAGGGTCTCATCAACAAGAACAACTAAAATTTAGACCCAAACTGAATTTTTTAAATGCTTTGAAGGGTTCTGATGTTGCTGATAATGAGGGTAGCAAGACCCTTGGCATTAGTTCTGTCCGTAATCTGCACTTTGCACCCCCTATTACGACTGATGGTCGTGTGACAGTAGCTCCTCCACTTGATGTGTTTGAAGATGGCTGCGAATTTTGGAAATCCACCCTGGTTGGTCATTTTGTGGGGCAGAAATTACCGTATCCCGTGGTTAATTCTATTGCCAAAAGAATATGGAGCTCCTACGGTCTATCAGAAGTTTTGTCTTCGGATAATGGTTTCTTCATCTTCACTTTTGATTCTATCGATCATGCCACTAATGTGCTGGAAAGAGCCCCATGGCACATGGCAAACAGGCCTTTGGTGCTTAAACGTTGGCAACCAAACATGCAATTCTTGAAAGATGATTTGGCTAGAGTTCCGGTATGGGTTAGGCTGTATAATGTCCCTCTCGAGTATTGGACTATTAAGGGGTTGAGCTGTGTAGCGAGTGCTATTGGAGTCCCCCTTCATGCGGATCATACTACATTGTTGCGAAAAAGGCTTAGTTACGCAAGAGTTTGCATTGAGATAGATGCTTCGAAGACGTTGGTTAAGGAATATGATCTTCGCTGTCCAAATGGGTTATTCATAACAATTTCAGCTGAGTACGAATGGATACCGTCGAAGTGCAGTAATTGCAATGTCTTTGGACACACCACAGCGCTATGTGCTACTAAGAACATTGATAATCTTAAAGTGGTGGCAGAGGGTAAGAGGAATCTAGGAGCTATGAACTCTAAATCTGCGGATAACAAGCAGAATCAGTTTCAGTGGCAGGTAGTTCGTAAACGGAACAAGGGTTCTGTGAGTGGGGAAAATGCTCCCTTGGCATCTAAAGTGGGTAATTGTAATGAGAATGGTTGTTCAACATCTGGTATGCATATGTCTGATTGTAATATGAATGATCATGCGGCATCAGATGTGCGCAATGCTGCTTGTCATGAAGATGAAAATCCTTCCTCTCCTCTTGTCTTGACGAGTTTACGAGAAGACATGAAACAGGAGCAAGCGGCTGCAAGTACTGCTTTAGCTCAAGATATGGACGCAATGGGAGATGATACAGATGAGGAACGAACCGATAAGGAGTTAACGTCAACGATCCTGACAACCCCTCAAACCCTGAATTCCACCGAAAGGGAAACTGTTAATCAGTTAGCTATTAAGGCTATAGACTCTCTAGAGAAAAAGAAAAAGGGTTCAAAAGCCTCTTCAAAGAAGAATCAGAAATCTGGCTCCTCTCCAGGAGGCACGTCAAGGTAATCTTTGTGTTGCTGTTTGTACTCCTCTCTATTTTCCTATGATTATTGGATGTTGGAATATTAGAGGTTTGAATGATCCTATAAAGCATTCAGAATTGCGTCGGCTCATCCATCAAGAGAGGATAGCTCTTTTTGGCTTGGTTGAAACTCGAGTTAAAGACAAGAATAAAGATAATGTTTCTAAACTTCTTATGCGTTCTTGGTCCTTCTTGTATAATTATGATTTCTCTTGTCGTGGTCGTATTTGGGTTTGTTGGAATGCTGATACGGTGAAGGTGGATGTTGTTGGAATGTCAGATCAGGCTATTCATGTTTCTGTCACTATATTAGCTACCAATATCATTTTCAATACTTCAATTATTTATGGAGACAATAGTGCTTCCTTACGTGAGGCATTATGGTCTGATATAGTGAGTCGTAGTGATGGATGGGAGTCAACCCCGTGGATTCTTATGGGTGACTTTAATGCTATCCGCAACCAGTCGGACAGGTTAGGAGGGTCTACTACATGGGCTGGTACTATGGACAGATTGGATACATGTATTCGAGAAGCGAAAGTAGATGATCTTCGGTATTCAGGTATGCATTATACTTGGTCGAACCAATGTCCTGAGAATCTGATTATGCGGAAACTAGATAGAGTGCTTGTCAATGAGAAGTGGAATCTGAACTTCCCCTTATCAGAAGCGAGATTTTTGCCTTCGAGTATGTCAGACCATTCTCCTATGGTGGTAAAGGTTATTGGCAATGATCAGAACATAAAGAAACCATTCAGATTCTTCGATATGTGGATGGATCATGACGAGTTCATGCCCTTGGTGAAGAAGGTATGGGATCAGAATTCGGGGGGTTGTCCAATGTATCAGTTGTGTTGCAAACTAAGAAAGCTAAAGCAGGAATTGAAACTTTTCAACATGGCTCACTTCTCCAACATTTCAGATAGAGTTAAAGATGCAAAAAACGAACTGGATAAGGCTCAACAGGCTCTGCATACAGCGCATGAGAATCCAATTTTGTGCTTGCGAGAAAGGGATGCTGTTCGTAAATACGCTTCTACCGTCAGGGCTGAAGAGAGTTTTTTCAAACAGAAGGCAAGGATACAATGGCTTAGCTTGGGGGATCAGAATACTAGCTACTTTCACAAATCAGTAAATGGAAGACATAATAGAAATAAGCTTCTCTCACTTACAAGGGAGGATGGAGAGGTTGTCGAAGGACACGCGGCAGTCAAATCAGAAGTAATTGCATACTTCCATCGTGTGTTAGGAGTGGATCAGATGCCTAGGGTTCTGAACGAGGAAGTGATGGAATCGGCAATTAACTTGAAACTGTCCTCAACGCAACAGCAAGTACTCGCACAAGATGTAACAAGGGAGGAGATTAAGCATGCTATGTTTAGTTTGAAGAACAACAAAGCCCCTGGTCCAGATGGCTTTAACGCAGGTTTCTTCAAAAGAATGTGGCACATAGTTGGGGAAGATGTAATCAACGCTGTTAGATCCTTCTTTCAGACTCGTAGAATGCTTAAAGAAATGAATGCTACATCCATCTCCCTTATTCCTAAAGTTGCTAATCCTACAAGGTTGACAGATTTTCGTCCTATATCTTGCTGCAATACAGTGTACAAATGCATCGCTAAGATTCTAGCTGGGAGAATCAAAGTTGTTTTGCCATCCTTAGTTGGTCCATATCAGACTGCTTTTATCTCAGGACGGAGAATCAGTGACAACATTCTGTTGTCTCAGGAACTAATGAAAGGCTATCATAAATCTACGGGACCTGCTCGTTGTGCTATGAAAGTTGATCTGATGAAGGCTTACGACTCGGTGCGGTGGGATTTCGTTGACGCTGTGTTAATAAAAATGGGATTCCCTAGAACAGTAATTGATTGGATCATGGTTTGTGTTACATCATGTCAATTCTCTATCAACGTCAATGGTGAGCTTGCAGGTTACTTTCAAGGGGGAAGAGGGCTGAGACAAGGGGATCCATTGTCCCCATATTTGTTTGTCCTATGTATGGAAATCCTTTCGGGGCTATTCTGCAAGATGAGTGCCAACCAAGAATTCAAGTTCCACTGGAGATGCAAGAAGGACAAAATTTCTCATCTTTGTTTTGCTGACGACTTGATGATTTTTAGCAACGGGGATGTAAACTCAATTCGTATGATCAGAACTGTGCTCGCAAAGTTTCAAGACCTATCAGGTCTGTATCCAAATCCAAACAAAAGTGACATCTTCTTGAGCGGTGTGTTAAATGCTGAGAGGGAACAAATTATTCATATTCTTGGGTTTAGAGAGGGGGAGCTCCCTATGAAATATTTGGGAGTTCCTCTTCTCTCGTCCAGACTAAAGGCTGTTTATTGTAAGGGCCTCGTGGATCGAATCACCTCTAAAGTTCGACATTGGACTTGTAGAACACTCTCGTATGCAGGACGGGTACAACTGATTAATTCCGTCTTATTTTCCATACAGGTCTATTGGGCATCTCTCTTTCTCTTACCTGGGCAAGTAATTAAAAATGTGGAGCAAATTATGAAATCCTTTCTTTGGTCAGGTTCAGATATGAGAACTACTGGGGCTAAAGTGGCTTGGGATCAGGTATGTCTTCCAAAAAAGGAGGGGGGGCTAGGAATAAAAAGGATAACAGAATGGAACAAGATTGCTTTGTTGAAACACATTTGGAACCTGTGCAATGACTCAGATGGCTCAATATGGTCTACTTGGATCAGATCCAATCTGTTGCGAGGTAGGAATTTCTGGACAATCAAGACGCCACAGAATTGCTCTTGGGCTTGGGGAAAGATTCTAAAGCTCAGATCCTTAGCATGGCCGAAGATGAAGTACATCATAGGAGATGGAATGACAACCTCTCTATGGTTTGACAATTGGCATCCTCACAGCCCACTCGCGGATTCTTACGGGGAAAGATTTATCTATGATTCAGGTATGGCGAAGAACGCGAGGGTGAAAGTGCTAATTCATAACTCAGAATGGAAAACTCCTACCACCCAAGCTATTGGCTGGCACCCCATTATAGAAGCTATTCCTTCCAATTCTAATCCTAAGATGGGGCAAAAGGATGAGATAGTTTGGTTGGATTCGCCAAATCACAGATTCTCGATCAAAGTAGCTTGGGAACAACTAAGAGGTCATCGTCAGATGGTTGAATGGCATGACATTGTGTGGTTCAAGAATGCTGTTCCAAGACATTCATTTCTTCTATGGATGGCTGTCCAACAGAAACTCACAACTCAAGATAAACTTCATCGGTTTGGTATACATGGTCCCAATAGATGCTCACTTTGTCTCCGCAACAATGAGGATCACAACCACTTGTTCTTTGAATGCTCCTATACTAAAGCGATCTGGCGGGATGTTTGTGACAGATGCGACATTCCAAGAATGACAAAAGGCTGGGATGAATGGATTCGATGGGCCACTGTCTCTTGGCATGGCAAGAGTTTCGTCAATTTTTCTCGAAAACTGAGTTTCGCAGCTACAGTGTATCATGTATGGCAAGAACGGAATGCAAGGATCTTTGCTGGAATGTCTAGAACTTCGAATTTGGTCTTTAATCAAATCGAATATATCATTCGTGATAAGCTTGATTTGATGAGGAATGTCGTACCAACAAATGAAAACAAAAGGATCCAACAAGCTTGGAGGGTGAATACCATAGATTCTTAATTTGTTAGTTAGTTGGTTGTATTGGTTTCCCTAACGAATCTAGTGAGGTTTCAGTTTTATGGTCGGTGGCTAGCTTGTAGCCATCTGTTGTTTTATGTTTCTGTTCTCATTGTAAATCTGGGGTATGCCCCTTATAATGTTTGTATCTTCTTCTTTTAATACATACGTCAACTTACCAAAAAAAAGAAGAACAACAAAGCCCCTGGTCCAGATGGCTTTAACGCAGGTTTCTTCAAAAGAATGTGGCACATAGTTGGGGAAGATGTAATCAACGCTGTTAGATCCTTCTTTCATACTCGTAGACTGCTTAAAGAAATGAATGCTACATCCATTTCCCTTATTCCTAAAGTTGCTAATCCTACAAGGTTGACAGATTTTCGTCCTATATCTTGCTGCAATACAGTGTACAAATGCATCGCTAAGATTCTAGCTGGGAGAATCAAAGTTGTTTTGCCATCCTTAGTTGGTCCATATCAGACTGCTTTTATCTCAGGACGGAGAATCAGTGACAACATTCTGTTGTCTCAGGAACTAATGAAAGGCTATCATAAATCTACGGGACCTGCTCGTTGTGCTATGAAAGTTGATCTGATGAAGGCTTACGACTCGGTGCGGTGGGATTTCGTTGACGCTGTGTTAATAAAAATGGGATTCCCTAGAACAGTAATTGATTGGATCATGGTTTGTGTTACATCATGTCAATTCTCTATCAACGTCAATGGTGAGCTTGCAGGTTACTTTCAAGGGGGAAGAGGGCTGAGACAAGGGGATCCATTGTCCCCATATTTGTTTGTCCTATGTATGGAAATCCTTTCGGGGCTATTCTGCAAGATGAGTGCCAACCAAGAATTCAAGTTCCACTGGAGATGCAAGAAGGACAAAATTTCTCATCTTTGTTTTGCTGACGACTTGATGATTTTTAGCAACGGGGATGTAAACTCAATTCGTATGATCAGAACTGTGCTCGCAAAGTTTCAAGACCTATCAGGTCTGTATCCAAATCCAAACAAAAGTGACATCTTCTTGAGCGGTGTGTTAAATGCTGAGAGGGAACAAATTATTCATATTCTTGGGTTTAGAGAGGGGGAGCTCCCTATGAAATATTTGGGAGTTCCTCTTCTCTCGTCCAGACTAAAGGCTGTTTATTGTAAGGGCCTCGTGGATCGAATCACCTCTAAAGTTTGACATTGGACTTGTAGAACACTCTCGTATGCAGGACGGGTACAACTGATTAATTCAGTCTTATTTTCCATACAGGTCTATTGGGCATCTCTCTTTCTCTTACCTGGGCAAGTAATTAAAAATGTGGAGCAAATTATGAAATCCTTTCTTTGGTCAGGTTCAGATATGAGAACTACTGGGGCTAAAGTGGCTTGGGATCAGGTATGTCTTCCAAAAAAGGAGGGGGGGCTCGGAATAAAAAGGATAACAGAATGGAACAAGATTGCTTTGTTGAAACACATTTGGAACCTGTGCAATGACTCAAATGGCTCAATATGGTCTACTTGGATCAGATCCAATCTGTTGCGAGGTAGGAATTTCTGGACAATCAAGACGCCACAGAATTGCTCTTGGGCTTGGGGAAAGATTCTAAAGCTCAGATCCTTAGCATGGCCGAAGATGAAGTACATCATAGGAGATGGAATGACAACCTCTCTATGGTTTGACAATTGGCATCCTCACAGCCCACTCGCGGATTCTTACGGGGAAAGATTTATCTATGATTCAGGTATGGCCAAGAACGCGAAGGTGAAAGTGCTAATTCATAACTCAGAATGGAAAACTCCTACCACCCAAGCTATTGGCTGGCACCCTATTATAGAAGCTATTCCTTCCAATTCTAATCCTAAGATGGGGCAAAAGGATGAGATAGTTTGGTTGGATTCGCCAAATCACAGATTCTCGATCAAAGTAGCTTGGGAACAACTAAGAGGTCATCGTCAGATGGTTGAATGGCATGACATTGTGTGGTTCAAGAATGCTGTTCCAAGACATTCATTTCTTCTATGGATGGCTGTCCAACAGAAACTCACAACTCAAGATAAACTTCATCGGTTTGGTATACATGGTCCCAATAGATGCTCACTCTGTCTCTGCAACAATGAGGATCACAACCACTTGTTCTTTGAATGCTCCTATACTAAAGCGATCTGGTGGGATGTTTGTGACAGATGCGACATTCCAAGAATGACAAAAGGCTGGGATGAATGGATTCGATGGGCCACTGTCTCTTGGCATGGCAAGAGTTTCGTCAATTTTTCTCGAAAACTGAGTTTCGCAGCTACAGTGTATCATGTATGGCAAGAACGGAATGCAAGGATCTTTGCTGGAATGTCTAGAACTTCGAATTTGGTCTTTAATCAAATCGAATATATCATTCGTGATAAGCTTGATTTGATGAGGAATGTCGTACCAACAAATGAAAACAAAAGGATCCAACAAGCTTGGAGGGTGAATACCATAGATTCTTAATTTGTTAGTTAGTTGGATGTATTGGTTTCCCTAACGAATCTAGTGAGGTTTCAGTTTTATGGTCGGTGGCTAGCGTGTAGCAATCTGTTGTTTTATGTTTCTGTTCTCATTGTAAATCTGGGGTATGCCCCTTATAATGTTTGTATCTTCTTCTTTTAATACATACGTCAACTTACCAAAAAAAAAAAAAGTCTTTCAAAAAGACATTTATTGGTTTTTGTCACAGAAAACTAAACAAGGGAAAATTGGATCAAATCAACTCAGAATTAGCTCAGATGTGTGACTATGATTACTGGGGTCCTAAGCACACCAAATATTGATTTTTGAGTCAATTAGATACCGTTTGCTTTGGGTTTCAAATTAGGGTCTAATGAGGTTTGATTCATAATGTTTTTCCGTCAGTATATCAAACTCGAGTTTCAACCACACCAAAAAGAGTTATCCTCTCCTGATGGATGAGACGACGCAATGCTGAATGCTTTATAGGATCATTCAAACCTCTAACATTCCAACATCCAATAATCATAGGAAAATAGAGAGGAGTACAAACAGCAGCACAAAGGTTACCTTGACTTGCCTCCCGGAGAGGAGCTAGATTTCTTATTCTTCTTTGAAGAGGCTTTTGAAACCTTTTTCTTTTTCTCTAGAGAGTCTCTAGCCTTAATAGCTAATTGATTAACAAATTCCCTTTTGGTGGAATTCAGGGTTTGAGGAGTTGTCAGGATCGTTGACATCAACTCCTTATCGGTTTGTTCCCCATCTGTATCACCTCTCATTGCGTCCATATCTTGATCTAAAGCAGTACTTGTAGCCCCTTGCTCCTGCTTCATGTCTTCTCGTAAACTCTTTAAGATAAGAGGAGAGGAAGGATTTTCATCTTCATAACAATCAGCATTGCGCACATCTGATGTCGCATTATCATTCATATTACAATCAGACATATGTATACCAGATGTTGAACAACCATTCTCATTACAATTACCCACTTTAGATGCCAATGGATCATTCTCACCACTCACAGAACCCTTCTTTCGTTTACCAACTACCTGCCACTGAAACTGATTCTGCTTGTTATCCGCAGCTTTAGAGTTCATAGCTCCTACATTCCTCTTACCCTCTGCCACCACTTTAAGATTATCAATGTTATTAGTGGCACATAGCGCTGTGGTGTGTCCAAAGACATTGCAATTACTGCACTTCGACGGTATCCATTTGTACTCAGCTGAAATTGTTATGAATAACCCATTTGGACAGCGAAGGTCATATTCCTTAACCAGCGTCTTCGAAGCATCTATCTCAACGCAAACTCTTGCGTAACTAAGCCTTTTACACAACAATGTAGTATGATCCGTATTAAGGGGGACTCCAATAGCACTCGCTACACAGCTCAACCCCTTAATAGTCCAATACTCGAGAGGGACATTATACAGCCTTACCCATACCGGAACTCTTGCCAAATCATCTTTCAAAAATTGCATGTTCGGTTGCCAACGTTTAAGCATCAAAGGCCTGTTTGCCATGTGCCATGGGGCTCTTTCCAGCACATTAGTGGCATGATCGACAGAATCAAAAGTGAAGAGGAAGAAACCATTATCCGAAGATAAAACTTCTGAAAGACCGTAGGAGCCCCATATTCTTTTGGCAATAGAATTAACAACGGGATACGGTAATTTTTGCCCCACAAAATGACCAACTAGGGTGGATTTCCAAAGTTCGCAGCCATCTTCAAACACATCAAGTGGAGGAGCTACTGTCACACGACCATCAATCATAGCGGGGGGAGTAAAGTGCAGATTACGGACTGAATTAATACCAAGGGTCTTGCTACCCTCATTGTCATCAACATCAGAACCCTTCAGAGCATTTAAAAAATTCAATTTGGGTCTAAGGTTTAGCTGTTCTTGTTGCTGAGACCCTACCTTCACCTCATCAACTTTAGAACCCAACACATGGTTCATTTCTGGAACAACATTAGAAGCTTGGACATTAGAGTGTTTCTCTATGCTAACATCAGAATCAGCTTGAAACTGAGAAATCCTCATCTCATGGCTATTCAACATATCTTGCAGTTCTAATCTTAATATATATACAGACTTAACTTGATTGTGTTGTTCAATGTTAGAGATAACCATTGGAACATTTTCCACAGAAGAACATAGAGACATTATGGCAGCATACAAATACTAGAGAGAACAAAATTCGAAGAAGAGAAACTGAGTCTAAAAAGCAACCTAAACAACAACCTAATCTCATAAACAACAAGATTCAGTTTAGTTCATGAAGGAAGAAGAGAATTACATAATTACGAGGCCAGTATCTCCCAGCACACTGATTGTAACGATGATCCGTTCGGTTAAGATGTAGAACAGGTTCTGAAGAACAACATACTAAAAAATGGTAACGATCCAACGATGAATAAAGGAGATCAAGCTACGACAACACCACTCTGAAACTAGCAAAAAAATGAAACTTTCCAAAGAGCTGTGATTTAATCTTCAAGTATGGCAAGGGCCTTCATGTCTATGACAGCCATAAGAGAAACCATGAAGAAAACCCATTCACTCTGCTGCAACTTCAACACTTCTCCATAGTTCCAAAACTGATAATGCAGAATAGTAGAAACACAGATCCGTTCGGTCAATGTTGAGAGAAGGTTGGAATGAACAACATAGTAAAAAATGAGAACGATCCAACGGTGGACGGAATAGATGTAGCTCCGACAGCACCACACTCTCTCTCCTTCTCTCTTGCTGATTTAATTACTTTCCATCCTAAGTTAGGAAAAGCATTAAATAGTCCTCCCCTCTTTAGGAATAAGATATGGCCAACTTCCTTACTTAATTAGGAGAATAAATTGCTAACTTTTTATCCTTGTAGCATTAGGAAAAATAACAAGCCTAACAAGGCTGGTATTGGGTTGGACATATCAACCCCTTGTTCCACACGAATTGGGCTCTTCTTGGACCTGAACTAGATGAATTAAAGGCTATGCTTCATGCTCCTTAAATGTCTCAAGCCCTTCTAGGTCCATTTTACTCCATATGTTCTGAACAAGCCCATTCAATGCTTCTTTAAGCTTCTTTTCCCTAGCTCTTGTGATTGGCCCAATTAGCACCTCTAATGGGTCGTTGGCATGATTACACTTGGTGTAGGGCTGATCCGCATCACTTTTTATATCTTAGAAAATCCTAGTCTCTATTTTACAAAATAGTCCTCACTTAAATAGACAGTTTACATTTAAGTACTTCAATAACTATTTTCCAAAAAAAGAAGAAATAACCTTGCATGAAATCTTCAAGATTTGACTTAAAGCAGCTTAATTTGCCTAAATAAAAACTTAGATGGTGGTATCGATGCTTTGGAATGCAATTTGTACTCGTTTCTTCACAAAACCTGTTTGTTGATAAAATTCAGTTGTCATCTTTGAAAACTCATATCTCCCTCATATGACATTGTATTTGGCTGAAATTTGGTACGTTGATAGATCTTTGAGTAAAAAATCCAACAGAATTGAGTTTGCATCAAATGGAGTTCTTTAGGTCAAGATATTCAAGTCGAAATGACCGAAGGTCAACACTAGCAAATTGCAAGATTTGATTTTGAAGGCTGTGATTTCCATGCTCTTCCTTATTTTATTTTCTTGCCTTAGATTTCCAGAAAGGTATGGATCTTATATTTTTAATGCAACTGGAATCACTTCATTTTGACCTCTAGAACTTACGCTCTGCACAAAACATTGACTGAAGGTCAAATCTGCCAATTACCTCCAATTTACTCCTTTTTGCATCTTTCATACAAAAATGCCTTCAAAATATAAAACAAGGAATGTCAAGGCATTATATATAAAAAACACAGGCAAAACACTAGTTAAATGTGAGTGAAACTATCGAATAATATGGTTGCATCAAATACCCCCACACGTAGCTCTTGCTCGTCCTCGAGAAAGGATAAATAAAATCAAATTGAAATTAAATTAAATTAAATCACTATAACTAATCTCTTAATCTCCCATCAATATCCAAGAATATATGCATTATAAACAAGAATACAATCAAGAAGGATAAAGAGTATTATAGATTTTCATGAATTCATTTACATGCAAACTTCAAAACTCAATCAATCATTGGGATTTAAATGAAATCTATGTCATGCCAATGTAATAGGTCCTCTCATTGATATACACTCCAACACTCAAGTGTTTAGGGCTTTTGTATTTAAATCTCTCAAATTCAATTAATGAATATGTTCTACCATAAGCTTGCTCTTCAATCTCATCTCCATTACTAAAATATTTCAAGTAATGCATGAATCAAAAGGTCTGATTTTCTAGTTGTAATGGGGCTAAGGTTAAGGTGAGGTAAAAGAAAGTAAAAGGAAATGTTCAAACCAAAGAAAGTAGAGCATTTTGAAAAATAACATTTCAAACAAGATATTCCATCAAAACACATAAATTTTCCATAGTTAAGCACCAATGCTTAACTTCTTTTGATTTCAAGCTCCATCAACATAGAATCTTAAGAACACAAAAGGATACTTTTCTTTTCTATTCTTTTCCTTTTCTTTTTCTTTTTCTTTTTTTTTCTCACCTTTGACAACTTTGCCCATCTTTCCATCAAGCATCATTTCTTCTTTCTTTTCATATAATTTTCAACTATAATTCCATGAGATGTCACAAGTATATGCTCTACTAATCCTTGGCCAGGGGAAAAGAGGAAAACATATAAAAAGTTAAGGCTTAAACATGGATAAACAAGCTTAAAAGGGGATTACTAAGGATAATATGCTTTAGGTTGGCTTTTTGGCTCAAGTTGTTAAAATTCCTAATGCCTTTATCATCTTCATGTATATATGTAATCTCAACAGGATATGAAGCGAGTTCTAGAGATACATATCGTTGAAAGAATGCACAATCAAAGAATATAATGTTGAATGCTCAAAAGCTTTCATTGGTATAACACTATAAAGTCAAATGACATATTTTCAAAAGTCAATCCCTAAACCAATTAAACGTTAAAACTTGCATGCACACTCATTCATTCGATTTATATCTTCATCTATCTCAATTAATTCTCATACATAATACTCATATTCTCATAAACCAATGGGAGTTCAAAATGATCAAACATAGATTTTTTTAAAAAAACAAATAACAAAGAAAATCAAAATTCTCTTAATATCCCCACACTTTAAACACAACATTGTGCTCAATGTTGAAATAAAAGAAAAGGAATATAAAAGAATGACAAAAGTAAAATAAAATACAAAAAAAAAGATAAGGAAAAAAAAAACAAATCTGATTTTTGTTTCTTTTGTGCTGGGTTGCTTCCTAGTACTCGCTTTTGTTTTATGTCATTGGCTCGACATGTGGCATGTTTATTCTTCAAAGATTGGTTTAGCTAACTCCACAGAAGCGGTGAGTTCTGGCGTCCAACCTTCATAGAAAGGTTTCAAGCGATGCCCTTTGATCTTAAGCACTTTGTTTGTTTCTAAACTCATAATTTCCACTGTACCATAAGGAAAAACATTAGAAATGACAAAGGGTCCAATCCAACAAGAGCGCAACTTTCCAGGAAAAACATTAGAAACGCGAATGATAAAGGAGGACTTTGTCTCCAACATGAAACTCTTTTCTCGTAATCATTAAGTTATGAAGACTCTTAGTCTTTTCCTTGTAAATCCTTGCATTCTCATAAGCATCATTTCGTATCTCTGCCAACGTGATTCCAGTTTTTTGGGCACCAAAAGGATAGGCGCCACCCATTTACTGTTCGTGATGGGGTAAATGACTCATGCATCATGGGGGAAAGTTTGCAAAGCTTGGAAAGCCAATGATGATTCATGCATGTTTTCGGGAACACATATATATGCCTCTCCATCTCTTCTATCTCAATAAAATCATAGCCACAACTCAAAGCCATACTTAATCTGTTCTCACAGTCATAATCAAAAATTTGCTGCACACATTTATCAACTTGGTCATAGCATGTGATAGAATAAACAATATTGTAAGGATATTTCATTGCATCATGAAAATTAAATTCAATTTTTTCATCTCGTACCTCCATATACAAAGTATCCTTATCACAATCAATCTTTGTATTGGCAGTTTTTTCAAGATTGATCTCCCAAACAATATAGGAGTGTTGTTTGATGAATCACAAGAGTCATGTTTCATATCAAGAATATAAAAGTTGCATGGAATAACCAAACTATCAATCTTGACTAGGACATCTTCTATTACACCAAGTGGATAAACAAAACTACAATCCACAAGTTGTATTACAATACTAGTTTTATTCAAAGGCTTCAAGCTAAAATAATCATAAACATGTTTAGGCATAACACTAATGGATGCACCTAAATCGCATAAAGCCCTTTTAAAACTAGCATTACCAATAACACATGGGATAAACATACCTTGGTCCTTTTACTTCAAAGGCATATTCTGTTGAACAACAGCAGATACAACTTCCAAGTTAAAATTACCAGCAATCAAGTAAGCATCAACTGCTTTACCGTATAACAGTTCCTTGAGCAGATGTGATTGCAAATCTTCTACTGCCAAAGAATCTCATTTGTGGCCTTTTAGCTTGTAGGCTCTTCCGGTGGTTCATAATTCATTCAAGAATTTGACATACTTGGGAATTTGCTTGATAGCATCAATCAAAGGAATGTTGAGTTCCATTTTCTTAAAAAGTTCTAAAATCTCTCTTTTTTTTGTTCTCTTTCTTGGACCTAGAAGAACTCACAAGAAAGGGGGGAATTATCTTAAAACTGGAATTCATTGAATTAGGACTTACCTTCGGAGTAATGGTCATTGTTTCAATTTAAGAAGGAGGAGGATGTTTCTTCTGTATACTCAATTCGGTTTCTATCTCCTCTTCTTTCTCCATCTCAATTTGTTTCGACCTTTGCTCTTTAAATTCTTTCCCACTTCGCAGCATGATCGCACTAACATTCTCTTTTGGATTCAATGCTTGGGAGGGCAATTTTCCATTCATTTGTGCTTCCAATTTCCCTACATTTGAAGCTATTTGCCCTATTTACTTCTCTAAGTTGTGAATACTTGACCTTGTTTCCTGTTGAAAAGAAATAACATTTTGTTGCAAAGTGACAATGTTAGAAGCCAAAGTTTTCATCATCTCATGAAGATCATCACTGGATGACGACCCATAACATTGGAGTTTGTGAATGAAGGGGGCTGCCTCGCTTGATAATTCTGTTGGGGCTGAAATCCATGGGAATGGAACTATTGGCCTTGATTGCCTTGTTGAGGCAGGTTCTCATAATGTAAGTTGGGATGATCTCTCCATCAGGGATTGTATGTGTGGTAAAAGGAATCATACTTACGCTGACGTTGTCCATTGAATGCTCCATCAAACGCATTAGCTTGTTCAATGTAATCTTCTTGCATTGTTGGGCACATATCCGAACCATGTCCTTGTAAAGAGCATATGCTACAGACTTTCAGCTGCTGTACATTTTCACAAGCCAAAGAATGCACAAGAGAAGTAAGATCATTAACTTTATTCTCAAGGTTAGAAATACTCAAGAAAACTTAAAAGAAACCAACTACACAAGAGATCGAAAACAATGCAAATTGTACAAAAATCCTACGCTAGAAAACTAAAACTGCCTAAAAACCCTAGAAAATAGCAAAATTTGGCCTTGATAGGTGGGGCAAGTAGCCAAAGGCAACTAGTCCTGTTCAGAACGTCGTTTCCCTTCAGGAAACAAAAGGCCGATACATAATTCCACCAAAAAATCTGTTATGAACAGTACCGGTGCCATAAATGAACAGTACTACAGCAAGTAAAAATTCTATTTCTTTTTTTTTAAGAAAAATAAATAACAATCACAGCAAATAAAAACACAAGAATCAACTAAAATTACTTCCCCGGCAACGACACCAAAATTTGTTGTGATGTCATGGTCGTACAAATTAATTATCTTAGCTTAAACACAACACACAAGATAGTATAGAGCAAGCAAGGGGTCGATCCCACAAGGAAGGTTCAAGTCAAATTTTTATGCTAGATGATATGCAATTTGGGGTGGGGGGTTTGGATGTTATCTAGGCTAAAGCAAAAGAAAACAGAAAACTATCAAGCGAAATTAAATAAAATCAGAAAATTATTAAAAGAACAAACCTATGGAAATCAGAACTGATCATGGAAACAAAAACATCAATTTATATTCTGAATAGAGAGAGCTTCGCAAATAGCAATCCACAAAATAAAAGAAAATCGTGGGATAGCATGTTTATGCCAAACAAGTTTCCACCGCTCCTTTTTTTTTTAGTAAGTTGACATACGTATAAAAGAAAAGAAGGTACAAAGATTATAAGGAGCGTACCCCAAATTTACGATGTAAACAAAAATCTTAAAAACAAAATTTGACCATAAGAAGGCCACCAAACAGAAAACCAAAATCCAGCTAGACTAGCTAGAGAAAACAGTAAAACCAACCAAATATCAGTTTAAGATTCTATGTTATTCATCTTCCAAGCTCTTTGGATCCTAATGTTTTCATCAGTTGCTGGAACGTTTCTCATCAGATCGAGCTTGTCACGAATGATCCCTTTGATTTGATCAAAGACCAAATTCGAATTTCTAGACATACCTGCTGATACGATCTAGGCAAGGAAAAAACAATTTGATTCGGATTCTGTCATAAAATGCGCAATTGTCCAGTTCTACGGCAACAATCATAATTCGCAATCCGGCCGTTGGATTGGGCTGAAATTTTATGTGGAGTCTCCTGACATGGTTTACTACCTTGGGTAAACCTTCAGGTCAATCGAAGTTCGGGAAGGGGTTGCAATACAGGTCCACAAAGACTGTACGAATTTTGTTATTTACTTTCTTTTGACTTGTGAAAATGATTCATTAATATTTCAGAATTCTTTTCTTATAAGGATTTTTTATCCATCCTAGCTACACAAGAAAGAAGGGCTGGTGGTATTTAATAACAAATCAATTATTTTTATTATTTTCTTTCATGTTTGGGTTTAATTAGAACTTTGTTTTGAGCTAGAATCCAAGGCTTGTTTGGATCAGGATATAAGGCTTTTCAGTTTAGGGTTTTTGGGTCAGTTCAGCTCACAATGATAGATCCATTAGGGTTACTTTTAAGAACTATTTAAACACATGTAACCTAAATTTCGGCAGCTTTGATGATTATTACTTCTGAATTTTTCAGTTTTAACGTGTGAGAATGATTCTTGCATTCTTCAGTTCTTAAACAAACTGAATCTGACTTATCAAAGATTAATTGGCTTCATGGCGTCATTTTATTCATTTCAATAGTGTTGGTGCCTTGGGACAGGTTTCCATTGTGTCACACTCCTATCAGACCTACTTCAACTTTCCAGGATCAGATCTCAATATTGATTGTGGGTTGCGTGATCACGAGATTTGCATTCTACGTCACAATCCGAATCTGATTATTTTTTCCTTACCCGGATCGTATCACCTGCAAAGATCCTTGCATTCTGTTCTTGCCAAACACAATACACCATAGCTGCGAAACCTAGTTTATGAGAAATGTTTTTGAAAGTTTTACCTTTTCAAGTGACAGAAACCCATCTAATTGATCCCAGTTTTTCCTCATTCTAGGAATGTTGCATCTGTCACAAACATCCCACCATATCGCTTCAGAATAAGAGCATTCAAAGAACATGATGAGGATCAGCCCAACACTAAGCATAATCATGCCAACGATCCATTGGAGATGCCAATTGAGCCAATTACAAGAGCTAGGGCAAAGAAGCTTAAAGAAGCATTGAATGAGCTTATTCAAAACATATGGAGCAAAATGTACCTAGAGGGGCTTGGGATATTTAAGGAGTATGAAGGACACCCTTTAATTCAACTAATTCAGGTCCAAGAAGAGCCCAATTCGTGTGGAATAAGGGGCTAATGTGTCCAGCCCAATACCAGCCTTGTTAGGCTTGTTTTTTCCTAATGCTACAAGGATAGAAAGTCAGCAATTTGTTCTCCTAATTAAGTAAGGAAATTGGCAATATCTTATTCCTAAAGAGGAGAGGATTATTAAATGCTTTTCCTAACTTAGGAAAGAAAGTAATTAAATTAGCAACAAAGAAGAAAATTTACAATTAAACCCTAATGGACCCCTTTATGTGGACCTATATGAGGTCCACTTACAATTAAACCCAAATATAACCCAAAACATAAAGAACTAAGAATAAAATAAAGTCTGATAATGTTGCCGAATATAACAAAGAAAATAAAAGCTAAATAATTTGATTTCCCCTAGTTGATAAGTTTTTATAGATGAGTAAACCTTCCTTACATGTTTAGGACTAGTTGCAGCCACTATAAGTCCCTTGTAGACTAGAAAAACCTGATGTGATTTGGATTCCTTTGCTGCTGCCCTTTTAGTTACTTGAATAGCTTGGATTCCTTTATATAACTTGGACAAATAATAAGGCTAATTTCCCCCTTTTTTTTTTGCTAATATAATTGCTTTCCTTGCTTGTTTAGAAGAATAAATTGCTGACTTTCTATCCTTGTAACATTATGAAAAACAAGTCTAACAAGGTTGTTATGGGGCCGGACATCAACCCTTTGATCCATATAAATTGGGCTCTTCTTATACTTGGATTAGATGAATTAGAGGTTGTCCCTCATGCTCCCTAGGCGTCCCGAGCTCCTCTCGGTCCATCTTCCTCCATATGTTCTGAACAAGCTCATTCAATACCTCATTTAAGCTTTGCCCTAGCTCTTATAATTGGTCCATTTGGCAGCTCCAATGGGTCTTTAACATGATTAAACTTGGTGTTAGATTGATCCTCATCAGGAATCTCCCAAATACTCTTACCACACAACAAATAAGAAGATGTCCAGGATGACCATATAAAATTGTTCAGGTCACAAATAAGAAGATCTCCTAAATACTCTTAACCATGGCTGCCCAGTTCCACATCTCTAGATTTTTGACACTCAAACCCCCTTTCCTCCTGAGGCAAACAAACTGTATCTCAAGCAATTTTACATTAGCAAAATAAAGATCACTACCTTTCCATAAAAAAACCTCAATGAAAAGGTTATTTTCGCAATAACAACAACCTTAGGAAGAATGAAAAGAGAAGACCAATACTCCTTAATAGAGAAGAGGATGGAATTGAGAAGTTAAATTATATCCGCATAAGAAAGATAGTGAGTGGTTTAACTAACTCCTAGCTTTAGCCATGATTCGCTCCATAAGAATTAAACAATAATAAGAAGATGGCTTTGTAGTAATAATAGGAACACCAAGATATATAACTGGTAATTTCCCTTCCCTGTAGTCGAGAGCACCAAGAAGCTGCAATTTAGTATTCGGCTTAACACCACACAAGAACATACTACTCTTATGAAGATTTGGAGATAAACCTGAAGCAACCCGAAATTGATCAAGGTAATTCCCAACCAATAAAACCGAGGCCACCTCTACTATATAAAAGATCATCAAATCATCAGCGAAGCATAAAATGAGTAATTTCCTCCCCCTCACAACACTGATGAAACCTGAAATCATTATGTCTAGCCATCTGGCCCATCAAACCCAATAGCACTTCCATAGCAAGAACAAACAAGTAGTTGAGACAAAGAAACCATGAAGAAGCCAACAAAGAAACCAATAAAGGTCACCCTGTCTTAACCCTCCAGAACAAACAAAAAAATCATGAAGTTCTACATTGATAGAGAACGAAAATCTAATAGTTGAGACACATTCAACAATCCAATTAACCATACGAGAAGAAAGCCAATAGCCCAAAGAATAGCCAATAAGAAATCTCATCTCATCGAATCTTAAGCTTTTATTAGATCCACTTTCAAAGAGCACCTATGAGACCCCTCATTTCTATAATAATTATGAAGAAGCTCTTGAGAAAGTAAAATATTATCACTAATATTTCTCCTATCAAGAAAAGCTTATTGAAAATGCCCAACCAGATCCGAGAGCACTCATTTGATTCTACTAGCTATGAGTTTGGCAATGCAAATGTAAATGGTACTACAACAATAGATAGGCCTAAAGTCCTTAACCTTGGATGGGTTGGGAACTTTAGGGATTAATGATATAGTTGTAGCATTTTACCTTCTTAAGAAGCCGGCCTAAAGTGAAGAAAGACCTAATAGCATTAATAGTATATGAACTAACAATACTTCAAGCTTTCTTAAAGAAACCTACACCGAAACCATTCATACTGGGAGCCTTATTATCCTAAAAAGAGAAGAGGGTCTTCTAAATTTCTTCATCAATAAAAGGAATGTCAATAATCATACTTTGAGAGCGAGATAGTCTTCAAAGGAGTGCCCCATAAAGAATAGAAAAATCAAAAACCAAATTAAAATTCGAAACCCCCCCCTCCCCCAAAAGCTTATCAAAGTAACTCACAATAGTATCCTTAACCTCCATAGCATCTATAAAACACATCCCATTTTCATCATGAATAGAGAGGATTTTGTTATGGTTGTGATGACCTTTCACCGAATTGAAGAAGAATTTCAAATTTTTATCCCTCAGATTCAACCATTGTAGCCATGACTTTTGCCTAAAAAAGCTTTCCTCGGCTTCAGCAAGCCTCACATGCTCATTTACAAGAATAGGCTCAGCTCTATGGATCTCTAAATTTGAAGGATTTGTTTGCATCCGATGAGCCTCTTCCATCGGCCTCTTAGCCACAAACATCCTATCCAAAATCTTAGCAAAGTACTTTTTATTAAAGTCTCTCAAAACCCCGTTGATATTTTTCAACTTGTTGCACGAAATAAACATAGGAGAGCCCATGACCTCCTTACCTCAGGCCTCGGTAATCAGGGGAAGAAAAAGAGCATGATCAGCCCAAAAATCAAAGAACTTGAATGGAATCTTCCTGGAACTCACCATCTTTACTAATATAGGAGAGTGATTTGAGATAACAAATAGAAGAAAGCAAGTTTTTCAACCCGTCAAATCACAATTCCATTTGGCATTAACAAGAACCCGATCCAACTTCTTCAGGATAGTGTTGTTACATTGCTAATTAGTCCAAGTGAATCTAGAACCCGTGAATCTAAGATCTTCTAGACATGAATGAATCACACAATTGTTGAGGTCATTTTGCCACCCCGACCATAACATAGTGCCACCGCCCCTCTCATCGAGAGATTGAATAGCATTAAAATCTCATAAAAGAATCCATATAATAGTCTCCCAGGTAATACTATAGTTAACAATATCAGTCCAAAAGAGCCTCTTGTTTAGACGGACAATTATCTCCATATATAAAGAAAGCATTGAAGGAAACGTTTGATCCCACCATAGGAAACCTTCAACACATCCAAATACGACCACCATTAGATTGATCATACTTAAACAAGTAAGACCAGTTCTAAAAAAGAAGTCTATCTTTATTCACCTCTCTAACCTGAGTTTCAATTAAGCCAAAAAGAGCTACCGAATGCTTTTGTACAAGACAACAAAAAGCTGAATGTTTTAAGGGATCATTCAAATCTCTAATATTCCAACATCCGATAAACACAGTAAACAAAATAATAGGATGCCAAAATTACCTTGAATTTACCCCTCACAATGAGCCTGACTTCCTTTTATTATTATAACATTGTCAACTTCCATTTCCATACACTCTTCATAATTGGACAAAGAATCTTGGCAAGGTAAAACACTTGTGCTCATGCAAATTGCTGGATCAACGTTCCTTTATGGAAAAGTATCACATATACTCCTCTCAATGTTCACCGCTTCTCTGCTTGGACAATTCGAGATGCAATCTACAACCTGATTCTCCTTTTTCGTTCAATAATTGTGTCCTTTCACCTACACTAGAGCAACTAGACATGGTCTTTTGATTGTCTTTCTTTCTCTTTCCAACCTTGATATGAACCACCCCAGAAACACCACCAAGGACCCATTACATGTTTCATCCTCGTAATCACGTGGTCACGCAACCCACAATCAAGATTGAGATCTGATACCGGAAAGCTGAAAAAGGTATAATAGGAGTGTGACAAAATGGAAACCTGTCCCAATGCACCGACTAGGGGTGAGCATTTTCGGTTTGGTTTTTATCTAAAAAAATAACCAAAATAAAATTTTGAAAACTTAAAACTTCAAACCGGAACAGTTTCAAACCAACCAGTTTCGATTTGTTTTTTAACAGAAAAACCAGAAAACCTGTATTATTTTTTTTTGGGCCTTTTTGGGCTTTATGATGGGTTTCTAATGTGTTTTCTGATGGGCTTGTAATTAATGTTAATATTATCTAATTTTGTTACAAAATTTTATAATATATTTAATATTTTGTCACTAAATATTCATTTATATTAAATTATTAGTGCTAATGTTAATATTTAATATGTTTAATATGTTGCAAGTCTTTCTAATATTTTGTTGGATCGTTACCATTTTTGAGTATGTTGTTCTTCAGAACCTACTCTACATCTTGACCGAACGGATTATTGTTACAGTCAGTGTGCTGGGAGATATTGGCCTCATTATCTTCTTCCTTCATGAACTAATCTGCATCTTGTTGTTTATGAGATTAGGTTGCTGTTATTTCTGAGCTTAGGTTGCTTCTTGGACTCAGTTTATCTTCTTAGAATTTTGTTCTCTCCAGTATTTGTGTGCTACCATAATGTCTCTATGTTCTTCTGTGGAAAATGTTCCAATGGTTAGCTCTAACATTGAACAACACAATCAAGTTAAGTCTGGACATACATTAAGATTAGAACTGCAAGATATGTTGAATAGCCATGGGATGAGGATTTCTCAGTTTCAAGTTGATTCTGATGTTACCATAGAGAAACACTCTCCTGTCCAAGCTTCTAATGTTGTTCCAGAAATGAACCATGTGTTGAGTTCTAAAGATGATGAGGTGAAGGTAGGGTCTCATCAACAAGAACAACTAAAATTTAGACCGAAACTGAATTTTTTAAATGCTTTGAAGGGTTCTGATGTTGCTGACAATGAGGGTAGCAAGACCCTTGGCAAACAGGCCTTTGGTGCTTAAACGTTGGCAACCAAACATGCAATTTTTGAAAGATGATTTGGCCAGAGTTCCGGTATGGGTTAGGCTGTATAATGTCCCTCTCGAGTATTGGACTATTAAGGGGTTTAGCTGTGTAGCGAGTGCTATTGGAGTCCCCCTTCATGCGGATCATACTACATTGTTGCGAAAAAGGCTTAGTTACGCAAGAGTTTGCGTTGAGATAGATGCTTCGAAGGCGTTGGTTAAGGAATATGATCTTCGCTGTCCAAATGGGTTATTCATAACAATTTCAGCTGAGTACGAATGGATACCGTCGAAGTGCAGTAATTGCAATGTCTTTGGACACAACACAGCGCTATGTGCTACTAAGAACATTGATAATCTTAAAGTGGTGGCAGAGGGTAAGAGGAATCTAGGAGCTATGAACTCTAAATCTGCGGATAACAAGCAGAATCAGTTTCAGTGGCAGGTAGTTAGTAAACGGAACAAGGGTTCTGTGAGTGGGGAGAATGCTCCCTTGGCATCTAAAGTGGGTAATTGTAATGAGAATGGTTGTTCAACATCTGGTATGCATATGTCTGATTGTAATATGAATGATCATGCGGCATCAGATGTGCGCAATGCTGCTTGTCATGAAGATGAAAATCCTTCCTCTCCTCTTGTCTTGACGAGTTTACGAGAAGACATGAAACAGGAGCAAGCGGCTGCAAGTACTGCTTTAGATCAAGATATGGACGCAATGGGAGCTGATACAGATGGGGAACGAACCGATAAGGAGTTAACGTCAACGATCCTGACAACCCCTAAAACCCTGAATTCCACCGAAAGGGAAACTGTTAATCAGTTAGCTATTAAGGCTATAGACTCTCTAGAGAAAAAGAAAAAGGGTTCAAAAGCCTCTTCAAAGAAGAATCAGAAATCTGGCTCCTCTCCAGGAGGCACGTCAAGGTAATCTTTGTGTTGCTGTTTGTACTCCTCTCTATTTTCCTATGATTATTGGATGTTGGAATATTAGAGGTTTGAATGATCCTATAAAGCATTCAGAATTGTGTCGGCTCATCCATCAAGAGAGGATAGCTCTTTTTGGCTTGGTTGAAACTCGAGTTAAAGACAAGAATAAAGATAATGTTTCTAAACTTCTTATGCGTTCTTAGTCCTTCTTGTATAATTATGATTTCTCTTGTCGTGGTCGTATTTGGGTTTGTTGGAATGCTGATACGGTGAAGGTGGATGTTGTTGGAATGTCAGATCAGGCTATTCATGTTTCTGTCACTATATTAGCTACCAATATCATTTTCAATACTTCAATTATTTATGGAGACAATAGTGCTTCCTTACGTGAGGCATTATGGTCTGATATAGTGAGTCGTAGTGATGGATGGGAGTCAACCCCGTGGATTCTTATGGGTGACTTTAATGCTATCCGCAACCAGTCGGACAGGTTAGGAGGGTCTACTACATGGGCTGGTACTATGGACAGATTGGATACATGTATTCGAGAAGCGAAAGTAGATGATCTTCGGTATTCAGGTATGCATTATACTTGGTCGAACCAATGTCCTGAGAATCTGATTATGCGGAAACTAGATAGAGTGCTTGTCAATGAGAAGTGGAATCTGAACTTCCCCTTATCAGAAGCGAGATTTTTGCCTTCGAGTATGTCAGACCATTCTCCTATGGTGGTAAAGGTTATTGGCAATGATCAGAACATAAAGAAACCATTCAGATTCTTCGATATGTGGATGGATCATGACGAGTTCATGCCCTTGGTGAAGAAGGTATGGGATCAGAATTCGGGGGGTTGTCCAATGTATCAGCTGTGTTGCAAACTAAGAAAGCTAAAGCAGGAATTGAAACTTTTCAACATGGCTCACTTCTCCAACATTTCAGATAGAGTTAAAGATGCAAAAAACAAAATGGATAAGGCTCAACAGGCTCTGCATACAGCGCATGAGAATCCAATTTTGTGCATGCGAGAAAGGGATGCTGTTCGTAAATACGCTTCTACCGTCAGGGCTGAAGAGAGTTTTTTCAAACAGAAGGCAAGGATACAATGGCTTAGCTTGGGGGATCAGAATACTAGCTACTTTCACAAATCAGTAAATGGAAGACAGAATAGAAATAAGCTTCTATCACTTACAAGGGAGGATGGAGAGGTTGTCGAAGGACACGCGACAGTCAAATCAGAAGTAATTGCATACTTCCATCGTGTGTTAGGAGTGGATCAGATGCCTAGGGTTCTGAACGAGGAAGTGATGGAATCGGCAATTAACTTGAAACTGTCCTCAACGCAACAGCAAGTACTCGCACATGATGTAACAAGGGAGGAGATTAAGCATGCTATGTTTAGTTTGAAGAAGAACAAAGCCCCTGGTCCAGATGGCTTTAACGCAGGTTTCTTCAAAAGAATGTGGCACATAGTTGGGGAAGATGTAATCAACGCTGTTAGATCCTTCTTTCAGACTCGTAGACTGCTTAAAGAAATGAATGCTACATCCATTTCCCTTATTCCTAAAGTTGCTAATCCTACAAGGTTGACAGATTTTCGTCCTATATCTTGCTGCAATACAGTGTACAAATGCATCGCTAAGATTCTAGCTGGGAGAATCAAAGTTGTTTTGCCATCCTTAGTTGGTCCATATCAGACTGCTTTTATCTCAGGACGGAGAATCAGTGACAACATTCTGTTGTCTCAGGAACTAATGAAAGGCTATCATAAATCTACGGGACCTGCTCGTTGTGCTATGAAAGTTGATCTGATGAAGGCTTACGACTCGGTGCGGTGGGATTTCATTGACGCTGTGTTAATAAAAATGGGATTCCCTAGAACAGTAATTGATTGGATCATGGTTTGTGTTACATCATGTCAATTCTCTATCAACGTCAATGGTGAGCTTGCAGGTTACTTTCAAGGGGGAAGAGGGCTGAGACAAGGGGATCCACTATCCCCATATTTGTTTGTCCTATGTATGGAAATCCTTTCGGGGCTATTCTGCAAGATGAGTGCCAACCAAGAATTCAAGTTCCACTGGAGATGCAAGAAGGACAAAATTTCTCATCTTTGTTTTGCTGACGACTTGATGATTTTTAGCAACGGGGATGTAAACTCAATTCGTATGATCAGAACTGTGCTCACAAAGTTTCAAGACCTATCAGGTCTGTATCCAAATCCAAACAAAAGTGACATCTTCTTGAGCGGTGTGTTAAATGCTGAGAGGGAACAAATTATTCATATTCTTGGGTTTAGAGAGGGGGAGCTCCCTATGAAATATTTGGGAGTACCTCTTCTCTCGTCCAGACTAAAGGCTGTTTATTGTAAGGGCCTCGTGGATCGAATCACCTCTAAAGTTCGACATTGGACTTGTAGAACACTCTCGTATGCAGGACGGGTACAACTGATTAATTCAGTCTTATTTTCCATACAGGTCTATTGGGCATCTCTCTTTCTCTTACCTGGGCAAGTAATTAAAAATGTGGAGCAAATTATGAAATCCTTTCTTTGGTCAGGTTCAGATATGAGAACTACTGGGGCTAAAGTGGCTTGGGATCAGGTATGTCTTCCAAAAAAGGAGGGGGGGCTAGGAATAAAAAGGATAACAGAATGGAACAAGATTGCTTTGTTGAAACACATTTGGAACCTGTGCAATGACTCAGATGGCTCAATATGGTCTACTTGGATCAGATCCAATCTGTTGCGAGGTAGGAATTTCTGGACAATCAAGACGCCACAGAATTGCTCTTGGGCTTTGGGAAAGATTCTAAAGCTCAGATCCTTAGCATGGCCGAAGATGAAGTACATCATAGGAGATGGAATGACAACCTCTCTATGGTTTGACAATTGGCATCCTCACAGCCCACTCGCGGATTCTTACGGGGAAAGATTTATCTATGATTCAGGTATGGCCAAGAACGCGAGGATGAAAGTGCTAATTCATAACTCAGAATGGAAAACTCCTACCACCCAAGCTATTGGCTGGCACCCCATTATAGAAGCTATTCCTTCCAATTCTAATCCTAAGATGGGGTAAAAGGATGAGATAGTTTGGTTGGATTCGCCAAATCACAGATTCTCGATCAAAGTAGCTTGGGAACAACTAAGACGTCATCGTCAGATGGTTGAATGGCATGACATTGTGTGGTTCAAGAATGCTGTTCCAAGACATTCATTTCTTCTATGGATGGCTGTCCAACAGAAACTCACAACTCAAGATAAACTTCGTCGGTTTGGTATACATGGTCCCAATAGATGCTCACTCTGTCTCCGCAACAATGAGGATCACAACCACTTGTTCTTTGAATGCTCCTATACTAAAGCGATCTGGTGGGATGTTTGTGACAGATGCGACATTCCAGGAATGACAAAAGGCTGGGATGAATGGATTCGATGGGCCACTGTCTCTTGGCATGGCAAGAGTTTCGTCAATTTTTCTCGAAAACTGAGTTTCGCAGCTACAGTGTATCATGTATGGCAAGAACGGAATGCAAGGATCTTTGCTGGAATGTCTAGAACTACGAATTTGGTCTTTAATCAAATCGAATATATCATTCGTGATAAGCTTGATTTGATGAGGAATGTCGTACCAACAAATGAAAACAAAAGGATCCAACGAGCTTGGAGGGTGAATACCATAGATTCTTAATTTGTTAGTTAGTTGGTTGTATTGGTTTCCCTAACGAATCTAGTGAGGTTTCAGTTTTATGGTCGGTGGCTAGCTTGTAGCCATCTGTTGTTTTATGTTTTTGTTCTCATTGTAAATCTGGGGTATGCCCCTTATAATGTTTGTATCTTCTTCTTTTAATACACACGTCAACTTACCAAAAAAAAAAAAAGTCTTTCTAATATTTGTGTTTTAGACTCCTCCTGCATCAATGTTTAAATAACACATACACCAAGTTAAAATTGAAATTACAAAGCATTGCCTTCAAAAGAAGTTAAAAAGAAACAACAATTAACATTGCCATAAAAAATAAAACACTTTATGCAAAAAATAAAAATCTTCATTGTGCACATCATCCCAATCGAAAAGCACATCAAGATGACAAGAACATTGCACTTTGATTCCTTAATACCATTGACATCAAAACCTGGAAATCAAGATCTAAAATTATAACATGATAAAATAAATTAGAATAGGTAAAAATAAAAGGTAGTATTTTACCATCAAAGTAACTTTTGAACTAATTATCATCCGTTTCTAAAGTAACTTTCCACCAAATTCTACAAAATAAAAAATTAGACATGTTAGATGACTGTAAACGATTTAATTAATAAATTACAAAATAAAAGGAAAAAAAATTACCTGACTCAAGGTTTTCGTAGGTTTCAAGATCATTTATCAAGCTTCTAATATCAGTTGGAATTGATCCATGATGCAACCAATTTTGACAACAAATGAGTGCTTGAATAGTTGCTGGAGATAGAGAACTTTGAAATTGATCAAGTACATGACCACCTGTGCTAAATGCTGATTCAGAAGCTACTGTGGATATAGGAATAGCCAGAACATGTTGTGCAACCTTTGAAAATGTCTTATATTTCAAAGCATTACTTTTCCACCAACCCAAAATATATAACTTATCATCATTAGGATCCTCACAACCATCAATCAAATACCTCTCAATCTCATTTTTATTTTCCACACTATCCACCTCCTGTAAATGTCTTTTAAATCGAGCCAAAGTATTAACATCTACCTGGAATCATCAATATCATTAACATCTTGTTTATGCCTATTATTATCCACCACTTCATCAATTTTCAAATAAAACTCATACAAGCTCACCAAAGTATCTTTCACCTTATTTGTTAGCAATTGTGCTTTGTCATAATCATACAAATCACCAAAACAAAATTTCACATATTTCAACTTCAAACGTGGATCTAAGACATTAGCCACATATAACAAAAAATTCTGATTTACTTCACAACCCCCATACTTCTCAAACTTTAATATCATATTCATCGTCATTCCACTTAAAATACTATCTTTATTTTTACACAATTGCAACAAATTTGTATGCATGTAAATCAATTCATTGAAGAAAGAATTTGATGTGACATGCAATGAGCTAGAAAATGTCAATGTAACCATATAAAAGATCTTTAAGAACTTAACCAAAGTTCTTGCATTTTCCCAATCCTCCAAACCAGGTGGCCCTATATTTTTTTTTTTATTCCCCTTTGAATAAACCTCCAAAAAGTAACTCATAAACCTAGGTTCTTTTTCACCTAACCTCACAAACACCTTTTCAAACTTTTCAGCAGCTTCTAGCATAAGATAAGTTGAATTCCATCGAGTTGCAACATATAAACACAATGATTTCTTACACTCTATATGCAACTTTTCAGCACACTTCTTAAATGCAAGTTGCCTCGACGGTGAAGATCTCACAAACCTAATTGCATTTCAAATCTTAACAACTGAAACATTAATCTCTTTCAAGCTATCACACACAGTAAGGTTTACAATGTGTGCACAACATCTAACATGCAAGTGCTCATTTGACAATATATTAGTTGGCCAATCTTTCATCACATTCTTTAAATATGAAATGGTCACATTATTAGAGCTTGCATTTCTACTGTAACACTCAACAGTTTATCAATCCCCCACTCCGACAAACAATTCTCAATAACTTGGCCAATTGTATCACCCATATGATTGGAAACTTGACAAAAATTAAGAATTCTTTTATGTAAATTCCAGTCATTATCAATCCGATAAGCTATTAAACACATACAGTTAATATTTTGAATTGATGTCTATGTATCTGTTGTTAAGCACAATCGTTGACCCCTAAGAGCTGTCCTTAATCTATCATTCTCTTCAACATAAAGTTTCAAACAATCTCTCATAATAGTGAAACGAGAAGGAATGTCAAATCTAGGTTGCATAGCCCTAGCAAACAATTTAAAAACTCATGTATGTCAAAATTTCAGCAGCTTTGATGATTATTACTTCTGAATTTTTCAGTTTTAACGTGTGAGTGTGATTCTTGCATTCTTCTGTTCTTAAACGAACTGAATCTGATTTATTGAAGATTAACTAGCTTCGTGACATTATTCTACTCAATCCAATAATGTTGGTGCCTTGGGGCAGGTTTCCATTGTGCCACACTCCTATCCAAGATTCGAGGGCTTAAACAAGAGGCTAAAAAAGTTGCTACTAATCCTATTCAAGATTCAAGGGCGAATCTTCTTGAAGAAGAAGGGAATGATATGGTTCAGGCTTGTGATACAAACCAAGCAAGGTCAGATTCGGATTTTGGCATAAATGGTTATACCGTTCAGTTTTATGCTATTGAGCATAACTTCAAATCCTTCCATGGTTCTCTAAAGAACTGAAAAACGACTTATCCAAGAATAACTGTCTTCGTGGTGTCATCCTTAAACTTCTTGTTCGCGAATCAATATTCGTTGGGTGGGGGTCTCTGTCAAGATAAAAGTTATCTTTGTGTCACACTCCTATCAAACCTGATTTACTTGGCTTTTCCTGGAATTGGTGTCTTTTTGCGTGTGGGTTACGTGACCATGTGATCACGAGGTTCGCATCATTTGGTATCACCTAAATATGCTAGAATCAGATTTGTCACCATTAAGAAGTCCCAGACTAAGAAATCTGATCTGAAGATAGAATTTATTTTGAAGTCTTGTTTTCGTTTTGTAGTTAGGATGAATAAGGAATCCTTGTAAGAAAAGGATTTTAAAATAATTATGAATCCTTGCCACACTTGGAAACTATGTTGCAGCCCATTAAAGATTTTTGTAGAATTAGTAGATTTTCAAAATAAGCTGCCACATCCTTTTAGGAAAAGAATCCTAGCCAAATAGGAAGTCCACAAGTCAAAAGGAAGTAAATAACAAAATTCGTATAGCCTCTGTTGACCTGTGTTTTTGATGCTTTCCCAAACTCCAATTGACATGAAATTTTAAACCGAGGTAGGAAAACATGTCTGGAGACTCCACGTAAAATTTCAGCTTAATCAACAGTCGGATTGAGAGTTATGACTGTTGCTGTAAAACTGGATAGTTGCACATTTTACGTCAAAATCTGAATTTGACCTTTCCTGGATTGTATCATTCCCTCTATCTTCAAGACGATTCATCTTCAAATCACCAACAAGTTGAATGGACAAATCCTTAGCCTCTTTTTGAAGCCTTTGGAGTTCTTTTCTTGCCAACAATTGTCGCCAACAACTTTGGATGAAAGTAGCAGCCGTTCTATTTCGTATATCATCATTGCAGTGTATTTTCTACTCTCTTTCTGAAGCTTGCTAGGCATTGACTGATGCCGTTAACACATCAAGTTCTTGCGTCATCTCCCCTAGAATACGGGATAGAGTCTTAGATTCTTTTTTTAGAACACTAAATTTCTCTCCATTTGATACCACCTCTCCTTTTGAATCCTCCTTTTCTTTTGCCATAACACCTCATCAAAATATATGAAATCCCTTCTCGGTTTCTAGGCTGCCGAAAACCTTCCCGATGGCCTATGGTCCCATCCTTAAAACCACCATCAACAATATCATCAACGTCCACCTTAAAATCCTCATAATCAGCCCCCCTTGGCCTTTTGACCCCACTGTTATTGTTTGATTTCGGTTCAGCCCCAACCTTTCTCACGTCTTGGGTACCTGTTCCAGCCACATTATCCTGTTTTCCCACCTTCTCAAGTCTATCACACACGTTCCCCATCACGGAATTCATTCTTTCCATCATCTTCGTCATGGCTTGTATTTGGAATTTAAGTTCTACATCGGGAGGGGGGTGGTGTGTTCTTTTGATCTGACATGATAGTACTTCAAGAATTGGTTAGTGGTAAAACAAATCCTCATATCGCTCGTGTTTCGCTCAAACACTCTTAATATCCTCACACCTCTCGTCTCACCTTCTTGCGATTCTTGTGCAACTGCAACCAACACCAAATAAAACCAACTTGGTAGCGCAATCCAAATATATTTAATATATATGACTCAAGAAGCACTAAAAACCAAAAAACAATCAAAACGAAACTGCGATGATAGTCTCGCGAGTAGCAAGCGAGTCTATCCGAAATATGAACGAAACTAAAGACTCGAATAAAAACATAAACAAAAATATGAAAATGATGAAACAACACCCAAATATGTTGGATATGATGAAAATAAACTGCAAGAAACGAAAACAATAGAAAGAAAGCGAATTTCAAAAGTTGACGCAAAACAGACTCGTTTACGACGATTTAAGTCCGAATCTGGAACCTAAAGTAAATGATTGGCCCAATTGGCACCTCTAATGGGTCGTTGGTATGATTACGCTTGGTGTTGAGTTGATCCGCATCACTACTGATACGAGTATTCAAAGATACAACCAAGCCTGCACTTATCTTACCTATGTTTTACCTTCAAAACATCATAATCGAAACATTGCTGCACCAGAAGAATTCCCTTCCTTTGTTGTAACTGAACTTAAAGACCCTTGCATCGATGGCACACAAAGAAGAACATAAAGGGTGTAGAAGAAGCTGAAACTGAACATGAATCTTAACTAATGAACAAACCAAGGAAAGAACAAAACCTATTCTAGAGGAAACAACAAAGTTACAAACATAATCAGATGCAAGAAATTCAAATTTGATCATGTAGGAGGAAAAGAAAAGGAGGAGAGAAGAGAGAGCATTTTTTTCCGCCATTAAATTCAGAAAAAATTTGTTTTGTACCTGCAAAAAATTGGTTAGTTGTATAAAAATATACTCACGTCGCTCGTGTTTCGCTTAAAAATCAAGCTTTTCACTCTTATTCTTGGCACTCTGTCTTTTTCCTCTCATCTCACATTCTTTCAACTCTTATGAAACTGAAACTAAAACCAAAGAGAACCACTTAGAAGTGCAATCCAAATAACTATAAATGACTCCAGAAGCAATAAGAAACATGAAAACAAGCACAAAAAAAACTACGATGATAGTCTTGCGAGTAGCAAGCGAATCTATCTGAAATATGGACAAAACTGAAGACTCAAAAGAAAATAGATGTGACATATGAAAAAACGATGCAAAAAACACCCATATATGTTATGTATGTTGAAAATATACTGCAAGAAATGAAAACAACAGAAACAAAATAATTTCAAAAGTTGGCGCAAAAACAGACCCGTTATGACAAGCCAAAGTAAATGATGTCCTATAGAGCTTTTATTTCACATATAGTGCGATTTCAAGCCAAATAATTAGAGTATAAAGTAATTTATGATAAGGTTTGATATGCTAACACAAAACCATTATAAATCAGATTTGTTATGACCTGAAACTGAAACCTAAGGAAAACAATGCTTAATTGATCCCAAATTGAATATATATGGTGTGATTAGGACCCCAGTAATCACAATATCAAATTTGAGCTAATTTCAAGTTGGTTTGATCCAATTATTCTGCGGCAAAATCAACAAAATGTTAGTATCAAAATGAAGTAATAACTTTTTTTTTTACTAAAGATATCACAAAAATTCAGAATAGAAGACAATTGGAACATAAGAAATTTTGTTGCGGAATTAAAGGGAAATGAAAATAACAAAAGGATATGACCCAATTGATGGAGACAAGATCAAATGCCAAATGATGCGGGCCTCTTGATCACGCGGTCAAGCAACCCATACGCAAGCAATTCATCTCTCAGAAAGCCAAATAAATCAGATTTGATAGGAGTGTAACACAAGGATAACTTGTATCTAGTTATCGACACCATTGGAATCGAACCCCTACCCAACGAATAGCAATTCACGAATGAGAAGTATATTGGATTGTTGCCACAAAGTTAGTTGTACTTCGATATGTCATTTTCAATCCTTTAGAGAACCAGGAAAGAGAGAATATCTCATCCACACACAACAACAAGTTACGACAAAACAAAGTAATTTTTTTTTCAATAATCCCAAAACTGAATCATGTCTGAACATAAGTGTTTTTATACTGCCCTACTCTGAAATAAACCCTAATGAAACCTTTTTATGGACTTCTATAAGGCCCACTTACAATTAAGCCCAAAACATAAAGCTAAAATTAAAATTAATAGGTTTGATGGCTGTCGCACAAATACAAAGAAAATTAACATAAGATAGTATGATTTTCCTATTTAGAAGTCATTAAGGCTGAAACAAACTTCCTTGCTTGGGGACTTAATTAATACTTTCTAACTTGGGAACCACATCTTGCTAAAATTCCTTGCTTTTTTTGAGAGAATAATATGCTGACTTGGACTCCTTGTTGTAAGTCAAGACTGACTTGGGGACAAACACATCAGCCCTCTATGGAATTGGGACCTTTTTGGACTTAGATTGGATGAATTAGAGGTTGCCCATTATGATCCTTAGGTATCCCTTGCTTCTCTAGATCAATCTTGCTCCATACATGTTGAACTAGCTCATTCAATGCCTCTTTGATGTGAACCAGCCCAGAAACACCATCAAGGACCCATTACATATTCTAAATAGTCCAATGACTCGGTCTAAGACAGGCATTAAAAGAGGCATTGAATGCATTGGTTTTGAATGTTTCAACCAAGTCAGAATTGAAAGGTCCATTAGAGTATCAAGAGGAGACCCTAGTACATCTTATCCAAGTGCAAGAGGGGTCCAATACAACCTTATTTGGGCCATGAGGTCAGGACAACAAAGGAAAACAAAAGAATCATGAGTGGCTACCTTTTCTTTTTGTTTCTAGGATTAAGGGGCTGTGTGGAAGGCTATAATAAGCCTTGAATCAGGTCTGTAATATTTTACTTCCTTCTCTTCTTCTCATGACAAAACATGGATTTAATATTAGGGGCTATATTTTATTTTGTTAGCTACAGCCCAAGGTTTGTTTGGGCTTAATTAATACTTTATTTTTAGTTAGGATCCAAGGCTTGTTTGAATTAATTTATGGGCTTTTCAGCTTAGGGTTTTGGGTTAGTTTTGAGTGGACCTCATCTAAGTCCACATAAGGGTCCATTAGGGTTAATTTTTCAAAAACTATTTAAACTCATGTAAGTCAAAATTTCGGCAGCTTTGATGATAATTACTTCTGAATTTTTCACTTTTTACGTGTGAGAGTGATTCTTGCATTCTTTAGTTCTTGAACGAACTGAATCTGACTTATTGAAGATTAACTGGCTTCGTGGCGTCATTCTACTCAATCCAATAGTGTTGGCGCCTTGGGGCAGGTTTCCACTAAGTCACACTCCTATCAGATCTATTTCGGCTTTCCGGGATCCAAACATGAAAGAAAATAATAAAAATAGCTAATTTATCATTAAATACCATTAGCTTTTCTTTCCTTGTGTAGCTAGGATGAAAAAGGAATCCTTATAAGAAAATGATTCTAAAACAATAATGAATGCTTGCCACACTTGGAGATTATACTGCAGCTCATTAAAAGATCCTAGTGGAACTAGGAAATTCTCAAAACCAGCTGCCACATCCTTGTAGGAAAAGAATCCTAACCAAATAGGAAGTCCACAAGTCAAATGGAAGTAAATAACAAAATTCGTACAGCCTCTGCTGCCCAGTATTGTGGTGCTTTCTCGAAGTTTGATTGACCTGCAATTTTAACCCATAGTAGGAAAACATGTCTGGAGAGTCCACATAAAATTTTAACCCGGACCAACGGTCGAATTGAGAATTATAACAGTTGCCGTAAACCTGGACTGTTACATTTTTTACGCCAAAATTTGAACCCGATCTTACTTGTGTCGTATCACAAGGCTGAACCGTATCATTCCCTCCCTCTTCAAGAAAATTCACCATCGAATGTTGAATAGGATTAGTAGCGACTTTAGTAGTCTCTTTTTTAAGCCTTCGGAATTCCCTTATTGCTAACACCTTTCTCCAACAACACTGTATAGAAGTAGTGACCGACAAGAATTTCAAATAAGCACGCCGTACTAACCAGTGCGTACATACTTTTGAATGATAACTATAGTGGCTCTCCTTCGTCTTTCATTCTTTTGGCGCTGTACCTCTTTTTCCCATAAGTTTGAAGATCATATAATAATCTTCTACACTTATCAACTTCTCGTCCTAAAACCCCAAACCATGGCTTAGTTTTTCGCATCGTATGCAAACCTCGTGATCACGTGGTCACGCAACCCATAATCAAGATTGAGATCTGATCCCAGAAAGCCGAAATAGGTCTGATAGGAGTGTGACAAAATGGAAACCTGCCCCAAGGCTATTGGATTGTGTAGAATGACGCCACGAAGCTAGTTAATCCTTGATAAGTCAGACTCAGTTCGTTCAAGAACTGAAGAATGTAAAAATGATCTCTTACACGTTAAAACTGAAAAATCCAGAAGTAATAATCATCAAAGCTGACGAAATTTTGGCTTACATGAGTTTAAATAGTTCTTGAAAAATTAACCCTAATGGACCCCTTATGTGGACTTATATGAGGTCCACTCAAAATTGACCAAAAAACCCTAAACTAAAAAGCCCATAACCTAATCCAAATAATCCTTGGATCCTAGCTCAAAACAAAGTTTTAATTAAGCCCAAACATGAAAGAAAATAATAAAAATAGCTAATTTATCATTAAATACCACTAGCTTTTGTTTCCTTGTGTAGTTAGGATGAATAAGGAATCCTTATAAGAAAATGATTCTGAAACAATAATGAATCCTTGCCACTTGGAGATTATACTACAGCTCATTAAAGATCCTAGTGGAACTAGAAAATTTCCAAAACCAGCTGTCACATCCTTGTAGGAAAAGAATCCTAACCAAATAGGAAGTCCACAAGTCAAATGGAAGTAAATAACAAAATTCGTACAGCCTTTGCTGACCAGTATTGTGTTGCCTTCCCGAAGTCCGGTTGACTTGCAATTTTAACTCATAATAGGACAACATGTCTGGAGAGTCCACAAAAAAGTTTTTCAGTTCTTTATACTTCTGAAAAATGACTTATTGAAGAACAACTGTCTTCATGGCGTCATCCTTATACTTCTCGTTCGCGAATCAATATTCGTTGGGTGGGGGTTTTTCGTTTCCAATAGTGCTGGTGCCTAGTTACAAGTTATCTTTGTGTCACACTCCTATCAAACCTGATTTACTTGGCTTTCCGGGAATTGGTGTCTTTGCGTGTGGGTTGCGTGATCACGAGGTTCACATCAATATCAATACCCTGTGAAATTACAATATCACGAAGAAACACATTTTTTTCCATGCAAAATGTACACTTTCTAAAATTAGCATATAATCACACAAATGACCAAGATGCTCATTTAAGTTCTTGCTATAGATTAAGATGTCATCAAAACACACAACCATAAATATACCTTAAATGCACGCAATACATGATTCATTAATTGCATAGATGTACTAGGTGCATTTATAAGTCCAAACGGTATGACTAACCATTCATACAAAATGTGTTTAGTCTTAAATGCAGTTTTCCATTCATGTTCTTTCATCCTAATATAATGGTAGCCATTTTTTAAATCAATTTTAGAGAAATTACACAACACAATACAACTCATCCAACATATCACCAAGCCTAGGGATAGGGTATCTATATTTTATTGATGGCGCGACAGTCAATACACATCCTCCAAGCTCCATCCTTATTAGGCAAAAGTAACATTGGCACAACACAAGGGCTTATACTTTCATGAATGTACCCTTCGACATCAATTCATCAACTTGCCTTTATAGGCTGGTCGATTAGGAAACGCAGCTCTGGATATAAGGTTTATTTGATGTTTTATTCCCCTCAAATATGGCAACTTGCTAGGAATGTCTTCAAAAAATATGTCATCAAATTCATGTAATAAAGAAACAGTCATACTAAGAACATCAAAACAACCATTCTATGAATATATGAATGCACTAGACATTGAGCATCTTTCATGGCCTTCGTGGCCATAAAAACCCTCTCCGAAATCTTAGAAAAACACTTATTAAAGTCTTTCAAAACAACCTCAACATGCTTCAACTTTTTACACCAAATGAAAATCATAGCACTAGTGACTTCCTCCTCCCAGGCCTCGGCAATAACTGTACAAGCTGAGGATGATGATCAGGCCAAAAATCAAAATACTTGAAAGGAACCTTCCTTGAAGGCATTTTTGAAAGCCCGACTAAAATCAGAGAATGATTTGAGATACTGAAAGGAAGAAAAGAAGCTTCAGAAGTTGTGAAAATCACATTTCACATTAACAAGCACGGGGCCTGGGAGGAGGAAGTCTAAGTGAACATTGAACCAGTAAATCTAAGGTCCTCCAAACCTGATTGAATAAGACAATTATTAAGGTCATTTTCCATGGCGGCCACCAATAGCACACCTCTCTTCTCATATGGAGAACGAATAGCATTAAAGTTACCCATAAAAATCTATGGAGAGGACTTGATGCGAACCTCGTGATCACGTAGTCACGCAATCCACATGCAAAGACTCCAATTCCTAGAAAGACAATTAAATCAGGTTTAATAGGAGTGACATAAAGATAACTTGTACCTACGCACTAGCACTATTGGAAATGGAAACCTCCACCCGACGAATATGGATTCGTGATCGAGAAGTATAAGGATGATGTCGCAAAGCCAGTTGTTCTTCGATAAGTTGTTTTCAATTCTTTAGAGAACCAAGAAAAGGAGATTATACCACCATCACACAACTAGTGCGGCAAAAGAAGTTTATTGATTTGAAAATTGTGTAACCTTACATGTCCGGTTATGCCTTTATTTATACTGACTCTAGACTTAAATAAACCCTAATGAGCCCCCTTAGGTGTACTTATATGAAGCTCACTTACAATTGACTCAAATAAGTAATAATAACCCAAAGACTAAGAAAAAAAATAAAAATCAGAAAATTACTATCCTAAATATGCTAGAATCAGATTTGTCACTATTAAGAAGTCCCAAATAGACTAGAAAATCTAATCTGAAGTTAAAATTAATTCTGAAGTCTTCTTTTCTTGTTATAGGTAGGATGAATAAGGAATCCTTGTAAGAAAAGTATTCTGAAACATTTATGAATCCTTGCCACACTTGGGAACCCTGTTGTAGCCCATTAAAGATCTTTGTAGAACTAGGAGATTCCCAAAACAAGCTGTCACATCATTGTATGAAAAGGATCCTTGCCAAATAGAAAGTCCACAAGTTAAAAAGAAATAAATAACAAAATTTGTACAACATGTTCTGACCTATATCGTCCCGAACTCCGATTCATCTGAAACTTTACCCCAACATAGACCAATATTGATGTGCATCATGGAGATTATAATCCATCTCGTAAAATTGAACCTAATCTACAAGAAGATTCAGATGACCCAATAACAAGAGCGAGAGCGAAACAACTACAAAGGGCCTTGACGAGTCAAATTGGAATGATTGAAGCTACTTCGAAGTTAAAAGCTAGCAATCTGTTCGGAATTGGTTAAAAGGTTCTTATTTGCCTACAATTGAAACTTGGACATGGGAAAAGCCTTTAATGGTTCTTTTGATGTTGGGCTACTTGAGTTTGGATTGATAATGCAAGTGAAAAAATTGATATTGTTTACAGTCAGATTAGTAGATGAATTTGAACCCGATTTTGAAGTTATCCATTGCATGTGAAGACAAGACTAATCTAGGTGGATTTTCCTAACTATGGAGGGATGTTCCAATTATAAATATAGTATCAGAATATGTAATAAACACTTTGGCCAAGATTTGAAACTTAATTCAAAGAATTAAAAGTTGTTCTTCCAAATTGATTTTGTGAAGAATCCTACATGACTTATCACTCTTCAATCACAAAGAGTGTGGTGCCGAAATCCTAGATTGATCTTTATGGGTCGAAATCGACTTATCAAAGTATCATTCTAGTCTATCATCCATCTTATTTACCCTAAAATTACTATAATCCAGCCTAAACACCAAAAGAAAGACAAGCAACCAAACCCATCCTTCATCCATTTTCGTCAGATTCATTGTTGCCGATTTTTGAATCATTCACGACACATCATCTAGTATCAGAGCATCAGTTGTGATCTAAGGCAGAAGCCAAAAATAGAAGAAAGGCTTGCTGGAATTGAGGTTGATAAACTTAATTATGGCTGGAGGTAAAGAAGATTTGCCAAGAGGGTTAAGTTTGGAACAAGCACAAGTTATGGGCTTACAATGATCTCATGCTGAGATTCGGGATGAAATGACTGGAATTCGTGAACAGTTGAATACCCTTATGCAAATTATGCAAAGAAATAATTTGCAACCCCAACAGAAGCAAGCACTTAAAGTGCCATGAAATGATATTATAGAAGCTGACAAGGATCCAAATGGGTATGATGAGGCCGACGATAGGGGCAGACCAAGAAGGTAGAATTATAATCCTCCTAATGGTCTCAAACTTAAGATTCTACCGTTTAGAGGAAGTAGTTCACCCGAGGAATACTTGGAGTGGATTCAGAAGGTTGAAAAGGTGTTTGAATGGTATGAATATTCTGAAGAAAGGAAGTGCAAGGTGGCAACACTTGAGTTTATAGATTATGTTCTTTTATGGTGGGAAAACTTAAAGATTCAGAGGAGAAGGGATGGAGAAAAGGAGATTACAACGTGGGCAACTATGAAAAGAGTGATGAAGAAGAGATTTGTTGCTGATTACTATAAACAGGAGCTATACATCAGACTTCAGACTTTGCGACAAGGATCTTTGAGCGTGGAAGAGTACATGAAAGAGTTTGAGTTGCTGCTGATTCGAAGTGAATTGATGGATCCCCAAGAGCAAACAATAGCTAGATTTCTTGGAGGGTTGAGGAAGGATATAGCTAATGTTATTGAATTACAGCCGTACATCTTCCTTGAGGAAGTTATAAAGCTTGCAACTAGAGTAGAGAGGCAACGGCAATGATGTGCATCATCGGAATTATAATCCATCTTGTATAGCTAAATCTAATATACAAGAGGATTCAGATGGTCCAATGACAAGAACAAGAGCGAAACAACTACAAAAGGCCTTGACGAGTCAAATTGGAATGATTGAAGCTGCGTCGAAGTTAAAAATTAGCAATCAGTTTGAAATTGGTTCAAGGACGTTTATTTGCCTACAATTAGAACTTGGAGACGGGAAAAGCCCTTAATGGTTCTTTTGATGCTGGGCTACTTGAATTTGGATTGATATGCAAATAAGTGAAGGAAGTGATAGTGTTTATGGTCAGAACAACAAATGAATTTGAACCTAAATTTGAAGTCATCCATTGCATGTGAAAACACGACTAATCTAGGTGGATTTCAAGTTCAGAACGTGTTCTTTCTAGATTGTCCAACCATGATTGCATTGGATATTTGTGTAAGAAGTTATAGCTGTTTTAAATTTGGTCTGTTTATGTTAGAAAGGTCAAAAAACCGTGTGCTAGTTAATTTTTCTAGGTTAGTTTGTCAAAGTCTGTTTTTTGGGCTTGACTTCTACCATGTTGAATTTTTCCTAACTTTGGAGGGATGTTCCAAATTATAAATATAGTATCAGAATATGTGATAAAGGACTTTTGGCCAAGATTTGAAACTTAATTCAGAGAATTAAGAGTTGTTCGTCCAAATTAATTTTGTGACGAACCCTACCTGACTTATCACTCTTCAATCACAAAGAGTGTGGCGTCGAAATCCTAGATTGATCCTTGTGGCGTCCAAATCGACTTATCAAAGTATCATTTTAGTCTATCCTTCATCTTATTTACCTTGAAATCACTATAATCCAGCCTAAACACCAAAAGAAAGACAACATAACCAGACCCATCCTTTATCCATTTTTGTTAGATTCATTGTTGCCAATTTTCGAACCATTGACGGCACATCATTTGGTATCAGAGCATCAGTTGCGATCTAAAGCAGGAGCCAAAATAGAAGAAAGGCTTGCTGGAATTGAGGTTGATAAACTTAATTATGGCTGGAGATTTGTTGGTTGTGCAACGGGTTATGAATGCATATATTAACGTCAGTGATGAGCAACGCGAGAACATCTATCATTCTCGATGTCAGATTCGAGATAAGATGTGTGGGATGATCATTGATAATGGAAATTGCACTAATGTTGCGCGTCAATTACCTTGGTGGAGAAATTGGGTTTAACTACCATTCCACATCCCAGGCCGTATAGTTTGCGATGACTGAATGAGAATGGGGAGATTCGGGTGACAAAGCAAGTCCGTGTACCTATTTCTATTAAAACCTATCATGACGAGGTTTTGTGTGACGTTGCACCGATGTCAGCTAGCCATTTGTTGTTGGGTCGTCCATGGCAGTTTGATAAGGATGTGACCTACAATGGACGAAAGAACACGTATTCTTTTATGCTGAATGGAAAGAAGGTGAACTTGTTACCATTGAGTTCTCAACAGGTTAGAGAGGATCAGATACGAAGCCAACAAAAGGAGGTGAAATCACGTAAGGGGCTGTTGTTAGCCAAAAAAGGAGACATCAAACAAGCATTAGCTTCGGCGAGGGTTGTTTTCATGATCTGGGCAAAGCAATTACTACCAAGGTTGTCAATTCCGTTTCGGTAGGTGTTTTGTTTTTTCAATTGGAATGGAATGTTTCAGTTTCGGAGTGTTTCGGCGTGCCGTTTCGGGGTTGTACTGTTCATATATATATATATATATATATATATATATATATATATATATATATATATATATATTCAACAAATATAATTCAAATTCAAGATAAATTAATTATAAATTATACAATACAAACACAATGCCAAACAAATATAATTTTAAAATTTAAAATATTTCTAAATAGTCAAGATTAAATAGATCTTTAACTTAAAGTAATTCAACTTAAATAAAATATCAAAATATTATGAAAGTAAAATGTTTTAACATAAATATTTTAAATATAAAGTTAGGTCAATGTTATCAAGGCTAATGGAATCTAAAGCATCCCTTGTTTTGCTCAAATTCCTATAAAGTATAAACATGAAAAAAAACAACATGAATATAAACCATATATATTAGTGATAAATCTAATTTTAAAAAATTAATATCATTGTTAATGAAAATAGTAATAATAATTTTCAATATTATTATTAATATTATTGTTATTGAAAATAGTAATGAAAAAGAGTTTTTTATAATTGGATGGTTTAATTAATTAAATTGAACAAGGTTCAATTTGATTCAATGGCTTTTCAAGAGCGGAACGGAACATGTGGAATGAAACCGGAACGTTCCGAGTGGAATTTAGCCGAAAAATCCGGAACGGACCGAGATTTAAAATGAGATGAAATTTGTTCCATTTTGTTCCGTTTTTTGAATTGGTATGGAACGTTTCGGCCATTCCGGGCGGAATGGAACGGAATTGACAACCTTGATTACTACAAGTAGAAGGATTGGACTTACCAATACAGATTAAGGAATTGCTTGAAGAATTTAAAGATATGTTTCCAGATGAATTACCTAAAGGGTTACCACCTATTCGTGGAATTGAGCATCAAATTGATTTGGTGCCGGGAGCTTCATTTCCTAACAGACCAGCATACAGATGTAATCTAGAGGAAGTAAAAAGAGATTCAAAGGCAGGTTGGTGAGCTCTTAGAGAAGGGCTATATGCGAGAATCACTTAGTCCATGTTCCGTACCTACTTTACTTGTACCGAAGAAAGATGGTACCATGAGGATGTGTATGGACAGTCGCGCTATCAACAAAATAACAGTTAAGTATCAATTTCCTGTACCCAGACTTGATGATTTGCTTGATGAGTTGCATGGTGCTGTATTGTTTTCTAAAGTCGATTTGTTGAGTGGTTATCACCAAATTAGAATGAAAGAGGCAGATGAATGGAAAACAGCATTTAAAACTAAACATGGGTTATATGAATGGATGGTAATGCCGTTTGGGTTACCTAATGCGCCTGGTACATTTATGAGGCTTATGAATCACGTTCTAAGGAAGTATATTGAGCTGTTTGTTGTTGTATATTTTGACGATATCCTGGTGTATAGCATGACCTTTGATGATCATGTGAAGCATCTTAGAGTTGTGTTTGAAACTTTGCGAGATTCTAAGTTGTATGGGAAACTCACAAAGTGTTACTTTTGTAAAGAAAGTGTCGTGTTTCTTGGATATATTATCTCTAGCAGGGGGTTAAGGTTGATGAGGAGAAAATTGAGGCAATTCAGGACTGGCCAAAACCTGCTAGTATTGCTGATGTGAGGAGTTTCCATGGTTTAGCTTCTTTCTACAGGCGATTTGTGAAAGACTTCAGCTCTATTGTTGCTTTTATGACAGAATGCTTAAAAAAAAGGGAATGACTTTAGATGGAGTTAAGATGCGTAGAAAGCTTTCGAGCTAATTAAGGAAAAGTTGTGTACTACTCCAGTTTTAGCACTTCCAATCTTTGCTCAAACATTCAAAATAGAGTGCGATGCTTCCGGTGCGATGCTTCCGGAGTTGGAATTGGGGCTGTCTTGCTGCAAGAAAAGAAGCCGATTGCATTCTTAAGTGAAAAGTTAAATGGAGCACGTTTGAACTACTCTATTTACGACAAGGAGTTCTATGCTTTGATTCGGGCTCTAGAGGTATGGCAGCACTACTTGTTGCCTAAAGAATTTGTTATATATACTGATCATGAATCCTTGAAGTATCTTAAGGGGCAAAGCAAGCTGAATCACAGACATGCTAAATGGGTGGAGTTTATGGAGTCATTTCCTTATGTCATAAAGTACAAGAAAGGGCAAGTTAATGTGGTTGCTGATGCTCTTTCTAGGAGGTATGCACCGATCTCTATGTTGAATGCAAGGCTGATGGGTTTTGAAGAAGTGAAGGATCAGTATGCTAATGATTCCTACTTTGCTAATGTGGTTGCCGAATGTGCAAAGAGAGCTTGTGATGGGTTCTTTATGCATGAAGGTTACTTGTTCAAAATGGGCAGAATGTGTATTCCTTCAGGTTCGTTTCGAGAGTTTCTTGTGCGAGAGAATCATGGTGGTGATCTTAGTGGTCATTTTGGGAAGAAGAAGACTTATGACTTGCTGAAAGAACATTTTTTTTTTTTGCCTAGCATGTTATGGGATGTGCACAAGGTAATTGATAGATGTGCTATCTGTAAGAAAGCTAAGGGTAAAGAGAATGCATATGGGCTGTATATGCCGTTACCTATTCCAGAGCAACCATGGATGGATGTTAGCATGGAGTTTGTACTTCGGTTACCAAGAACATAGCGTGGAAAGGATTCAATAATGGTCATGGTTGATTGATGTGCCGTGACTGATTCGAAAATCGGCAACAACGAATCTGATGAAAATGAATGAAGGATGGGTCTGGTTGGTTGTCTTTCTTTTGGTGTTTAGGCTGGATTATAGTGATTTTTAAGGTAAATAAGATGGAGGATAGACTAGAATGATACTTTGATAAGTCGATCTGGACGCCACAAAGATCAATCTAGGATTTCGATGCCACACTCTTTGTGATTGAAGAGTGATAAGTCAGGTAGGGTTCTTCACAAAATCAATTTGGAAGAACAACTTTTAATTCTTTGAATTAAGTTTCAAATCTTGGCCAAAAGTCATTTATTACATATTCTGATACTATATTTATAATTGGAACATCCCTCCAAAGTTAGGAAAAATTCAACATAGCAGAAGTCAAACCAAAAAAATAGACATTGATAAACTAACCTAGACAAATTACCTAGCACACGTTTTTTGACCATTCTAACATAAACAGACCAAATTTAAAACAGCTATAACTTCCTACACAAAAGTCCAATGCAATCATGGTAAAGAACACGTTTTGAACTTGAAATCCACCTAGATTAGTCTTGTTTTCACATGCAATGGATGAATTCAAATTCGGGTTCAAATTCCTTTACTGTTCTGACCGTAAACAACATCAATTCCTTCACTTATTTGCATTATCAACCCCAATTCAAGTAGCCCAGAATCAAAAGAATCATTAAGAGCTTTTCTCATCTCTAAGTTTCAATTGTAGGCAAATAAGCACCATTGAACCAATTTCAAACTGATTGCTAATTTTTAACTCCGACGCAGCTTCAATCATTCCAATTTGACTCGTCAAGGCCCTTTGTAGTTGTTTCGCTCTCGCTCTTGTCATTGGACCATCTAAACCCTCTTGCATATTAGATTTAACTTTATGAGATGGAATATAATTCCCATGATGCACATCATCAGACCACCACCATGAGCCTCTCGCACAAGTAACTCCCGTAACGAACCTAAAGGAATACACATTCTGCCCATTTTGAACAATTAACCTTCATGCATAAAGAACCCATCACAAGCTCCCTTTGCACATTCGGCAACCACATTAGCAAAGTAGGAATCATTAGCATACTGTTCCTTCACTTGTTTAAAACCCCACACCCTTGCATGTTACGGGATGTGCACAAGGTGATTGAGAGATGTGCTATTTGTAAGAAAGCTAAGGGTAAAGAGAATGCATATGGGCTGTATATGCCGTTGCCTATTCCAGAGCAACCATGGATGGATGTTAGCATGGACTTTTTACTTGGGTTACCAAGAACACAGCATGGAAAGGATTCAATAATGGTTGTGGTTGATCGATTCTCCAAAATGCCCCATTTCATTCCTTGCAACAAAACTGACGATGCAGTACATGTTGCTGATTTGTTCTTTCAAGAGATTGTTCATTTGCATGGAGTTCCTAAAAGCATTGTCTCTGATCGTGATACAAAGTTCTTAAACCACTTTTGGAAGACTCTTTGGAGGAAGCTTGGAATGAAGTTACTTTTCAGTACGGCATGTCATCCACAAATTGATGGACAAACTGAGGTAGTAAACCGAACTTTATCTTCTTTGTTATGAGCTGTTATACATAAGAATTTGAAGAGTTGGGATACTTGTTTGCCTATTGTGGAGTTTGCATATAATCGTAGTGTGCATGGGGCTACAAACTTTTCACCATTTGAGGTTGTGTATGGCTTTAATCCTTGTGTTCCTATTGATCTTGTTCATATTCCAATTGATGAGTGGACATTTATGGATGGAATTAGAAAGGTAGAATTGATGAAGAAACTACATGAGCAGGTTCGATTATATATTAAGGAGAAAATGACAAAGTATGCTAAACAAGCTAACAAGAGGCAGAAAATGGTTAGGTTTGAACCTGGAGATCTTGTTTGGATTCATATTAGCAAGGGCAGATTCCCAAGCAAACGTAAGTCCAAGTTGATGCCAAGAGCTGATGGTCCATTTCGGATTATAGGGAAGGTGAATGACAATGCGTATAAGGTAGATCTTCCTAGTGATTACAACGTATCAGCTACTTTTAATGTGAAAGACTTGACTTCATACTTGGATGACAATGACGATTTTGACTTGAGGACAAATCATTTTCAACCCGAGGCTGATGATGTGCATCATGGGAATTATAATCCATCTCATAAAGTTAAATTTAATATGCAAGAGGATTCAGATGGTCCAATGACAAGAGTGAGAGCGAAACAATTACAAAGGGCCTCGACGAGTCAAAGTGGAATGATTGAAGCTGTGTCGAAGTTAAAAATTAGCAATCAGTTTGAAATTGGTTCAAGGGTGCTTATTTGCCTACAATTGGAACTTAGAGATGGGAAAAGCCCTTAATGATTCTTTTGATGCTGGGCTACTTGAATTGGGGTTGATAATGCAAATAAGTGAAGGAATTGATGCTTTTAACGGTCAGAACAGTAAATGAATTTGAACCCGAATTTGATTTCATCCATTGCATGTGAAAACAAGACTAATCTAGGTGGATTTCAAGTTCAAAACGTGATCTTTCTAGATTGTCCAACCATGATTGCATTGGACTTTTGTGCAAGAAGTTATAGCTGTTTTAAATTTGGTCTGTTTATGTTTCTGAAAGGTCAAAAAACATGTGCTACTCTTGGTTAGTTAGTCAAAGTCTGTTTTTTAGGCTTGACTTTTGCCATGTTGAATTTTTCTTAACTTTGGAGGGATGTTCCAATTATAAATATAGTATCAGAATATGTAATGAGACACTTTTGGCCAAGATTTCAAACTTAATTCAGAGAATTAAGAGTTGTTCTTCCAAATTGATTTTGTGAATAACCCTACCTGACTTATCACTCTTCAATCACAAAGAGTGTGGCGTCGAAATCCTAGATTGATCTTTGTGGTGTCCAGATCGACTTATCAAAGTTTCATTCTAATCTATCCTCCATCTTATTTACCTTAAAATCACTATAATCCAACCTAAACACCAAAAGAAAGACAACACAACTAGACCCATCCTTCATCCATTTTCATCAGATTCATTGTTGCTGATTTTCGAATCATTCATGGCACATCATTGGTTCTCTAAAGGACTGAAAACGACTTATCGAAGAACAACTGTCTTCATGATGTCATCCTTATACTTCTCGTTCGCCAACCAATATTCGTTGGGTGGAGGTCTCCGTTTCCAATAGTGCTGGTGCCTAGGTACAAGTTATCTTTGTGTCACACTCCTATCAAACCTGATTTACTTGGCTTTTCGGGAATTGATGTCTTTGCATGTGCGTTACGTGACCATGTGATCACGAGGTTCGCATTAAGGGGTTCATTAGGGTTCGTTTCAGTTTAGAGTCAGTATAAATAAAGGCATAACCAGACATGTAAGGGTTACATAATTTTCATATCAATAAACTTCTTTTGCCGCACTTGGTGTGTGTTGGTAGGATAATCTCCCTTCCTTGGTTCTCTAAAGAACTGAAAAGGACTTATCAAAGAACAACTGACTTCGTGGCATCATCCTTATACTTCTCGTTCGCGAATCAATATTCGTTGTGTGGGGATTTTCGTTTCCAATAGTTCTGGTGCTTAGGTACAAGTTATTTTTGTGTCACACTCCTATCAAACCTGATTTATTTGTCTTTCTAGGAATTGGTGTCTTTGCGTGTAGGTTACATGACCACGTGATCACAAGACTTAGAGCCAAACATTTCAAGGAAGCACTACATGGGCTAATCCATGAGAATTAGGCTAATTCTAAAAAGACCAAGATGGGCTCAAATAATAATCAAGGATTGGCTCAAATAATAATCAAGGCTTAGTCCATGTCATCAAAGCAATTGAAGAGGCTAATTGGCATGCAAATTCGTGACCATGATGTTTTGACTATTAAAGGGTGTTAATTTGTTAAGTTTTAAGGATATTAAATGGGAAAATGACTTTGTCTTGGCTGGCCATGTTAAAATACATTGAATCTAGTCATTTAGCTATTTTTGGCTGTCTTTAGAAGTTCAAGTGTCTTAAATACGTGGGGACTTGTTATGTTAATGTTTGTGTGGCTTTTAAAGCTGTAGTTATGACTTTTCCTATTATTGGAGGCTTGTTCCAATTATATAGATAGGACATTACGAATTTTAATGGAGATATTAGATTTTCAGAAAACTATTATGCCATTGTTTGGTGGGATCAATTATTGATTAATATGAGGAGTAAAGAGCCACCCGTGGACACTTGAGAGGAGATGAAAATGCTTATGAGGAAGCGTTTTGTGCCCATACATTATTATAAGGGATTGTATCAAAAGTTGTAGAGATTAACTTAAGGTTCCAAGAGTGTGGATGAGTGTTACAATGGAGATGGAAGTACTTATGATCCGGGCTAATGTAGAAGAGGACCAGGAAGCCGCCATGGCTAGGTTTTTGCACGGTTTAAATCATGAGATTGTGAACATAGTTTGATACGATCCAGACAAGGTCAAATTTGGATTTTGACGTAAAAAGTGCACCTATCCAGTTTTACAGCAATAGTCATAATTCTCAATCCGACCGTTGGATCAAGCTTAAATTTTACGTGGAGTCTCCTGACATGTTCTCCTACCTAGGTTTAAAATTTCAGGTCAATCAGAGTTCGGAAAGGCATCGAAATACAGGTCAACAGAGGCTGTACGAATTTTGTTATTCACTTCCTTTTGACTTGTGGACTTCCTATTTGGCTAGGATTCTTTTCCTAAAAGGATGTGGCAGCTTATTTTGGGAATCTCCTAATTTTCTAAAGATCTTTAATGGGCTGCAACATAGTTTCCATGTGTGGCAAGGATTCATAAATGTTCAGAATCCTTCTCTTACAAGGATTCCTTATTCATCCTAGTTACAAAAAGGAAAGAAGACTTCAAAATAAATTCTACATTCAGATCAGATTTCCTAGTCTATTTGGTGACTTCTTAATGGTGACAAATCTGATTCTAGCATATTTAGGATGGTAATTTTTGGATTTTTATTATTTTCTTCTTAGTCTTTGGGTTATTATTACTTATTTGGGTCAATTGTAAGTGGGCTTAATACAAGTCCACCTAAGGGGGGTCCATTAGGGTTTATTTAAGTCTAGAGTTAGTATAAATAAAGGCATAACCAGACATGTAAGTTAGACAATTCAGATTAATAAAACTTCTTGTTTGCCGCACTTTGTGTGTGTGTGTTGGTGAGATAATCTCCCTTCCATGGTTCTCTAATGAACTGAAAAACGACTTATCGAAGAACAACTGTCTTCGTGGCGTCATCCTTATACTTCTCGTTCGCGAATCAATATTCGTTGGGTGGGGGTTTCCGTTTCCAATAGTGCTGGTGCCTAGGTACAAGTTATCTTTGTGTCACACTCCTATCAAACCTGATTTACTTGGCTTTCCGGGACTTTGTGTCTTTGCGTGTGGGTTGCGTGACCACGTGATCACGAGGTTCGCATCATAGTTGAGATGCAGCATTATGGTGATTTGATGGATATGGTGCATCAAGCCATAAAGACGGAGGAACAATTCAAACGAAAGGGATTGGCTAGGAGGGGACAACTTATGGCTACCACCAGCCCGTGGAAAACAACTCTAAAAAGGGACGAGCAAGTACAAAATAAGCCAAAATTTGAACCCTCTTAGAGCACCAACTTTAAGACCGCTACTTTAGGTAACACCGAGGTTTCGAGTTCTAAAATATGTGATGTTGAGTGTTTTAAATGTTAGGGGGCGGGGACACATAGCTAACTAATGTGTAAACAAAAGGTGATGGTGATAAATGCTCAAGGAGAGCTTGAGTCAGAGAATGAGGAAGAAGTAGATAATGATGACATGCCATCTTTGGAGGATGCCGATGATGAGCAAAATGTTGTGGTTGGACATTTATTGGTAACAAGGCGAGTTCTCAATGTACAAATTAAAGAGAAAGAAAGTAACCAAAGGGAGAAGTTGTTTCATATCGGTGCTTTGTAAATAACAAAGTTTGCAGTGTCATTATCGATGGAGGTCAGATTCGGATTTTGGCATAAAAGCGCAACAGTCCAGGTTTACGGCAACAGTTATAATTCTCAATCTGACCGTTGGATCGGGCTAAAAGTTTATGTGGACTCTCCAGACATGTTTTCCAACTACAGGTTAAACTTTCAGGTCAATCGGACTTCGGGAAGGCACCGCAATGCTTGTCTACAGAGGCTGTATGAATTTTGTTATTTACTCTCATTTGACTTGTGGACTTTCTATTTGGTTAGAATTCTTTTCCTACAAGGTTTTGGGAATTTCCTAGTTCAACTGGGATCTTTAATGAACTGATCATACAAGGGGTTTGGGTACCTAGACATAATAGAACAACCTATAAAATGAGATTTGTTGCTTTCTTGGTATCCTAATACTATATATTAAATTCAAGGTCATTTGGATTGTGTTTTCTTTAGGTTCCAGAATCGGGTTTTGTCTTGCTGTAACGGGTTTGTTTTGCGTTGCCTTTCAAAACTTGTTTTGTTTCTGTTGATTTTGTTCCTTCCGGTATATTATCATCATATTTGGGATATTTGGCTATTGTTTGACTCATTCTCATCAATTTCATATTTGTTTGTTTTCGATCAGTTTTGGTCCAAACGATAGTCAGATTTGTAATTTCGAGTCTAAATCAGTGTTCTTCCTATTATAAACTCTATTATTGTCTTCATCTTCTTCTTGTTTTTTCTCCCTATTTGTGTCATGTATTCACTAAGGGAGAAGGAACAGAGGAGGATTGTAGATCAACGATGCGAAAAACTAAGCCATGGTTTGAGGGTTTTAGGACGAGAAGCCATTGTAGGTCAGATTCGGATTTTGGCGTAAAAAGCGCAACAGTCCAGGTTTACGGCAACATTTATAATTCTCAATCCGACCGTTGGATCGGGCTAAAAGTTTATGTGGACTCTCCAAACATGTTTTCCTACTACGGGTTAAACTTTCAGGTCAATCAGAATTCGAAAAGGCACCGCAATGCTTGTCTACAGAGGCTATATGAATTTTGTTATTTACTTCCATTTGACTTGTGGACTTCCTATTTGGTTAGAATTCTGGGATCTTTAATGAGCTACAGTATAATCTCCAAGTGTGGCAAGGATTCATTAATGTTTCAAAATCCTTTTCTTATAAGGATTCCTTATTCATCCTAGCTACACAAGTAAAGAAAAGCTAGTGGTATTTAATGACAAATTAGCTATTTTTATTTTTTTCTTTCATGTTTGGGCTTAATTAAAACTTTATTTTGAGCTAGGATCCGAGACTTGTTTGGATCAGGTTATGGGCCTTTTAGTTTAGGGTTTTTGGGTCAGTTCAGCCCACAAGGGTAGATCCATTAGGGTTACTTTTAAGAACTATTTAAACACATGTACCCTAAAATTCGGCAGCTTTGAGGATAATTACTTCTGAATTTTTCAGTTTTAACGTGTGAGATCACGCATTCTTCAGTTCTTGAACGAACTGAATCTGATTTATCGAAGATTAACTGGCTTCGTGGCGTCATTCTACTCAATCCAATAGTGTTGGTGCCTTGGGGCAGGTTTCCATTGTGTCACACTCCTATCAGACCTATTTCGGCTTTCCGGGATCAGATCTCAATCTTGATTGTGGGTTGCGTGACCACGTGATCACGAGGTTCGCGTTAATTATCCATTGGAAAATATGAGGATGAGGTGCTTTGTGATATGGTTCCTATGCATGCATGCCATTTATTGTTGGGATGACTATAACAGTATGATCTGAGGGTTATGCATGATGGATTCACAAATAAGTATTCTTTCAGTCTTAAAAGGCAACCTATTATTCTTGTGCCATTAACTCTAAAACAGGTCAGGGAGGACCAATTAAAGTTACAAAGATCAAATGAAAAAAAATGGGTATGTGCATGAAAGCATGAGTAATGTATGCGGTTCCGGTGCTATTAGTTCCTAAGAAAGATGGAACATGGAGGGTGTGTGTTGACTGTTGAGCTATCAATAACATAACGGTAAAGTATCATTTTCCGAATCCTAGATTAGATGATATGTTGGATGAATTGCATGGTTCTTATGTCTGTACAAAAATTAATCTTAAGAGTGGATAGCATCATAATAGGATGAAGGAAGGTGATGAATGAAAGCTGCTTTTAAAACTAAATATGGTTTGTATGAGTGGTTAGTAATGTCTTTTGGTTTAACTAACGCTCCAAGCACATTTATGCGTTTGATAAACCATGTTTTGCGTGCATATGCTGATAGATTTGTAGTTGTGTATTTTGATGATATCCTAATTTATAGCAAAAATTTGAAAGAACATATAATGCATTTGAAATATATTTTGGAAATTCTAAGGAAAGAAAGGTTGTCTGCTAACTTCAAGAAGTGCATCTTTTGCACGAATAAGCTTGTGTTTCTTGGTTTTGTTGTTAGTAAGAGAGGAATTAAGGTGGATGAGGAAAAGATGAAGGCAATCCAAGAGTGGCCAAGGCCAACAATAATCAGTTAAGTGAAGAGTTTCCACGGCTTAGCTAACTTCTATATACGGCTTGTGTGTGATTTTAGTAGCTTAGCCACCCCTTTTATTGAAGTCATCAAGAAAAATGTGCAATTTAAGTGGGGGAAAGAACAAGAAAAGGCATTTAACCATATCAAAGAAAAGTTAATTAATGCACCTTTGATTGTTTTACTAAACCAGCATTATTGGAAACAGAAACCAGTTGTTCTTCGATACGTCATTTTGAGTTCTTTAGAGAACCATGGAAGGGAGATTATCTCACCAACAAACACACACACACACACAAAGTGCGGCAAACAAAAACTTCTATAATCTGAATTGTCTAACTTACATGTCTAGTTATGCCTTTATTTATACTAACTCTAGACTTAAATAAACCCTAATGGACCCCCTAGGTGGACTTATATTAAACCCACTTACAATTGACCCAAATAAGTAATAATAACCCAAAGACTAAGAAGAAAATAATAAAAATAACAAAAATCCAAAAACTACTGATGCGAACCTCGTGATCACATGGTCACGCAACCCACATGCAAAGACACCAATTCTCGAAAAGCCAAGTAAATCAGGTTTGATAGGAGTGTGACACAAAGATAACTTGTACCTAGGCACCAGCACTATTGGAAACAGAAACCCCCACCCAACGAATATTGATTCGCGAACGAGAAGTATAAGGATGACACCACAAATATTGATAAGCCATTTTAAGTTCTTTAGAGAACCATGAAAGGGAGATTATCTTACCAACACACACACACACACACACAAAGTGCGGCAAACAAGAAGTTTTATTAATCAGAATTGTCTAACCTTACATGTCTGGTTATGCCCTTATTTATTGTGACTCCAAACTAAAATAAACCCTAATGGACCCCTTATGTGGACTTATATGATGCCCACTTACAATTAAACCCAAAATAATATAAATAAACCCTAAACTAAGAAGAAAATAATAATAACAATAATAAATATGAATTTAATATCCTAAATATGATCGGATCAGATATGCTGCCCTTTAGAAGTCCCATATAAGCTAGGAGAATTAAATCTGAAGGTAGAATTAATTTTGAAATCTTCTTTCCTTTTTGTAGTTAGGATGAATATGGAATTCTTGTAAGAAAAGGATTCTGAAACATTTATAAATCCTTACCACACATGGAAACTATGTTGCAGCCCATTAAAGATCTTTGAAGAATTAGGATATTCCCAAAATAAGCTGCCACATCCTTTTAGGAAAAGAATCCTAGCCAAATAGGAAGTCCACAAGTCAAAAAAAAGTAAATAACAAAATTCATACAACCTCTATTGACCCGTATTGCGATGCCTTTCCAATCTTCGATTGATCTGAAATTTTAAACCAAGTTAGAAAACCATGTCAGGAGACTCCGTGTAAAATTTCAGCCTGATCCAGTGGTCGGATTGAGAATTATGATTGTTGCTGTAAAACTGGATAGTTGCACATTTTACATCAAAATCCGAATTTGACCGTGCCTGAATCGTATCAACTACCATCCTAAATATGCTAGAATCAGATTCGTCACCATTAAGAAGTCCCAAATAGACTAGAAAATCTAATCTGAAGGTGGAATTTATTCTGAAGTCTTATTTCCTTTTTGTAGCTAAGATGAATAAGGAATCCTTGTAAGAAAAGGATTCTGAAATAATTATGAATACTTACCACATTTGGAAACTATGTTGCAGCCCATTAAAAATCTTTTTGATCCTTATACGTTCTAGACAACAGCTCAAGGTGTTGGCCTATGGCTCGCAATTGGAAAGCTACGTCAGCGTTTTGTGTTGCTGATTCGTTGTTTTCAGACATTCTTTGAATCTGCAAAACTTGGCTAGTAGCACAAAATATATCCTCACACCTCTCGTGTATCCCACAAAAAAAAAATCAAGGCTTTTCACTCTAATAAGCTCACTACGCCTTTTACCTCACAATTTGCTTTCTTTTGGTTCTTTAGGACCTAAAATCAACAAATCAAAGTCAATAGCCTTCACAGCGCACTCTAATTATAATTTTCAGACTCAAGAATCAAGAATCAATAAATATACTGAAAACAAAGCAAAACAAAACTACGAAGACACAATAAAACAGAAGCGAATATTAGCGAAAACAGTTACTTGACTCATAGATAACCCAAATATAATAGAAACAAAAAGATTTGGACAAAACTAAACAGTAAGGATCATGTTTTGAAACTTGACGCAAATCTAACATACACAATTTTTACGTTATAGAATTGAAACCCAAACCAAACGATCTTGAAATGACCTCAAATTTAATATTTAGTATTATAATACTAAACAAACAACAAAACTCAATTTATAAGTAGTTCTCTTATGTCTAGGTACCTAAACCCCTTGTATGATCAGTTTGCGGCAGAATTGAACCTCCAATAAGCCGATATCAAAATAAGCCCAAATTTAATATATGGTACATTCAATTAAATTCAATTTGTATGCATTGTCATTGATTCTCTCTAAAACCTGAAATAGACCTTCCCCATGAGGCTGTAATTTTGATTTCCTTTGGTTAGAAATCGTTCCTTATGCATCTGTACCCAAACCAAATCACCGAGTTAGAAAACAACCTGTGTACATCCTTTATTGCTTTAGAAGCGTATAGTCTGTTCTTTTTCTCTATTTGGAGTCGAACTCCCTCATAGAGTTGTCTAACCATCTTTGCCTTCTTTCTTCAAAAGGTAAAGGAATTAAATCCATAGGAGTAAGTGGATTAAACCCATTAACAATTTCAAAGGGAGAAAAGTCAATGGTTGAATGCATACACTATTATAAGCAAACTCAACAAAAGGCAAACATTCTTCCTAACTTTTCAGATTCTTTTGAATTACAACTTGCAAAAGTTGGGATAATGTTCAATTCACTGCCTCAGTTTGCTATATTTTAAGGATAACAAGTTGTTGAAAATAAGAGTTTAGTTCCCAATTTTTCCTATAAAGTCTTCCAAAAATAGCTAAGGAACTTGACACCACGATCTGACACTATACTCCTCCACTCTCGGCTAGATTTGAGTGTTTTTGAATAATGGTCGAATGGTCTGATTTGTTTGGAGTGTTGACCGAATATTTGTTTGTGTTTGGATGGGTGGCCGAATCGAATGGTCTTTTCTCCCCTTGTTCCTCACCTTCATCTTCTCTCCCCATCGCCTCATGCTCACTTTATAGCTTTATTTGATCATCATACACTTGTTTGGGTGTAAAAGGTACAAGAGTGATGGTTTTACTATCTTTTATAATGGTATACCTTTTTTAACCCCATTATGAATTGCCTTCCTATCATATTGCCATGGTCTCCCTAACAAGATGTGACTTGCTTGCATTGGTACTACATCGCACATAACTTCATCAACATATTTCCCAATAAAAAATGGAACCACAAAACCTATTTAGTCACTTTCACCTCACCACTATCATTGAACCAATGCAATCTATATGGTTTAGCATGCTTAACAATACACAAATTCAGTTTACTAACAAGGGTGGTACTACAAACATTAACATAGCTTCCACTATCTATAATTAAACTACATACCTTGGTAAATAGCAACGCGTATGGAAGATGTTCTCCCCTTGTTGATTAGTTTCATCTTTCTTAACGTGAACCTGAAGTGTTCGCCTTATAACCAAGGACTCCTCAACTGGTAATGCTAACTCATCCCCATCCTATCCTTCAATGGTGGCATGCCTTCAGAATCAGATCTGTTACTTTATTCAATATCACCATTATCTCTAATCATCACGATTCTCTTGTTTGGACACTCCGAAGCATAATGCTAACTATTTATCATGAGTAGTGTTCGCCTATTTAGTCCATATCCCTGACACCTGAAACATTTATCATGAGTATGTTTAGGTTGAGATTTAGATTTACCTTTGGTACTAGTAGGGACATCAACTTTAGCCTTTGGTAGTTTGGCTTTAGAAGGAACAACGGACCTCGGCTGGATAGTACCCTCTCTCCTTAGATTCGGCTTCTATGATGATGAAGAACCTGAATTAAAACCTCAAGGCTCCTATACTAAAGCGATCTGGTGGGATGTTTGTGACAGATGCGACATTCCAAGAATGACAAAAGGCTGGGATGAATGGATTCGATGGGCCACTGTCTCTTGGCATGGCAAGAGTTTCGTCAATTTTTCTCGAAAACTGAGTTTCGCAGCTACAGTGTATCATGTATGGCAAGAACGGAATGCAAGGATCTTTGCTGGAATGTCTAGAACTTCGAATTTGGTCTTTAATCAAATCGAATATATCATTCGTGATAAGCTTGATTTGATGAGGAATGTCGTACCAACAAATGAAAACAAAAGGATCCAACAAGCTTGGAGGGTGAATACCATAGATTCTTAATTTGTTAGTTAGTTGGTTGTATTGGTTTCCCTAACGAATCTAGTGAGGTTTCAGTTTTATGGTCGGTGGCTAGCTTGTAGCCATCTGTTGTTTTATGTTTCTGTTCTCATTGTAAATCTGGGGTATGCCCCTTATAATGTTTGTATCTTCTTCTTTTAATACATACGTCAACTTACCAAAAAAAAAAGAATTAAAACCTCAAGAAACCGATATCAAAATAAGCCCAAATTTAATATATTATACGATCTCACCCCCAATACATAGAATATGAAGTTTTAATTGATTATAAGGTGGTTTGATTATGGTTCACTAAGAGTAGTGTTTTTGTGGCAGAATTGAACCTTGAATTAAATTCTCAAGCAAACGTTATCAAAACAATCCCAAATTTTATAAATGTTGCGATCTTACCACCAATAGACAGAATATGAAGTTTCAATTGATTATAAAGTGGTTTGCTTATGGTTCACTAAGAGTTGTGTGTTTGCGGTAAAATTGAATCATCTTTCAAATTTCATCTAATCTCTCTCCTTTTTTTATACATGCTACTGATGTCGATACATACCTTGTTTCGGATGTGATATCGAGTGTGAAATATGTTTTTCCATTGTTGATCTACATCATTTTCTTTGATTTGTATATTCAGCGTCCGTCTTATAACCCAGGCCTCCCCCTTATCACTACAATCCACCAAGGTGATTGTCAGCATAACTCTTCGCTTTGGACACTGAGATGCAACGTGGCCCTTTTCTAAACACTTAAAACATTTAATATCTCTATCACGAGTCGGTTGAGATTCAAATTTACCTTTCCCATCCGTATGAGCATCCTTTTTGCCCTTTAGGTGGTTCGGACTTTGCATAAGGCTTTGGTTGGATAGGCCCCTCCCTCTTCAGATTCAGCTTCCATGTTGAGGAAGATGAAGCCGAATTGGTCTGAAAACGTGCACTACCCCTTCTCTTTATTTGCCTCTCCACCTTCGTTGCCATATGGACCATGTCCTCTGATACGGTTCAGCCTTGTGATACGACCCAAGTAAGGTCAGATTCGGATTTTTGGCGTAAGAGTTTTTACCGTTCAGTGTTACGCTATTGAGCATAACTTCAAATCCAACTGTTGGATCGAGCTGAAACTTTACCATAAGATTCTAGAGGTAAATTTTTATGTTAGGGTACATTTTCAAGTGAATCCACGTTCGTAAAGGACTTGCGATATAGGTCAGAACAGGCTATACGAATTATGTTATTTACTTCCTTTTGACTGGTGGACTTCCTATTTGGCAAGGATCCTTTTCTTACAAGATGTAGGAGCTTGTTTTGGGAATTTCCTGGTTCCATAAGGATCTTTAATGAGCTACAATATAATCTCAAAGTGTGGCAAGGATTCATTAATGTTTTAGAATCGTTTTCTTATAAGGATTTCTTATCCATCCTAGCTACACAAGGAAAGAAGGGCTGGTGGTATTTAATGACAAATCAGTTATTTTTATTATTTTCTTTCATGTTTTGGATTATAGAACTTTGTTCTGATCCAAGGCTCGTTTGGATCAGGTTATAGGCTTTACAGTTTAGGGTTTTTGAGTCAGTTTTGTATGTGGGTCAGTTCAGCCCACAAGGGTAGATCCATTAGGGTTACTTTTAAGAACTATTTAAAAACATGTAACCTAAATTTCTGCAGCCTTTGATCATTATTACTTCTTGCGTTCTTCAGTTCTTGAACAAACTGAATTTTACTTATCGAAGATTAACTGACTTCGTGGCATCATTCTACTCAATCCAATAGTGTTGGTTCCTTGGGGCAGGTTTCCATTGTGTCACACTCCTATCAGACCTATTTCGGCTTTCCGGGATCAGATCTCAATCTTGATTATAGGTTGCGTGATCACGAGGTTCGCACCAGTTGGTATCAGAGCTAGGCTTAGAAACAAGGTCATATCCTTCTATTCTTCTCATTTTTTTTAGTGTTCCTTTAAGTTTTTCAGTGTTTGCGTCCATCTTCTTGTTCTTTATGTCTACGTCATCAAAGCAAAAAAATAAAATAAAAAACACAAAAAAAGTGTTATATTTCATCTTGTTACTGTCTCTCATCATATCAGTATATTAAAAATAAGAAAAGAAAGAGAGAGAGGGATTAGTTGAAATTTGAAGGATCATTCAATTTTTGCCCTAGAAATACAACTCTTGGTGAACCATAAGCAAAACACGTTGGAATCAATTGAAACTTCATATTCTGTTTATTGGAGATGCGATTGAATCATATGTCAAATTTGGGCTTATTTTGATAATGTTTGCTTGAGTTTTTAATTCGAGGTTCAATTCTGCCGCAGAAACACTACTCTTAGTGAACCATGAGAAAACCACCTTAGAATCAATTTAAACTTAATGTTATGTCTACTGGGGATGATATCACACCATATATTAAATTTGGACTTATTTTAATATCGTTTTCTTAAGGTTTTAATTCGAGTTCAATTCTGCCGTAAAAACACTATTCTTAGTGAACCATAAGAAAATCACCTTAGAATCAATTGAAAATACATATTGTATCTATTGAGGGTGAGATATCAACATGTATAAAATTTGGTCTTATTTTGATATCATTTGCTAGAGTTTTTAATTGGAGGTTCAATTTTGCCACAAACTGATCATACACGGGGTTTGGGTACCTAGACATAGTATAACGACCTATAAACTGAGATTTGTTGTTTTCTTGGTATCCTAATACTATATATTAAATTCAAGGTCATTTAGATTGTGTTTTCTTTAGGTTCCAGAATCGGGTTTTGTCTTGTTGTAACGGGTTTGTTTTGCGTTGTCTTTCAAAACTTGTTTTGTTTCTGTTGATTTTGTTCCTTCCAGTATATTATCATCATATTTGGGATATTTGGCTGTTGTTTGATTCATTCTCATCAATTTCATATTTGTCTATTTTCGATCAGTTCTGGTTCAAACAAAAGTTAGATTTGTAATTTCGAGTCTAAATCAGTGTTCTTCCTATCGTAAACTCTATTCTTGTTGTCACTTCATCTTCTTCTATTTTTCCTATTTGTGTCATGTATTCAGCAAGGGAGAGGGAACAGGGAACGAAGGTGGATTCTAGCTCAAAGATGCGAAAAACTAAGCCATGGTTTAGGGGTTTTCGAACAAGAAGTTGATAAGTGTAGAAGATTATTCTATGATCTTCAAGCTTTATGGGAAAAGGAGGTACAATGTCAAAAAAATAAAAGACAAAAGAGAGGCATTGTTGTTATCATTCAAAAGTATGTACGCAAGTGGTTAGTACAACGTGCTTATTTGAAATTCTTAGCAGTCACTACTTCCATACAGTGTTGTTGGAGAAAGGTGTTAGCAATAAGGGAATTCTGAAGGCTTAAACAAGAGGCTAATGAAGTCGCTACTAATCCTATTCAAGATTTGAGGGCGAATATTCTCGAAGAAGGAGGGAATGATACGGTCCAGCCTTATGATACCGACCCAAGCAAGGTCAGACTCAGATTTTGGTGTAAGAGTTTCTCCCATTCAGTTTTACGCTATTAAGCATAACTTTAAATCCAACCGTTGGATCGAGCTGAAACTTTACTATAAGATTGCAGAGGTATTTGTCTATGTTGAGGTATATTTTCAAGTGAATCCTCATTCAGAAAAGCCTGTGATATAGGTCAGAACAGGCTATACAAATTATGTTATTTACTTCATTTTGACTTGTGGACTTCTTATTTGGCAAAGATCCTTTTCCTACAAGGAAATGGGAGCTTGTTTTGGGATTTTCCTAGTTTCACAAGGATCTTTAACGAGATACAATATAATCTCTAAATGTGGCAAGGATTCATTAATGTTTCAGAATCGTTTTCTTATAAGGATTCCTTATCCATCATAGCTACACAATGAAAGAAGGGCTGATGGTATTTAATGACAAATCAGTTATTTTTATTATTTTCTTTAATGTTTTGGCTTATAGAAATTTTTTTTGAGCTAGGATCCAAGACTTGTTTGGATCAGGTTATGGGCTTTACAGTTTAGGGTTTTTTGGGTCACTTTTGTATGTGGGTCAGTTCAGCTCACAAGGGTAGATCCGTTAGGATTACTTTTAAGAACTATTTAAACACATGTAACCTAATTTTTGGCAGCCTTTGATGATTATTACTTCTGAATTTTTTAATTTTAATGTGTGAGAGTGATTCTTGCATTCTTCAGTTTTTGAACGAACTGAATTTGACTTATCGAAGATTAACTAGCTTCGTGGCGTCATTCTACTCATTCTAAGCCTTGGGACAGGTTTCTATTGTGTCACACTCCTATCAGACCTATTTCAGCTTTTCAAGATCAGATCTCAATTGTGATTGAGGGTTGCGTGATCACGTGATCATGAGGTTCGCATCATCCTCCAATTCCACATAATGTTACATTCGCAATGTCATAATTCTACAACATTCGCAATGTCCCTATTCAACCCATTTAGGAATCTAGCCATAGTAGTTTCCCTATCCTCAATCACATTGGCCCGAATCATTACAAACTTCATCTCTTTGAAATACTTATCCACGGACCTAAAACCCTGATTCAACCCTGCAATTTCAGATACAAATCTTTATAATAGTGGTTAGGCACAAATCGCCTTCTCATCAACACTTTCATCTCCTCCCATGACGCTACCAGCCTCTCTCCACTCCTCCTACAAATCGCATTCTGATCCCACCAAATCAGTGTATAATCCATGAATTCGATGATTGCCAATTTCACTTTCTTCGCCTCCGAATAGTTATGGCAATAAAAAATCCAATCCACCTTTTTCTCCAACTCCAAATGATGCGAACCTCGTGGTCACGTGGTCACGCAACCCACACGCAAAGACATCAATTCCCGGAAAGCCAAGTAAATCAGGTTTGATAGGTGTGACACAAAGATAACTTGTATCTAGGCACCAACACTATTATTGAAAATGAAAAACCCTCACCTAATGAATATTGATTCGGGAACGAGAAGTATAGGGATGACACCACGAAGGCAGTTGTTCTTCGATAAGTCGTTTTCAGTTCTTTAGAGAACCATGGAAGGGAGATTATCTCACCAACACACACACACAAAGTGCGGCTGATGCAAACCTCGTGATCACATGGGCATGCAACCCACACGAAAAGACATTGATTCTCGGAAAGCCAAGTAAATCAGGTTTGATATAAGTGTGACACAAAGATAACTTGTACCTAGGCACCAGCACTATTGGAAACGGAAACCCCCACCCTACAAATATTGATTTGCGAACGAGAAGTATAAGGATGACGCCACGAAGACAGTTGTTTTTCAGTCCTTTGAAGAACCAAGGAAGGGAGATTATCCCACCAACACACAATAAATGCAGCAAAGATATGCAACCCACTTACAATTGACCCAAATAAGTAATAATAACCCAAAGACTAAGAAGAAAATAATAAAAATTAATAAAAATCTGAAAATTATCATCCTAAATATGGTAGAATCAGATTTGTCACCCTTAAAAAGTCCCAAATAAACTAGGAGAAATATGATTTGGAAAATTTGTGTTGCTGCCCCCTTGATGTCCTTGATTAGCTTGGATTTTCTTGTTTAACTTGGACAAATAAGAAAACAAATTTCCTCATTTGTTGCTGATTTAATTGCTTTCCTTCCTAAGTTAGGAAAAGCATTAAATAATCCTCCCCTCTTCAGGAACAAGATTTGGCGAACTTCCTTACTTAATTAGGAGAATAGATTGCTAACTTTCTATCCTTTTAGCATTAGGAAAAACAAGCCTAACAAGGCTAGTATGGGGCCGGACACATTAGCCTCTTGTTCCATATGAATTGGGATCTTCTTGGACCTTAATTAGATGAATTAGAGGTTGTCCTTCATGCTCCTTAGATGTCCTAAGCTCCTCTAGGTCCATCTTGCTCTATATGCGATGTAGAAACCCATTTGAGGCTTCTTTAAGCTTCTTTGCCCTAGCTCTTGTAATTGGCCCAATTGGCACCTCCAAAGGGTCGTTAGCATGATTATGCTGGTGTCGGGCTGATCCTCTTCACCATATAACAAAACCTACCTTCCTTCATCTTCATATCAGATTGTTAGTTTGTTTGGGTTAGGAAACTAAGGCAGATCAAAAAGGGGTTATGTTTCATCTTGTTACTATCTCTAATCATATCAGTAACATATAAAAAAGAAAGAAAGAGATTAGATGAAATTTGAAGGATGATTACATTCTGCCATAGAAAAAAGAAAGAATCAATTGAAACTTTAACTTTTGTATACTGGGGATGAGATTGCAACACATATTAAATCTGGGTTTATTTTGATATCGTTTACTTGAGATTTTAATTTGATGTTCAATTCTGTCGTAGAAATACAACTTTTAGTGAACTATAACCAAACCACCTAAGAATCAATTGAAACTTCATATTTTGTCTACTGGGGATGAGATTGCACCATATATTAAATTTGGTCTCATTTTGAGATTGTTTGGTTGAGATTTTAATCTGAGGTTCAATTCTGCCACAAATTGATCATAAAAGGGGTTTGGGTACCTAGCATAAGAGCACGATCTATAAACTAAGATTTGTTTTTTGTTTGGTATAAGAATACTAAATATTGCATTTGAGGTAATTTTGAGATTGATTGGTCTAGGTTTCAATTCTGTTACGTAAAAATTACGTAAGAGGTCCGATTTGAGTCAAGTTCCAAAACATGATCCTACTATTTGTTTTTGTCCAAATATTTTTGTTTCTATTATAATTGGCTTATTTAGGAGTCAAGTAATTGTTTTCGCTAATTTTAGCTTCTGTTTCTATTTTGTATCTTCATCTCATCCACAATTCGTACGAATTTGCATTGTTACTCATGAAGTTGTAATCGTAGTTTTTTTTCTTTGTTTTCAGTATATTTATTGATTCTTGAGTCCAAGAATTATAATTGGATTGCGCTGCGAAGGCTACTAACTTTGATTTCTTGATTTCAAATCCTAAAGAACTAAAAGAAAGCAAGTTGTGAGGTAAAAGACATAATGGACTTATTAGAGTGAAAAATCACGATTTTTTTGTGAAACATGAGAGGTGTGAGGATATATTTTGTGTTACTAACCAAATTTTATAGATTGAAAGAATGTTTGAAAACAACAAATCAGCAACACAAAACGCTGACATTGCTTACCACTTGAGAGCCATGGGCCAGTAACTCGAGCTCTTGTCTAGGACGTACAAAGATCTAAAAGATGAGGTGTTCGATAAAGCAACAGAATAGTATGTCTGATCACCGTGGAAATACAATTCATAGGGCTGTTCGGAATGTCAGATCTAAATTTAAGGAGTTTGTTGATGAAAATGTAGATGAGGGTAAAGATGACTATGATTTTGCATCTTCTAGCCAAGGAATCAGATCTGGACTAAATAGGGCTAGGAGGAATGTGAATTTCTATGGCATGGGGAATTATGAAAATGTGGATGGAAACTTGGACTCTATTAAACTTAAAATTCATAACTTTCAAGGTAAAAATGATCTCGATGCTTATTTGGAGTGGGAGAAAAAGGTGGATTTGATTTTCGAATGTTGTAGCTATTCGGAGGTGAGGAAAGTGAAATTGATAGTCATTGAATTTACAGATTACACATTGATTTGGTGGGATTAGAATGTGATTGGTAGGAGGAGGAATGAAGAAAGGCCAATATCATTGTGGGAGGAGATGAAAGTGTTGATGAGGAGGTGATTTAGGCCTAACTATTATTATAAGGATTTGTTTATGAAATTACAAAGTCTGAATCAAGGTTCTAAGTCAGTAGATGAATATTATAATAAAATGGAAATCATAATGATTCGGGGCAACATAATTGAGGATATAGAGGCCTTGATGGCGTGATTTTTTAATAGGCTGAATAGGGAGATTATAAATGTGATGGAATTACAACATTACGTAAAGTTAACGGATATGGTCCATATGGCAACCAAGTTGGAAAGACAAATAAAAAGAAGGGGCAGCATACGTTTTCAAACCAATTCAACTTCATCTTCATCAGCATGGAGGCTGAATCAGAGAAGAGATGGGGCTACCAAACCAAAGTCTTTTGTCCCTACAAAAGTCGAACCACCTAATGCTAAATTGATAAGTGTAGAAGATTATTCTATGACCTTCAAGCTTCGATGGAAAAGGAGGAACAATGCCAAAATGATGAAAAATGAAAAAGGGAAGCAGTTGTTATCATTAAAAAATATATACGCAAGTGGATGGCAAGACATGCTTATTTAAAATTATTATCGGCTGCTACTTTCATACAATGTTGTTGGATGCAAGTGCGTGCAAGAAAAGAACTCCAAAGGCTTTAAAGAGAGGCTAATGAATTGTCTGTTATAACTGTTGGTGATTCAAGGACATATTATCTTAAAGAGAGAGGGAATGATACAATCCAAGCAAGGTCAGATTCAGATTTTGGTATAAAATTTCCTATCATCTAGTTTTACGCTATTAAACATAACTCCAAATCTAACCGTTGAATCGAGTTAAAACTTTACCAAAAGATTCCAGAGGTATTTACTTCCATGTGAATTAGAGTTCGGGAAGGACATGCGATATAGGTCAGAACAGGCTATATGAATTTTGTTATTTATTTTCTTTGGTCCTATGGACTTCCTATTTGGCAAGGATCCTTTTCCTACAAGGATGTGACAGCTTGTTTTGGGAATCTCCTAGTTCTAAAAAGATCTTTAATATTTTAGAATCATTTTCCTACAAGGATTCCTTATCCATCCTAGTTACACAAGGAAAGAAGAGCTGGTGGTATTTAATGACATCTTGATTTCAAGGATCTTTGGGCAGATAAAGACTTGGGACTTATGGGCTTTATCTTTATTTTTGTTAGCTAAGCCCAAGGCTTGTTTGGGCTTAATTAATACCTTGTTTTTAGCGAGGATCCAAGGCTTATTTGGATCAGATTATGGGCTTTTCAATTTAGGGTTTTTGGACCAGTTTTGTAAGTGGGCCAAATCAGTCCACTAGGGTACATCCATTAGGGTTAATTTTTTAAGAACTATTTAAACTTATGTAACCTAAATTTTGGCAGCCATTGAGAGTGATTCTTGCATTCTTCAGTTCTTAAATGAACTGAATCTGACTTATCAAAGATTAACTGGCTTCATGGTGTTATTCTACTTTATTCCAATAGTATTGGTGCCTTGGGGGAGGTTTTCATTGTATCAGATCTATTTTGACTTTCCAGGATCAGATCTCAATCTTGATTGTGGATTGCGTGATCACGTAATCACGAGGTTCGCATCAGTTCCTTAACTACTTTTCGAAGACTTTATAGGGAAAGTTAATGTAACATCCCCCATTTCTGGGATAAAACCACAATCTCATGTCAATAGAAAAACAGAGTAGTTAAATTTATATATATATATATATATATATATATATATATATATATATATATATTCATGGTCTTCGTATTAACATCTACCAGAATTTCGATGGAGTCCCCCCTATACCGAAAGGTCCCAAGTTACCGACATGTAACCTGTTTACACTACTAACAGTTCGCATCTCATAACTTAATTCCCGACCCAATCATCCTGGGTTTCAATTCCACAATTATACTCACACCAATCAACCATAATATTTATGATATGAATTATATAACAAAAATATCATTATGGATGGATAATTTAAATAAATATAAATACATAGACATGAAATATGGTTATATAAACTACAACGTTAAATTCATCCAATCAAGTTTAAACATTTATTATACAAATTAAGTTATACAAACATTTTCATGTTTATAAAATATAAGGGTATACTCCCTAGAACCTAGATTTCAAAAAGGGAACATAAGCTAGGATCTACTCCTGTTGTGCATGCGATGATCCTGAAACAAAATACATATTATTGCAAGGTGAATATCACAATAAATATAACAATATGAATATCTAATAATTTCAACAGGGTAACATGCATTCATATTTTATTTACTTCTCCCTTCTAGTTTTTTTTTAATTAAAATCTCTTCCTTATTCAAACTATTAATAATCGTTCCCTCTGCCACTATCAACCTTCATTCCAGACCTTATAAGATCAACGTGATTACTTTTGTTTATCACATTACCGATACCAATTTCACTGGTATCGTCATCACCACCCCATAGGAGTCGATATAAGGCGATCCCTTTACCCGGAATCCTAACATACACTAAATATATGCTGGCCAATACATGGTGATCCCCTTACCCGGGATCCTAACATTCACTGAATGTATGTTAGCCAATACGTGGAGATCCCATTACCTGGAATCCTAACATACACTAAATGTATGCTAGTCCATTCGTGATGATCCCCTTACCCGGGATCCTAACATACACTAAATGTATGCTAGCCAATACAGGGTGATCCCCTTACCCGGGATCCTAACATACATTCAATGTATGTTAGTTTATGCCTCAAATCACACTTCTCATATTTCCTTTGTCAGTGATAAATTCACATAACAACTTTTCACCTTGAATAAACATACATTCAGTAATTCACATTTCACATAAAAAATATATTAAATCATGGAATTTAACTAGAAAGCATAGGTGTGAATCACCTACCTACAATAGAAGCTCTATTCGTGCTCCCCTGCTGCTGCTGTTGCACCACGTCTGTGGTCCCTGCTGCAAATCACATGTTTATCTCATAAATTTTCCTCACTCAAGGATATGTTTTATAATAACCATATCAACAACCAATAAGTCTTTCTTTCAGTCATTTCTTAGTACTTTATGTTTTTCTCATTTCACTCATTATTACTGTCGTTCTTTGTCCAATCCTAGTTATCATTCCTTTCTTTATATTTGGACTATCACTGTCCAACTGTTACTGCCTCGTTTTTGAACTGTTACTATCTGACCTCTCCTCAGATTTTTAACTATATCTGGAGTTATAGAACTCCGATTCAAGCGAAATTTATGGCGTTGGAAAGTTAAGACATGAGGCTACAAGTTCAATGTTTTGAGAAGAACCCAGTTCTGCCTCTAAGGTAGTCAAAATTGCTCATTAACAAACACTTGGACTGTTACTGTCCAACTGTTACTGTCCATTTTTGAACTGTTACTGTCTAACCTCTCCTTAAATTTTTAACTATATCTGGAGTTATAGAACTCTAATTCAAGCAAAATTTATGGCGTTGGAAAGGTAAGACATGAGGCTACAAGTTCTATGTTTTAAGAACTCAGTTCTGCCTCTAAGGTAGTCAAAATCGCTCATTAACAAACACTTGGACTGTTACTGTCCAACTGTTACTGTCCATTTTTGAACTGTTACTGTCTGACCTCTCCTCATATTTTTAACTATATCTGGAGTTATAGAACTCCGATTCATGCAAAATTTATGGCGTTGGAAAGGTAAGATATGAGGCTACAAGTTCTATGTTTTGAGAAGAACCCAGTTCTGCCTCTAAGGTAGTTAAAATTGCTCATTAACAAACACTTGGACTGTTACTGTCCAACTGTTACTGTCCATTTTTGAACTGTTACTGTCTGACCTCTCCTCAGATTTTTAACTATATCTGGAGTTATAGAACTCTGATTCAAGCAAAATTTATGGCGTTGGAAAGGTAAGACATGAGGCTACAAGTTCTATGTTTTGAGAAGAACCCAGTTCTGCTTCTAAGATAGTCAAAATCGCTCATTAACAAACACTTGGACTGTTACTGTCCATTTTTGAATTGTTACTGTCTGACCTCTCCTTAGATTTTTAACTATATCTGGAGTTATAGAATTCTGATTCAAGCAAAATTTATGGCGTTGGAAAGGTAAGACATGAGGCTACAAGTTCTATGTTTTGAGAAGAACCCAGTTCTACCTCTAAGGTAGTCAAAATTGCTCATTAACAAACACTTGGACTGTTACTGTCCAACTGTTACTGTCCATTTTTGAACTGTTACTGTCTGACCTCTCCTCAGATTTTTAACTATATCTGGAGTTATAGAACTCCGATTTAAGCAAAATTTATTACGTTGGAAAGCTAAGACATGAGGCTACAAGTTCTATGTTTTCAGAAGAACCCAGTTCTGCCTCTAAGACAGTCAAAATTGCTCATCAATGAACCAGACCTACTACCCTATAGGGTCTGTCATGACCCAGTCTCGGTTGGTGACCCATAACTGGAGTTCTATGACTCCAAATTGAGCATGACCAATTTATTAGTTAGTAAACATCCAAAACTACAATTTCTATGAAGGAACTTGATCCTAATTCCTTCATTCTCCTACCCAAAATCTCTTTGAAGGTCAAAAGATGAAACTGTCCAGATTCATCAACCTTTCCATTTACACACAACACATGAAGTTCTTTACTTTAACAACTCTTACTTTTTCCTCAATACAAGTCTAAGAACTCAATATATAAGTTAACATCCAGGCATCAATTCATAATCGACTTGAAATGACTCATAAGACCAGGTTTAGAATATCTTACCTGATGCGAATCAAGGCTTCGATCTCTCCTTTTCTTTCTAATGACAGCCGACCCTCCCCTCTTTTCTTCTTGTTCAATTTTTCTTGCTAATCCCTTTCCCACCAGGGTTTATTTTACCTATAACCCTCAATCTTGGATGGGTTTTTGAAATTTTGGTGTTTCTCTCTTGATTTGTAAAAATAGATATAAAAACTCCCTCTTTTCTTTCTTTATGTAGCTGCAGATCTGTTTTTGGTGAGAATGGGAGTATTTATGCTCTATAATTATTCTTATTTGCATTTAGGCCCCATTTTCTTTAAGTGTATTCGTTATTGCCCCTACTTCTTTTTAGTTTAGTTTATTTTCTTTAATTTAATCCAGCCTTGGTTTTTTTTTCTCGGGATTTACAGTTAAGAACTAAACTCTTATTTTTGACAACTTGTCATCCTCAAACAGATGGACAAACTGAGGTAGTGAATAGAACTTTAGCCCAACTTTTGCGTGTTGTTATTCAAAACAATTTGAAAAGTTGCGAAGAATGTTTGCTTTATGTTAAGTTTGCTTATAATAGAACTGTATATTCGACCATTGACTTTTCTCCTTTTGAATTTTTTATAGGTTTATTTTAATAACTCTTATGAACTTAATTCCTTTACATTTTGAAGAAAAAATAAGTTTAGATGGTGAAAAGAAGGCAAAGACGGTGAGAAAACTTTATGAGGAAGTTTGATTGCAAATAGAGAATAAGAATAGATTGTACACTTCTAAAGCAAATAAGGCGCGTAAACATGTTGTTTTCCAACTCGGTGATTGGGTTTGGGTGCACATGCGTATGGAACGATTTCCTAACAAAAAAAATCAAAATTACAACTTTATGGTGAAGGTCCATTTCAGGTCTTAAAGAGGATCAATGACAACGCATACAAAATTGTTCCAGGTGAGTATAGTGTTAGTGCTACCTTTAATGTTGTTGATCTTACTTTGTTTGACACAGGTTTTGATTCAAGGTCAAATCCTTTTGAAAAGAGAGGGGATGGTGTAGACAAGCCCAGAAACACCAGCAAGGACCCATTACAAGTTCCAAATGGTCCAATGACTCGGTCCAAGAAAAAGGCATTGAATGCATTGCTTTTGAAGGTTTCGACCAAGTCAAATTTGAAGGGTCTATTGGTGTATCAAGAGGAGGCCCTAATATATCTTTTCCATATGCAAAAGGGGCCCAATCAAACCTTATTTGGGCCATGAGGTGAGGACAACAAAAGAAACAAAAAAATCTTACTACAACTTGGAAACAACATAGGTGACTAACTTTTCCTTTTGTTTCTAGGATTAATGGGCTGCATGGAAGGTTATAAATAAGCCTTGAATCAATTCTGTAATATTTTATTTCCTTCTCTTCTTCTCATGATGGCAAAACATGGATTTAATATTATGGGCTTTATTTTATTTTGTTAGCTACTACTTAAGGCTTGTTTAAGCTTAATTAATACGTTGTTCTCAGTTAGGATCCAAGGCTTGTTTGAATGTTATGGGTTTTTTTGTTTAAGGTTTTTGGGTCAAATTTGTAAATGGGCCAAATCAGTCCACTAGGGTAGATCCATTATGGTTAATTTTTCAAGAACTATTTAAACTAATGTAACCTAAATTTCAGCATTCACTGATGAATATTACTTCTGAATTTTTCAGTTTTAACGTGTGAGAGTGATTCTTGCATTCTTCAGTTCTTGAACGAACTATTAAAAATTAATTGGCTTCTTGGTGTCATTCTACTTCATTCCAATAGTGTTGATGTCTTAGGACAGGTTTTCATTGTGTCACACTCCTATCAAACCTATTTCGGCTTTTCAGGATCAGATCTTAATCTTGATTATGGGTTGCGTGACCACGTGATCATGAGGTTTGCATTAAAGAGCTTCTTCATAATTACCATTGTCAAGGGGGCCCTCCTAGGTGCTGTTTGAAAGTATGGTTAATTGGATTCGTGAATGTATTTCCACTACTAGATTTTCAGTATCCATCAACGGAGAGCTCCATGGTTTCTTTGTTGGTACTAGAGGGTTAAGGCAAGGAGATCCAATGTCTCCTTACTTGTTTGTTCTTGTTATGGAAGTATTTTTGGGTCTGATGGGCAATCTGGTTCAAAGTAATGACTTTAAGCTTCATTAGCATTGTGAAAAGATGCATCTCACTCATTTGTGCTTCGTGGATGATTTAATGATCTTTTGTTAAGCTGAGGTGGGTATGGTTTCAGTCATTAAATCGTGTCTTGATCAATTTCAAATGTTCTATGGATTGATACCAAATCAAGATAAGAGTTGCATGTTCATTTGTGGTGTAGAGTCCGGAAACAAAGAATCGTTTCACCAACAAATGAAGATCATTAAATCATTGTACTCTAGATTCTCTCCTCCCTAATGATAGGCGGTGGGATGTTATGTGTTGGAAAGATGCTTCGTGGGGTGTATTCTCCATTCATTATGTTTAGAATTCTATCCACCCCCGTTTGGAACAAGGTTAAATGGTGAGCACTTGTTTGGCATAAATAGGCGATCCCACGATTTTCCTTCATCTTATGGCTTGTTATCCATAAGGCATTGTTGACTGAAGATAGGCTTATGTCCTTCTATCTCATTCAGGTTCCATGATGTCTTTTATGTGGGGATGATTGTGAGGATATTGACTACTTGTTTTTTTATTGCACTTTCTCCTGCCGTATCTGGTATGATCTTTATTCCATATGCTTCATCCCATTTAGAAGTTAATCATGAAACAACACCATCTCATGGGCTCTCTAATTAGGGTGTATTTGTGATTATCAGATTGGTGTCAGCCACAACAGTTTACTACATTTGAAGGGAGAGGAATGCTCGACTTCATGGAGAGACTCCTCATAACTCTACTGCGATTTGTATGGATATTGTTAACTGTATTGTATCTAAAGTTAATTTCCTTCATAATATGGCCAATACGGATACTAATAGAAGAATTTATATTGCTTGGAGATTTTATGATGGTGTCTTTTGCTCAAATTGAGTCTTCTTATGCTTTTGAGGGCATGTTCTATTAGACTTTATTTGGGGTATATTTTTTTTGTTTTGTTGTTTTGGGGTTAGCGGGGTCTGTCCGCTTTCTTGTTCTTAGTGGGGTTTTGTCCCTTTGTATTTTTCTTTTTTTTTGTTATATATTTACCGTATCCCAAAAAACTTAAAAGAACTAAAAAAAATAAAAATAACAGAAGTGTGACATAATGAAACAGCACCCAAATATGTTGGATATGTTGAAAATATAATGCAAGAAATGAAAACAACAGAAAGAAAGCGAATTTCAAAAGTTGACACAAAACAGACTCGTTTACGACGAGTTAGTCTGAATCTGGTACCTAAAGTGAATGATATCCAATTGAGCTAAAATTTTTGATATAGTGTGATATGAACCCAAATAGAAAGAATATGAATTTTGAACAATTTGCGATAAGGTTTGATATACTGACGCAAAAACGGTAAGAATCAGACTTGATTAGACCCAAAATTGAAAACCAAAGCAAACGATATCCAATTAACCCCAAACTTAATATATGATGCGATTAGGGACCCATTAATAAACGTATCAAATTTGAGCTAATTCTGAGTTGATTTGGTCCAATTTTCCCTTGTTTAGTTCTCTGCGGCAGAAACCAATAAACGTCTCTTTGAATGATTTTTTCTTTTCTTTTTTTATGCTACTGATATATTTTGGACAGTAACCAAACAAAATAACTATTTTTTTTTGTTTTTTGATATGCTGCAAAATCAAGGAGAAGAAGAAATTGGACACTAAGGAATTTTTACAGAAATAACAAGAAACGAAAATTTTAGAAGGATATAACTTGATTAATCAAGCCAAGCTCTAATACCAAATGATGCGAACCTCGTGATCACATGGTCACACAACCCACACGCAAAGACAACAATTCCCGAAAAGCCAAGTAAATCAGGTTTGATAGGAATGTGACACAAAGATAACTTGTACCTAAGCAACAGCACTATTGGAAACGGAGACCCCCACCCAACGAATATTGATTCGCAAACGAGAAGTATAAGGATGGCGCCACGAAGACGGTTGTTCTTTGATAAGTTGTTTTTCAGTTCTTTAGAGAACCATGGAAGGGAGATTATCTCACCAACACACACACATACAAAGTGCGGCAAACAAGAAATTTTATTAATCTGAATTGTCTAACCTTACATGTCTGGTTATGCCCTTATTTATAGTGACTCCAAACAAAAATAAACCCTAATGGACCCCTTTTGTGGACTTATATGATGCCCACTTACAATTAAACCCAAATAATATAAATAAACCCTAAACTAAGAAGAAAATAATAATAACAATAATAAATCCGAATTTAATATCCTAAATATAATAGGATCAAATTTGTTGCCCTTTAGAAGTCTCATATAAGCTAGGAGAATCAAATCTAAATGTAGAATTAATTATAAAATCTTCTTTCCTTTTTTTGTAGTTAGGATGAATAAGGAATCCTTGTAAGAAAAGGATTCTAAAACATTTATGAATCCTTGCCACACTTAGAAACTATGTTGCAGCCCATTAAAAATCTTTATAGAAATAGAAGATTCCCATAATAAGCTACCACATCCTTTTAGGAAAAGAATCCTACCTAGATAGGACGTCCACAAGTCAAAAAGAAGTAAATAACAAAATTCGTACAACCTCTGTTGACCCGTCTTGCGATGCCTTCCCAAACTCCGATTGACTTGACATTTTAACCCAAGGTAGGAAAACATGTCAAGAGACTCCACGTAAACTTTTAGCTCGATCCAACGGTCGATTGAGAGTTATGACTGTTGTCGTAAAACTGGATAATTGCACATTTTACATCAAAATCCAAATTTGACCTTTCATGGATTGTATCAATGTCTCCTTTAACTTCTTGGCCCTTGACCTTGTGATTGGCTTAATTGGCACCTCTAGTTGATCCTTTGTGTGGTGGGCTTCTTTATCTCATCCTCTCTCTCTTTAAAAGAATACAATCTTGAATTGTCACCTACGTCAAATAAAGATAGATCAAAATATCAAAAGTAACATTAACATCATACTCCCTTGGTAGATCAATGTTGTATGCATTGTCATTGATTCTCTCAAGGATTTAAAATGGCTCAACTCCTCACGGATGCAATTTTTATTTTTGATGGGCTAGAAACCTCTTCTTGTAAATATGCACCCAAACCTCTCCTTATGCACATCACCTAGTTGAAAGACAACCTGTTTACACCTCTTATTTGTTTTGGATACATAAACATGATTTTTCTTCTCTATTTGTTGTTGTACACTCTCATAGAGTGCTTTCACAACTTGTGCTTTACTATTACTATCTAAACGAAACTTTTCATCAATAAGCAAATGAATTAAATCCATAAAAGTTAAAGTCACAAAAAATCTCAAATGATGAGAAATCAACAATATAATGCACACTATGATTATAAGCAAACTCAATGAATGATAATAAATCTTCCTAACTTTTCAAGTTCTTTTGTATGACAGTACATAAAAGTGTGGTTAAGGTCCTATTAACTATTTTAGTTTGTTCATCTATTTGGGGATGACATGTAGTAAAAAATAATAATTTAATTCCGAATTTTCCCTACAATACCTTCCAAAAATAGTTAAGAAACTTAACATCTCTATCTAAAACTATACTCCTAGGGACCCATAAGGACCCCATGAAGTTGTACTATCTTTCTAAGAATAAATAAGTTATATTAGTTGTATTATTGATTTTTTGACATGCTATGAAATGCGTTATCTTTGAAAATATATCAACAAATACAAATATTGAATCTTTACCCTTTTTTTACCTAGGCAAACCAAATACAAAGTTCATGGAAATATCTACCAATGGTTTCTTAGGTACAGGCAAAGAAGTATATAAATCATGTGGTTGGAATTTAGACTTTTCTTTCCCATATGTAATGCATATATCACATATGCGTTGCATATTTTATTCATTTTAGACTAATAAAAATATTCATGCAACACATCCAAAATATTAGCAACACCAAAATGGCCCATTAAAGCACCCTCATGTGTTTCACACATAAGCAATTCATGCATAGCACTCAATGGCACATACAAATGATTCTCTTTGAGCAAATATTGATCAAATCTATAAATTTGCCAAAAGACGAATATCACATGCATTAAAAACATTAGCAAAACCACCATCATTCACATACAATTCCTTTTACATATTTAAATCCTAGCATTCAAAGTAGATAAAAGAACATACCTTCATGACAACGCATTAGCCACTATGTTTTTTTTTATATATATCTTGCTTGTATTTGATCACTTACAAAAAAGTCTCAATAAACTCCATCTATTTAGCATGTCATTGATTCAATTTACCCCATCCTTCAAGTGTTTTAAAGACTCATAATAAGAATGAATGATGAATTCCTTAGGCCAAATATAGTGCTACCACGTATCCAACATCCTCACCAATTGATATGCATCATGATTCTAATGTGTATGGGCATTCAGATGGTCCAATAGTGAAAGCTCAGGCAAAACAACTATAAAGTGCCTTAACAAGTCAAATTAGTGCGACTGAAGTTCAATGAGTTTGGAGGCTTGTTAACTGAATGAATATCGTTCAAATTTGTTTGTTTGTTTTTAAATAAGACTTGGGTCATGATTTGGGAGTTTAGAGAGTTTGGGTTTATTGTCAGCCCATAGGCCAATATGTGTTCGAATTTTCACCACCTTATTGCATTGGAAAATAAGCCTATTATATATTCAAAATATCATCTTTCCAGATTGTCCAACCATGCATGTATTGGAGTTGTGCGTGAGAAGTTATGGTTGTTTTAATTTTTATGTATATATATGAGTTTTAATATTCTAAACAAAGTAATTTATTTGGGTCTTAATTATATCATTTTGGTATTTCTAACACTTGGAGGGTTGTTCCAAGTATATAATAATGTTTCAAACCAAGTACTAAAAACTTTTGTAAATAATATAAAACTTTCCAACTTCTCATTTAGAAAGATTTCTTCCTTGTTTTTCCATTTTCAAAATTAGTTGAAGAACAAATCAGATTTATCACTTTTAATCACAAAGAATGTGGTGTCTTTATCTTAATTGGAATTCTTTTGTGACGTTTCCAACTGATCAAAGAGTTTCATTCAAAATTCATGTATTTTTCAGCCTAAACACCATAAGAAAAACTATATAACCAAACCTACCTTCTTTCATCTTCGTATCAGATTGCTAGTTTGTTTAGGCTAAGAACCCAAGGCATATCATTCAAGCTTAAAAGGGAAACAAGGTGGTGGTTGTGTCAATGTAGCTAACACTATTCTTGTTAAGAAATTAATTTAAGTATTGTAAAGCATCATAGACATTATAAATTGCAATGGTTGAATGAATGTAGTGAAGTAAAAGTAACCAAGAAAGTCTTGATTTTCTTTTTTATTTGGAGATATATTGATGAGGTGTGGAAACATTAAAAAAACAACTAGATTTTTATGTAAGAGAGGGTAAGACTAAATCTGTTTTTCATGTTAACAAGCCAATAGTTGTACTTGTATATAAGAAGATTTATTTATTGCTAACAATCTTGATTTTGTTGTTCCTAATATGATTGTTTCCCTATTGGAGGAATTTGATGATATCTTCCTTGAAGATATTTCAAGCGGTTTATCATCATTAAGAGATATAAAACATCAAATAAATCTTGTACTCGGAGTTACAATTTCTAACCAAATAGCCTATCAAAGTAATCCTTAAGAGGGAGAGAGAAAAAAAAAACCCTTTAAAGACAAGTAAAAGAGTTAATGATTAAAGAGTACATTCATGAGAGCTTCAATACATATGTTATTTTAATTTTAATCGTGCCTACAAAATATAGAACTTAAAATATTTATGTTAATTATCTGTCATCAATAATATAATGATAAAGCATAAATATCCTACCCAAGGCTTAATCAAACCACGATAGAAAAAGGCATTTATGCCCATAAATCGGATAACTTCAATTAGTGATATCAATCAACTGAAATGCCCTTAAATTGGATAACTTCAATCAACTGTCAGCGTTTAGAACATGAAATAAACATCATATCAGTTCTATCAATTCATGGACTAAAAAGGTGTCAGAGGTATGTACTGACAGTCACCATGATATCATTGGGCTAGCAGGAATCCTCCCATGAGAATAAATCTATGCGCAAGTGCCATCTCAAACATCATCACTTCACATGCACATCAAAACACATTCTATAGAGCACCTCATCATATACAGATCAGCATGTTCACAAAGACGCAAGAACACACAATTCAGTCATACCCATCATCAGTACCTGGATTCCTGCATTGTTGCCTGTTCTCCAAGCTTCTGTAACTTCTGGATATCATCTTTTCCAACACTACCACCAAGGGAAATGGGCGATGAAATATTAGCTGCCGCTTTGTCCTTCAGTTCCTCAATCTCTCTCTGCCGTTTCGTTAAATAAATAAAAATCAGCCCTTTCCATCCAAGAAAAATACTGTTAAAATCACAGCCAATCCTTTCCAACTTCCATTTTTTTATTATTTGGTTTCCTACAATTTATCAGGAGACAAACACACTTAAATTAAATAAATAAATATGTTCAAAATTGACAAATAAAAAGTAAGTAGCACTAGTATTTGAAGCAGAAAGGTTGCCTTAAGCATAGTTATTAAACCCGGACCGGCCCGAGATTGGTTGACCCGGTAGTTCGACCGATCCAAGTAAGGTGAAAAACCGGCAAGAGCAAAAAACGGTAAAACCCGGTTAACCCACTGGGTCGACCCACTACCAGAAAACCGGAGAAAACCAAAGGAATTATTGACGGAATTTTTCCGTCGGTAATAATTACCGACGGGCATAATTCCGTCTCAAAATATATCGGTATATACCGACGGCATATATCCGTCGGCGAAACCGTCAGTATATACCGACCTTTCACCGACGGGGTATACAGTTTGTCTGGAAATATGCAACGGCGTGGTGACGTCAGACGATTTTACCGACGGAATGACCGAGGGATTCAAACTGAGATAGCCGTACAGTGATGTGGCACTTTCACCGATGGAATCACTGATGGAATCACTGACGGATTACTTCCGTCAGTGATTCCATCGGAAAAAATCATAATATACCCCCCTCTGTCGACACTCTCTTCCTCTGTTTCTCCTTCTTCTTCTTTCCCATCCCACCTCTCCCCTCCCAAACTGCAGCCAACCACCCATCCCAACTCTCCATTATTCTCAACACGAGCACTCAAGTTTCTTATATCTTGTACGTGGTCACAATATCCGGATTTTATCATTTTTTTGTAAGTAAATCTATCCTTTTTAGTTTTAAAATTTAATTGTGAATTTTATTGTTTTAGTATATGTATTTTGTTAACGTTTGTACTTGTTTAATTGTTATTTGTCAAAGAAACTTGTAGTATGAATGTATAATTTTGTAGTTGTTATAGTTTATTTTAGATTTTGTCAAATTATATTTGTTTGTAAATTGTTGAAATTTTATTTGAATTACACCGAATTAAATGTGTTGTGATGAAATAAATAATTAATAGCTTGTTTAACGAGTCTTGTTTAATTGTTATCAATTCTATTTCGAAGCTGTGATTTCTGTAAATTTATATATGTATAAATTTGTATGTATGAACGTTGATAGTTGACAATTGATAATGAATATTTAACATAAGTGTTGTTTTAGTTTGTTGGATAATGTCGGGGAAAACCAATATTTTTGTTATGTTTTATAGAGGTTCAATAGAAGTCATGGATGATCGTTCATGGATGTATCGGGACTTACCCCAAGGATTGCGGAGGATGGATTATTGTAACGGTGTCCAGGGTTTTATTAATTTCACAACATCTATTCCGAGGAATTTTACTGATGGCGGTATTAGGTGTTCATGCAGGAAGTGTAAAAATTTAAAGTTTCTGCATCAAGATGTTGTAACGATGCATCTTCTAACCAAAGGGTTCATGGAGGATTACCTGTGTTTGTATGCTCACGGAGAACTATTTGTTACCTGTGTTGAAGAGTGCGATGAAGATGATGATAACAATTCAATAGAGGACGAAGATGAAAATTCCGAGTAACTAAACACGTTATTGTGTTGTGTAATAATTTGAAACATTAAATATTTAATCTTCTTTAATGGTCAGCCCTTGTTATTGTGTTGTGTGTGCTGTAAGATTGTAATTCAAGATGTTATGACAGGGTTACATAAAAAAATAAGAAAAATTTACAGGATTGTGCCACTTTCATCGACGGAGTCACTGACGGCCAATAACCCGTCGGTATTTCACAGAGAGTTGAAAAAAATTTACGAGATTGCGCCACTTTTATCGACGGAGTCACTGACGGACAGTAACCCGTCAGTATTTCACAAAGAGTTGCAAAAAAATTACATGATTGTGCCACAATCACCAACGGAGTCACCGACGGACAATAACCCGTCGGTATTTCACAGAGAGTTGAAAAAAATTTACGGGATTGTGCCACTTTTACCGATGGAGTCACCAACGGACAGCAACCCGTCGGTATTTCACAGAGAGTGCAAAAAAATTACAGGATTGTGCCACAATCACCGACGGCTATACCGACGTAAAATACAGACGAAATCACCAACAGATTTACGCACATCATGAAGTGCACACATGTCCGACACGTGTCCGTCTGCACAAATACCGACGGATTTTTTGAAGGATCGAAAAGTCTGGCAGGATTTTTGAACTTTTTTGGTGCGCATTTCAATTAATTTCTGACGGTGTTACCAACAGAATTTAATGCCACCGACAACAATTAATATCCGTCGGTAATACCGTCAGAAAAATTGCTATATAAAACTCCCCCTCCCCCCATTTAGTTCATTTTTTTCTCTGGTTCCGTTTCTCTTCTTCTCCATTTCTCTTCTCCTCTCGGTTTATATTTCGTTTTTGGATTTTATTGTTTTTGTGGTAGTTTTAAAAGGTATGTATTCTTTTTTTCTTTATCTTTGTATTTTTTTATTTTAATTATGATTATTTTTATTGGTGTTCTTTGTTTTGTGTATTGTTTGTAGATAAAATCTTAAATTCAACACACTATTAAGGTAAGCATTTTTTATTCCCAAATTTATTTTGAATTGATATAGTGTTTTTTAGTTTTATGTATTGTTTGTTTTGTGTTTATGTTGTTTTGTATAGTGTTTTTTAGTTTTTTTCATTTTATTTATTAATTTTATGATAATATTGTTTGTATTGTTATAATTGTTATTGTTGAATTTATGTGAAAAATGTTAATTTATATATATAGAATTACATTTAATTAGTTTATCTTAATTTAGGATATTATTGTTTGTATTGTTATAATTGTTATTGTTGAATTTATGTTTTAAATGTTAATTGAAATATAGAATTACATTTAATTAGTTTATCTTAATTTTAGGATATTATTGTTTGCATGTCATTGTTATTGCTTGTTATTACATTTTTATATTTATGTGTACACGTTAATTTCTATTTTGAGGTCTATTAGGGTCAATCGTGTTAGGAATGATATTAATTTAGTTACCTTTTGCTTTTGACCATGTAATTATTTATAAATTAAGAGTCTTGTCTCCTAAAACTTGAAATGTAATATTAATCCGTAAATTTAAATGTATGACTTTAATCTAATGTTTGTAACTCTAGGTACCAATTTAACAATGAATGTTCATAATTGAAATTGATTCTTTTACTTGAATATCATTATATGATGTTATTGAATAAAATATTGTGTTGATGATGATGAGTTGGGTTGAAATCCAAGATGATTGGATCGGGATGTGAAATAAAATTGGAAGTGTAATATGATTTTATCGATAACTTGGGGCCCCCCAGTATAGGGGAGACTGTCAAATTTTTTTTAAAATAATCGAAGTTAATTATGTAATTATTCGTATAAATTTGTGTAAATGCGTAGAATGAAATCTACAGCACGTCGTCAGAAGACGGTTGCAGCTAGTTCTTCTAGCAGCGAGGAGGACGTATCCTTAGGTGCTGATCACGGTGAGGAATCTATGTCAACTTGTGATGCTGCCTCTTCTAGTGCAGTTTCACAATGCAGAAGCGGTGTGCCTTCACAGCGGGGTCAATTCACCCGCAAGTACCAGGCACAATGGAAGGATGACCTCTCAATGTAAGTTTGTTTAGGTTTTAGTTTTATATATATATATATATATATATATATATATATATATATATATATATATATACTTATAACATAATTTATGAACAACTAATTAATATTACTACTTTTATTTAATTTCAGGTTCACAAACATTGAGGCTGCAAGAACTATAACATTAGCGTTTAAATCGTCGATGGAGATTCCATTGTTTCAATGGAGCCAGGTTTCCAAACATCCTGAGTGGAAACCTAATATCGATGCATGGTTTAAGCGATTTCAGGTCGGTGTTAATTTTTAATTTCCAGCCTATTTTTAATAAATGATTTTTATAATTTCATATCTTGTACTATTTTTATTTTATATGAATTATTTATATACACAGAACAAATTTGAGTGGGATAGGGCGGACAACAATGTTGTGAGGAAGGTATAGGAGAATCACGCGGCAACTAGGTAACATCGAAAATAATATTTATTTTTGTTTTATAATTTTATGTTTTAAATTCTAATTTGTTACTATGGAAGTAGGTTGTGTGATTTTTGGTATGACACCCAAAAAAAATAAAAAAGACATGCGAGGGATAACGGTCTTGAAGGATGGAATGAGGTGGCTGTTTGGCAGGAATTCAAACCGCCATTCATCTCGGGGGAAATATGGACGGCATATATTGAGCACGTGAACTCAGAACGGTTCTCACGACGCTCACAGTCCGACGCCGACAACCGGAACCGGCAAATTCATGGTTCGGTGACCACGCACACTGGTGGATCCGTCCCATTCAGCGCACATGCAAAGCGGATGGTAAGATTAATTTTAATGAAATATATCGTTAATTAATTTGTCGTTCCTTATAATATATTTAACTTTCAACCTATTTTTTCTTTACAGGCTGCATCTCTTGGACGTGAGCCGAGTCCAATGGAGCTGTTTGTAGAGACACATGTACGGAGTCAAGACCGCCAAAAGGAGGTGCAGCAGTTCGTGGTATGTTCGTTCATTCATTCATTTTATTTTGTAAATTATTATTTTCTTGAATTGCATCTTGAATTGCATTTGATGATTTTTTTACCGACAGAATTTTCAGGAGACCTATAATAGCCAGTTGAGGGAGAGATATGGAGACCATCCTTCGACCCATCCAGATTTCGATCCAGATTTGTGAATGGAGGTGGGATCGTCTGATGGACCCGATAAAAATCGGGTCTACGGGCTCTCCAACACTACGGCTGAAAACTTGCGTTCGGCTCGTAGTGTCTCAACCGTTGGAAGCTCTCCATCAGTATCGAACACCCAGTTTGAGTTCATTGCCTTGAAACAACAATATCAACAACTCTCGACGAATTATGATGAGCTCCGTCAAATAGTCATGGAGATGAGATCAAAGATGGGTGACGATACTTGTGCAGCTCCTTTTTTGCCATATGATCCCGGGAACAACCAGCCTCCTCCTCTTCCTCCTCCTCCTCCAGCTCCGCCGCTATTCTAGTTTAATTTTGTTTTTTAAACACATTAAATTTGTAATGAATATTATTTAACATTACTTTTATATTTTTAATGTTTAATCCAATTTTATTTGTTTATTAAGGTTTTTTACTATTAATAAATTATTATTTTTATATATTTTAAATACATACCGACAGAAACATCGACGGATATTATCCGTCGGTATTTCACAGAGAGTTGCCAAACAATTACCAGCCATGCCATAATTACCTATGTAATATATTCTGTCGGTTTATAATCACCGATGGTATTACCGATGGATACTATCTGTCAGTATTTCACAGAGAGTTGGCAAACAATTACTACCGATGCCATAATTACCGACGGATAGTCCATCGGTAATTACCGTTGAAATTGCAGACGGATTTATTCCGTCGGTAATGTTCCCGCGGGAAACTTTTTTTTGGGCGCACGCGTATCCGTCTGTAAGACCGTTGATGTTCCGTCGTTGGGTGTTTTTTTTTATTTGCGACAGAATTAGCGACGGAAATGGGAGTTACCGACAACTATTATACCGACGGACGTGTTCCGTCGGGGAGACCGTCGGTAATTATTTCACCGACGGACTTAGTCCGTCAGTAAAACTGTTTAATCGTGTAGTGACCCGTGACCCGAGCAACCAGGCAAAACCTGGTAAAATCCTTTTTTTTTTTAAATGTGTTTTTTCTCCTAACCAGATACTCTTCTTTTTTCATATTTTTTTAATTGGTTATTAACTCTTTTTAAAATTCACTATATAATACTAGAAAAATATTTTATTTTTTTAATATAGGATTTGAAGTCTTTTAGTATAATCTATATTCATAAGAAAAAAAGTTATTTTTTTAATGTGAGATTTGAAATCTTTTAATATATATATTTTATGTTCACATAAAAAAAATTATGTTTTTTTAATGTAGGATAAAAAAATCTTTTGGTTTAAATACTTCAACATGGAATAACATAGTATCTTTTTAATATGGGATAATATAGTATCTTTCAATATAGAATAAAAAAACCTTTTGAAATAATCTTTTAAACTTTATTATTTATAATATGTATATTATATATTCGCATGAATTATTTTTTAATTTTTTTATATAAAATATTAAAATTTTAAATATTTTTTTATTTTTTTAAATTAATTTAAATTAACTCAAATTAATTCATATAACTTAAAATTCAGTTTTTTAACCGGATTAACTCTCAAATTTGATAACCATGGCGAAAAGAGCTTCGTTTTCTTTCTCCAAATCGTGAACTCTCTTCTCGTAATCCAGGTTCTGTTGTGGTTGGTTATCGTCGTCTTTAGACGGTGGAGAGGAATTGGCGTGTTGCTTGATCGCTTCGATCCGCGATTTCCCTTCTTCGTTTTAAGTGCCGATTATTGGATCGAATCGATGTAATCGGATCTCTTCCTCACTGACTCATTTTCAAGTGAAGCTGTGAAAGAATTTTTTTCTTCTTTTTATTTGAATTTGGTTTGGTTTCCCTCTTCCGTTTTTTGAGTACAGCACTCTCACTCACTCTCACTAATCACACTATAACAGTATAACCGACTTTCAAAATATTTTTTACCACCATTGGTTATTTTTACCGTTGCAAACCAATTATTTACTCTCGTTTCCAAAAGGATCCTTTTCAGTTATTTGCAGTATTACGAGGCCGGCCTGACGGTTTCAGGAGTATTTAATAAATCGGTGTAAGTTATATTTTTAAAAATTTTTAAATTTTTTATTTATTTAAAATAAAAAAATTATATTTTAGATTATTTTGATGTGTTGTTATCAAAATTAATTTAAAAAAAATTATTTTAATGCATTTCTAAAAAAAAATATTTTAAATCGTCACTACTATCACAATTTCAAAAACACTAGAAGGATTTGATGAGTCAAAGTTTTAATTAGGTTTCAAATAAATAAAATTTGAGCTTGTAATTAACTTGATAAGACCTAAATAATCTTGTGTAACTTAAGTGAAACATAATTTTTTTTTAATAAATCAAAAAATTAAAAAAAATTAATTTATGAATACTTAACTTTACATTTTTTTTATAGCCTACTATATGAATTAGCTATGTATAGCCTACATCCATATAAATTGTTTTTTAATTTTTCGACGTGGAATATATATATTTTTTATTTCTTAATTTTTTCATATATAATATTAAAACCTCAAACATTATTATTTTTAATTTTTCAATAGATCCGGGTTAACTCGTGTGACCTGAGACACGAGCCCTTGACTAGATCAATTTCTAAATCAGGTTTAATATCTATAATTATTTGAAATCATCAAAGTATATTCATTACATAGGATAATGTAAAAATCCCTTGAACCCAAAATAAATAAATAAAATTTAATATGTTTAGAGTTGTATGAAACATGAGAACTTATGGATTTATGAAAATACATACATTGAATAAAAAACATAAGAAACAAAATTGGAATTCTTGATATTATGTACCGAATTTCGAATGATAGATTAAAAGATCTTTTAGTATTAAATCCGTTTAAAACAAACAAACAAAGAAATTTAAAACATAATCAGAAAACTCCTTTGTTTTTCAAAACATAAAAAAATAAAAAACCAACAATGAGGTGTCAAAAATATCAAAATGCTTTTCAAAAATTATAACAAATAGTTGTTGGTTTTGCTTTTTCAACGAAGAAAAGCGTCAAAACAAACAAATTTTATATTTTTATTTTTGAAAACAGAAACAGGTGCCATAATTTTTATAATTTTTAAAATCTGCCAAAGATTGTCCATTTACTTGAATTTCATGGTTTAAAATTCAATGAGCATCATCAAATATTTAAAAAGAAAAGATGTATGATTGTAGTACAATATTTTTTAAAATGTTTTTTACATAACAATAATTTTTTTTATTTTTATAAATAAAAAAATACGGTTGACGGTGTCTTGATCTCCTATTTGTTTGTTTTTTTTAATTAAATTTCATGCTTACTATTCAATGGGCCACAGAATCCATCCGTATCAATATCAATAGAGTTCGTACAAAACAATTAGGAATCTAGCACCACATTGGAGAGACAGATATGACGAAGTCCTAATCTAACTGTATTGTTTGATTTCTAGAAGAAATCAACTACACAAATCTTCCTGCACAACCGAGCAAACAGTCGAGTACCAACTGATCATACTCAGAGTTACATCTCCAACTCCATTTTCCCAAACAAATCCAGCCAAAAAAAGAAAATAAGCTTAATGGTTGGTGTAATGGCTCTTTGATGGAGGTAATGGTATACAAGCTGAAGTTAGCGGCCATAGTTCTCTTTCTCATCAGATTTTCTTTTCGGGCGGGCGGGGCTGCTTCTTGTAGGAAGCACAACAGCCTCCTTATTTACTGATTCTTCTGCTTGATCAGCATTCCTCTCTCTCAAAAGGATGCCACCATTTGGTGCAGCTGATCGCATAGCCCTCGGCAGCTTCAAAGGAATTTCTGCCTCAATTACACTACTATCTGCTTCACTTCCACCATTTGGTGCAGCTGATCCCACAGCCTTTTGGGGGGCGGCTTCAGTGTTTTCTGATTTTGTGCTGGGTGGGGGAACAGGAACAAGCTGAATTACTGATTTCCGCCATTTCTTTCTCTGGTTTGCCTTTGGTGCATTGGATTTGGCCTGAAGGTTATATGAATTAAAACTCATTAGAGAAAAAAGACAAGGACCTGAGTTAATCAAGATTGAGACTTGATCATGAACTTGACCTAAAAAGAAAAGGCAATTTGCATCAATGTATTTGCAGAACTAAGAATCACTACTTGATTTACTCCAAAACGAACATACCACTGTATTGCCTATGTCTGATAGAGGCTTCCTTCTAACCACACTATCGTCATTTGTTTCCACAGGCTTCTCAACTAGGGCACTTTGTAGCAGCATTGCACCCTGAGAAACAAGGACCTGATTCTTCTCTGTTTCATTAGATCCAAGTGTCGAATCATTTATCTCGATAGCTCCTCTATTAGAACATTTATTTGGCATACAGCCACATGATATCCCACAAAAACCCCCAGATGCTCGGCATTGGCACTTGGATGTCTTGCATAAAGAGTATTTACTACAAGCACAACATGCTTGAACAGTAGTTGCTGCCTCACCAGAACAATCTGATTTGCAGTTTTCTTGATCATGGATATCTCCTGTACTTGAACGGCCTTTGGTTTTGGAATTTCTTTTCTTTCCTCGCCGTTTCCCTGACATTACCCATTCATCATCTGTCGCCTCTTTCTCTGATTGTACCCATTCATCATCTGTCATATTATTATCTGAATGTTCTGATTCACATGTATCCATATCATCCAATATGATGGGGGTGCTCTGTTGCGCCTGAATAAACAAAAACAAACAAATAAAAAGGTTTATGAGGTTTGGGAATAGCTAACAATTCATTTATAAGACAATCCAGTAATAGAAGCTTATATTTGTAAATGTACCTGTCTATGCATGTCACGCTTATATTCTTCAGAACCGGCCTCACTTTTGATGGAGTATTTTTTCAAGGCTGAACTCTGTTAATTAAAATCATTCAATATTCAACAAATTGAGAATGTCAGTTCAACAAATAGAACTAGGAAGTTGGAAGACAATTTTGAAGTTAGAAACATTTAGCAAATTTCTAAAATCCAAAGTGCTAGATTCAAACAAGATACAATGGATAACGTAAACTACAACAATATTTGATGACCTGCAATTGTCTTCAACTTACACTACATATGAATGCATACTAAAGACAGTAAGCAAAGCTGATATTGAGAAATTTAATCCACTTTTCTAGTTGAATCTGTCTTTGTGCAACTCTAAACCAGGTTAAAAGAAAAGGTAATAACTAACCTCTGACTTCACTTGATGAGTAAGTTCTGTCTTCTGGATTTCAAGATGCCTCGCTAGACTACTAAGTTTCACCACTTTTTCCTTCAGATCTCTTATTTCCGTATTGTTTTCTCTACAGGCAACTTCTTTATCTCGCAACAAGCACCTAGAAAAGTAGGAAAATTTCAGATAAATCTATTGCAGACAACATGTAACACCAAGGTGAAAAGAAACTAGCCAGTCCAAATAATGGACTTCTCTGGTAAAAAAAATTTACCTAGTGGAGGATGCTATATTGAACAGATAATTCATCACATTTTTTGCATCAGCAAGTGATCGAACATGATTCCAACGTCCCCTTCCACTAAAGCCCCGTTCACGCTCTTCTGCTTCAGACAATTGTGATGCCATGGAAACCAAGGTGCTAGAAGAAGCAGCAAGCATGTTTTCAAGAGCAAAAATCCTCGAATTTCTAGCTCCAGGAGACATTGTTGGGGGGCAAATACTGCATTATTAAAGCAAAGAATCTAATTGTTAGCTGCCTGAAAATGATTATATTAACACAAGGTCATAAGGGGCCATTAAGGAAAGTCAAGAAGGAAAAAAAGGAATCACCTTGAATTAGTTTGTTTTAGTATCTCTCCTTCTTCCTTTAACTTTGCCATTTCATTGGCCATTCTAGCTCTCCTGAAATAACAAGAAGATTACTTGAATTAGCTATTGTCGAAACGGCATTAAAAGACAGCCTCAAAGATGCCTTTCATTTAGATAATGCATAGAAAAATAATCAAGATAACAAATCAAGTACATCCTCTCACTACATGCTGATGAAGATACAGATATTTTTCACAGAAAATAAATAAACAGAACAGCATTTGAAGATTTTTACAAAATATGCATGAAGTCAAGATGCAAAATCACTACTCACACTTGCATTTGATGCTCGTACTCAGAACGTACTTCATGTACCCGTAATGTGACTTCAAGTTCATGCTCAATTGCCTGCATTAGGGCCTTCGCATTGAATATAGTTTGTTATAACCAAATCTTAGAAAAACAACTAAACAACTAACCAAAGCGTATTTATTTATGTACATTCAAAACGCATAATTCTTTGTCTCAAGACTAACAGCAGTACCTGAACTCCAGGGCCATTGCCATTTCCAACACCTGTATAGGATGGAAAATTTTCAACAAAATATTATATATAGAAAACAAAAAAGAAGGCAGGAAGTAGTAAATCTACCAACCGAAAGTTTCACGTGACATCTTTCTTGATTCTAAAAGCTCTTTTAGCCTTTTTGTAGCCATGGCAGCTTCTTCTGTCTTTCTTTGTAGGACCTGTTTTGAAATACCAAAACTGAGTATAACACTTGTGTAAATTAGATATAGCTTTCTGAGTGCACAGCAATTACCATTTTCTGCCTCTGATTCAAAGCTAACAACTTGTGCATCTCGTACTCATTTCTCCTACCCTCTTTCTTAAGCTGGAAATGAATAAAAAATGCATTCCAAAGAGAATCAGTTTTCACAACATCAATAATCTACGTAGGCATGCAAGCAATCATCAAGGATCTATATAAATACAATTTCCTTTAACAATAACATTTCCTAGGAAAAGAAAATAAAAGGATGTCTAATCGTTATAAAGGAAAATCTTTTTGTATAGTTGCCTTTTTACACCTTTTATAAGAAAATGATTTTATCTAAAGCTTCTTTAAGATCATACATTAAACATTTATAGGACAGACAATATCTTTCTTTATTGTACCTGAAGAACTTCCTTTTCCCTTGATGCCTTCCATAACCTGAATTGCTCAGACTCTTGTTTGATCTTATGTTGAAGTTGAACCTGGAAACAAATAGGTGCATGGATATTGTAACTCAAAGAGCTAACTTAACATAAACTAAAAACAAACCTTCTGTCTATCACAGTCGCACCTTTTGAGTCTTAATTCTCTGAATCTCCTCATTTAGTCGTCTTGCAGCCTCATCACTCTTTTGTTTTTGTCTCAATAATTGAGCTTGAGCATCTTGTTTCTTCTTCAACTCCGCAACCTGCAAAGCAGAATATGAAACCAAGAATAATTGCAATTGACAGGTATAGGTCTGTGCCAACTCACCTGTGCCTCAAGGACTGTCAACTTTTGAAGATAGTCTTCCTTTAATTTTTTAGCACCGTCATCAGAAGTAGATGATATATTGGCAAGATTGTATCTCAATTCCTCAATCTCTTTCTGTGCATTGACAACAAAGATGGAGATAGGTATACAAGCATGACCCTGAAACACTTAAAACATAGCATGTGAACATATAAGCACTGACCTGCAAAAGCCTCTTTTCTTGTTCTAAGTCCTGAACTTTTTTATCATAATGTTGCTTAAGAACTGAAGTATCCACACTTGTAAAACGCTTCATTTCAGCCTTCAAAAATTTAAAGAAAAAAAAATGAAGGACAATGGTCAAAATGCCAACAAATTTTATAATAAAAATAAGAAACTGCTGCTCCTAGACAGTCGAAACATCACATGCACTACTGTTCCTACATTTAATTTAAGCCAGAACTAGCATGGGTTTAACGTTTCTATGAGGTTGATCATTAACGATACTTTTGCGGTCCAAAATCTTCTTCCATCTCATGAATTGACAGCTCCTTTATTGAGCAGAAAACAGCAGTAGCCAAAAAAATATTTAGCTGTACATCTAATGACAACACAAGAATGAAAAGGAACGGTTATACCAAAAATTAGGAGTTGAGCTGGCTGGTTTTACCTCCTTTTGTTCTAGTTTTCTGTCCAATTCTTTCAGCTCCCTGTCCAATTTTTCTTGCAGAGAAGAATGCTCTTGCTCTTTTTCCTCGTCTTCAACTTCATCTGCATTTGAATCAAAAGAAAATATTTTCAACAATTAGATATATAGCTACATCTCATACGTGAAATAAAATGCAAAGTTGACTGCCAAAACCAGAAACGACAAATAAAAGGATGTTGAGCATCAACAGTTATCAAAGGTATAAATTCACTGATCAATGATGTTGTGTGACCTACCCATAAAGCTGCCAGACAAAAAAGGGCATGGTTATGGCGCAAATGAGACCAGCATTGTCAACATTTAAAATCAGATATTCATCAACCAAACAACAATTTTACCAAGTTATTCGAAGGGAGTGTCTTCATTTCATGAAGCAGGAAAATGGAGAAAAGGCTTTTTCAAGAATATAAAATAAGAAAACTAACAAATGCACTACAAAATGAGTTAAAGTTTCTTATACGTTACCTGAAATGTCAGCTTCTTTTGTGTCAGAATTGGATGAAAGCTCATTTAGAGATTGGAGTAAAGCATCTTTTGAGCGGAACCTCTCATCATCCGAATCGAGATAATCAACAAATTGATTACGCTTTGAGGTGGACAAGTTTTTCAAATGCAACAACTCTCCTTCTAACTCTTGAATTTTTGACACATACATTTTGACCAATTCATAATCCTGAAAGTGCTTTTAAAGCTGTGTCAGGGAAAGATTTTTATATGTCAAAAGTGACAATAATCTGCAACAATCAATTCACCCAAACCTGATTTATACTGGAGTCAATCTCATCCCAGGATTTACCATTTCGAGCTGATTCAATTTGCATTATCAATTTGTCCTTTTCAACCTGAATTATTGACTCAATTGTAATCAAAGAAAAAAAATCACAAAGAGCATAATAATTACAGAAACACGAAAACTTAATAACCTGAGCATCAACAGCACGTTGATTCAAGTGTTCACAGGTGAGTCGTCTCTCTTGAAGTTCCCGTTGTAATTCAGCATTACTCACTTCAAGCAATGACACTTTGTGTTTGAGAATCTAAGAAAACACATATCATTAAATAACAGAATTTAAAAGATAAGGAGCAGATGGTGGTATTTATCAAAACCATACCTGAAGCTCATCGAATGGAATGGTTGCATCACCACGATAAAATAATAGTTCAGTCTGTAATTGCTCAATTTGGCCTCTCATTTGCTGCATTTGAGCAGCCATTGGATCACGATTGACCTAAGAACAAGGTAGAAAAATGCTGAGCATGAAAAGATAGCCATGACAAAACAAAGCACAACAAACAAGTGAAGAAGGAAAACTTACCACTGCTTTGTTCTGAATATTACGAGCACGATTTGCATACTTCAATGTATTCAAGGTCTCCTCCGCATTTGTGTCAGCAGGGCTAACACATGCTATGATAAATACGACAAACTGTTGAAGGCAGAAATCTAAAATGCAAAAATAAACTCTAAGCATTGTGATACATAAAGGTGATAAATGACATACCAATCATCACTGTTTTGCTGTTTCCTCCCAAAGAATCCTAGAAATTCAAATTCCAATGACAGTAATAAGAAAGCTTCTATCAAGAGTAGATGTCATACTTTAAACTAAAAGTAATCACAATGTAGAGCATCCATTCACCACAATCAATGAAATATCCCTCTTGAAAAATTGAAAGCCATCCATCATATACCACTTTTGTTTATGTTTATGTTTATGTTTATGTGCTTTTTCAGAAATAAATGATTCATCCACATGATTCAGAAATCATTTGGATCATGAAATAGTTACAAGTTTTTGTGTAAGGATTAGAGGCTTAATTAAAACTAAGAAGATGGCAAAGGAAAGGAAGGCACCTGTAACAAGCGTGTCAACTTGCTATCGCGATAAGGAACATGGCCCCCTTCTTTCTTTTTTTTCTCATCCCCCAGTGCACTTATCACATTTCCAAGGGCCAGCAAACCCTTATTAATATGGATGCCTAAAACATGGAAAACTCTTAAAATTGTAACAGGATAAACAAAATAAAACAAACATTGCAAGCTACAATAGCACGAATCATGCCCATTGAATCATATCAGGAATTATTAAATTTAAAGGCTCTCGCATTATAACGAAAAACATTGGAACTACCTTCTTTGAAACGCATGCCATCTGCACCTGTTCTTTTCGCACGTTCTGATCCAGCAAGGTCAACCAAATGAAGTTTTGCACATAATATGTCATCACCGATATCATCATTATTTACTCCAATCGGACAGGAAGAAATTTTCTTTTGCTCCATGGTAATTGTAAATATAGCATGCGAGCGACTGGGAAATAATGAAACACATGTTTTACATTGTGAATTTTAGATGAGAAAATTCATAAATAAAAGGGAAAATGAGCTAACAATTGCATTAAAAATGTTCAGTTGTTTAGTTGGATTGGACAAAATGAAATATTCAAGTGAAAAAAGAGAGAGAGAGTCAGCAAATGCTTATTCATCAACCAATTTCAAACCATGAGTTCTTTGAAACCAACATTATGTCAGAACAAACACAAAAACCAAGTTAGAGTAAGTGACATGGTGAAATCCACACCTAGATTGACTGTTCATGTTAGTACTGCCAGTTGCACGAGATAAAGAACCTCGCGACAAATAAGATGCCATCTCCTCTTTATTTCTAACTTCTGCTTCAGTAACACCAGCAAGTGTGATCCCTCCATTTGCTGTTTCTCTGATCTGAATTGGAACTCTAGAAGGCACTGCAGGCTTTGCCGCATTCACCCATTCACCTTTAGAGAAAGCTGCCGAATTGGGGTCGAGCAAATCGAACACCTCTTCCTTAAATATCTGTTCATTTAGCATCAAAAAATAAGCACATGGTTCTACAACAAGTATTCAAAGAATTATCGCATTGAAGTATATAATTTTACCTCGATGAATGAAACCCGTATCAAAAACTCTGACGATTCATTAGCAGCCTCCACTCTCTTAAATATACTATCCATTACTTTTGGTATAATTCCACTATTACTTCCTTCTCCAGAGTAATTGGTCCCCATTGTATATGTTTTCCCCGAACCAGTCTAATTTTTAACAAACATGTTAAGAATCATACACATAATACACAGACTGTAACAAACAAGAAGAAATGCATCGAAGTTAAACCTGGCCATAGGCAAGGACGGTGGCATTGTAGCCATTTAAAAGTGCCTCAACCAGTGGAGCAACGCAATCATTGAAAATCTCTGAAGAAGGTGACGCGGTACTCCCGTATACATAATCATAAGTGAACGAATGCGAGCCGATTTGAACCTGATTCATCATCATCATCATCATCCGAACATTGAATTTGACAAATAATTTAATAACCTTTTTCTTGTCAATTTATATTTATAAATGAAATCTAAATGTAAAGAAATTAAAACTGAAAGAGAGAAAGGCTGATTCAATACCTGCGGCTCTCCAGGAACAACAGTGATGATGTCTGTACAACCAATGAGAAGCTCTGGTGTGATCAACGGCCGAATATTAACGGCAACTCTCACGCACTCCGAACTCTCCATCCCTTGTTTTTTTTTTCAAAATCGATCCAGGTAGAAAAACCTAAAATAGATCCAAATTTGAAAACCTAAGTCAGATTAAAATACAAAAATAAGAGAAAGTGAGAGACAGATTTAAATCAACGCTAACGTTTCCGGTAACGCATTAATTGATGAAACAGGGATCTGAGATCTGTGAGCTGCCTGAGGGAGATGAATTTTTTAAATTTGATTTTTCTGAGAAAGGAGACAGTGATTTTGAATTTTTTTGGGGTTGTTGAGGCTTAGATAATTAGAGAGAAAGACATGGGAGGAAGGACGGGAGAAGAGGGGGAGGTGGGTTTTTTGAAATGGTGTTGGGGAACGGAATTGATTAAAATTATTGAAGTGGAATTAAGGGAAAGGCGCTTCAAGTCCGAATTCAAATGTTTGGTGGGGTCAGTCACGTGAGGGAGATGTGGTGAGTGACAACGGGACAATGCGGTCTTTCGACTTGGATTTCAAAGCATCTGATCCGGACAGCCTGATCCCTCCCTAATTGGGTGCTAAATAATTGGATTAGTTTGGGGGGTATCCGTGGGTTATTTCTGCTTTGTGATTTTCACTCTTTTTTTCCTTCTTTTTTTTTTCTCTTAGGATCACTTGTATAAATCGCTCCAATATAAATCGAAGCTAATATTTTTCTATAAAAAAAGCATCCTTGTTTTAAAAAACATACACATCAATATCAACTCAAAATTAAAAAAAGTACAACTAAGAATAATTTCTTTTTAAAAGAATAAGAGAATAACTAATTTGCATACAGTATACACTTTTTATTCATCAAGTCAAATAAGTATCTTAATATTTTGCTATTATCATGTTTTTTTAGTCATGATTGTCATGAAATCAACATTGTATAGGTAGATGATTAGATTATTGTTCAACTCTATGATGCAAGTTAAATCTTTTTTTTTCTAACCTTAAAAAAAATTATAAAAAGATTAGAAAGTAAAAATTTGATGCATACTAAATACAGCACTTTTAAATTATTAAATAGTATATATTAGACGATATATTTTTTTATAAAAATAACTATTGAAATAATAATATATTGGTTCAACCGAGTCAACCATGGTTAACCTATGATTAGAGCCATGAGACCGTGATAACCACATAAAACCTAAATCAAATCAAAATAGGGAGCCTATTTCTTATCAATCAAATATTGAAAGTCAAAAATATATAAAAAATAATAATTAAAAAGACCCAAAATAGCTATATTTAAGTAAACAAAAATATCATGAAGTAAAAATTAAATGCTTATATTTAAGCAATAGGTTTAATTTAAATCAAAACCAAAATTTCTTTTTTAAAAAAGCTAAAGTTAACAAAGAACAACAAAAAAAAGACTCGACATAGCCCTAGTCATTTTCAAAATTAGTAAAAAATCCTATAGAAAGCAAATAAAAAAATTAATGAACCCCAACCTCCAATTAAATCAAATGTAGAATAATGAAATTGTAAAAAATTGATCTTAAAAAAAGAAAAAATAATAAATGAAACCGAACAAATCTCCTAAATTAGGGTTAATCTCTCAAATTTACAACCCATTAAATCATAGACCCGAGCTCTATTAAAAAGTTTCATTCAATGTTGAATGATGCAATTAGAAAAAAAATATAATTTTTTTAAAAAATCAAAGTAAAAAAATATTAATAAAAAATGAAGGAGATGAAATCATTAAAAAATTCAATTTTAAAAATGATCTTAAGTAAAATAAATAGTAATAAAAAAAAGACCAAATTTGCATATTAAAAAATGATAAAATTCAAAGAATCTTAATTCTATAAAATAATTTAAATAAAAAATATCAATTAAAAGAACATGGACCAAATTTGAAGGAAGGGTTGTAATGAAGTTTGGGAAGTCAGCCACTAGAATTTAGGAGGAGAGAGAAAAGAAAACCAATGCCAAGCCGGAGGGAATTACACCACTTCATTTTTATATTTAGAGAGGTAGGCCTTACCATGACGAATCGAAAAAACACCAACGAAGGTCATTTATAGTTGTCATAAGTCGTTGCACATGTTGCTTAAACATTGCAAAACAGGTTACTTATTGGCGCATTCAATGCACGGTGATATTTCACATTAAGTTCTAAGGGAGTGTCAACCGAAGTAGTGTTGGTAAGGTCGGCTAACTGAACTAGTTCCTAACTATACTTGTGCTGATGTAGGAAGAGACCGTGAGGCTGATGATGCACTTCCAAACCCAAGAAATAGGTGAGTTGGCCAAGGTCTTTCATGTGGAATGTAGAATGCAAAAAAGTCTGAATCGCAGAGATTGCCTCCAAGTCAGAGCCAGTGATGACGATATCGTCCACATAAACAAGGAGGACAACGATACCCATGGATGTTTTTTGTAGAAAGAAAGAGGAGTTATATTGACTTTGAGTGAAAGAGAAACCCAGCAACGTGGATCAAAACTTGTCAAACCATACTCTCGATGCTTGCTTCAAACCATACAAAGAACGTTTCAGTTTGCAAACATCACTAGATGAGGAAGTAGACATACCAAAAGGAAGTTTCAGGTAAACGTCTTCCTTGAGATCACCATGAAGGAAGGAATTCTTGACATCCATTTGATGTAAGGGTCAGGATTGAGATGTAGCAAGGGCGAGTATAGTTCGGATAGTGGTTATTTTGGCAACTGGTGCGAATGTCTCATCATAGTGGAGACCATATTCCTATTTGTTGCCAAGTGCCACTAACCGAGCCTTGTGGACCCATTAGAATGATGCTTAATAGAAAACACAAATTTACTGCCAAGAAGATTCACAGATGAAGGACATGGAACAACATCCCAGGTTTGGTTTTCTTCAAGTGCGAGAAGTTCGGTATCAATAGTTTTTCGCCAACACTCATGCTTCATTGCCTGTTTATATAAGATAAAGGAAGAAAAGTAGAAGACAAGGTAGTTGTGAAGGATGAAAGAAGAGAGTAACCATACCTATCGGGGGGTCTACGAACCCGAGTACTTTGTTGATGAGAGGGAGTTGCAGTTGTTGGAACAGGAGCAGCAGTCGGGGAAGGAACTTAAGGGGGCTTTGGAGGGTCTAGAGGCTGGTGGGAAGTAGCAGATGAGCGTTTTTGATATACTAGGAGAGGCTTAGAAGGGACTGGAGCTGCAGAAGAGTTAGTAAACATAGGCAAAACAAAAAAATAAAGGAGGAACAAGATCCTAATGCATGGAAAAGAAATATTGGTTTTTTAGAAAGATCATATTTCTAGAAATTCAAGTGCGACACAGATTTGGGTCATAGTAAAGAAAACCTTTTTGGTGTACTGAATATCCTAGGAAAGCACATTGAATTGACTGAGCCGTGAGTTTTGTGCGTTTATGTGCAGGAAGATGAACATAACAGACACAACCAAAGGCACAGAGGTTGGAATAAGGTGGAGGATGACCAAACAACCTGATAAAAAGAGTGTCGTGGTTCAATGTGGGGGAAGACAATTTGTTAATGAGGTGGACAGTAATGGAGAGAGCTTCATACCAAAAACAAGAAGGTGTAGACGACTCTAACAAGAGAGTACGAACAACATCAAGAAAATGATGATTCTTTCTTTCAGCCACTCCATTTTGTTGAGGTGTTAAAGGGCAAAATCGTTGAGAAATGATGCCATGATGCTGTAAGAAGTCCTGAAATAAATGAGACATATACTCACCCCCATTGTCAGAACGAAGGATTTTGATTTGGGCTGAAATTGGGTCTGGATACGTACATGAAAAATCTTAAAAACAGGAAATACTTCATCTTTAGAATGAAGGAAATAAATCCATGTGAAACGGCTATAATCGTCAATAAAAGTGACAAAGTATTTGTAATTAGTATGAGAAGTGACTGGTGCCATACCCTACACATCAATATGTATCAAATCAAAAGGTTGGACTACGTGTGGTGTGTAAATAGGAAAAGGCAGAGTTTTACTTTTGCCAAGCCTGCAAGAATTGCAATCAAACTGAACAGCACTAAGAGATGGTGAATCTTTATTTCCAAGAAAACCAGATTTCAATAAATCATGAAGAACATTAGAGTTTGGATGTCCGAGATGTTTATGCCACGCTCGGTAATCAACATGAGCAGAATTACAAGTGACAAAGGGCAAAAAAAAAGGAGACAAAGGAAATTGAAGAGTGAAAAGACGTCCCACTTTAGGCTCCTTTACGATCATCATCCCTGACTATTGATCCTACACAACACAACCAGATTTGGAAAATTCTAGTTTACAATCATTTTTAACCAACTGACTGACAAACACAAGATTGGTGGTAAGACCAGATGATACAAAAACATCAGTGAGAGAGGGATAAACATCATCAGTGGCCGTGATAGGTAAATGACTGTCATCAGCAGTATGAATTTTGAGATTTCCAAAATATTCATTGACATTAGTAAGAGAAGCAACATTGTTTGTCATATGATTGGAAGCCGCGAAATCAAAATACCAAGGAGATAATGTAGAAAGATTTTTACCTGAGAGTCCCAAAGCTGAAAATACAGAAATGGTCATTTGTTGAATCATGGCAAGAGTCACGGATTGGACAAGAGAAGGAGCACTTTGTGTCAGAGGTGAAGAGCCAACTGAGACAGACAATATATGCTGTCTCTGTTTTTTTTGGAGGTCGAGTAGGGCATTCTTTGATGATATGGCCATCTTTTTTGCAGTAGTTGCAGAATTTTCGAGGACATTTTCCAGCATAATAGCCAAATCCCTTACAACAAAAGCACTGAATAGTGCTCATATCCCTGCCTTTTGGCTTACCTTATGCTGCATAGGCACAAGAATAAATGTAGATCGTCGTTGTTCTTCGCGAAGGAGGTCACTGAGGCATGTATCCAAGGAGGGAACAAATTCTCGGTTCATCAGGTTGGATCTGGTGCCTTTAAATTCAAGTCTCAGTTTCATTAGAAACTGATCCCGTTGAGTAGTTTCATGAACAAATTGAATAGAGCTAAGACCTTCGGATGATAAGCCAGCATAAACTATATCAGTGTATTCAGTCCAAAGATTAGTGAATCTAGAGTAAAAATCAGAGATAGAAAGACTATCATGTTGAAGAGTGCTCAATTCATGTTCAAGTTAAAACTGACGAGTAGTGTTTTGTTGGCTGTATATTTTCTTCAGGTAAGTCCACATCTGAGATGCAATCTGAGAGGATCAATGATTCAAGATGATGTTAGGTTCGACAGATCCTAATATTCAAGCCATAACTTGAGTGTCCTTGACTTCCCACTTGGTATGCTAGTCTATGTCTTTGATTTTGTTAAAAGCTGGGTTACTTCCATCAACATGTCCCTATAGCTCATTACCTTTGACAAAAATCCTAAAATGAAATCCCAAACAGAGTAGTTCTTGCCATTGAAACGAATTATAGAAACATCAGACTTATCTGAAGACATGAGGTCAAGAGAACTTTGATCAAGAATAACCGAGACTAAGAAACTTGATAACAAATAATAATTCAGAGTTGTAGCTCTGATACCATGACAATTTAGAGTCTTTTGAATAAAATTATGTATCTTTTCATTGAGAATTGCCCATTATACAGGCAGAATTTACAAGCTAAGAATGGAAAGAATACAACAGGAAATTATACAGGCTGATATAGGAAATAATACAAGCTGATCTTCAGCCCTTAAAAAAAGCTAACCTACAATTAGTATTGACACCATCAAAAGATTGATGTCTTATCCCAAGTGCAGGAGTGCCAAAGTAATAAATAACCTGGTAAGACCGGGGTCGAACCATAGAAAGGTGAACTGTATAAATTATAAATAATATATATAATTTAACAAAGAGTTAGAGAGATCTTTAAGATGTGATAATGATGAAAAGATTAATGTGAGGATTAAACAATGATAAAAACAGTTGTCAAGGTTAGAGTATCCACTACTAATATTTCAAATAAGTATAATATAAACTCTTTTTATTATTCAACTAGAAACCACACACAAAGAAGGTTCCAATCGGATTATAATTTATTAACATGATTATATTAATTATCCTATTTGAGTAATGTCAATACTTGTAAATGTTGTCAGGTATTCATGGTGATAACTTTTGTTAACAACAAATCAAGTTCCTTTTATAGTACAGGTGTCGGTTATACCATACAGTTAAGCTATGAAAGTGCCAAGTATTTGTTATACCAAGGGTTGTTCAACCCAAATCTAGATAACCATTTAACAAGTAAGGTATTAAGAGTGAGTAAGATAATAAATACAAAACATGTTAATATCAAACATTAAAGTCCATGTTGAGTTTATACTATACTTATTCTTACACCATTAGTGTAATCTTTTCACCTTGACATAATAAACTTAGTTGAACATTATGAATAAGAGAAACATAGATAAATAAGATAAGAACATAATTATATATGTATAGTAAATGAAATGAAAAGCATAAACAAGAGATTAAGGAAAATATAACATGGAATAAAAATTGAACATTACAAAATATAAAGAAAGAGAGTGATCTTGATCTGAACACCAAGATGCCTAAATGCATGGCAAATGCCTCCTTTTATAGGCTGAAATTCAGAACTATTGATTTGATGACTAATTGTTTAGTGGGTTGCCACCTCTTGACTTGGTAACAATCCTTATATTCTTGTCTACAGAAAACGTCATTGCTAACATTAGAATTTGAATAGATAGTCTTTATGAAAGTTCTGGGAAATTGTCTCAGCTTTCCAACAAAACAAGAATGAGGTCATTTGGACTTCTAGAACTCGAGATATAGGCTGAACACTAAATAGTGTCTGAGCTGCAGGACAGATTTCGACTTCTCTGTTGTTGCTACAATTTGAACTTGAAAACGGTCCTTTTGAATCTTAGACTCCTCATGAAAGTTTTAGGCTTATGTCTTATCTTTCTATCCATATAAACCAAACCTAAATCCAAGTTTTACAACTCCAGTTATGATCCAATAACCAAATGGTGTTCCAATTTGAATTCAACCAGCATCTCTTTTCTAAGCTTAGCCCTCTCTTTGTCTTCTCAATTTCAATAGTTAAACTCATCAATCAATCCTTTGATTTATATGATAGGCTTGCATTTAAAATGAATATTTACCATAAATTAAAGATATCTTATATCATCAGACTTGTTATTATAAAACATGCTCTAGTTAAGGAGTTATTGATACTTCAACTGCAAAATGATGATATAAAACCTTGATAAAAATGCACTTTTAAGTACTAATCAAGTATATCCCAATAAAAGAAAGAATAAATAGGCAAAGAATTCCTGGCATTAAATGAGTAGGTATTTCCTTTGATAGTCTGTTCATATTCTTTTCATAGAAATTAAACTCGTTTTCCAAATCATTAATGTCATATTATTTTTATCACATGGACTCTCACACATCCTTTGAGACGCTTGAATCTAGTCTTGTATTAAGGGCAAACTTGATTTCTTTCTCTACGCTCATACTCGTAACAAGTTCTACAAATAGGGAAGTGCCCACTCATTGCAGGCCACAAAAAGCTCTCCATCCACTTTTTCTAACGATCTCAGCTTCAACAAAAACTAACAAGAAAAATATGAAATGGAGATAAGATCAATTGAAGGAGAAGAAAAAAAAAAGTAGGGAAAGAAAAATAGATGCTTAATTCAAAAGAAAAGGGAGGCAAACTTTTTATTGATAATAATGAAATCTATATTTTTTTCATCAAGAAATAAAAATGCAAGGAAATAAAGATTATCCACATGCTTGCAGAGGCTTCAAATCACTCTAAGAAAATAAGATTCCACCAATACAGGCTTCAAATCAAACCAAAAATCACCAAAACCAACCCCCAAGTTCATAGAGACTAACTTCCAACAACAGAAAGCAACCCATCCCTTTACAAAGTAAATTTAACCAAAAATCATCAAATAGATCACAATTAAAAAAAAAGATCCAATTTGAGAACTATCTTAATGGCTAAAATAACAGAAGCAAGCCAAATGAAAAGGTAAAGCAATAATTGACGAGCAAGGACAATAATCACTTAAATCAATAAGTTAGGGCACGACTGAGTCAATTAATTAATGAGCAAGGATAATCAATGGACAACTGCTTCTTGTTCTTCTTAGCAAACCACGGAGAAGCTATTTGCATGAAGCTGATAGCTTCTCCCAGCCGAAAGAATTTCATCTTCATATTGTTATCTCAAAATAATTCAATCCAATAAAAACAATTGATGATCTTGAGGGCATCCTTTGAACTTACCAGCATGTCGCCAGTGAAAATAACTGGTTGTTTCTAGATGTGTTTCATACTGCTATGTTTGATGGTCTAGGAGAAGATCAACTTCGGATTTTGGTGAAGAGATGGGTGGTGGTTGGTTGTGGAATAGCGGAAAGAAAGAGATTAAGAGAGGCTACAAATCCACTACAATATTTATATTTCAAATGAAAACGTAAACTTAGTGCTAAAATTATGATTTTACTAATTTTAGTACCAAATTTATGTTTTCAATATCATTTTATATACTAGTTAAATCATGATTTTAATAATTTTATCACCACTAAGATTCCAATTTTTATCCATAAATATCAACACATATACTTTTAAGAAAATAATCTAATATTAAATTCAAATCTTAGTGGTTATAAGATTGTTAAAATCTTGCGCGTGCATGTATGTATGAAATTTTACTAGTTAAATCATGATTTTAATAATTTTATCACTACTAAAATTTAAATTTTTATTTATAAATATCAACACAAATACTTTTAAGAAAAGTATCTAATAATGTGAAGGGTGGTATTATCCACTCTTCATAATTTGTTAATCACATCTTATATTAATTTATTACAAATATTTTTAAATGACTACATTACATTTTATCTTTATTATAACTATGAAGTGCTTTTTCAACCAAATTTTATTTTATTGAAATATTACTTTTTAATTATTAAAATTCAAATTCAAATAAAAAACAATATATATTTAGAAGTCTGAGAATTTCATTTGATTTTTCATTTAATCTTTTTAAATACTTAAATAAATTGGAGAATAATATTTGGAAACACTTAAAAAAATCTAGAACAAGAAAGAAATGTAATGTGATTTTTGGAATAAATTAAATTAATAAAATACATGAAAAAAAATCCAAATTCTGGAAAAATCAAAATATATTTTGAATTTTAATAGATATAAAATCATTGTTATTAGATTCGATCCAGGGTTTAACTCGGTTTAAAACTCGAGTTAACTTCGAACAATTATTTATTCAAAACAACATCATTTTAGTTTTTTTATTCTTTGGAGTTGGCTCGTTCAGGTCTCAATCAGGTTCGATCAAGTCAACCAAATTATAGACCAACTTCTCTGGTCATAGAATTTGGTTAGGTCAATGTCCAAAATAGTTAATAACCCGAATTAAGTTTTGGGTTAACCCGCTAGGATAGCCTGGACTATGACATGTGTAGTATGAGAAAAATATTTAGATAAATTTTGTTTTCAATGATAATAAAAGTTTGTTTTGCGAGGAAAATAGGTTAAAACAAAAATTATCTTTTATTTTGTTACATGTTTATATCAAATAGCTTTATGTTGTATTGTTTTACTTTTTTGGGTATCAAAAGAATAATGAAAAAATCTAAAATTCAGAACCTACAAGACATGCAGCTTTAAATTTAATACTTCGTTTGTTTTTGCGTTTCAAAAGTGCTTTTGAAAAAATTTAAAAATTTTATATTTTTTTTCTTTGTTTTAAATTAATATTTTTAGTGTTTTTTAATCATTTTGATGCGCTGATGTTAAAAATAATTTTTTAAAAATAAAAAATATATATTTTTATAAGTCTTGTACTGCAATCACTTTATTTTTATAAACTAGTATCACCACCCTCCCAACCTATGTCATATCCATAAACAAATAATTACATGTTATAGTCTCCGAGTGAATATGATGTGGCTTTCTTGTTTAAGATTGGAAGTATTTGATCGTTAATCGGAGAAGCCCCACACGAAGAGTGGAGTCATCTTCTTCATATGACAGCAGTTGTCCATCTGATAAAAGCCATCGAAGTGTTCCACACACGTGTTTTTGCCCAAGTCTATGTTTTTCCTTCAAGGTGATGGTCTGTAGATAAGTGCGGGTTGCCATCTGTTATCCAAATTTGTTCCATAAAATTTCAGGATGACTAATGCTACACATCATGTTCACAAAACAACAAAAAATTAACTATTGCTTTTTCCCCCCTTAAGTTTACCCAACATTTTTAAAAAAATCTTTTATGTCTTCATGGTATCATGGTTCTCCTAATCAATCAATCCAAATTAAGATTCTCAAAAAATAAATTATAATAATACCTGATGAAAAGTTTTTGCAATAGTTATGCTATGCATGATGGTTTGTAGCTTTACATGCATGTCATAGATATATAATGAATATTATAAAATTTAAAATACTTCTCTCCAATTATATTTATATTAACTATAAATCTAAAATCCATAGAGAATCTAAATTTATTATGCAAAATGCAATGTGGATCTCTCATATGAACAAACTGTTCATAATGCTTTTTTTATTCATTTATTTTAATTTGACTTTTATTATACCAATTTATAGGTCAATTTGTTGGGCAACATTGAGATTGAAACAAAGGGACCAAAGTAAAAAATACTAAGGAAATAAATGACTTTAATAAATTTATGGCTAAATGTTTATTATAGTCCTCATAGATTTCAAATTATAAATATTGGTCCCTTCAGTTTTCAAAATTTAAGGGCAAAATTAATTTTGGTCTCAAATTTTATTTTTTTTTGGCTACTGGTTTGAGAGATGAGGGAAAAAGTCACTGAAATCCGACATTAAAGAGAGAAAAAAAATTAGCACCAATTCTAGCCACAAAAACAATTAATTTCGGTGTCAAATTGTTTAATTTGATAAGGGAAGTTCACATTAGATTTTTTTTTTAGCTTAAAACTTAGAAAAACATATCTGAGCTCAATAAGATTTTTTGTTCCAGGTTGATTTCAGGTTTTGGGATGGTTTTTTGAGGCCATGAATGGGTATATTAGGTTTTCTATTATGTTTTTTAGGTGTTTTGGGTCAGACATAAGTTGAAAATTTGGTTTTTGGATCGAAAAAACATATGCCCCATTTATCCAGCCACCATGGTGGCAAAAAACTAGGTAATATCAGACAACGTGTTGTCTATTCCATAAAAATGATAAAAAAAAAAAAAAACATTAAGGGCCTAAGCACGTGAGCCTGCTCTTGCAAGCCCACATGTGGACCCTTACTAGATGAGCCAGACGTGTTGGCCTAACTTGCCAAGCCTAGTAATGACTGATTATTTTTTTTAATTAATGCCTTTTTTATATGTATATTTTCAAAATTATGTTAAAATCTATATGTAAATTAATATTCATTCTCTCTTTTATTTTGTTTATCTAGACTCTTTTGGGTAATATTTTTAATATGTGTAACCTTGCATAATATTGTTTTTTAATTTTATTTTATTTAATCAATTTCAAGTGTTTCTATTTTTATAATCATTTAATTAAATAAAAAATTGATTTTTATGAACAAAGTCATTAACACACAACCATCTCAAACATATGAGTTGTGAGACCGAATATCTTGATCTATATCTGACTCTTATATTTTTAACTTTCATCTTCATTTATTGTTAATGACTTTTTATTTATTTATTAACAAATATAGTTCTCAATTTATTATATTATATATATATATATATATATATATATATGTAAGTTTTTTCATTTTTGTTTTTTTTAATAAAAAAGCGTTGAAAAAACCTGCATATTCATATTTTATGAAAAATAAATTTGACTCGAAATGTGGGTCAAATAACTAGTAAATCTAAAACGCTTGGGAAATTAACTGTGCAAAATGTACTATAGATCCCCTAACATGACATTTTGGACGGACTGTTTATAATGACTTTTTTTTTCCTTGTTTTTTTTCCTTGGCTCCTATTGGACCAAATTATAAGCCAAATTGTTAGGGAATGGTAGAATTGAAAGATGGGGGACCAAGCTAAAAAAACATAGAAGGAAATGGTGGCTTTAAAAAATTTGGGTGAAATTTTTATTTTAGTCCTCATACTTTTCAAATTATAAATATTGGGTCCTTTCAATTTCCAGAATTTAAAGGCAAAATCAATTTTAGCCTCAAACTTCATTTTCCTTATTTTTTAGCCCCTGATTTGAAAGAGATGAGAGAAAGTCACCAAAATCCAGTGTCAGAGAGAGAAAATTTATGTTTGCATCAATTTTGGTCACAAACACGATCGATATTAGTGTCAAATTATTTTGTTTGATGAAGAGAGTTCACATTCAATGTTTTTTTATCTTGAAAATGCATAGAAAAACATATTTGAGCTCGATAAGATTTTTGGTTTCAGGTTGATTTTGATTTTGGGATGATTCTTTTGTGTTTCTTTAGGCTATGAATGAGTTTATTAAAATGTGGTCGAAAACTAGATAATGCTAGACAATGCGTTTTTTTACTTATTTTTTTTTAAAAAAAAATTAGAGTGAACAACATGTCGTCTATCCTATAATTTTTTTTTTATATATAGATAAAGCATGTTGGCTTGGCTTGTCAAGTCTAGCAGTGCTTGACCTTTTCCTTTGTTTTATTAATTCCTTTTTAATATGTATTTTTAAAAAATAATTTTTAAATTTATATGTAAATTAATATCCTTATTTCTTTTATTTGGTTTATCTAGACTCTTTTAAATATCAATTGTTCAGTAGTTATTTTGTATGCATTTAATATTTTGAGAGAATGTTCTAATTTATCTATATTTTATATAAATGAAATTTATTTTAAAAAATTAAAAATATTTATTTTTGGATAATATTTTTAATGTGTGTAACCTTACATAATTTTTTTTTTGCCCTTTGTTTTATTAGTCAATTTCATGTATGTTTATTTGTACTATCATTTAATTAAATAAAAAATCAATCTTTGTCAGCAAAGTCATTAAACAGAACCAAGTCAAAGATTCGAGTTGCGAATTCGAATATCTTGGTTTATATCTAACTCTTATTTTTTTTTAATTTTCATCTTTATTTATCATTAATGACTTTTTATTTATTTATTATTAACACGTATAGTTCTCAATTTGTTTTATTAAATGTATACGTGAGTTTCTCGATTTTCACTTTTGTTTTTTTATATAAAATAACACGTTAAAAAAGCCTGGATATTTATTTTTTAAAAATCCGATCTACGGCAGAGTGTGGGTTAAATAGATAGTAAAACACTAAAGTGTGTGGGTATTTCACTGTGCACACATCACTGTTAATCCTCTCACATTTTACGGTGGATCTATTGTTCAAAATTTTGCTTTTTTTCAAATTAGTTCTTAAACTTTTTTTGTGTGCAATTGCATTCTTTTTGGACCAAATTCAAGGGCAATTAAAATCAAATTTGTTCACAAAGGATAAAATTAAATGACAGGGGACCAAAGTAAGAAAGGTGGCATCCATGAATGATGGTTTCAAAGTTCACACAAAAAGTTTAATTTTATCCTCACACTTTAAAAATTATACATATTTGGTCCCTCAATATTTTTTTCAATTTAATTTGGTTAGAAAAGTTCATTTTTGTTATTTTCTAGTCCAGAGATGGGAGAGAGAAGTCATTAGATTCCAGCGATAGAGAAAGAAAGATGTCGTTGACACCAATTTTAACCACCAAAACAATCGATCTTTGTGTCAAATGATTCTATTTGATGAAGATAATTCATATTAGGTATTTTTTTGTTTTTTTATCTTGAAAGTGCATAAAAAATAGATTGAACTCAGAAATATTTTTGGTTTTGGGAAAGGTTGTCAATTTTGTTCAGGTTGGCATTCTGGTTTTTCAATTGAAACAGTATGTTTGGTTTCAAAGCATTTCATTGTGTTGTTTCGAGGTTGTACTATATATATAAAATTCAAAGTATTTATTTAATAAATATAATTTCAATTCAAATCCAAAGATACACATCACTATTGATCCTCTTTCATTTTATGGTGGATCTATTGTTCAAAATTTTGCATTTTTTTCAAATTGGTTCTTAAGCTTTTTTTTTTTTGCGCAATTGCATTCTTTTTTGACCAAATTCAAGGGCAATTAAATTAAATTTATTCACAAAGGATAAAATTAAATGACGGGGGGTTAAAATAGAAAAGATGGCATACATGGATGATGGTTTTAAAGTTCACATAAAAAAAATTAATTTTGTCCTCACACTTTAAAAATTATACATATTTGGTTCCTCAATATTTTTTTAATTTAATTTGGGTGCAAAAGTTCATTTTTTTTATTTTCTAGTTCCTTGTCTGGGAAAAAGGAGAGAGAGGTCGTTAGATTCCAGTGATAGAGAGAGAAAAATATCATTGACACCAATTTCAACCACCAAACGGTCGATCTTTGTGTCAAATGGTTCCATTTGATGAAAAGAGTTCATAATAGATGCTTTTTATTTTTTTACCTTGAAAGTGCCTAAAAAATAGATTTGAACATTTTTTGTTTTGGGAAAGGTTGTCAATTTTGTTTAGGTTGGCATCCTGTTTTTTCAATTGAAACGGTATGTTTTGGTTTCAAAATATTTCAGCGTGTTGTTACGAGGTTGTACTATATATATATAATTAAAAATATTAATTCAACGATCATAATTTCAATTCAAACCCAACGATAAATTAACTTGAAATTATGCAATTTAAATTTTAAACATAAGCAAAAAAGTGGGAGTTGAACTGATATTACCTGATCAACTTGACGAGTCCAAAGACAACCTGAACAACTGATAAAAATATAATTTGACTAAAAATAAATTCAAGATCACATTTTTTTTAAGAAAATATTGAGTTGACAACATATTGGATCGATATGGGTCAACCTGGGTTACCTTCCAAATCTGTAACCTAGGTCATTAAATCATGATGATGAAATTAAAAAAAATTAATATAAAAAAGGACACAATAAAATGGCCTAAGTCATTTCGGGTTAACTTGCGAAACCCGTGACTTAGGTTGTGAGAATAATATAATTTCATAGAAAAAAACCAAAACAAATGACAAGGATTAATTCATAATAATAATCCAAATGTTGAAGATGTTGAATGGTGAGACGAAAATAAAAATAAAAATAATAGACAAAAAAAACTCAAGTCAACTACGTTAATCCGCAAAACTTGTGACATGCATCATGAGACTTAGATAACTATAAAAAATCAAATCATAATAAATTAGAAAGTTCAATATCCAATATACCAAGTGTTGGAGGATGGAATTAGAGAAAAACATAGATCTTTTTAAAAAGATAAAAAACCTTATTTTGTCAGAATGGAATCAGAACGTTCCGGTCAGAACTTGGGTAGAACTTTTGGAATGGGCTAAGATTTTGAGAGAGATGAAATCTATTTTTTTTTTTTAACTAGAACAATATATAGTGGTCATTCCAAATAGAACATAATGGGATTGACAACCTTGGTTTCAGGTTGATTTCAAGTTTTGAGATGATTTTTTAGCTTTTCTGAGGCCATGTATAGGCCTGGTAATTGCCTGGCCTTTCTTTAAAAAAAAATTGATGCATTTTCTTATATTTTTTTACAAATTTTTTTATTTATATTTAAATTAATACCCCTTCTCTCTTTTATTTGTTTATATAACCTCTTTTAAATGATAATTGTTTTTTTAATTATTTTGTATGTATTTAATTTTTGAAGGGATTTTTCTAATTCATGTATATTTTTTTTTATCTTTTGTATAGATGAACTTTATTTATGAAAATAAAATTTTTATTTCAAAATAATATTTATAATATGTGCATCCTTGTATAATAATTTTTTCCTTTTATTTTATTCAATCAATTTATTGTGTATGTTTATTTTTATTATTGTTTGATTGATTAAAAAATTATTTTAATAAACAAATTTAGCAAATACTTATCTCTCGATTTTTCTAGTTTTATTTTTAGTTATTATTTATAATTTTTTTATTTATTAACATAAATAATTCTTAATTTATTTGATTATATATATGCATAAACTTTTTTATTATAACTTAGAATATTTTTAACCACAAAAATATAAAAAAATTGTATATATAATTGTTTTTTTTATATGAAAAAGTAATTTAACCCATAACAAAACACAAGTTAAATAACTAGTGTAAATATAAGTCATGAATACCAAATTTTGTATTATAAGAATAAAAGTACAGCCCTGAAATTCATAAGAGCACCTGAAGTGAATATTTTAAAAATCATAAAGTTCTGGGAAGGATAGGTGCACGGGAATTGCAATTAGCTAGTCCTGTAATGTAATAATATGATCCCATAAATTAACTGTAAACTGAAAATGAAGGGAGTTTTACTGTATTTCATCTCATAAATTACTATTTATTAGAATAGTGATTTGTTTTTTTTTCTTTGAAATTTTTTTTAATTAATGTTTTTTTTATTTAATGTTATCTTTTAATATTAGATTTTTTCCTATTTAATTATCACATTCTTATGACACGGATCCTAAATTTGACAGGTTAACCTGATTTGATGGGTTAACCTGGTTTGCTCATATTTTTTTTCTTAATTTTTTTTCAATTTTATCTGTTAATATTGATTTGATTGAGAATAAAATTTCATGATTTATTTTGTTTACTTTTCATTAGGTTATCTTGATCTCATGACCCGAAAAATAGTGTTTAACAGGTTAATCTTAGTTAACTCGGTTTGTTTTCTATGTCTTTTATTTAATTATTTTTATTTAATTTTATCATTTAACATTGGGTTGGTTGGAAATTGAGTTTTATAATCTGTTTTGATTTGCTTTTTATGAGAATATCTTAGTCTTAAGATTAAGGTCAAGAGTTTTGACATTTTAATCTTGGTTAAATCATGTCATTTTTTTTCTTTTTAAGAGGTTATATTGGTCTCATGACATAGATCATGAGTCTTTCAACATTGAACTTGTTTTTTATTGGGTTGTCCCCGTCTGATAAATCGAGTCGCGAGTTTAGCAGATTAATCAAATTGACTTATTTTTTCTCTCTTTTTTTTAATTGACTTTTTTTTTTCAATTTCATTAATTAATATTATGTTTGATTGAAAATTAGGTTTGATGATTTGTTTCAGTTCGTTTTTCATTAAGTTATCCTGGTCTCGTGACTCGGTAGTGCTTAACGGTTAACTCGGGTTAACTTGACTTATTTTTTATGTTATTTTTTAATTAAAATTTTTACAAATTTCATCGTTCAACATTTGATCTAACAGGAAAAATTACGAATTGAGCTTTATAATTCGCTTTGACTTTCTCTTTATGAGGTTATTTCAGTCTTAAAACCAAAGTTGAAGATTTGACAGGTTAACGCGGGTAAAATTAGGTCATTTTTTAATTTTTTTCTATAATGTTATCTCGGTTTGATGATCCAGGTCATAAGTTTGATGGATTAACTCATGTTGTTTTTATGTTTTTTTTTAATTGATTTTTTTTAATCTCATCTTTCAATATTGAGTTAATTGAAGATTGAAATTCATAATTTGTTTTGATTTGTTTTTCATTGGGTTATCTCGGTCTTATGACCCGGGTTGCAAGTTTGACATATTAACTAGGGTTGTTTTTTAGATTTGTTTTTAATTGATTTTTTTAAAATTTCATCACTCAATATTGGGTTGATTGAGAATTAAGCTTCATAATTTATTTTCATTTGTTTTCTATAGGGTTATCATAGTCTTATAACCCGAGTCATGAATTTGACATGTTAACCCAAGTTGTTCAAAGTCAATCCAACATATTATTATTTTAATATTAAAAAAAATCATCTTGAAATTTTATTTAGTCAAGTATTATTTTCACGAATTGTATGAGTTTTGAACTAGTAAAATCAACTAAATTACATTGGGTAAATCTTTTATATGATTTTTTTTTCTAGGGAAAAAAGCATTAATAATATTTAAATAATTTTTTTATATTGAAGAAAATTTTTACTTAATTAACTACATCAGTCAAACATGTAGTTTTAAGTAACGGGACATAAAATGCTTGCCGTTGCAAAGACTTCGTTATAGTGTCTACTCATCCCCAATTAGGCACATATTACCAAGGTTGTCAATTCCGTTCCGTTCCGTCCGGAATGGCCGAAACATTCTATACCAATTCAAAAAGCGGAACAAAACGGAACAAATTTCATCTCATTTTAAATCTCGGTTCGTTCCGGATTTTTCGGCTAAATTCCGCCCGGAACGTTCCTGTTTCATTCCACATGTTCCGTTCCGCTCTTGAAAAGCCATTGAACCTTGTTCAATTTAATTAATTAAATCATCTAATTATAAAAAGCTCTTTTTCATTACTATTTTCAATAACAATGATATTGATAATAATATTGAAAATTATTATTTATATTTTTCATTAATAATGATATTAATTTTTTAAAATTAGATTTATCACTAATATATATGGTTTATATTCATGTTGTTTTTTTTTTTTTTTTATGTTTATACTTTGTAGGAATTTGAGCAAAACAAGGGATATTTTAGATTCCATTAGCCTTGATAACATTGACCTAACTTTATATTTAAAATATTTAGTGTTAAAACATTTTACTTTCATAATATTTTGATATTTTGTTTAAGTTGAATTACTTTAAGTTAAATATCTATTTAATCTTGACTATTTAGAAATATTTTAAATTTTAAAATTATATTTGTTTGGTATTGTGTTTATATTGCATAATTTATAATTAATTTATCTTGAATTTAAATTATATTTATTATATATATATATATAAACAATATAACTCTGAAACAACATACCAAAATACTCCGAAACTAAAACATTCCATTCTAATTAAAAAAATAAAACACCTACCAAAAGACAACCTTGCATATTACAGCAGTTGAGTCGTCGCCCAGCGAAACACAACACGCATGTTGCGCGCGTTAGCAAAGGATGAGGCCAGAGAGGCGGCAAAGCGCCAAATAAATCTGCGCAGTAAACTGTAAAAGATTAAAAAATTATCCTCAATAAAGAATTCCACAAAATCCAAAAACGGACAACACCATTGGACCACGTCGGCACGTTAGCGGAATTCCAACCATTTTAGCAAACTCCAAAAATCTCCCTCACAGAGAAGTAGTTTCAGTTCATCCTTTTCTTCTCATAGAAAGTGCAGAGAAACTTAATAACTGGTTGCTTCAATAAGGTATCCAATTCCTCTACCCTTCTCCTTACTTTTCCACTAAATTCTCCCGGAAAATGTTATTGTTTGTTTCCTGGTAAAAGAACACAAAGTTGTAGGTTGGATTTTGATTAGGTTGTAGATTTTTTTATGCTTTTCTTTTTGTGCTTGGCTGCAGAGAAAGTAGTGGAAAGAAGGAAAATTGAAGCCTCTCTTAAAATAATAAGCAGTAATTCAATTCCTGTTACATTAGGTTTAAAGTTGAGTTATATTTCAATTGTTTAGCAACTAAATCTGTTAGATCCAAATTTCATGTTTGTAATTTCTGAGATAGCTTCTGTTTTGTTCATGCACTGAAAGTTTGATCTTGTTTTGATCCTGGCAGGTGTCAATAATTGTTTGTCTTGTACAGTGATACCTATTTGATCTCTGTACAAAACTGTTAAACATAGTCTAGGTTAGGGTTTCTAAGGTAAAAGAGTTTGAAAATACTGAGCAACTTGCTGTGGCAACTTCAACTTTGAATTTGAGTATGATTCGTATTAGTTCTATACAATTTTCTCATGAGTTAAGGGTTCACAATAGTCATGGATGCAGTAATCAACACACTGTAAGTAATTATCATCATTATTTTTTTTTAAACATTTCAATATGAAGTCAAATAAGCAAATGCAAAACTGAAGTTTACATGGTCTGTTTTCCATTTTATATTTCCCTGTTTTTCACAGAGTGCAATCAGAAAGAGCAGAGTACAGTTGATTAATGTCAATCTTTCTTCTCAATTTCTGGTATGTGCTCGTATGGATTTGAAAAGTTTATCTGTTATACTTATCACGTTCGTAGAAGCAATGCCTCACAATTACTAGTCTTTGTGTGGTGTTTTTTTCTTCTTCTTACATTTGTGATCTCGTTCTGCCCATGAAGATTATTGGTGCTACCATTTTTTTCTCACTAAGTCACTATGCATCGCATTTTCTTTTATGATGAGTTTTATTTATTGTGTAACCAGAGTCTGATACCATTGAATTTGTGTGATTTGCATGTTTAGCGACAGGATCCTGGGAGTCTCCATCTTCAAAACTGCATACATAGGTCACTGAGTCCTGTACCTTCCAGATGTATTGTGTTCCTTTGCCAATCTGTTCTAACACCAGGTGAAGGAAATGGGATTCCTGTTCTGAAATCTGCAGCCATGGCCTTGACAAGGTATATTCACATGTCATTCACTTTTTTTGTGTGTCCCTGCAATATAAGATAATAGTCACTGCTGGGATTTCAATGAATAATTTTGCACTCTTTATTGATATGAAATCAAGTTTATATACACAAATTCTAGAATCCTAATTTAGGTTGGGTATGGTTGTTTAGGCTAAATCTATGCTATAGTAACATAGGACAACTACTTGGATGGATATTATGTAGCATTATAGATTGCAAGATAATAACAGAAGATACAACATGATTTTAGGCACAGGCTAGATGTGCTTTGTTGAAGTTTGATTCTGAACCATACAATCTTCCTTCATATGCCCCTGCAAGATTGCGCTTTCATCAGCAAGACCAATCTTGTTACGTAATATTTTTGTATGCTCTCTAGACAATGGCTTAGTCAGTAGGTCAACCAATTGATCTTGTGTATGAACATGGCGGACTTGTGTACTAAATCTTGTACCAAATAAAAATCAATTTGAATATGTTTCATACAAGAATGATTCACTAGATTGAAGCTTAGATGTGTAGCACCAAGATTGTCACAAAAGCTGTGGTGTTGTTTTGAGTATTAGGCCAAGTTCAGTGAATGGTTTCGGAGGTTGCATTTGCAAGTACTCGGTATTCAACCTCCGTGAAATATTTTGCAACAACTCTTTGTTTCTTTGAACTCCAGGATATTAGAGTTGATCTTAGAAAGCAAATGTATGTAGAAATGGAATTCTGATCATCAATGTTGCCAGCCTCGTCTGCATCAGAGAAGGTTTTTAAAATAGGTGCACCAACTTTTGTAATCTGTATATCATGAAAAACAATTTGTTTCAAATAACGAAGAAGCTTTTTGGTTGCTTCTTAGTGAATTTGTGTTGGCTTGTGCATAAATTGAGAGAGCTTGTTCATTACAAAAAAGATATCTGGATGCGTCGAGGAAAGATACTGAAGACTTCCAATAATTTGATGAAATTCTGAACTGTCCACAGAAGCAGTGCCATCAACCAATTTAAGAGATTGGCCTGTTGATAGCGGAGTAGAGATATCTTTTGCACCATCCATATTAGTATTGGAAAAGAGATCACAAACATATTTATGTTGATAAGAATAGCTTGCTCGAGTAGGTATGACTTCAACCCCAAAGAAAAAATGATGGTCACTGGCATTTAGTTGCTTGATAATAAAGGTCACAAAAGTAGAATCATTGCCTGCATCACAAGATTATCAACGTAAACCAGGAAATAACAAGTCATAAAGTCTTGATTTTAGATAAACAATGAGGAGTCTGCTTTGGAATTGTGAAAACTAAGCTGAAGAAAGGCATTTTTGAGAGCTATATACTAAGCCTGTGGAGCTTGTTTAAGCCCATACATGGTTTTTCACAATTTATAGACATTGTTAGGTTTTGACAAATCTTTAAACCCCAGGGGGTGCACCATATAAACTGTTTCACTTAATTCCCCATTTAAAAAACATTATGAACATCCATTTGCCTCAACTTCTATCCATTCATAACAATAATAACCATAATAATGGGCTAAATGTTTCCTTATAATCCAAACTAGGTCTTTGATTGTAGCCTTTTGCGACAAGTTGTTCTTTGAACCTATCTACTCTACTAACCCATCAACTTTTCTCTTTATTCTAAACACCCATTGCATTGGCGTGCAGGGAACTAAGTCCCAAGTACCATGTCTTATGAGTGCAGTGAGCTCACTGGATATGGCCTCACGCCACTTAGGGTGAGATATGACCCGACTAGGGGTGATCATTTTCGGTTCGGTTTGGTTTTTACCTAAAAATAATCAAACCGAATTTTTTTTAAAAAACCGAAATCAGTTCAAACCGACTAGTTTCGGTTCAGTTATTTTAGAACAAAAACCGAAACCCAACCGACTGATTTCGGTTTGATTCGGTTTTGGTTCGGTTATTTTATATTAAAAACCAAAAACTATATTGTTTTTTGGGTTTTTTTGTAATTTCTAATGGGTTTGGTTTCGGTTTAGCTCAGTTTTTTTTGTTCGGTTTTCTTATTAATTTCAGTTCGGTTCGATTTGGTTTTTCGGTTTCAGGCTTATGAAACCGAACCGAACTGGTTGGTTTTTTTAAATATTCTAATCGGTTTTATCGGTTTTTTTTCATAGTTTGGTTTTTTCGGTTTAATCGATTTTTCAGTTTTTTTGCTCACCCCTAGACTCAACTCATATTGGTTGGTTCAATGGTCTCAGGAAGAGGGGTTTGGACACAAAATTGAGTTGTTTGGGTATGAAAATTTGGTTCATGGATTTGGTTTTCATTTGATGAAGCTCTTTAGGTTTGGATAGGCTGGCCTAGATTCTTTTCAATAGATGATTCATGTGAAATCAAAGGCATCACATAGTGAGAAACATTGAAATTTTTAGATGCATTAGAATCAAGATTTGATTCTTGAGAATCTTGACCTAGGTTATTTGGGAAATGAAAAGATTGTAAAGAATTAAAGTTACCGAGGTTACTTGAAGAGGACGTAGCAATGGCAAGGACACCTTCCTAAGGCTCTGGTGACAACAACGAGACAAGAGATGATGGTGCTGGTGGCTTATGGATATCTAAAAAATAAAGGAAGATGTCTGAGTTGTTGGTTTGGACTGATTGTGCAAAGAAGACAAGTGGATTTGATTTGTGAATTTCATCAAACAAGACATGACATGAGATAATACATTTTTTGAGCATGGGTTCTAGACACATGCATTTTAGGTTTGTGAATCTCCAAGGAAAATACATGGTTTGGACTTGGGCTGTCTTTTATGAGAGTTATAGCTTGTGTGAGTGAATAACAAAGGCATCCAATTTTTTTTAATTTGAGGTAATTGGGCTTTTGGCCATACAGGTTCTCATAAGGTGATTTGTTTTGAAGAAGTGGTGTGAGTTGTCTGTTTATAAGATATAAGGCTGTTTAAAATGCATGTGGCCAATATAAAGGATCAAGAGAAGCATCATGAAGAAGTGTAAGGGTTGTTTCAACAAGATGTCGATGTCTATATTCAAGGACACCATTTTGTTGTGAGGTGTGAGGGGTAGTGGTGTAATGATAGGTCCCATTGTCAGAATAAAGTGCTTTGATTTTTGTTTGAAACTGTGTTTCAATAAATTTTTTGAAATGTGGAAAAATACTAGAAACACCAAATTTATTAACTATTGGATAAAACCACATATATTTAGTATAATGATCAACAAAAAAGAAGATAATACCGAGATCCATCAATTCCAGTATAAGTAGTTGGTCCCTAAACATCAATATAAATTAGTTCAAGTGGATCATGACTTTGGAGACTAGTTGCACGGAAATGTTGTTGATGTGCTTTGTCGATGGAGCATGAGCTACATAATGAGAACAATTTTTGTGATGTGATTGAAAGGGAAAAATTCTTAACAAGATCGTGGACTATTTTGAGTGATGGATGTCCAAGATGCTTATCTCAACAAAAATATTATTTTGTTTAGTTAGATGATGAACAAAGACCAAATTTTTGCAAAGATTTGGAATTTAGAGTATCATGTAGTATAAAGGTTTGTTTAGGAAAATGTAAGGCCAGTGAACTACCAGTGTGTCAGCAATCCAAACCTAAACCATTACCTAGAATTACTTCATTTGTGCTATCATATTCCAAGCGAGTAGACAAATTTGCTACATCACGCATGATATTGTGTGAAGCACCCAAATCAACACACCCGAATCAAGAAGCCAAGTTTTTTCCTTTTCAATAGATGTCTGAGCACAATTAATAGTTACAACAGGACAACTATTAGCTAGCTATATGGCCCAACTGGTCACAAATTTGACATTTGGGTTGATAGCACTGGTTGAATTTGTTGGGCTTGTTTGAACTATTGTGAAACCAACGACCATCTTGCTGTAAATTATTCTGAGATTAGGTTGAGTTGAGCATGTCAGGACGCTGTGGTCCATTAGATCTATGAAACTTCTTTGCAAAATTGCCTCTATAGGAACCTTGTTCCATTTAGTTTGTGTAGTTGGCAGTTACAACCAATTGCCCAATTGCTGTGTTGAAGCCTCCAAACACCATAGGTAGGTCTCATGATGCCAATGATGTTTCTCGTCCATGGATTGGTGCAGTTATTTCCTTGAAACCAGGCCCTAATTCATTCAGAATAGAGAGGGTTTGGTCATCATCTGAAATTGAATGGTCAATAATAGCAATTTCATTAGCCAATGCTTCACAACATGCAAATAAAATAATAGCGATTTCATTAGCCAATGCTTCACAACATGCAAATAAAATAATCTGTAATCAATCTATTCCCACACTGAATCAAGGTAAGCTCCTAGTTTAATTGCATAACCCGTGTTCTTGAGCAACTAGCATATAAGGTGTTGAGTTTTTTCCAAGCTTGATGAAAAGTTTTTGTTGTGGCTATAAGAGGAGCAATTGTGGGAGATGTAGAGGATAGGATGACACTCAAAATAAGTTTGTCATGTCTAACCCAATGGATTTTATTAAGATTGACAATTGAGGTATCATCGCGTGAGGGATACAAAGTAGCACCATTTACATAGTCAAGTAATTCGTACCAAAGAGAAGTGCTTTAAATTGAGCATACCATTAAGGGAAGGTGGATGGAGTCAATTTTTCTTTATTTTGGACAGTAATATTTAGAGCAATAAGGAGTTTATCAGTATTTGAAAAAGGTTGGGTGTTAAGACTAAGGGTTTGACTTTGATCTGAAGGCGAAGACATAGTTAGAAATGGGATTGTTGGCTTGTGAGAAATTTGTGGCTTCGATACCATATAAGATAATAGTCACTGCTGGGACTTCAATGAATAGTTTTCCACTCTCTATTGATATGAAATCGAGTTTATATGCACAGCTTCTAGAATTCTAATATAGGTAGAATACAATTGTTTAGGCTAAACCTGTGCTATAATAATAGAGGACAACTACTTGAATGGATATTGTGTAGTATTTACAGATTGCAAGATAATAACAGAATATACAACATGATTTTAGGCTAGATGTGCTCTGTTGAAGCTTGATTCTAATTCATACAATCTTCCTTTATATGCAGAACATTAGTTCAAATAGGGTGACTGAAATTCCGTTACCCATATTCACATATTCACATGTTAATGTAAGTGCTGTGTTAAAATTAATCCAGAGTAATCTCATACTGCCTGCAATGAGTGAGGAATTTAATGCTCAATTTGCAATATTTCCATTGGATGCAAGTTTGTGAGAATAACTCCTAGGATTTATTTTCAATAGCAGCTGCAACAGTTTCCCAATCAGCTACTTTAGCAAGATATGATGTTTTCTTATGAGAAGAGTGTGCTGATGTGTTTAATCTTGACCTGGTTGAACAACTAGTTGTTCAATCAAGGTTCCCAGCCTGACTGGACTAATTCCAGTTCCTCTGTAAGTCCTGAGTCCTCTCATGGATCTTGTAGACAAATAATATTATGCCTTGTCTGCAGGCTTCTTGATGTCTTTATTGAACTATTGCTGTTTGAATATAGGGTTATCCAAGCTTATAGTGTCGATGGTGATATTTCACTATGAAACTTTTTTTGATTTTTAGATAAAAACTACGAGTTGCTTATTTTGTAAATCACTGATACTAAGTTGTAGAGTACTTATTAGGTGCATATAATTTTTCGTAATGTCATAGAAACTTTAATTGTATGACTATCTTATCCTTTTTCTTGATCAATCATTATGCTCTAAATTTTATCCCCTTTTTAGTGGTAATAGCTTAAATTTGTGTTTTGCATTTGATATTTGAATTCACAAATTAATATGAATATCAAATGAACTGCAATCAACCGTAATTAACACAAACAAACATTCACATCTTTAACGATAATTTTCATGCCACTTTTGTGCAATACTTCACCCCACCCCCACCCCCACCCTCCTCTTATAGAACATGTTATTTTGAAAGAATTCTTTTTAACACGCTTTTGGTGCATCATCCAGGTCCTATGATGCTCTTTGTGGAACTACTCTGGTGCTTAAATTCATCCCGGCAGTTTGTATCATTGCTTTTGCTGCATGGGGTCTTGACCCTCTACTGTGTTTGGGGAGGGCTGTATTTCTCCATGTATTCATTCTATTACTATTCAACATGCCTTTTCCTTTTACTGGGGGTCTAATGACCCCTTAATCCGGCGTCACTGTTCCAAACATATAAATCCAGACTCTCCTTTCTGGCAATTTCCTGCAGAAATCTGATAGTAGTTGGAAAAAGAGTAGAACGTATTTGGTCATGACTTCTTATCTTCAACCTTTGCTGCTCTGGACTGGAGCAATGCTCATCTGCAGGTATTCGGAAGAAGCTGTGTTAATTCTTCGCCAGACACAGTTCCTACCATTCAGTTAGCATTAACTGTAGCCTGTATATTTCAGAGCTCTAGATGTAGTAGTTCTACCATCAGAAGCAAGCCAAGCTGTGAAACTACGACTTCTAAATTTTGTACGTTCGTTATCAACCGTTATGGCATTTGCTTATTGTTTTTCCAGGTATGTTTAGTTGGTTCCCATACCCGTCTTTATCACATATATACATTCATAGTTTGACTAGAATTTGTCAAATACTTGACCACTGGTTGATGGGTTCACTGCTAGTTCTTTCACTTCCATCATTCACTTCACAACCTATTTTTTATTTTAGTTTCTGGTTACACATATTGGTCTCCGTTTTTTTTTTTTTTGGTGAACACATTGTTCATGTTATTTACTTTCAAGCTTGAAGTGCTGTTGGCTTTCATCAGGTTTTGATGGTATGCTATCGTTCTTTCACTAGTTGTAGGTTGTTGATTGTCCTAGTATTTTGTTTTTCAATCTCATAAGAGGACATGGAATTATGTTTTCAAGTTATGACCAGTTTTTTCTTTTACAGCTTGATTCAACAGGCACAAAAATTCTTCACAGAGACAAATGACTCCAGTGATGCTAGAAATGTATGTTAATCATGATTTTTAAAGTTTGCTACTATATTTAACATCTTTACTAGTGCTGTGGTTCTCTGGAACTTGTAGTGGAGAAGTGAATATTTTCATTGTGGAACTCTTGGAAAAGAATTGATTAAATGTGGTGACCAACACAGAGACTGCTCAGAATGCTAGGGACTTCTTGTGCTCTATCATTTCCTTTCTTGAATTGATCTAGTATTTAATTTTAGGAATCAGTGAGATCCAATTTGTTGCCAGATGGCAATGTATCTCAAGCGAGAACATAAGCTCTCCTTTTACTAGTTCCCATAATAACCAGCTGAAGCTTCTTATATTTCATTCAAAGTTATGATACTGATTCTGCCATAATTTCCAAATGTTGGAATGCCTTGCCAATCTCTTGAAAGCAATGACGTTTTAAAGCACATCATGTTTGGATTGTTTTTAGGAAGCATCTCAGTGTTATGTTTGATTCATTTGTTTTGTCCAAAGTTTTTGCTCTAGGAGTCATGTGATTATAAATCTAGCTATTTTGAGGTCGCTTGGGATTTAAGTGTGAATAAAGCAGTTTCTTTTGTTTTGGCAGATGGGCTTTAGTTTTGCTGGAAAAGCTGTTTATTCTGCAGTCTGGATTGCTGCTGTGTCACTGTTCATGGAATTGCTAGGCTTCTCTACTCAAAAGTGGCTAACAGCTGGAGGCCTTGGTACAGTGTTGCTCACCCTTGCTGGCCGAGAGGTAAATTATGGCTTACTAGTCATATCATTGTGACGACTTGCTGCAGTTTTAAAATCATTCATTGTGGTTTCTAATGTTGAATATACATCATGCTAAGCGGATCTTTATTTACCTGGTTGGTTCGTGCATTCAGATATTTACAAATTTCCTTTCAAGTGTAATGATCCATGCAACACGGCCATTTGTTTTGAATGAATGGATTCAGACAAAAATTGAAGGCTATGAAGTTTCTGGTACTGTTGAGGTTTGTCTTTTTTTCCTACCTCTCATTGTAAAACGAGAAACCAGCCAGAACATATCATGTATTCCCTTCTTCAGTTAGCTTCATATGAACTGAATAGGAATCAATAATCTGGTTCCTTTCTGTAAAAGAGAAGAAACCGAATTATTGGCTCTTTAACCATTTATGGTTCTATATCTAGTTAATCTCTCATGTTGTTCCAGCATGTGGGCTGGTGGTCTCCAACAATTATAAGAGGTGATGATCGCGAAGCTGTTCACATTCCAAACCACAAGTTCAATGTGAGTGTTGTGAGAAATCTTAGCCAGAAGACTCATTGGCGCATCAAGACCCACTTTGCCATCAGTCACTTGGATGTCATTAAAATTAATGTGAGGAGCAAACTAGTTCACTTGCTTGTAAATATTAGTTACCATCCAGTTCTTTTTGTTGCTTCTTTCACCTGAAAAGACGATACATGTTAGGCCCTGCGTTTTCTAAATGCAGAATATTGTAGCTGATATGCGTAAAGTTTTGGCAAAAAATCCACAAATTGAGCAGCAAAGGTTGCACAGAAGAGTTTTCCTGGATAATATCAATCCAGAGAATCAGGCTCTTATGGTAAGGCTTTAATTGCCATTATACTTTTTTAGAATTGAGATTCTTGCACCTGCTTTTATGAAAGCCTTACAAGAAACGAGAACTCATTTCCTTGGCTCTCTATTTGATTAATTTTTCTTTGCTAGGGAAATTTCTCCATTTGTCATGTATATACAGTATATAGTGTGTCAAGCTCATGAAGTGTGGTGACTTGAGTTTTTGGACTTTATCAGTTTGCATCAATCCTTTTGAAATGATGTGTCTAGTGGTCATTAATGTCTAACAGTTGGTGAGTCATGTACACCATAAGCATGAGAAAAATAAATAAGGCTACAGTTTCCTAGATCACAATTATTAGTCATTTGAAATACACAATTTTTGTTCTTTCAATAAAGAAATCTTTTAGATCTCTTACATCTAGAATTTGATTTTTCTGGATGCACACCATTGTAAGTTACATTTTTAAAGGCATCTGGTTTGCCATATCTTCCAGAAGTCTGACGTTTTCTTTTGGGTATCTCAACTGTGTGCACTTTGTTGAATGTGTAACTTTTTTTACAACAAATAAAATATTAGCTTTTCTTCCACATTATAATGTTTTTCTGTTGCAGATTTTGGTATCATGCTTTGTGAAAACCTCACATTTTGAAGAGTACCTATGCGTAAAGGTAAGACTAATTTTTGATAAATACTTAATGTGATTGATCAGATATAAAAGGATATGATGACAGAAGATTTATTTCCGTTGCTATTGTTAATATTTACCCCGTTGTATCTGAGTTGTCACTATTAGAGCTTTGCTGCTCTGTGATTGTATGTCTATTACTGAAGGATAGACGACAAAACTTCGAAACAAACTCTCAGAATTTTACTGTTGCTCAGAAAGCTTTTGCACACCAACAAGCTCATTGTTTGGAATGTTGAGAGACCATAAATAGTAAAATAATGGCAGAGCCACTCAATTCCTAGTAGCCATCAGTTATTGGCCATCTTCTTCTTGACGTAATAACATTTGCAACGACTTAGATTACTTTATTATTTTTTATGGATGAATGATTAACCTCGTTGGATAGGGTGTTTAGACTGGTGACTGCTCAATCTTAACACTTGAAGCAAAACTGACTTGTTATTGTAAATGGATTGATACAGGAAGCAGTACTCTTGGATCTTCTTAGAGTAATTAGCCATCATCGTGCTCGGCTTGCCACACCCATTCGTACAGTACAGAAAATATACGGTGAGGCTGATTTGGAGAATGTGCCATTTTCCGACTCTATTTTTACACGTTCTGGAGCTACTGCTAGCCGTCCATTATTGTTAATTGAGCCCTTTTATAAAATTAATGGCGAAGATAAAGTTAAAGCTTCACATCGTCCACTTCATGCTAATGAGGAAAAAGATGCAAAGGTTGAAGCAGCTCTGGTATCTGAATTCAAAGCAGATACCAAGGCAGGATCAACGCCAATTGTTGACTCGAAAAGAGAGAAGGTGAGCACAAAATCTACTTCCAACTCCAGCACAAATTCTAAAGTCTCAGCTGTCTCGGCATCCGATCCTCAACTTATCAGTTCAATGCCTGATAATTCAGTTCAAAACAATTCTGGAGCACAGCAGTCTAATGGAAGTATGGGAGATGGATGGAAGGAGACAATGGGGCAAAATTCTGAAGGCACAACCTCCAAGGGAGCAACACCTGAGAGGTCTTCAGTTGCTGACCCAGAATCTGGAATTGAAAGAACTGAGAGTCCTGTCATTTCACAGGCCAAGCAAGATATTGAGAGATCTGTTGCATCACCATCAGTGACCAGGCCTTCTTTGGAGGAGAACCTTGTTCTCGGTGTTGCTTTGGAGGGCTCAAAACGAACTCTTCCAATTGAGGAAGAAATGGATCCATCTCCTTTCCCTTTAGAATCGAAGGAATTGGCTGCCTGCCGAAATGGAGGAGCTCCTCCTGGCAAGGATAAAAAGGACAGCCAGGACAATTCCTAGCACCTCACAAAGTGAGTAGTACGATGATGATGATCAAATGCTAGGTGTGGAATGTGCCTCTTAACCATTAAATTTATGCAAGAACGCGGCGGCTGTGTTTTTAAAGCTGGCGCCATGCAGTCAAGTGTACTAGCCTGTATGTGTAAATAATTAATTATCAAATTGAAACTTGCGGGCTAATCAGGAGATTCAGAGCAACCGCTGAAAAATGGAGAAAGAAAAAGGGAATAGGGTCCACGTGGAATCTGTTTACCATGGATTTTCGCTTGATGTTTTAGTTAAATTAAAGAACTTCTATTCAACTTTTCTAAATTATCATGTTCACAATGGATGGATATGTTAGGGAATTGGATTTTGTGTATCTTGCTTGCTGACCAATGATCTCAAGCAATCACAGGTTCATGTAAACAAATATTATCTCTTGTTTTTAGCCGCTACACCTAAAGTAATCACACACAAATTTGCGGTTTGGTTGCGCTGTTCATTCCTCTGGGTTTTTTATTTTTACTAGTTTAGGGTGCTTGTCAATCACTCACGCGTCACTTATTTTTATAAAAGTTGTAAATTTCATGAATTAATAAACTTTTGAAAAAACAAGGAAAAAAATAAACAAAATGAAATGAATGCTTTTTTTTTTTTTTAAGAAAAGAAGAAATTTAAAACTTAAAAGAGTTCTCAAAAATATTTTTTTTCCATGAGGAACACGTGTACTTAAATTTTTAATTTCAGAAAAATATATTACATTTTGTTTATTATTATTATTTTTTACAAAAATAAGGGAGTGATACAAAAGTTAAAAGAGTCAACTCATTGATGAATGAATGAGAGACAGTCTCTTAAAAAATTTTAAAAGTCAAACTTAAAAACAAAATGGAGAGGATGGTGGACGGTGCCACCGTATTCAAATGTACCGTGTACCACAGAGGTCATCTCTTTACCACAATGACTAAACAATTCATTCAAATGGCCGCCTGGTATGTGTATTAATTATGGATCCTAATTTGCTGAATTCCCACTCTGGCTTTTCATATTTATCGACTGAAATTGCATGGAGCAACATATCGGTTGGCTAAATTGAAACCACCAACCATTTCTCTTACAATATGATGACCGGATGCTCCCCTTCATCATAAGCTCGAACAAAATCTGAAATTAAATCAGATCTAAACATAATTAGTATGCACAAGCCACAAACAGATAGATAGTTTACCAATGCTTACAAAAATGCATTCTCAAAATGTTGTACCCATCCCAGTTATGACTGACACGTACAATCAGGGATAGCGACTTCTGCTTCTTTCTCAAATTGATCTGGCCCTTGTCTACTTTTATGCCCATTGAGTACAGCACGCTGAAATTCTGGCCACTCCATGCTCTTGTTCAGGAAAAGCGAGCCCACCCATGTTTGCTCTCGTGGTCATCAAGTTTAGGCAAGCTCTATGAGTAGAAGTAACATGTCATCTTATGGTCTTCAAAACTCGTACTGCCCCACAACATAAAATCCAAATTTATGTATCATGGTTAAATGCTATTTGCGGTATTGCACAAGTTTCTTTCGCCAGGGACATTAGACACGATTCAGAGCATTGGATCTAACAATTACACATACCCCATGAAAATTACTGATATGAGGATAGTACTTAATACCTTCGATGATCTTACAGAAAATACTTTGGTTTTATTTAATAAAAAATGCTTATAAATAAATAAAAATCAACATATCCTTTCTTCTTACCAAAGCATTGTGCATGTTTCCAGGAGAAGCAGAGATAAAGATGTCACTCTGCAAACTCTCAAAATAGTCAACTGCGGCCAGCAAGGAAGCCTTGCCGTTAACCTTCGTCAGTTCCTCTGCAGAGGCAAGGCTCTTTTTATCATCCATAAAGGGGAATAACCGATTTTTTTTTTTTTTTTAACCTGAAAATGACATTCCGCCAACTGTGAGAGGAAAGTCTATTTTTCACCAAGGTAATTGATGAACACCATACAATATGGTCGTTTGTTTGATAAAAAATAAAATTTTTAAAAATTAAATTTTAAATTTATTTATATTTATTTATCATTTGATCAATGAAAAATACTTTTCAGTCAATCCAGAAAAGTATTTTCCTTTTATTTTAGGCGGAAAACACTTTCTAAAAGTTACGAAAAATTTAGAAATATCATATTATTTACTGATTATATCAAATTTGATCCTCAAACTTTTAATTGCTATATTTATTTTGTTTTGAATATTATTTTTTCAATTTCATTCCTTAAAATTTAATTTTTATATTAATTTTGGTCTTTATTTTTATAATTGTTATTTGCTTTTCCCTTATCATTTTTTAATTGAAATTTTTTATCTATTAAATTTGGTCCTCATTCTTTTGATTGTTACTTATTTTATTTGAAATAATTTATGAAATGGTAATTATTATTATTTTAATTTCTTTTTCTTTCAATTTTTTTATTTGTTAGATTTGATCTCTATTATTTTGATTATTATTTATTTTATTTGAGATAATTTATGAAATTATATTTTTTTTCAATTTCATTCTCATTCAACTTTTTAATTTTTAAGATTTGTTCCTCATTATTTTAATAAATTTGAAAAAATAAAATATTAATAAGTTATTTTCTAACTCATTTTCCATGATATAACCAAATACTGAAAAATATTTTTCAACTTATTTTTTATTATACTATCAAATATCGGAAAATAATTTATTTTTTTAATTTTTTTTTAAATTCACTTTAAAATAAAAATATTTTCCAACAAAAAAAACAAATAAGATATAATCCTGAAATGCAATATCAAACTTCCCAATTTTCGTGTGAGAAGGTACAATACTAACCTATGTGATGCCAGCTACAGACGGGTGATATTGCTGAAGCCCAAAGCTGCTAGCAGCAATCCAAACTCTTCCCTGCCTAAGCACTTGACGGAATTTTGCTAGAGCAAGTCTTTCAGCTTTATCCCTACCAAAATCACATGATGAATCATGAGCAGCCATGTCTTCAATCTTTTATTACTACATATATTTTATTTTTTTTAATTTTATTCAATTTTATTCAATTTTTTCATTTAAAATTTAATTTAATTTAATTTAATTTTTATATCATTTTTAATTTTTTTTCTTGTTATTTATTTCTATCTCATTCTCTTCTTAATTGATTTTTTTTATCTATTAAATTTGGTTCACGTTATTTTGATTTCTATTTATTTTATTTGAAATAATTTGTTAATTTTTTTTTTAATTTCATTATCTTTGAACTTTTTTATTTTATAGTTTTAGTCCATATTCTTTTCAATACTACTTGTTTTATTTGAAATAAGTTATGAAATAAGATTTTTTTTTTAATTTCATCATTCTTTAACTTTTCATCTTTCAGTTTTGATCTCTATTATTTTGATTGCTATTTATTTTATTTGAAATAATTTATAAATTTAAAATTTTTTTCAATTTCATTCTTCTTTAACTTTTTCATCTATTAGATTTAATCCCTATTCTTTTAATAAATTTGAAAAAAATTTAAAACTAAAAAATATTTTTTTACTTATTTATCAAGGCACTATCATATATATATATATATATATATATATATATATATATATATATATATATATATATAAATTCACTTTTTAAAAAATTATTTTTCATAAAAATAATTAAAAAAAAATTATTTTTCAACAAATAACCTTAACCACCGTCCAAGCATTTTGAAATCACTATCCACACTATCTATCCCTAAAACAAAACTCATTTCATTTTTTCCAGCCTAAACCTAGTAACCTCCACTTCACCCAAACAACATAGCCTCCATTGCAACACTCCATCATCTTCCCTTTTCTTCAATCTCAACAACATCCACCTTTATTGTCACCTTCCATTACCACACAAACCACCATAGTGATGCATTTGCCCTTCATCCTTAACCTCAATTCTCTATAAAAATCAAAATCAAAATCAAACCAAACCCAACTACAACCCAAAACACCAATACCATTTTCCTTATAATCCCAGTCGGTTTTTCCTCCATTCAAAAACTCACTCAAGACTATAGGTCACCCCTTTCAAGACTCACCAGCCTCATCCCACCATCGGTCACTGTCTTTTTTATAAAATAAAACCTTAGCCACCACAGTACTACCCCTACCAGTCCTATAGATCCATATTTTCCACCTTTCACAGCATCCCTGTACCACACTACCCAATCATCCTTCTCACCAACAGACCCTAACAACCATAGTTTTTCATTCTTTTCCTAGTTGAAATAACCAACAACACCCAAAAATCCATTAACCAGAAACAAGACCATAGTAGACCAAAACCCATTCAACCCACCCTTATTAACAAACAATCACCACCACAGGTTTCTCTTCACTGATCTCAACCTTATAATCATGAAATCATAACCACCTATCTCCTACAATCTCTTCAGTTTAAGCCATTGTCCAACCCATAAATAGTCTTGATCTTGCCACAAAAACATAGCCATGACCCACCATAATCCCAACCCTCTTCCTCACTAAAATCAACTTCAATTAGAAGTTTAGTTCACCCAAACACTAGCCATCAAAAAAGAAATCAAAGCAATGAAATTTCTGTTTTGTTTCTCACATATTTATAGGTTAATTTAGTTGGCATGTGATGAGCACACACGTCTCATTCCAGCAAGTACAATTGATCGGCAGGCTCTATAAGATTTTCTAGCATCCTTTGAAGGTTTTTTACTCGCAAGGTCGATTTCAAACCTTCTAATGAATATTTTTGTTATTTATATGTTTGATTTTGTGTATGATACTTTTGTGCATGAAAGATATTTGTATATGTTGTGTGAGTCTGAATGTAAAAACCAGCTTAAAACCTATCCCGAGCGAAATTAAGAAAATTTTATTTAATCTAGAAATAAAACACAAGTTAGATTAAATAAAAAAGTTTTAGATAATATGAGAGGGATGGAATTAAATGAAGATATTTTTTTTTATGGTACATATTATTTAAAGAAGGAATGTTAGTGGGGAAAAAAGGAAAATATGAAATAATAGGGGTCAATGTGCAAATAATAGAAAAAAATTAGATTATAAATACCTAATTTTTTCTCTCATGGCCGACAATTTACTTCCTAAAATAGAGGGTGAATGTTTGTTTGATTTTCTTCTTATTTCTTGCTAAATCCATCAAAAATAGGTTTAATTAGAGTGATTAAAATATAATTAGGTAATCAAAAGAGAAGATTAAGTGTTTTGTTGGTTGTTTTGAAGAAAAATTCCAAGGTTAGGATTTGGAAAGGGAGAGAGGGGGAAACTTAGATTTTCTTACATTCATCTTTTGAGACATTATCCAATTAAGGTAAGTGTAAAAACCAAAAAAAAAAAAACAAGAAGTGGAACTGAAATGACTACACCATCACTGTCGATTTCTAAATTGGCAGCGACACAGTTTGGTTGTCGATTTTTGAATCGGCAGCGACGTAATGTCGGGCTGCTGATTTCTTAATCGGCAGCGACGCAGTTTCGGGCTGCCGATTTCTTAATCGGCAGCGACGCAGTTTGGCTGCCGATTTCTGAATCGGCAGCGACGCAGTTTCGAGTTGTCGATTTCTGAATCGGCAGTGACTCAGTTTCGCGCTGCTGATTTCTGAATCGGCAGCGAAGCAGTCATTAGCTGCAGATTTCTGAATCGGCAGTGAAGCAGTTTGAGGTAGCCGATTCCTGAATCGGTAGCGACATAGTTTGAGGCTGCTGATTTCGAAATCAGCAGCGACGTAAAAAAAAACAGGATTTAGTGTGGGACCGACCTATCCTAGTGGGGAGAAGGGGAATGGAAATCAGCTCAAGGATAACCCAAAAGGGGGATTAGGACAGCCTTGGTCCAACATCCAAACACCCCTTTTTTTTTGCTTTTAGGAGGGGTATAAATGCAGCAAGGAGAGAGAGAGGGGGGGCACCCTCCCAAAAAATGAGCTGCATGCTCTTGTCCCCTTCCCTCTTTCCCTTTCCAAGGAAAGAACTTGACCAAACCCCAATTGCTAGTGCCCTTCTTAGGCGTGAGAGAAAGAAGGGAGAGCTTGACAAGAGGCTGGACAGCTGCAAACATGAAGGGAATAGAGGCCTAAAATCGGTGGGAAACTAACAAGAGGAGGAGAAAAACCGAAAGAGAGGAAGAGGAAGAAGCAATCGGGAGCAGAAGGGGAGAAATGTTGTCAAACTTCTCCTAAAAATGCTAAATCTGTGAGGTGTGAACCATGTCTTTCTCCACCTGTTCTTAAGGTCTTGAAATCGAAAGGAAGAAGAAAACTATGGATGCATGGCCTAGGAACTTTACTCCAATTGTTATGGAAAGAACTAAGCTAAAAGGAGGGATAAAAACGGGGCTAGATGGGGGACCTAATTCCAGAATATTTAACAAAAGATTATATGCTGAAATTGATGGGTTCAATGTGTGTATGCTGGTAGAATTCATTGAAAGATTATATGCTGGAATTGATGGTTTCAATGTGTGTGTTTTGCTGGAACTTAGTGATAGTTTATGTGCTGGGGTTGTTACAGCATGTGTGGTGTGTTCATGCCAAAAATGTGGGTTGGGCAGCGAATTTGCGATTCGCTATTGAAACTGAGTCTTCTGCAGCGAATTAGTTTTTGCTGTCGAATGGGGTGTTCGCAGCGAATTGTGATTCGCTGTCGAAACTGAGTTGTCTGCAAAGAATTAGCATTCGCTGTCGAAATGCGTGTTCTTCAGCGAATTTGTGATTCGCTGCTGTGAATTTGCGATTCACTGCCGAAACTGAGTTTCCTGCAGCGAATTAGCATTCGCTGCCGAAATGTGTGTTTTGCAGCGAATTTGAGAGTCGCTGCCGAACTTGAGTTGGCTGTTGTGAATTTGTGATTCGCTGTCGAAAGTGAGTTTCCTGCAGCGAATTAGCATTCGTTGTCGAATTGTGTGTCATGCAGCTAAATTGTGATTCGCTGCCGAAACTGAGATGTCTATAGCGAATTAGCATTCGCTGCCGAAATGTGTGTTCTGCAGCGAATTTGTGATTCGCTGTCGAAGTTGAGTTATCTGTAGTGGAATTGTGATTCGCTGCCGAAACTGAGTTGTCAGCAGCGAATTAGCATTCGCTGCCAAAATGCGTGTTTTGCAGCGAATTTGTGATTCGCTGCCGAAGTTGAGTTGGCTGCTGCGAAATAGCATTCGTTGCCGAAATGTGTGTTTTGCAGCGAAATTGGGAGTCCCTACCGAACTTGAGTTGCCTGCTTTGAATTTGCAATTCGCTGTCGAAACTGAGTTTCCTGTAGCGAATTAGCATTCGCTGCCGAATTGTGTGTCCTGCAGCGAAATTATGATTCGCTGCTGAAACTGAGATGTCTGCAGCGAATTAGCATTCGCTGTCGAAATATGTGTTCTGCAGCGAATTTGTGATTCGCTGCCGAAGTTGAGTTGTCTGCAGCAGAATTGTGATTCGCTGCCGAAATGCGTGTTCTGCAGCGAATTTATGATTCGTTGCCGAAGTTGAGTTGGCTGCTGCGACATTGCGATTCGCTGCCGAAACTGAGTTTCCTGTAGCGAATTAGCATTCGCTGCCGAAATATGTGTTTTGCAGCGAATTTGGGAGTCACTGCTGTGAATTTGCGATTTGTTGCCGAAACTGAGTTTCCTGCAGCGAATTAGCATTCGTTGTCGAATTGTTTGTCCTGCAGCGAAATTGTGATTCGCTGCCGAAACTGAGATGTCTGCAACGAATTAGCATTCGCTGCCGAAATGTGTGTTCTGCAGCGAATTTGTGGTTCGCTGTTGAAGTTAAGTTGTCTGCAGCGAAATTGTGATTCGCTGCCAAAACTGAGTTGTCTGCAGCGAATTAGCATTCGTTGCCGAAATGCGTGTTCTGCAGCGAATTTGTGATTCGCTGTTGAAATTGAGTTGTTTGCAGCGAAGTAGCATTCGCTGCCTCAAAATTTGTTGGTTGCTGCAAACCAGTTTTCGCTGCCGAATTGGCAGCCTGCAGCGAACCAGTTTTTGCTGCCAAAATTGTGGCGCCAGCAGTGAACCAATTTTCACTGCCGAATTGGGCAGCCTGTAGTGAACCAGTTTTCACTGCCGATTTCTACAATAGGCCTTCTAGGCAGGAATGACATAAATGCTAGTAACAATTTCATGGTATGATGGTGTAAAATGTGGAACAATTGAATGTGGACATATGAACTCTTGAAATAAGTGTGGTGATGAATGTGAATTGAAGATGCAAATGAATTGATTGTGGCCATTAGTGTCTTAGGTGTTGTGGCCAGGATCAAACCATCGCCAGGACAAGGACAGACCACAAGTGGAGCAGGTAGGTGGTTTCCACCTTTTTTCTATTTTGATGTTTATGTTTTGAAATGATTCACTTGTGATGATATTTTATTTAAATCCTTGTTGTAAGAGGAAACGACGAAGAAGAGTTGGATTAAATTCATGATAATTGTCGAAACGACTATGAAATGTCGAACAAGTTCTTGATGAATGTTGAAACAATGGTGAAAATGTTAGAGTTCTAAAATGACCCATTTGAGGTGAACATCTTATTGAGTTGTGATGAATACTAAACCGAATATGAGATGTTGTTGGGGCTATTATGAATATGGGCTGCTAATGAATGGTAGTATGAGCAGTATGAAGGATCTACTGTTGTATTCTTATTGAATGTAAAGGTGATGAATGATTGTATGAGTATTATGAAGAATCTACTGTTTTATTATATTGAATGTAATTGTGATGAATGTATTACCAATGATCTACTGTTGTATTTTTATTGAATGTAGTGGTGATGAATGATTGTATGAATGTTATGAAAGACCTAACATTGTATTGTATTGATGGTTAATTACCACAAATGGTGGTGTGAGTATTACGGGGGATTTATTGTTGTGTTGCATTGAACATTAACTGTCAGGAATGGTTGGATGAGTGATACGAAGGGTATTGTTGTGTTATACTGAATGCTAAACCGTTATGGGATGTTTGGTTCTGCATTACAAAGGATCTATCATCGTGTTACGGAATGATAAACTACTAGGAAATGCTGGTACGAGTATCCCGAAGGGTTTGCTATTATGTTGCAGGGAATGTCAAATTGTCATGAATTGTTTGATGAAACAATGATTAGCTTTGGCTAATGGCATCCGAATGGATGATCGGAACAAACGATTGATTAGCTTCGGCTAATAGCATCCGAATGGATGATCGAGAGGCTAATGGCATCCGATTGGATGACCGGGACAAATGATTGATTAGCTTCGGCTAATGGCATCCGAAGGGATGATCGGAACAAATGATTGAATAGCTTCGGCTAATGGCATCTGAATGGATGACCACAACAAATGATTGATTAGCTTCGGCTAATGGCATCCAAATGGATGACCGGGGTAAACGATTGATTAGCTTCGGCTAATGGCATCCAAAGCGGATGACTGGGATGAACAAAGATTAGCTTCGACTAATGGCATCCGAATGGATGACCGGGATAGATGATTGATTTGCTCCAACTAATGGCATCCTAAATGGATAATCGAGATGACTAAATGATTAGCTATGGTAATGGCACTATAGATGAATTACCAGAATGAATAAATGATTAGCTTTAGTAAATGGCATCCTAAATGGATACTCGAGATGAATAAAGGATTAGCTACGGTAATGGCACCCTAGATGAATTACTAGAATGAATAAATGATTATCTTGGAAAAATGGCATCTTAAATGGACAATCGAGATGCATAAGTTACTAGCTTCAGCTAATAACATTCTAGGTGGATAACCGAGATGAACAAATGATTAACTACGACTAATGGCACCCTAAATGGATAATCGACATGCATAAATTACGAGCTTCGGCTAATAGCATCCTAGGTGGATAACCGAGATAAACAAATGAGTAATTACGACTAATGACATCCTAAATGGATAATCAGGATGAATAAATGACTAGCTTCGGCTAATAACATTTTAAATGGATAATCAGGATGAAGAAATGACTAGCTTTAACTAATCACATCCTAAGTGGATGACCGAGATGGGAAAAAAATATATGAGTAGCTACGGCTAATGGCCCCCTTTTGGATGATAGGATGAATAAATGATTGGCTTCGGCTAATGGCCTTCTAAGAGGATAGTCGGATTTGAGTGTATGAGTTAGTTTTAAGAACTGATGCGTTCATGTATACTATGTTTCGTATATACTAGGTATATGAAAGGACTATAATGGTTATGCTTTAAACAGAGAAAAACATTAATTCGGCTAACGGCATTCGAGATGAATGATTAGGTTTGAGTACTGCGATTAGCCTCGGTAATTGATGAATTATTAATGGTGGTATTTATATAAGTAAAGGGAAATTAAAGAATTATGCTTTTTGGTCCATGAATGAAATGTGACTTTAATCTTGTTTTATTATGTTTTCTTAAATGGCCTATAATGCTTAAAATTACCTTGTGTTGTAACAGGGACATCATACCAATATGGTGCATAAGGAAATTTATTTCGTGGTTCACACATTTCGAAAAGAATTATATACTCGCATATTATGGGTGATATGAGTTCTGCATGAACGAACATGTAAATCACTCAATTAGTCGTCCGATCCCTTTTGTAAAAACTAGTAATTAAATATTGAAATGGAATACGGATGAAAATGTACGAACATGTTGATATGAAGTGTATGAATACTCATATGAGGTATTCACCTAATGAGGATGTCATGTTGTAAGAATCACACGCGGTTAGGATAACAAAAGTACTAGTTGTGTAACTTGTTGTTCGACACTCTTGTATGAACTCGTGATGATACGAGATTAGAACAAGAATGAGAATTTATGAATATGTCGATATGATGTAATGTAAAAAAAATAAAATTCCAGTGACTTTGGCCTTGAAAAGGCAGGGTCGTTACAGTAAGAGACTTATCCAAAGAGATTAATTGCAATGATTTTTGTATTTTGTTGAAGAATTTCAATTGTTAAGGTTATGTGAAAATTAAGATTTGTGGTGTTGATTATTGAAATGATGCAATTATGATTGAATAATGTTTTTAATCATGAAATATGGTTGGGTAATGAGTTAATTTCAAGAATGGAAAAAACAAAAATTCCTCCCTCATCACTTGGCGGTTTCAGCTAAAGAGGAAAATTGGAGATTTTGATACAATTGATTAGAATTATGTGAAATTGTATGTTTATAAATGTTAATACATGGAAAAGATGGAAATTTTTCAAAAAAAAAAGAGAAAAATCCTCACATTCTTCTTTTCCATAGGTTCGACCAAAGCCCACCTTGAAGGGAAGGGTTTAATTTTGATCTTATTAATATACGGGGTTATGTTTAAACAAATTTGTTGAGTTGTTCTAGGGATTTCAGAGTAGAATAATCATAAAGAATCGAAAATGGGATTTTATTCCTTTTATAGATAAGGAATTCGACCAAGCATATGTAAGAATATTGAACTTGGTTGACTTATGTAGTACGCAAATCAGGTTGTGGCGATTAAAAATGGAATTGAATGCAAAAAAGAAAACAAAGAAATAAACATTATATATGACAATAATGTGGAAGTTTCAATATGAATAAAGTGAGAAATTCAAATCTATATGTAAAATGAGATTGATCCTTATTGTAGATGAATGATAAGTGATTTATTGATTATTTTGATACAGGAGAGGCCATAAGACCCAATCAGCAGTAGGGGACTATTTCACATGCATAAATGTTAGGTAGGTGCCTAACACCTTTAAGGAAACTAATTAATTGTTTAAATAATAGTTGAAAATTTCTTTAATTGTATCTTGGTTTAAACTAAGAAGCATGAAAGGTAGATTGTAGAAACTAATCCCTGGTTAAGTGCCTTGATTACTCGGCAGATTGAGAAACTAATCCCAAGTTAATGGGATTAATGCCCTGATTATTGAGCAGATGAATAAACTAATACCCTGGTTAATGATAGATTTGAGAAATGAATTCCCTGGTTAATGGGATTGTTGCCCTGGTGAATGGGAAATTATAGAAACTAATACCCTGGTTAATGAGATTAATGCCATGGTTGATGGACAATTAGAGAAACTAAATCCTTAAGTAATGGGAGTAGTGCTCTGGTTAATGGGCAATTAGAGAATCTAGATTGTTTAGTGATAGAATAAACATCTAGTTAAACTAGTAATGATTTATGGCATGTCCGAAAGAATTGGTATTAAAGATATTGAATTATGAAGTTAAGGGTTCATTTAAGAATAATTGTTTGATAAAGGATGTTGCGAATACTTATGTACATATATACATAGGTCATAATATTTAATTATTGATACAACCATATTATTCGATAGTTTCACCCATATTTAACTAGTGTTTTGTCTATGTTTTATATATAAAATGCCTTGATATTCTTTATTTTATGTTTTGAAGGCACATTTGGATGAAAGATGCAAAAATGAGTAAATTGAAGGTAATTGACATATTTGACCTTCAGTCGATGTTTTGTGCAGAGTATGAGCTCTAGAGATCAAAATGAAGTGATTCTAGTGGCATTAAAAAGCTAACATCCATACCTTTCTGTACATCTAAGGCAAGAAAATAAAATAAGGAAGAGCATGGAAATCGCAGCCTTCAAAGTCAAATCTTGTAATCTGCCATTGTTGACCTTTGGCCATTCCGACTTGAATATTTGGAGCTACAGAAGTCCAATTGATGCAAACTCAATTGTTTTGGATTCATGACTCAAAGGTCTATCGACTCTCACAATTTTCAGCAAAAACTGATATCATATGAGAGAGATATGAGTTTTTAAAGATGACAACTAAATTCTGCCAACAAACAGGTTTCGTGAAGAAACGAGTCCAAATTACGTTCTGAAGCATCTAAACCGATATCCAAGTTTTTATTTCAGTAATTTAGCTCATCTAAGTCAAATCTTGAAGATTTCATGCAAGGCTATTTCTTCTTTTTTAGGAAAATAGTTATTGAAGTACTTAAATGTAAACTGTCTACTTAAAGGAGAACTATTTTGTAAAATAGAGATTGGGGTTTCCTAGGATATAAAAAGAATGAGAGAAGAGAAGGGGGGTAGCCAGCCAAGAAGAGAAAAACACCCCCTTGTCCTTCATAAACACAAAATCATGCATTCCTCCTTCTTTTTGATTAGTTGTTCAACAAACATGCAAGGCTAAACTTTTTTTCTTGGTTGCAAGGACACGGAAACCTTCAGATTTCAACAAACATGCAAGGCTAAACTCTATTTTACCTTTTCTTTTCAGTTTATATGATGAATATATATTTTTTCTCCTATGCTTATTTTTCCTATGATTGTTTATTTTAATTGCTAGAGTGGACTCTAAGTTATTATTGTAAACAATCTATTGCTAAGTTTCATATCAAAACCAGAGTTGTTGTAATTGAACTTGTGAAGCAACTGAGTTTAATAATTATGGCAGATCTACGTTATTAATCTTAGGGAGAACATTCAATCAAATCAAACATAGACTGCAGACAATTATGTTTTCTTGATTAATCAACTTATCTAGTTCTTAAGGCTGCCATTGAATTAAATTACTAGTGCGGATACTGTGGTTGTTTGATGGTTAGGGTTTAGTTATATGGCGGATCCGTTAACTAACTCATGTTAAGAAGAGATAAATATTCAAAATATAAATTGATGTTTTGTTTCCATGATCAGTTCTGATTTTCATAGGTGGATGTGTGCTTGCGACCAAGGTTTGTTCTCTTGATATTTTTCTGATTTTATTAAATTTCGTTTGATAGTTTTATGTTTTCTTTTGCTTTAGCCTAGATAACGTCCAAACCCCCCCAAATTGCATATCATCTAGCATGAAAATCTGACTTGAACCTTCTTCGTGGGATCGACCCCATGCTTGCTCTATACTATTTTGTGTGTTGTGTTTTAAGTTAGGGTAATTAATTTGTGCGACCGCGACATCGCAACAAATTTTGGTGCCGTTGCCGGGGAAGTAATTTTAGTTGATTCTTGTGCTATTATTTTTATTTACTGTGATTGTTATTTATTTTTCTGAAAAAAAAGAGAAATAGAGTTTTTGCTTGTTGCGATACTGTTAATTTACAGCAACGGTACTGTTCAAAACAGATTTTTTGGTGGAATTAGGTATTGTCCTTTTGTTTTTTGAAGGGAAACGACGTTCTGAACAGGATTAGTGATAACCACTAGCCCCACCTTATTGTGGCCAAATTTCGCTGTTTTCTAGGGTTTTTAGGCAGTTTTAGTTTTCTAGCGTAGGATTTTCGTACAATTTGCATGATTTTTGATCTCTTGTGTGGTTGGTTTCTTTTGAGTTTCCTTGAAGATTTATGCCTATAACCCATTCTACAATTTGCACGGAAACCTTCAGATTTGCAGGTGGATCTCGAAATAGAAAACACTTTACGCAGGTTACAAAAGGAAGCTCCCGTCAACACCATGGTTGTTGAACGACAACGAACACTCAAGGAGCTTGCTGCTCCTAACATGGAAAATCAACCATTGTGCATCAACATCGACAATAATGTAAACTTCGAGCTCAAATTTGGTTTTATACATTTGCTACCAACATTCAATGGAGAGTAGGAGAAGATCCTCATACTCATCTCAAAGAGTTCTATATGATTTGCGTTGGCATGAAACCGAACGGAGTTGATGAAGAATAGGTTAAGTTGAAAGCTTTGCCTTTCTCTTTAAAAGGGGTAGCAAAGGCGTGGTTTTTCTCTATTCTCCCAGGTTCCATTGGAACTTGGAATGCCATGAAGAAGATTTTCATTGAAAAGTATTTCCCAGCATCTTGAGTTGCCAACATAAGGAAAGAAATATGTGGGATTCGACAATCTCATGGAGAGACACTTTTCGAGTATTGGGAAAGATTTGAGCAACTGTGCATTCAATGCCCTCTCCATCAGATACCCGATCAACTGCTTATTCAATATTTCTATGAAGGACTAATGCCTACTGACCGTAGTATCATTGATGCGGCAAGTGGAGGGGCATTGGTAGATAAGACACCCGAGGCTGCACGCCAATTGATCTCATACATGACAGCCAATTCGAAACAGTTTGGCACCCATGGAGACTTCTCAAACAAACAAGTAAATGAGGTAAGTATTTCTAACCTTGAAAATAAAGTTAATGATCTTACTTCTCTTGTACGTTCTTTGGCTTGTGGAAATGTACAGTAGGTGAAAGTTTGTAGCATATGTTCCTTACAAGGACATACCTCAGATATGTGCCCAACAATGCAAGAAGATTACATTGAACAAGTTCATGTAGTTGATGGAGGATTCAACGGACATCCCTAGCGTAAATACGATCCCTTTTCCAACACGTACAATCCCGGATGGAGAGATCATTCCAACTTACGCTATGAGAACCCATCTCAACAAGGAAATCAAGGTCGAAAATTCCATCCCCATGGATTTCAATCCCAATAAAATTATCAAGCGAGACAGCCCCCTCCATTCACAAACTCTAATGTTATGGGGTTGTCATCCAGTGATGATCTTCGTGAGATGATGAAAACTTTGGCTTTTAACACTATGACCTTGCAACAAAATGTCATGTCTTTTCAACAGGAAACAAGGTCAAGTATTCACAACTTGGAGAAGCAAATGGGGCAAGTAGCTTCAAATGTGGGGAAATTGGAAGCACAAATGAATGGAAAATTGCCCTTTCAAGCATTGAATCCAAAAGAGAATGTTAGTACGATCATGCTGCGGAGTGGGAAAGAACTTGAAGAACAAAGGTCGAAACAAATTGAGATGGAGGAAGAAGAGGAGATAGAAACTGAATTGAATATAAAGAATAAACATCCTCCTCCTTCAAAAATTAAAACCACAACCATTACTCCCAAGGTAAGTCCTAACTCAATGAATTCTAGTTTTAAAACAATTCCACCCTTTCCTGTGAGTTCTTCTAAGTCAAAGAAAGAGGACAAAGAAAAAGAGATTTTAGAGGTTTTCAAGAAAGTAGAACTCAACATTCCTTTATGCGATTTAGGTGCATCCATTAGTGGTATGCCTAAACATGTTTATGATTCTCTTAGTCTAGAGCCTTTGAATAAAACTAATATTGTAATACAACTTGCGGATCGTAGTTTTGTTTATCCACTTGGTGTGATAGAAGATGTCCTAGTCAAGATTGATAGTTTGGTTATTCCATGTGACTTTTATATTCTTGATATGTAACATGATTCTTGTGATTCATCAAATAACACTCCTATACTGTTTGGGAGACCATTCTTGAAAACTGCCAACACAAAGATTGATTGTGGTAAAGATACTTTGTCTATGAAGGTAGGAGATGAAAAAATTGAATTTAATTTTCATGATGCAATAAAATATCCTTATAGCAATGTTTATTCTATCATATACTATGACCAAGTTGATAAGTATGTGCAGTAAATTTGTGATTTTGATTGTGAGGATGGATTAAGCGTAGCTTTGAGCAATGGTTATGATTTTACCAAGATAAAAGAGATGGAGAGGCATATATGTGTTCCCCAAAACGTGCATGAATCAGCATTGGATTTGCAAGCTTTGCAAATTATCCTCTATGATGTAGGAGTCCTTCACCCCATCACGGACAATGAATGAGTGGCGCCTATCCTTTTGGTGCCCAAAAAGATTGGAATTACGTTGGAAGAAATACAAAATGATGATTATGAGAATGCAAAGATTAACAAAGAAAAGACCAAGAGTCTGCATGATCGAATGATTACAAGAAAAGAGTTTAATGTTGGAGACAAAGTCCATCTTTATCATTCGCATTTGAAACTTTTTCCTGGAAAGTTGCGCTCTCGTTGGATTGGACCCTTTGTTGTTTCTAATATTTTTCCTTATGGTGCAGTTGAAATTACAAGTTTAGAAACAAATAAAGTGATCAAGCTCAATGAGCATCGCTTGAAACCTTTCTATGAAGGTTGGATGACAGAACTCACCGCTTCTATGGAGTTAGCTGAACCAATCTATGATGAATGAGCATGCCAAATGTTGAGCCAATGACATAAAACAACAGCGCTTATTGGGAGGCAACCCAGCACAAAAAAAACCCAGATTTTCTTTCCCTTTCCTTTATCTTTTATTTTTCACGTTTTACTTTATTTTTGTCATTCTCTTATATTCCTTTTCTTTCATTCCAACATTGAGGACAATGTTGTGTTTTAAGTGTGGGGGTATTAAGAGAATTTTGGTTTTCTTTGTTATTTTTCAAATAAAATAAAATAAAATAAAATAAAAATCTATGTTTGATATTTTTGAACTCCTATTGGTTTATGAAAATGTGAGTATTATATATGACAATTGACTGAGATAGATGAATATATAAATCGAATGAAGGAGTGTGCATGCAAGTTTTAATATTTAATTGGTTTAGGGATTGACTTTAAGAATATGCCATGTTGACTTTATAGTGTTATACCAATGCAAGCTTCTGAGCCTTCAACATTATATTCTTTGATTGTGCATTCTTTCAATGATATGTATCTCTAGAACTTGCTTCATATCTTGTTGAGATTATATTCGCATTACATATATACATAAAGATGATAAAGGCATTAGGAATTTTAACCACTTGAGCCAAAAAGCCAACCTAAAGCATATTATCCTTAGTGAGAGCCCCTTTTGAGCTTGTTTATCTTTCTTTACTTTACATATATACATAAAGATGATAAAGGCATTAGGAATTTTAACCACTTGAACCAAAAAGCCAACCTAAAGCATATTATCCTTAGTGAGAGCCCCTTTTGAGCTTGTTTATCTTTTCTTTGCTTTACCCATGCGTAAGCCTTAACTTTTTATATGTTTTCCTTTTCCCCTGGCCAAGGATTAATAGAGCATATACGGTTGGCCAAGGGTGCGCGCGCGCGCTAAGGATTCCATGCATCAGTCGTGGAAGAAATTTCATTGATGATTTATGAGTTGGCAGCGACTACGTTTTTGTTGACAATTTCTAAGTCAACTAGGGTGTGTAAGTTGACGAATCCTTACATCAACCATGGAAGCAGTTTCGTTGATGATTTCTGAGTCGGGAGTGATTCAGTTTTCATTGAGAATTTCTGAGTCAACAGGGGCTATGAGCACCGACGATTCCATGCGTCAGCCGTAGATATAGTTTCGGTGATGATTTATGAGTCGGCAGCGACTGCATTTTAGTTGAAAATTTCCAAGTCAATTGGGGTATGTGTTGTGACTAATCCATAAGTCATCCGTGGAAGCAGTTTTGTTGATGATTTCTGAGTCGCCAGCGACTCAGTTTTCATTGATGATTTCTTAGTCGATAGGGGGTGTGTATGGTGAGGAATCCATGAGTCAACCGTGGAACCAGTTTTGTTGATGATTTCTGAGTCCGCGACGACTCAGTTTTCGTTGATGATTTCTTAATGAACAGGGGTTGTGAGCGCTGATGATTCCATGCGTCAGCTGTGGAAGTTGTTTTGTTGATGATTTATGAGTCGGTAGCGACTTAGTTTTCGTTGATGATTTCTAAGTCAACAGGGGTCGTGAGCACCGACGATTCCATGCGTCAGCCATGAAAGGATTTTGGTTGATGATTTTTGAGTCAGTAGCGACTCAGTTTTCGTTGATGATTTCTGAGTCAACAGGGGTTGTGAGCGCTGATGATTCCATGTGTCAGCTGTGGAAGGAGTTTCGTTGATGATGTCTAAGTAGGTAGCGACTAAGTTTTTGTTGACGATTTCTGAGTCAACAGGGGGGGTGTGTGTGTGATGACGAATCCAAACGTCATCTGTGGAACCAGTTTCTTTGATGATTTTTGAGTCGGCAGCGACTCAGTTTTTATTGATGATTTATAAGTCAATAGGGGCTGTGAGCGCTGAAGATTCCATGCATCAGCCGTGGAATCAATTTCGTTGATGATTTAGGAGTTGGCAACGATTGCGTTTTTGTTGACAATTTCTGAGTCAACTGGGGTGTGTGCGTTGACGAATCCATGCGTCAGACATGGAAGCAGTTTCTTTTATGATTTCTGAGTTGGCTGCGACTCAGTTTTTGTTTTGTTTTTGTTGATGATTTGTGAGTCAACAAAGGGTGTGTGCGCTGACAAATCCATGCATCAATCGTTGAACCAGTTTCGCTGATGATTTTTGAGTCCCAGATAACTGAGTTTTTGTTGATGATTTCTTAGTGAACAGGGGCTGTGAGCGTTGACGATTCCATGTGTTAGTTATGGAAGTTGTTTCGTTGATGATTTATGAGTCAGTAGTGACTCAATTTTCATTGATGATTTCTGGGTCAACAGGGGTGTGCACGCTGATGAATCCATGTGTCAGCCTTGAAAGCAGTTTCGTTGATGATTTTTCAGTGGGCAGCGACTCAGATTTTGTTGATATTTCTGAGTAGGGGCTGTGAGCGCTGACGATTCCATGCGTCAGTCATGGAAGGAGTTGCGTTGATGATTTCTGAGTAGGCAGCAATTGAGTTTTCTTTGACGATTTCTTAGTCACAAGGGGGTGTGTATGTAAATCCCGAGAAAAATTAAGGCTAGATTAAATTAAAGAAAATAAACTAAACTAAAAAGACGTGGGGGCAAAAAGAATACACTTAAAGAAAATGGGGCCTAAATTCAAATAAAAATAATTATAGAGCATAAATACTCATCTTCTCACCAAAAATCTATAGCTATCGTAAAGAAAGAAAATAGGTAGTTTTTGTATCCATTTTTACAAATCAGGAGAGAAACACCAAAATTTCAAGAACCCATCCAAGATTAAGGGTTATAGGTAGAATAAACATTGGTGGGCAAAGAATTAACAAGAAAATTTAAACAAGAAGAGAAGAGGGGAGGGCCGCCTGTCATTAGAAAGAAAAGGAGGGAGTTGAAGATCGAAACCTTGATTCGTACCGGGTAAGGTATTCTAAACATGGTCTTATGAGTCGTTTCAAAGTTGATTATGAATTGATGCCTGGATGTTGAATTATAGATTAGAGTTCTTAGACTTGAATTGAGGAAAAATTATTAGTTGCTAAATTAAATAACTTCATGTGTTGTGTGTAAATGGAAAGGTTGACGAATCTGGACAGTTTCGTCTCTTGACTTCCAGAGGGATTTCGGGTAGGGGGATGAAGGAATTAGGATTAGGTTCCTTCATAGAAATTGTAGTTTTGGATGTTGACTAACTAAAGAAATGGTCTTGCTCAATTTGGAGTTATAAAACTCCAGCCATGGGTCACCAACTGAGACTGGGTCATGACAGACCTTGTAGGGTAGTAGGTCTGGTTCGTTGATGAGCAATTTTGACTATCTTGGAGGCAGAATTGGGTTCTCCTTCCTTCAGAGAACTTGTAGCCTTATATCTCAGCTTTCCAACGAGACCAATCTCGCTTGAAACAGAGTTCTATAACTCTAGATATAGTTAAAAATCTGAGGAGAGGTTGGATAGTAACGGTTCAAAAACAAGACAGTAACAGTCCAAATATTTGTTGATAAACAATTTTGACTGTCTTGGAGCCAGAACTGTGTTCTCCTTCCTTCAGAGAACTTGATTAAATGAACTTAAGTTTGTAGTTCATATAACCATATTTCATGTATGTGTATTTATATTTTTATCCATCCATAATGATATTTTGTTATATAATGTATATCATAAATATTGTGGTTGATAAGTGTGATAATATTTGTGGGTTTGAAACCCATGATGATTGGGTCGGGATTGAGTTAGGAGATGCGAGTTATTATAAGTGTAAACAGGTTACATGTCGATAACTTGGGATCTTCCGGTATAGGGGAGACTCTGTTGAAATTTCGGTAGATTTTAATACGAAGACTATGAATATATATAGAAAAAAAATTTAATTACTCTGTTTTTCGGTTGACATGAGATTGTTGTTTTTATCCCGGAACGGGGGATGTTACATTTGGTATCCGAGCTCAAGTTGCTATTTCGGGGACAAGAATAATTATATGATTTTGAAATGTGTTTCAGGATGGTGAGAACAAGGCAAGGAGCCACGACTGATCCATCCCCAGTTTGGGAAGTGATCAGAGTTTTTGTAATGAAAGTGATCCAGACTGGGATCCCTTGGCAAACACCTCCTCTCATACACCTGCAACATCAGTGTACTCGGAAAGGGGCGAGTTAGTGAGACTTCGAGATGATTCATTGTCCCATTAGGCAGATGTATCAATGCCCAAGGTATTAGGCAGACAAGGGGGAGATAATATACCCCTACCAGTGGCACTGGAAACTGGATCAAACTCATTTTTGGATCCTTATTTTATGGAACATATAGTGAGAGCTGTAGCAGCAGGAATGGTAGTGGGAGCCTCCAATACAACTCCTAGATTAAGGGGAGTGGTCACCATAGTGCAATGGGTGAAAGGTATGAGAGAGATGGGTTGTATGACTTATCGTGGTGAAGGGTATGAGAGAGATGAGTTGTATGACTTATCGTGGCGAAGAGGATGCTGAGGTTGTAGGGCATTGGCTGAGGAAAATAGAAAGAGTTATAAATCAGATGTAGGTGCCAGAGGAGCTACGGGTGGATTGCGTGACTCAACTATTGGTGGAAAGTGCCCACTCTTGGTGGGAGACCATTAGAGAGAGGAGATTAGGGGAGGTATTGAGATGGAGGGACTTTCGTGAAGAGTTTGAGGAGAGGTACTATTCTTAGGAGCACAGGACGGAGAAAGAACAAGAGTTTTTGGATTTGAGGTAGGGAGATTTGACAGTTCTAGAGTATGAGAGGAGATTTCAGGACTTAGCAGCTTTTGCCTCCACTTATCTTCCCATAGCGCCACAGGGTGGAGAGGTTCTGTGATGGACTGAGGCAGGAACTGAGGATGATATTGATAGCCATGTAGTTTCAGTCTGTGTGGGAATTGGTATGGGACACTCAGGGTATGGAGAGGGTAATAAGGGATACCCCGAAGCCAGTGGCCGAGCAGAGTGAGACAATTGGAGCTAAGAGGAGAGATTTTAAGTTTTTGACTAGGAGACCTCCTGTCCTAAAGAAAAGGAAGAGCGGGCAATCATCAGGACAGTTCCAGAGAAGAGGTGGGAGTTTCACCCCAGGAGTGAGCTCAGAAGGATCTAGACAAGTCAGTGGAAAAGGAGCTTAGGGAGGACAGGCTAGACAGGCAGTCAAAACTGTTGGAGGGTCTACAGAGTAGAAGGGATCAGTATATCCATTCTATCATAAGTGTGAGCAGCGACACCTTGGAGATTGCTCTGTCATGCTGGGGAGATGTTATATTTGTAGAGGAGAGGGGCATCGATAGAGAGAGTGCCCGCATGTAGGCAGAGGCTGTTACTATTATGGGGACACGAGTCATAGGAAGAAGGATTGTCCTTGTAGAACTACCGATGGAGGCCATGGTCAGAGGATTAAGGTTCAGAGCCAACAACAATTAGTGACAGTCGATCGTCCTATAAGGCCTACCTAGTCAGGGACGAGTGCTACTCGTGGGAGGCCTAGAAATTAGGAGGGGAGGACTCAGGGTCGTGTATATCACATGACCTACGAGGATGTGGGAGTTGTACCTGATGTGGTGGCATGTACTTTACAGTTAGATACAATGCAAGTTTATGCTTTAATTAATCCTAAAGCTAGTCATTCTTTTGTATTTTATAGAATTGTGAATAACTTGCATGTGTTATCTAGTAACTTGAGTGTAGGAGTGACAGTTAGTACACCTCTGAGAGAGAATACACATATTGATGATATTTATAGAGGGGTAAAACTATATATTGGAGGGTTAGAGTTGAGGGTAAATCTTATGCTGTTAGAGCTATATGATTTTGACTTGATTCTGAGCATTGATTGGCTAAATAAACATAAGGCACAAGTGGATTGTTTCACCAATACTGTGACAATCCAAGGAATAGGTGATAAAAGAGTAGTGTTTAAAGGGGAAAGAAAAGTAATTCCAAGTTGTGTAATCTCAGTCTTGGTGGCTAGAAAATTACTGAGAAGGGGTTGTTCTGCTTGGTTAGCCCATATAAGAGAGCCGGAAAAAGGGTAGCATAGATTTGGCTAGTATTCTTATTGTGAGGGAGTTTCGAGATGTATTCCTAGAAGAGTTGCCTGGATTACCTCTAGTTAGAGAAATTGAAGTTTCCATAGAAACTATTCCAGGAGTTTCTCCTATAGCCCAGACTCCTTATAGGATGGCACCTATGGAATTGGCGGAACTAAAGATCCAGCTTCAGGAATTGTTAGATAAAGGCTTCATCCAGCTTAGTAACTTGCCATGGGGAGCTTCGATATTGTTTGTAAAGAAGAAGGATGGCACCCTTTGTTTGTGCATTGATTATCGTCAATTGAATAAAGTGACAGTGAAGAACAACTACCCATTCCCAAGAATAAATGACTTGTTTGATCAGTTGAAGGGTGTTAGGGTGTTCTCTAAGATAGATTTGAGATTTGGATACCACCAGTTGGGAATCAAGGAACAAGACATACAAAAGACTGCATGCCGAACCCGTTATGGGCATTACGAGTTTTTGGTGATGCCTTTCGGGTTAACCAATGCTCCGACCATGTTTATGAACTTGATGAATCGGATGTTTTGGCCTTACCTGGACCAATATATGGTTGTATTTATTGACGATATCTTGGTGTATTCAAACTCTCATTTGGAGCATGAACAACATCTAAGGGTTGTGCTGCATACTTTAAGGGAGAATCAATTATATGCAAAGCTGGATAAGTGTGAGTGTTGGCTCAAGGAAGTAGTATTTTTGGGCCATGTAATATCCGCAGAAAGAATATTTGTGGAAACAGGAAAGGTTGAGGCTGTGTTAAAATGGGAAAGGCCTACCAACGTGACAAAAATCCAGAGTTTCTTGGGTCTTGCTGGATATTACCAGAGGTTTATTGAGGGGTTCTCCACTATAGCATCACCTTTAACTAAGTTGACTTGCAAGGAAGTCAGGTTTGTTTGGTCGGAAGAGTGTGAAGCGAGCTTTCGAGAACTAAAGGAGAGGCTCACTTCTGCTCCCATGCTGGACCTTCCATCGGGGACAGAAGGGTTTGTTGTATTTAGTGATGCCTCAAAAAGGGGTCTGGGATGTGTATTGTGCAACATGGGCGTGTGATTGCTTATGCATCAAGACAACTAAAGTCGCATGAGGTGAATTACCCAGTTCATGACCTAGAACTTGCAACGGTGGTGTTTGCCTTAAGAGTATGGAGACATTATTTGTATGGGACACAAGTTCAAATCTTTATAGACCATAAAAGTTTGAAGTATTTGATGTCACAGAAGGAGTTGAACATGCGATAGAGAAGATGGGTAGAGTTAATAAAAGATTACAATTGTGTTATTGACTACCATCCTGGTAAGGCTAATGTAGTAGCCGATGCCTTGAGTAGGAAGGGAAAAACAATGATGAATGATATGGAGATTAAGTAACAGGAAAGTATAGTGGAATTGAAGAAAATGGGCTTGCGGCTAAGTGTAGGGCCCGATGGATCAATGTTAGCTCAGTTAAAGATCCGATCTGTGCTTCGAGACAAGGTCTTGGTGGCTCAACAGGCAAATAGGAAAGTAAAAGAGATCAAGAAGAGGGTAAACAAGGGTATAAAGACATCATTTTAAATGTTATCCGATGGGCTAATAACTATAGGTAGGTGAATTTATTTGCATGAGGATAAGACTTTGAAAGATGAAGTATTAAGAGAAGCTCATGAATCTCAATTTGCTACTCATTTTGGAGTACAAAGATATATAGGGATTTAAAGGAATACTACTGGTGGCCAAAAATGAAGAGGGAAATAGCAGAATTTATGTTGAACTATGAGATTTGTCAACAAGTAAAGATAGAACACCAGAAACCTGCAGGGGAATTACAGTCATTATCACTTTTGAAATGGAAATGAGAGGATATTTCTATGGATTTTTGACGGGATTACCCAGGGGAAAGAAGGGGAATGATGCCATATGGGTGATCGTGGATCGACTAACAAAATCTGCTTTGTTTTTGCCTACGAAGATGACTGATTCGGTGGATAAGCTGGCAAAATTGTATGTATATGAAGTAATCAGACTTCACGGAGTGCCAGTTTCAATTATATTGGATCGGGATCTAAGGTTCACATCAAGATTGTGGCCTAGCTTGCAACGGGCAATGGGGATAAAGTTGAATCTGAGCACGACATTTCATCCTTAGATGGATGGTCAATATGAAAGGACCATTCAAACTCTTGAGGTCCTGTGTGCTGGAGTTTAGAGGGAATTGGGAGGATCTCTTGCCATTGGTGGAGTTTACTTATAATAATAGCCATCAAACTACTATTGGTATGGCTCCATATGAAGCATTGTATGGGAGAAAATGTCGTACCTCAATTTGTTAGGAGGAAGTAGGAGAAAGGAAGCTTTTGGGACCTGAAATGGTGCAACTGACAACTGACAAGGTGAGGGTGATCAGAAAGAGGATGAAGGTCGAAGAAGGCCTTTGGAATTCCAAGTGGGGGATAAGGTATTTTTGAAGGTGGCGCCTTGGAAGGCATCATTCGATTTGGAGTAAAAGGAAAATTAGCCCGAGATATATTGGCCTTTTTTAGATTAAGGAAAGAATCGGGTTAGTTGTCTATCAATTGGATTGCCTGTATATTTGGATAAGATTCATGATGTGTTCCAAGTGTCATTGCTGTAAAAGGCCAAGATAAACCCCTCACGGGTATTGCCACAAGTTCCTATGAAGATTGATTAGTACTTAAAAGTGCATTTTTATCAAAGTTTTATATCATCATATTGCACTTAAAGTATCATTAAATTCCCTAACTTAAGCATGTTTTATAATAACAAGTCCGATAACATAAGATATCTTTAATTTATGGAAAATACTCATTTTAAATCCAGGCATGTTTCACAATTCAAAGGATTGATTGATTTGTTTAACTATTGAAATTGAGAAGACAAAGAGAGGGCTAAGCTTAAAGAAGAGATTGTGGTTCAATTCAAACTAGAACACCATTCGGTTATTGGATTATAGATGGAGCTGTAGAACTTGGATTTAGGTGTGGTTTATATGCATGAAAAGCTAAGACATAGGCTTAAAAATTTCATGAAGAGTCCAAGATTTAAAACGGTCGTTTTCAAGTTCAAATTGTAGCAACAAAAGAGAAGTCATAATCTGTCCTGCAGCTGTTCAGTGTGCAGCCCATATCTCGAGTTCTAGAAGTTCAAATGAGCTCATTCTTATTTTGTTGGAAAGCTGAGACAAATGCCCAGAACTTTGATGAGGACTATTTGTTCAAATTTTGACGTTATCAATGATGTTTTGTTCATACAAGAAGATAATGGTTGTCACCAAGTCAAGAGGTGGCCACCCACTCAATAATTACTCATCAAATCAATAATTCTGAATTTTAGCCTATAAAAGGAGGCATTTACCATACATTTAGACATCTTGGTGTTCAGATCAAGATCACTATCTCTCTTTGTATTTTGTAATCTTCAATTTTTATTTTATGTTATATTAATTTCTTGTTTATGCTTTTCATTTCCTTCACTATACTTAGTTAACTTATATTATGTTTATGTTCTTATATTTTTTATTTATGTTTTTCTTCTTCATTATGTTTAGCTAAGTTAATTTTGTCAAGGTGAAAATGGTACACTAGTGGTGGAAGAATAAGTAGAATATAAACTCAACATGGACTTTAATGTTTGATACTAACATATTTTGTATTTGTTATCTTACTTACTCTTAATTCCTTGCTTGTTAAATGATTAAACTAAATTTGTGCTATACAATCCTTGGTACAACAAATACTTGACACTTTCATAGCCTACTGTATGGTATAACCGACACTTGTGCTATGAAAGGAACTTGATTTGTTTTTAACATAAGTTATCACCATGAATACCTGACCACATTTATAAGTATTGGCATTACTCAAATAAGATAATTAATATAATCATGTTAATAATTTATAATCCGATTGGAACCTCTTTTGTGTGTGGTTTCTAGTTGAGAAATAAAAAGAGTTTATACTATACTTATTTGAAATACCATTAGTGGATCCTCTAACCTTGACAATTGTTTTATCCCTGTTTAATCCTTACATCAATATCACATCTCAAAAGTTCTCTTCAAGTCCTTTTCATTTATTATTTATAATTTTATATAGTTTACCTCCTTGTGGTTCGACCCCGGTCTTGCTGGGTTATTTATTACTTTGACACTCTTGCACTTGGATAAGACATCAATCTTTTGATCGTGTCAAGTTTTTGGCGTCGTTGTCGGGGAGGTAAGTTACTGTATAAATTATATATTTATTTTATTTTTCTTTTCGCTTTTATTGTTTTTTCTAATTTTCGTTTCTTTTTTTGTCTTTCTACGCTTGCATGAGAGTTTGGACACGCACATTAAGTTTGGAAATCCTCATCACTTTCAGAAAATATGGCTGAAGAGGATAATCAGTCACTTCATAATGAGAATAATGAGAATAATCGAGTTAGAACACTGAGAGACCACATGAATCCTACAAGAACAAGTGCATGTATAGTTTTCTCTCCTAATGCATCTCACTTCAATTTTAAGCCAGATATTATTCAACTTTTACCTATTTTTCATGGTTAGAACTAGAAAATCCATACTTGCTCATCCAACCATATTATTCGATAGTTTCACCCACATTTAATTAGTATTTTGCCTATGTTTTAGATATAAAATGCCTTGATTTGACCTTCAGTCGATGTTTTGTGCAGAGCGTGAGCTCTAGAGGTCAAAATGAAGTGATTCTAGTGGCATTAAAAAGCTAACATCCATACCTTTCTGAACATCTAAGGCAAGAAAATAAAATAGGGAAGAGCATGGGAATCGCAGCTTTCAAAGTCAAATCCCGCAATCTGCCAGTGTTGACCATCGGCCATTCCGACTTGAATATCTGGAGCTACAGAAGTCCAATTGATGCAAAAACAATTGTTTTGGATTCCTAACTCAAAAGCATATAAATGCTCCAAATTTCAGCCAAAAACGATGTCATATGAGGGAGATATGATTTTTCAAAGATGAAAACTGAATTCTGCCAGCAAACAGGTTTCGTGAAGAAACGAGTCCAAATTACGTTCCGAAGCATCTAAACCGATATCCAAGTTTTTATTTCAGCAATTTAGCTCCTCTAAATCAAAGCTTAAAGATTTCATGCAAGGCTATTTCTCCTTTTTTAGGAAAATAGTTATTGAAGTACTTAAATGTAAACAGTCTACTTAAGGGAGGACTATTTTGTAAAATAGAGACTAGGGTTTCCTTGGATATAAAAAGAATGAGAGAAGAGAAGGGGGCAGCCAGCCAAGAAGAGAAAAACGCCCCCTTCTTCTAAGAAACCCTAAATCATGCATTCTTCCTTGTTTTTGATTAGTTGTTCTACAAACATGCAAGGCTAAGCACTTTTTCTTGGTTGCAAGGACACGGAAACCTTCGGATTTCAAGAACTGTGAGATTTATTTTACCTTTTCTTTTCAGTTTATATGATGAATATGTTTGTTCTCCTATGCTTATTTTTCCTATGATTGTTTATTTTAATTGCCAGAGCGGACTCTAAGTTATTATTGTAAACAATCTATTGCTAAGTTTGATATCAAAACCGGAGTTGTGGTATATGAACTTGTGAAGCAACTGAGTTTAATAATTGTGGCGGATCTACGTTATTAATCTTAGGGAGAACATTCAATCAAATCAAATATAGACTGCGGACAGTTATGTTTTCTTGATTAATCAACTTATCTAGTTCTTAAGGCTGCCATTGAATTAAATTACTAGTGCGGACACTGTGGTTGTTTGATAAACTGATGTTTCGTTTTCATGATCAGTTCTGATTTCTGTAGGTGGATGTGTACTTGCAACCAAGGTTTGTTCTCTTGATAATTTTCTAATTTTATTAAATTTTGTTTGATAGTTTTCTATTTTCTTTTGCTTTAGCCTAGATAACGTCCAAACCCCCCCAAATTGCATATCATCTAGCATAAAAATCTGACTTGTATCTTCGTCGTGAGATTGACCCCTTGCTTACTCTATACTATCTTGTGTGTTGTGTTTGAAGCTAGGGTAATTAATTTATGCGACTGCGACATCGCAACACTTGCATTTGAGAGAATTTGAAGAAGTTTGTAACACTTATAATGACTTAAATTATAGCATGACCACCATCAGATTAAAGCTTTTTCCTTTTTCATTAAAAGATAAAGCTAAAACATGGCTACAAAATCTGAGGTCAGGATCCATTTGTGCTTGGGATGAAATGCAACAACAATTTTTAAAGAAGTTTTTCCCTGCTCATAGAACAAACTATTTCAAAAGACAAATCACCACATTCACTCAAAAGCCAGGAGAAACATTTTACCAGTGTTGGGATAGGTATAAGGACTTGCTTAATACATGTCCTCATCATGATTTTGAAACATGGAGATTGGTTTCACAGTTCTATGAAGGGTTAACACCTAAAGATAGGCAAATGGTGGAATTGATGTGCAATGAAACTTTTGAAGATAAAGACCCTGATAAAACAATGGAGTACATAGACTTGTTAGCTGAAAATGCTCAAAATTAGGACACTACAGGAACTTGTGAGGCACCAGGTAAAACTGAACCTCATACATCTAGTGGAGGTATGTACAACCTTAGAGAAGATCATGACCTCCAAGCCAAATTTGCATCTTTAGCTAGAAAAGTCAAGGCACTAGAATTGAAAAGAAGTGGTCAATTGAAATCTGTTCAAGAAATTGTATGTCAAATATGTGAAACTAATGAACACTCAACCAATGATTGTCCAACTTTGCCTTCTTTCAAGGAATGTCTCCATGAACAAGCTAATGCTTTAAACAGTTTCCAAAGGCCAAATTAGAATCCATACTCACAAACGTATAACTCTGGTTGGAGAAATCACCCAAATTTTCAAAATTTTCACGGATTTGTACCTCCTTATGCTCCTACCCCTCTGAGAAGAAATCTTGAGGAAACACTACATGCATTCATTGAAAATCAAGAAACAATTAACACTCAAAATGCTCTAATTCTGACAAATTTGAAAGATACTCTTGCAAAGTTCACATCTGCTCTCAGTTTTTAAGAGAAAGGTAAGTTTCCATCTCAACCTCAGCAAAATCCCAAAGGGCAATACAATTCAAGTGTGAGTAGCTCTGGAAGCCAACACATGGATCAAGTCAAATTAGTCACTACTCTCCGTAATTGTAAGGTTATTGAAAAACCTATTCTTGAACCTTGTGAGAAAGATGATGAGTTAATCTCTAAGGGTAAGGAAATGGTTGAACTTGAACATTGCAAAGAAAAGACTGATTCTCCACCAGTACTTCCATTTCCTCATGCCATGACCAAACAAAGGAAAGTCAATCATAATTTTGAAATCTTTGAAACTTTCAAACAAGTAAGGAACAATATAACTTTGTTAGATGCTATTAAACAGGTCCCTTATGCTAAATTTTTGAAAGACTTGTGCATAGTGAAGAGAAAACTGAATGTGAAAAAGAAAGCCTTTTTAGTCAAACAAGTAAGCTCTATTCTTCAAAACAAGAATGCTTTGAAATATAAAGACCCTGGTTGTCCTACAATTTCATGCTTTATTGGAGAACATAAAATTGAAAAAGCTTTACTTGATCTTTGAGCTAATGTGAATTTACTTCCATATTCGGTTTTTCAAAGTCTCAATCTAGGTGGGTTAAAACCAACTTCTGTAACTTTTTTACTTGCCGATAGATCTGTAAAAGTGCTTAGAGGAATAATTGAAGATGTGTTAGTACAGGTTGATAAATTCATTTATCTTGTGGATTTTATTATTTTGGACACACAACCTGTTGAAGCATGTAATTCATTTCCTGTTATTTTAGGACGTCTGTTTCTTACAACTTCTAATGCATTGATTAACTGTAGGAATGGAGTGATGAAGTTATCTTTTGGAAACATGACATTGGAGATGAATGTTTTTAACATTTGCAAGCAACGTGGAGATGATAATGATTTAGAGGAAGTAGACTTTATTGAAAAATTGGTTTATGATCAATTTGAAACTACTTCCAATGACATTGAGTTAATGAATCTGAAGATTTGCAAATAGTTTATTTTTAGGAAGAATCAAAGGCAAATAGTTGGAGACTAAAAATTGAGGAATTGCCATCATGATCAATTGGGTCCATACCTTCAAGTGTCCAACCACTAAAACCTGATTTGAAGTCATACCATTCAATCTCAAATACTCATTTTTAGGAGAACATGAAACTTTTCCGGTAATAATCTCTTCCAAACTTAATGCACATCAAGAAGGTAAGTTATTACAGACTCTGAAAATGCAAGAAAATGCATTAGGATGGACCATAGCTGACATAAAAGAAATTAGTCCTTTGATTTGCACACACAAGATTTATTTGGAGGAAAATGCTAAACCCTCTAAAGAAATGCAACGAAGGCTTAATCCTAATATGAAAGAAGTAGTGAGGAATGAAGTCATTAAGCTTCTAGATAATGGAATCATTTATCCTATTTCTGACAGCAAATGGGTGAGTCCTACCCAAGTTGTACCTAAAAAGTCTGGAGTCACTGTGATAACAAATGAGAAAAATGAGTTAATTCTAACTAGGACTATTACTGGTTGGCGCATGTGCATTGACTATATGAAACTTAATTTAATGACTAGAAAAGATCATTTTCCTTTACCTTTCATGAATCAAATACTAGAAAGAGTTGCAGGTCATGAATTTTATTGTTTCCTAGATGGCTATTCAAGTTACAACCAAATTGAAATTGCATTGAAAGATCAAGAGAAGACTACTTTCACATGTCCATTTGGTACTTTTGCATATCGAAGGATGCCTTTTGGATTATGTAATGCACCGGCCAAGTTTTAAAGATGCATGCTTAGCATATTTAGTGATATGGTTGAACGTTTTCTTGAGATTTTTATGGATGATTTTTTTTTTGTTTTTGGTGATTCATTTAATGATTGTTTAACTAACTTGGAAAAAGTTTTGAACAGGTGTGAAGAGAAGAATCTTGTGCTGAATTGGAAAAAATGTCATTTTATGGTAACAAACGACATTGTACTTGGTCACATTGTTTCATCAACAGGAATTGAGGTTGACAAATCTAAAATCGAGTTAATTGCAAACTTAACAACACCAAAATCTGTTAAAGATGTTAGATCATTTTTAGGACATGCTGGTTTTTATAGAAGGTTCATCAAAGATTTTAGTGTAATATCTAAGCCATTGAGTAACCTTTTAACAAAGGATAATATTTTTGAATGGACTGAACATTGTGAAGAAGCCTTTGTTAAACTTAAAAACTTGTTTATTTCTGCTCCTGTCATTCAACCTCCTAATTGGTCATTACCTTTTGAAATAATGTGCGATGCTAGTGATTATGCCATGGGTGCTGTCTTGGGACAAATAAAAGATAAGAAACTTTGTGATTTACTATGCAAGTACAATTTTAAATAGTGCTCAAATGAATTACATTACCACTGAAAAAGAATTACTTGCAGTAGTATTTGCATGTGAAAAATTCAGGTCTTATCTTGTTGGCTCACCTGTTATTGTTTTTAGTGATCATGCAACATTGAAATATCTTCTTTCTAAGAAGGAATCTAAAGGCTAGATTGGTGCGGTGCATTTTGTTACTTCAAGAATTTGATATCACAATCAAGGACAAGAAAGGCATCGAAAATCTTGTTGCAGATTATTTATCAAGATTGACAATTGATTCCACATATGACATCACACAAATCAATGATTACTTTCCTGACGAATCTTTACTTTCTATTTCTACAATGCCTTGGTTTGCTAATATTGTTAATTTTCTTGTAACAGGAGATTTGCCAGCTCATTGGAGTACCCAAGATAAAAGAAAGTTTTTGAATGAAGTAAATAACTTTTATTGGGATGACTCTTAGTTATTCAAATATTATCTTGATCAAATATTTCGAAGATGCATTTCTGACAATGAGGTAAGTAGTGTCATTAAATTTTATCATTCTGAGGTATGTGGTGGTCATTTCTCATCAAAGAAGACGACTGCAAAAATCTTACAATGTGGATTTTATTGGCCCACCATGTTTATTGACACGTATGCATTCTACAAAACTTGTGAAATTGTCAAAAGTTAGGATCTATTTCAAAACATCATATGATGCCTTTAAATCCTATTCTTGTATTGAAATCTTTGACTGTTGGGACATAGATTTCATGGGTCCATTTCCTCCATCATTTGGTTTTGTGTACATATTAGTCGCAGTGGATTATGTTTCAAAATGGATAGAGGCAATTCCAAGTCGAAACAATGATCATAAAACAATGATCAAGTTTTTGAAAGAAAATATTTTGAGTCTGTTTGGAATCCCTCGAGCTATGTTAAGTGATGGTGGAACACATTTCTGCAATAAGCCATTTGAGTCTTTAATGAAGAAATATAGAATCACACATAAAGTTGCCACCCCTTATCACCCTCATACAATTGGACAAGTAGAACTTGCTAATAGGGAGATCAAACAAATCTTGGAAAAAACAGTGAACCCTAATCAGAAGGACTAGTCTTTAAGACTTAATGATGCACTTTGGGCTTATCGAACTGCTTTTAAAACATCATTAGGTATGTCACCTTATAGGTTGGTTTATGGAAAACCTTGTCACTTGCTTGTGGAACTTGAAGATAAAGCTTATTAGGCTATCAAAGCTTTCAATTCAAACCTTGATGATGCTAGCCAGCTGCGTAAGTTACAAATAAATGAGCTTGAGGAAATAAAAAATGATGCATATGAGAATTCAAAAATTCATAAAGCAAGAATCAAAGAGTTTCATGACAAGAGAATCTTGAGAAAAACATTTGATGTTGGTCAAAAAGTTTTGCTTTATAATTCTTGACTCCATTTATTTCCTGCAAAGCTAAGATCAAGATGGAGCGGTCCATTTATTGTGAAACATGTGTATCCTTATGGGCCTTTGATATTGACAATCCAAAGAATGACAATGTTTTTAAGGTAAATGGACATCGTTTGAAAATTTACTTTGATAATTTTCCTAGTGAAAATGAATCCATTGGATTGAATGATCCTGTATATAAAGGTTGATTACTTTGTTTTTCTCATATTGTTTTTGTGTTTCTTTTTGGTGTGACTCTTGTTTTGCTAGTCTTTCTCCAACCCCGGTCAAATGGCGGATAACGGTACTCCATGACTCTTATGTCGATTCTTTCAGTTTCCCATGATAACTGATATTTGTGTATATATTTGTTTAATTCCTTATTCCTTCTCTTTTCTTTGCATTACTTTTCCATTTCTCATCTAAAAGAAAATGGACATCACTCTTGAAAAATTGAAAAAGTATTTTCCCGTTTTGCCTAAAAATACGATTGCAAAAATTTACCGTGCTAGGTGTGAAAGATTAAGGTTGTTAATGAACCATGGAATTCCTAAAGATATTCGTTGGATGATTGAAGCAAAGGTCCGATCATCAGGTGAGTCTTCAAATTCTTTTATTTCATACATGCATGGGACAAGTAAAAGCACTTTTGCAAAGAAACATTGTGCAAAACGACTGAAAGTTTGTCACCGATATGGCAGATGGACTTGTAATGCACAATGGCGTTCTTTAGGAATGATATCTATAAACCGTGAAGATAAAATACAATTCATTAAGGATGGCCTGAGTAAGGAGTCTTTAGATAATCTTTTATTAACTCTTGAGACGCATCCTAGTGGAGATGTGTATCGTACAATTCATGATTTATGGCCCCATTTTCATAAAGAACATGATTGACTTAGTCTTGGGAATATGACTAAAAAAGACCCTGTTTGTCAGTTTTTAAGAAAACTGGATGGAAAGCGTATCCCCGACCCATAGAGGGCATTTAAGTCGTTCTTGGATGTAAAACCAAGGGAAGATGTGAGTCACAATCACAACTACTTGTACATACACATGTTATGAAAAAGAAGAAGAGAAAGAGTGAGACTCCAGCTGGCCTACATATAGGTGGTATAATTACATTTTCAATTTCTCATCTATAAAATCTTCTCTTCCTTCCCTTCATTTCTACTCAACCCATACATTTAATAGATATAGAAGTGTGTAGAAATGGCAGGTTCCTCAAGTCATCAAATAAAAAATATTTGTGTTTTTGGTGGATCCAGTCCTCGGAAAGAAAAGGAGTTTTTAGAATCAGCAAATCATCTTGGTCAGGTACTAGCTGAGAGAAAGATTCATTTAGTGTATGGGAGAGGCAACCTTGGATTAATGGGGAGTGTGTCAACAACTGCATTTTTAGGAAGCAATCAAGTTTGGGTATCATTCCTAAAGCTTTAGCCAAAGTAGATATCATCGGAAAAACAGTTGGAGAGGAACTACAAGTCTCCAAAATGTCTAAATGAATGAATGCAATGTTTGATCATGCTGACGCCTTCATTGCCTTACCAGGTGGTCTGGGCACATTAGAAGAGATATTTCATATTTCCTCTTAGGCCTAACTGAACATTCACTAGAAACCTATAGGTTGCTCAATGTTAATGGTTTTTATGATAATTTGTTGTCTTTTTTTAATCATGTTATGGAACAAAATTTTCTAACATCTTTGGCATGACAAATCATAATCTCTGTTGCTATTGTTGAACAACTGATTGATCAATTGTAATCTTTCATCCCTATAACTAATTCCTCCATTAGTCGAATAGACTGGTCAAACAACGAAAGCTGTAAAAAGCTGAGATTGGATTTGAGCCTTAGTTTGTAAAACTTGTGTCTTTAATAGCATAATATTTTTCTGTTTTGTTATCTCTTATATTTGTTTAAGTGTTTCACACTTGTCAGTAGTCGCTGCTTTAGGTGATGTCTACCTTAGAAGATTGAGGACAATGTCTCATTTTGGTTGGGGGAGAGGGTAGTAGTCGTAAGTTAAAAAAAAATAACTTTTTGTTGTTATTAAAACCATTTGACAAAACTGTTATTGTTAGGATGACAGAGTAAGGAGGAATTTTATTGACTCTTGAGACGCATCTTAGTAAACATTCTTATCAAGGTCTATCATAACACCTTTTGAAATATTCAGGTTTACAAACTCTCGCATTATTATCACTTGATTCTGCTCATATACTCATTTAACAAGTATTCTTAAACCTTCATTTTCACACACACACTTTAACATATAATTGTGGGTTGCACATTGGATTATTACATTAATTATGTTCTTTTGTTAAAGGTAACAACTAAGGGAAATGAATAAGATATAATTCATAAAAAAAATTTAAATATAATATTGATGATAATAAAAACATAGATAAGTTTGGTTCCGTAGCCTCCCTAACCTAAGCAATTAAGCCCGAAGGGGTGTTTTAACACCTAATACCCTAAAGTCAATTGACTTGGGAGCTATTGGCCAAGTGCTTGTTACTTGGGTTGAGGAGAAAGGCTTAAGGGAATCAAACATTGCACTATTTACGTATCAGTATCTGCAACCCGAGTTACTAAGCTCGTAGGGGTGTCTCAACACCTAATACCCTAAAACCAACTAGTCTGGGAGTCACTAGCCTAAAGCTCATTACATGGGTTAAAGATGCATTGTGTTTTAAGTTATATGTATATATATATATATAAAAAAGAACAAAAAAAAAGAAAAAAAAAGATAATAATCCCAACCCAAGAAAGTTAACCTTAGAAAAACATTAAAACAACATTGTGTTTTCATCCAAGCAAAGCCCCATAACTATGTGTTGATATATTGAGCACAAAAGGAAGGTTTAATAATATCTTGCTTAAGAAGTATGAAGCATATATATAAATTTAAGGAGAGTTTGTTTATTTGGATAGATTAATGGAAGTTGAATGATGAATGCCTTATTTTTGAATGTCGCAATTGTTTTAATGCTTTGATTACTAGGGACTAGTAATAAGCTGGTTGAGGGGTGTGACTAGTACTTAAAAGTATATTTCTATCAAGGTTTTATATCATCATATTGCACTTAAAGTATCATTAAATTCCCTAACTTAAGCATGTTTTATAATAACAAGTTTGATAACATAAGATATCTTTAATTTATGGTAAATGCTCATTTTGAATGCAGGAATATCTCACAATTTAAAGGATTGATTGATGTGTTTAACTATTGAAAGTGAAAAGACAAAGAGAGGGCTAAACGTAAAGAAGAGATGCTGGTTCAATTCAAACTAGAACATCATTCGGTTATTGGATCATAACTGGAGCTGTAGTGTAAACACCCAAAAGAAATATATATATATATATATATATATATATATATATATATATATATATATATATATATATGGAATTGATGACTCAGTTTTCACTGCTGATTTCTTGATCGGCAGCGATGCAGTTTGTGTTTTTTTTTAATTAATTAACTTAAGGAGCTAGGAGGGAGGGGTAAAACCAGTTTTGGATAGACCAAAACAAGGATAAGAACACATCTAAATCAACCCCAAAAAACCCACCTCATTTAATGGGGAGTATAAATACAAGGAGGAGAGAGAGGATGACCCTTCCTCTTCCCAAAGTTGTCTCCAGTAGCTGTATGTCGCTCTTCCCTTCCTCTTTCCCAACAGAAACCTAAACCAAACCAGTAGTTCTCGTGCCTTGTGAACGTGTGAGGGAGAGATGAGACCTTGAGAGAAGATTGGACAGCTGCCTAGAGGGAAAGGAAAAGGGGGCTAGAAAACGTGAGAGGAAGAAGAAGGAGGAGAACCAGCAGGAGAAGAGAAAGAATACTGTCAAACCTTCCTCAAACTTAGTTAGATTCGAAAGGTATGGGTCATGAAACTCCCTTCCTCTTCTCCTTAAGACCCAAAATCAGAAATGAAGAAGAAGACCCTAAGAAAATTGACCTAAGACCTAAGCTAGCTGTGAAGGAAACTGGAATTAACTAAGAGGATAAGGAAACAGAAACAAAATGAGACCAAATTCCCAAAACATCTAACAAAGAAAAATGAATAAAATGGAAATAACAAATTATGGTAGAGGGTTGGCCTTAACTATGGGGTTGGCCAGCATGCATGTGTGTGTGTTTTGCTGGAATTTATTGAAAGATTATGTGTTGAAATTGATGGTTTCAATGTGTGTGTCCTGCTGGAAATTGTTGAAAGAGTATATGCTGAAATTGATGGTTTCAATGTGTGTGTTCTGCTGGAACTTAGTGAAAGTTGATATGTTGGGATTGTTACAGCATGTGAGGTGTGTGTTCATGCCGAAACTGAGTTGTCTGCAGTGAATTAGCATTCGTTGCCGAATCGTGTGTTCTGCAGCGAAATTGTAATTCGCTGCTGAAGCTATGTCGTTTGCAGCGAATTAACGTTCGCTGTCGAATTGTGTGTTTTGCAGCGAAATTGTGATTCACTGCCGAAACTGTGTTGGCTGCAGCGAATTAGCATTCGATGTCGAAACTGAGTTATCTGCAGTGAATTTGTGATTCGCTATCGAAACTGAATTGTCTGCAACGAATTAGCATTCGCTGCCGATTCTGCAGCGAAATTGTGATTCGTTGCCGAAACTGAGTGTCTGCAGCGAATTAGCATTCGCTGCCGAATTCGTGTTCTACAATGAAATTGTGATTCGCTGCTGAAACTGTGTCGGCTGTAGCGAATTAACATTCGCTGCCGAAACTGAGTTATTTGCAGCGAATTAGCATTCATTGCCGTATCGTGTGTTCTGCAGCGAAATTGTGATTCGCTGTCGAAATTGAGTTGTGTAAATCCCGAGAAAAAAAAAACAAAGCTGGATTAAATTAAAGAAAATAAATTAAAATAAAAAGAAGTGGGGGCAAGAACGAATATACTTGAAGAAAATGGGGCCTAAATGCAAATAAGAATAATTATAGAGCATAAATACTCCTATTCTCACCAAAAACAGATCTGCAGCTACGTAAAGAAAGAAAAGAGGGAGTTTTTATATCTATTTTTACAAATCAAGAGAGAAACACCAAAAGTTCAAGAACCCATCCCAGATTGAGGGTTATAGGTAAAATAAACCCTGGTGGGAAAGGGATTAACAAGAAAAATTGAACAAGAAGAGAAGAGGGGAGGGTCGGCTGTCATTAGAAAGAGAAGGAGGGTTTTCCATTTCAAGCGCTATTCATCTGGTTGGAAAGCTAAGACACGAGGCTACAAGTTCTCTAAAGGAAGAAGAACCCATTTGTGCCTCTAAGAGAGTCAAAATTGCTCATAAACAAACATTGGACTGTTACTGTCCAACCCTTACTGTGTTGATATTGAATTATTAGTGTCCGACCTCATCTCAGATTTTTTAACTATATCTAGAGTTATAGAACTCCAATTGAAGCAAGATTGATGTTGTTGGAAAGCTATGACACGAGGCTACAACTTCTCTGAAGGAAGAAGAACCCTGTTCTGCCTCTAAGTGAGTCAAAATTACACATCAACAAACATTGGATTGTGACTGTCCAGCCGTTACTGTCTTGACATTGAATTGTTATTGTCCGACATCTCCTCACATTTTTAACTATATTTGGAGTTATAGATCTCTGTTTCAAGCGAGATTGGTCTTGGCGGAAAGCTAAGACAACAAGCTGCAAGTTCTCTGAAGGAAAGAGAACCCATTTCTCCCTCTAAGATAGGAAAAATTGCTCATCAACAAACATTGAACTGTTACTGACCAACCGTTAATGTCATGACATTGAAGTGTTACTGTCCGACCTCTACTCAAATTTTCAACTATATCTAGAGTTATAGAACTCCAATTCAAGCAAGTTTGGTCTTGTTGGAAAGCTAAGACAATAGGCTACAAGTTCTTTGAAGGAAAGAGAACCCTGTCTTGCCTCTAAGACAGTCAAAATTGCTCATCAACAACCATTGGACTGTTACTGTCCAACCGTTACTGTCTTCACATTGAATTGTTACTGTCCGTTGTCTACTCACATTTTTAACTATATCTAGAGTTATAGATCTCTGTTTCTAGCGGGATTGGACCCGTTGCAAAGCTAAGACACGAGGCTACAAGTTCTTTGAAGGAAGGGGTTCCCTGTTCTACCTCTAAGTGCGTCAAAATTACACATCAAGAAACATTAGGCTGTTACTGTCCAACTGGTACTCCTCACATTTTTAACTATATCTATAGTTGTAGATCTCCGTTTCAAGCACCATTGGTCTAATTGGAAAGCTAAGACACGAGGCTACAAGTTCTCTGAGGAAAGAGAACCCATTTCTCCCTCTAAAAGAGGCAAAATTGCTCATCAACAAACATTGAACAGTTACTATCGAACCGTTACTGTCTTGACATTGAATTTTTACTGTCCGATGTCTCTTCAGATTTTTAACTACATCAAGAGTTATAGAGCTCCATTTCAAGCGATATTGGTATGTTGGAAAGCTAAGACATGAGGCTACACGTTCTCTGAAGGAAGAAGAACCCATTTGTTCCTCTAAGGGAGTTAAAATTGCTCATAAACAAACATTGGACTGTTAGTGTCCAAGCGTTACTGTCTTGACACTGAATTGTTACTGTCCGACTTCTACTCATATTTTTAACTATATCTAGAGTTATAGATCTTTGCTTCAAGTGAGATTGGTTTGGTTGGAAAGCTAAGACACGAGGCTACAAGTTCTCTAAAGGAAGAAGAACCCATTTGTGCCTCTAAGAGAGTCAAAATTGCTCTAAATAAACATTGGACTGTTACTGTCCAACCGTTACTGTCTTGACATTGAATTGTTACTGTCCGACGTCTCCTCAAATTTTTAACTATATCAAGTGTTATAGAACTCCATTTCAAGAGATATTGGTTTGGTTGGAAAGCTAAGACATGAGGCTACAGGTTCTCTGAAGGAAGAAGAACCCATTTGTGCCTCTAAGGGAGTCAAAATTGCTTATAAACAAACATTGGACTTTTAGTGTCTAACCGTTACTGTCTTGACATTGAATTGTTACTGTCCTACTTCTACTCAGATTTTTAACAATATCTAGTGTTAGAGATCTCTATTTCAAGCGGGATTGGTCTCGTTGGAAAGCTATGACACGAGGCTACAAGTTCTCTAAAGGAAAGAGAACCCAGTTTTGCCTCTAAGACAGTCAAAATTGCTAATCAACAAACATTGACCTGTTATTGTCCAACTGTTACTGTCTTCACATTGAATTGTTACTGTCCGACTTCTACTCACATTTTTAACTACATCAGGTGTTATAGAACTCCATTTCAAGAGATATTGGTCTGGTTGGAAAGCTAAGACATGAGGCTACAGGTTCTCTGAAGGAAGAAGAACCCATTTGTGCCTCTAAGGGAGTCAAAATTGCTCATAAACAAACATTGGACTGTTAGTGTCCAACAATTACTGTCTTGACATTGAATTGTTACTGTCCTACTTCTACTCAGATTTTTAACAATATCTAGTGTTAGAGATCTCTATTTTAAGCGGGATTGGTCTTGTTGGAAAGCTATGACACGAGGCTACAAGTTCTCTGAAGGAAAGAGAACCCAGTTTTGCCTCTAAGACAGTCAAAATTGCTAATCAACAAACATTGACTTGTTACTGTCCAACCGTTACTGTCTTCACATTGAATTGTTACTGTCCGACGTCTACTCACATTTTTAACTACATCAGGTGTTATAGAACTCCATTTCAAGAGATATTGGTCTGGTTGGAAAGCTAAGACATGAGGCTACAAGTTCTCTGAGGAAGAAGAACCCATTTGTGCCTCTAAGGGAGTCAAAATTGCTTATAAACAAACATTAGACTGTTAGTGTCTAACCGTTACTGTCTTGACATTGAATTGTTACTGTCCGACTTCTACTCAGATTTTTAACTATATCTAGAGTTATAGATCTCTATTTCAAGCGGGATTGATGTTGTTGGAAAGCTATGACAAGAGGCTACAAGTTTTTTGAAGGAAAGATAACCTATTTCTTCCTCTAGGACAGTCAAAATTGCTAATCAACAAACTTTGGACTATTACTGTCCAACCGTTACTGTCTTTGAATTGTTACTGTCCGACGTCTACTCACATTTTTAACTATATCTAGAGTTATAGATCTCTGTTTCTAGCAGGATTGGACTCGTTGGATAGCTAAGGCACGAGGCTACAAGTTCTCTGAAGAAGGAGAACCCCGTTCTGCCTCTAAGTGAGTCAAAATTACACATCAACAAATATTAGACTGTGACTGTCCAACCGTTACTGTCTTGACAATGAATTGTTACTGTCCGACGTCTCCTCACATTTTTATCTATATCTAGTGTTATAGATCTCTATTTCAAGCGAGAATGGTCTTGTGGAAAGGTAAGTCAACAGGCTACAAGTTCTCTGAAGGAAAGAGAACCCCGTTTTGCCTCTAAGACAGTCAAAATTGCTCATCAACAACCAATGGACTATTACTGTCCAACTGTTACTGTGTTGAAATTGAATTGTTACTGTCCGATGTCTACTCACATTTTTAACTATATCTAGAGTTATAGATCTTTGTTTCAAGTGGGATTGGACTCATTGGAAAGCTAAGACACGAGGCTACAAGTTCTCTGAAGGAAAGATGCTTGACCGCTTTTTATGATCGACTTGTTTTAACTCGCAAGTGCACGAGTGTGCGATGTAGCAATTAACTCGGTAAGATCGAGGTCATATCCACAAAGAGCTAGATCTGGAAATTAAGCTAGGTAACAACAAAAACTCAAGAGAAATTAAATTAACAATAACTTGGTTGAAAATGATTGATGGATTTGTTTTCAAAGATGAAAAAGTGTAAATAGATTTTAAATGACAAGAAAAAGTAAGTCTTGGACCAAATCAATTTTAATGGTGATGTATTGGTGATTCCTTCAACATATATAAGATAACTCAACCTAATATCAACGATGGTGATATTAGATCGGAAGATATTACAATAAAGTTTAAAAAGATGAAGATTAATTATTGCTTAAGAATGAACAAGTATTTTCATATTAAGTAAGATATTGAATCAAGCAATCTCTATACCAAAACTAAGGTTTGTGCATAAAAATTCAAGATTATAACATTACCTAATGATTTCTAAAATTTCTTTGCAATAATAAAACATTCATGAAGAAAATGAAAAGATAGACATTAAGATTCATTTATATCTTAAAAAACTCACCTCAACCACCATCATCCTTGTTTGGATCCAAGAAGGAGATTAGCCAACCATGATTATATATAATAACACTTTAATAAACAAGAAATAACTTGAATCAAATTGAAATAATGAGTTTTACAAGCTAAAGAACTGAAATCTATAAAAAAGAACACAACACAATTTCAGTAAAAATTCGGACACAAATCTGACTCTACCTTTGGACAGCAATTCAACCCTCTTAAAAGCCTCCTTTGGAGATGGCTATTAGAGACATATTTATAGGCCATTCTGATAGATTTTCAGATCATTAAAGAACAGCTCATTTGGACATCTGAGTCAAAAGTGATGGGCAAAACACTGAAAGGTGTTCTGGAAAATCAAACCAGGCTAGTTTGGAGAACACTTTGGTGCACGTTTTTCTTCCTCCTATGAGTTGTATCTTTCTTCTTTTGACCCAAAATAATGTCACAATGTCCCCTCCAGATTTCCATCCATGCGCTTGCCCTCTTGGATCAATGAATTACCCAAATAAATCAAATGTTATTTATTGTGTGGACATGTAGGATCATGGATTGTGTTTGGGCTGATTTGGAGGGTGATTTGGGGCTGAATTTAAGCATCAAATAAGGATACAAATGTACCTATTATTTGGGCTAAGATTGACATTGAAACCTTGAGTGTTTGATGGTTGAAATTTGCACACAACATAAGGCATGTTTGGGCTTGAAATAGATCATATGATATTCTTTTTTAGAATTGGACTAGAATTGATTTTTGGGGCAAATTTGGAGCACTTATTTGAACCAAGATTTGCTTCAATCTTCAACTAAATTTCTCTTCAATTCTTTGTTCCGAATTTCGACGTTGAATTTTTTGAATAATTCATTTAAGCTCCAAAAACCTATCGAAACATTAAAAGAAACTTCATTACTAAAAAGCACATCAATTATTATAAAAAACCCAAATAAAAATAATAAATACATATGTAAAATAAGAGACTTAATGATACTTTTGATGCACAATCACACCCCCCAACCTAGATTTTGCTAGTCCTCAAGCAAAACAAAACATAAAACCTTTGAAATAAAAAGAATAATAATAACATAATTAGGCTTGACTCATCACACTTAAAGGACCTATCATGCAAACATTGGTATCTTTAACTTAGTGTACACAATAACGAATAAAGAAATATAAGCATACTCACATTCTCTAAATCAAACATCCATACAAAATTCCAAATTCAATCATATTTATCATGCAACCAACATAATTGATTCACGCGAAAACTCAACTTGTAATCTTCCCTTCTCACTACTACAAACAAGGTAGCAAACTAGAGAAATATATATATATATATATATATATATATATATATATATATATATATATATATATATATTCTTTTTTTTATGATATTATTTATTCTTTTTCTTTAAGTGGTCACTTCCCTTTTGACGCGAATACAAACATTTGTGATGAATGACACAACCAAAAGATTGATGTCTTTTCCCAAGTGTAGGAGTGTCGAAGTAATAAATAACCCGGCAAGACCGGGGTCAAACCACAGGGAGGTTACTTGTATAAATTATAAGCAACAATAATACAACAACAATAGTAACAACAATAACAATGCCAATAATAATAATAATAATAATAATAATAATAATAAAGATGAAGAAGAAGAAGTCGATGAGAACTTTAAGATGGAAGATTACCGTAAGGATTAAACAATGATAACAACAAATGTCAAGGTTAGAGATCCATTAATGGTATTTCAAACAAGTATAGTATAAACTCTTATTATTCAATTGGAAACCACACACAAGGAGGTTCCAATCAAATTATAAATTGTTAACATGATAACATTAGTTATCTTATTCGAATAATGCTAATACTTGTAAATGTTGTCAGGCATTCATGATTATAACTTATGTTAACAACAAATCAAGTTTCTTTCATAGCTCAAGTGTCGGTTATACCATACAGTATGGGCTATGAAAAGTGCCAAGTATTTGTTGTACCAAGTGTTATACAACATAAATCTAGATTAACCATTTAACAAGCAAAGTATTAAAAGTGAATAAGATAACAAATATAAAGCATGTTAGTATCCAACATTAAGGTCCATGTTAAGTTTATATTATACTTATTCTTACACCATTAGTGTACCCTTTTCACCTTGACATAATTAACCTAGCTAAACACAATGAAAGAGGGAAACATAAATAAACAAGGAAAGGAAATGAAAAGCATAAGCAAGAAATTAATATAAGCAAAACTTAAGCATTACAAAATATAAAGAGAGAGCAAGAGCATGATCTTGATCTGAATACCAAGATGCCTAAATACATGGCAAATGCCTCCTTTTATAGGCCAAAATTCGGAACTATTGATTTGTTGACTAATTGATGAGTGGGTGGCCACATCTTGACTTGGTGATAATTCTTATCTTCTTGTCTGCCAAAAACATCATTGCTAATGACTCCCAGACCAGTTGGTCTTAGGGCATTAGGTGTTGAGACACCCCTACGAGCTTAGTAACTCGGGTTGCAGATACTGATACGTAGATAGTGCAATGTTTGATTCCCTTAAGCTTTTCTCCTTAACCCATGTAACAAGCTTTGGGCCAATAGCTCCCAAGTCAGTTGACTTTAGGGTATTAGGTGTTAAAACACCCCTTCGGGCTTAATTGCTTAGGTTAGGGAGGCTACGAAATCAAACTTATCTACGTTTTTATTATCATCATTTTCTTTTTGTTTTTGTTTTTTTGTTTTTGTGCAAATTATAGACTATCCATATCCCTTAGTTGTTACCTCTAACAAAAGAACATAAATAATGTAATAATCCAATTTGCAACCCACAATCATATGTTAAAGTGTGTGTGTGAAAATGAAGGTTTAAGAATACTTGTTAAATGAGTATATGAGCAGAATCAAGTAATAATAATGCGAGAGTTTGTAAACCTGAATATTTCAAGAAGTATTCTAATAGGCCTTGTTATGAATATTGCAAATAACCATTAGAAAATGTTTACTAAGATGCGTCTCAAGAGTCAATAAAATTCCCCCTTACTCTGCCATCCTAGTAATAACAATTTTGCCAAATGGTTTTTTTTTTAAATACTACTACCCTCTCCCCCTAACCAAAACGAGACATTGTCCTCAATGTCCTCAGGTAGAAAGATAGAGTATAGAAGACATTACCTGAAACAACGAACACTGACAAACCTGAAACACACTTAAACAAATATAAGAAATAACAGAACAAAATACTATGCTAGAAATAAAACCAAAAGACACAAGGAATCACAAACGAAGGCTCAAATCCAATCTAAGCTTTTTACGGCTTTCTGTAGTTGACCAATTTATACGACTCATGGAGGGATCAATTACAGGGATGAAAGATTGTAGTTGGTCAATCAATTGTTCAGCAGTAGCAGCAGAGATTATGATTTGTCGTGCCGAAGATGTTAGAAATTCCTGTTCCACAGCTTGATCAAGAAAAGACAACAAATTATCATAAAAACCATTAACATTTAACAAACCTATAGGTTTATGGTGAATGAAAAGTTGAGCCCAAGAGGATATATGAAAGATCTCTTCCAATGTGCCCAGACCACCTGGTAAGGCAATGAAGGCATCAGCATGGTTAAACATTGTATTCATTCGATCAAACATTATGGAGACCTGTAGTTCCTCTCCAATTGTTCTTCCAATGATGTCCCCTTTTGTTAAAGCTTCGGGGACGACCCCCAAAACTTGACTACCTCCTAAAAATGCAGCTATTGCCACACCCCCCATTAACCCAAGGCTGCCTCCCCCATACACTAAATGAATCTTTCTCTCAGCTAGTACCTGACCAAGATGATTTGCTGCTTCTAAAAAAACTATTTCCTTCCCAGGACTGGATCCACTAAAAACACAAATATTTTTTATGTGATAACTTAAGGGACCTGCCATTTCTACACACTTCTATATCTGTCTAATGTAAGGGTTGAGTAGAAATGAGGGGAAGGAAGAGAAGATTTTATAGATACGGAATTGAAAATGCAATCATATCACCTATATGTAGGCCAGCTGGAGTCTCACACACTCTCTCTCTCTTTCTCTCTTTATTTATTTATTTATTTTGAAAAAGCATGTGTATGTACAGGTAGTTGTGATTGTGGCTCACATCTTCCCTTGGTTTTACGTCCAAGAACGGCTTAAACGCCCTCTATGGGTCGGGGATAGGCTTCCCCTCCAGTTTTCTTAAAAACTAGCAAACATGGTCTTTTTTAGTCAGATTCCCAAGACTAAATCTATCATGTTTTTTATGAAAATGGGGCCATAAATCATGAATTGCACGATGCACATCTCCACTAGGATGCGTCTCAAGGGTCAAAAAAAGATTATCTAAAGACCCCTTACTCAGGCCATCCTTAATGAATTGTATTTTATCTTCACGGTTTATAGATACCATTCCTAAAGAACGACATGTTACATTACAAGTCCATCTAGCACATTGGTGACAGACTTTCAGTCGTTTTGCATGATGTTTCTTTGCAAAAGTGCTTTTACCTGTTCCAGGTATGTGTGAAATGAAAGAATTGGAGGACTCAACTGATAATCGGACCTTTACTTCAATCAGCCATCGAATATCTTCAGGAATTCCATGATTCATTAACAACTTCAATCTTGCACACCTAGCACGGTAAATTTTTGTAATCGCATTTTGAGGCAGAGCGGGAAAGTACTTTTTTAATTTTTCAAGAGTGGTGTCCATTTTCAAATGAGAATTGGAGAAGAGATTCAAAGAAGAGAGAAAGAGCAAAGAATTGCACAAATATATACAGATATCAGTTATTATGGGAAACTGAAAGAACTGACTTAAGTCACGGAGTACCGTTATCCGCCACTTGACCGGGGTGAGAGAGACTAGCAAAATGAAACACAAAACAATGTGAGAAAACGAATCAATCTTTATATACAGGATCACTCAATTCAATAGAGTCATTTTCAACTGAAAAATTATCAAAGTAGACTTTCAAACGATGTCCATTTACCTTGAAAACATTGCCATTCTTTAGATTCTCGATATCGCAGGCCCCATATGGATACACATGTTTCACAATGAAAGGACCACTCCATCTTGATCTTAGTTTTCCAGGAAATAAATGGAGTTGAGAATTATAAAGCAAGACTTTTTGACCAACATCAAATGTTTTTCTCAAGATTCTCTTGTCATGAAATTCTTTGATTTTTGCTTTATGAATTTTTGAATTCTCATATGCATCATTTCTTATTTCCTCAAGCTCATTTATTTGTAACTTACACAGCTAACTAGCATCATCAAGGTTTGAATTGAAAGCTTTAATAGCCCAATAAGCTTTATGTTCAAGTTCCACAGGCAAGTGACAAGGTTTTCCATAGATTAGTCTATAAGGTGACATACCTAATGATGTTTTATAAGCAGTTCGATAAGCCCAAAGTGCATCATTAAGTCTTAAAGACCAGTCTTTCCTATTAGGGTTCACTGTTTTCTCTAAGATCTGTTTGATCTCCCTATTAGCAAGCTCTACTTGTCCACTTGTCTGAGGATGATAAGGGGTGGCAACTTTGTGTGTGATTCCATATTTCTTCATTAAAGACTCAAATGGCTTGTTGCAGAAATGTGCTCCACCATCACTTATCATGGCTCGAGGGATTCCAAATCGACTCAAAATATTTTCTTTCAACTTTATCACTGTTTTGTGGTCATTGTTTCGACTTGGAATTGCCTCTATCCATTTTGAAACATAATCTACTGCGACTAATATGTACAAGAAACCAAATGATGGAGGAAATGGACCCATGAAATCTATACCCCAACAGTCAAAGATCTCAATGACAAGAATAGGATTTAAAGGCATCATGTGACGCTTTGAAATAGATCCCAACTTTTGACAGTTTTCACAAGTCTTGCAAAATGCATGTGAATCCTTGAACATGGTGGGCTAGTAAAATCCACTTTGTAAGATTTTTGCAGTGGTCTTTCTTGATGAGAAATGACCCCCATATGCCTCAGAATGATAAAATTTAATAACACTATTGATTTGTTAACTAATTGATCTGAATACCAAGATGCCTATATACATGGCAAATGCCTCCTTTTATAGGCCAAAATTCGGAACTATTGATTTGTTAACTAATTGATGAGTGGGTGGCCACATCTTGACTTGGTGACAATTCTTATCTTCTTGTCTGCCAAAAAAGTCATTGATATGTCATAATTTGAACAAACTTAAATCATGAAAGTTCTAGGAAATTGTCTCATCTTTCCAGGGTAAAAATTTGAGATCATTTGGACTTCTAGAACTTGAGATATGGGCTGAACACTGAACAGTGTCTGGGCTGCAGGACAGATTCAGACTTCTTTGTTGTTGCTACAATTTGGACTTGAAAACAGCCTTTTGAAATCTTGGGCTCCACATGAAAGTTGTAGGCCTATGTCTTATCGTTCCATCCATATAAAATGGACCTAAATCCAAGATCTGCAGCTCCAGATATGACCCAATTACCGAACAGTGTTCCAGTTTGGACTGCACCAGCATCTCTTTTCTAAGTTTGGCCATCTCTTTGTCCTTTCAATTTCAGTACTTTAACTCATCAATCAATTCTTTCATTTATGTGATAGGCCTACATTTAAGATGAAGATTTACCATAAATTAAAGGTATCTTATAGTATTAGATATGTTATTATAAAACATGCTTTAGTTAAGGAGTTATTGATAATTCAAGTGCAAAATGATGATATAAAACCTTGATAAAAATGCACTTTTAAGTACTAATCAATGAATGCACCCGGTTACTCACAAAGTCACAAACTTAAAGTGCTTTGCATACTCATATTTCAAGCTGCCGTTTGACGTAAAGATAAACATTTGTGATGAATACCCCTAGTTACTGAGCAACTCAAAACATTGGAGTAGATAGAACTTTGTACACATTTGTGTAATAATGATTACTCTATTTACTTAAACCTTGTTTAGGACTAGATCAAAAGGGATGATCACAAGTAAAGCATCACACTCATCTTTCATGCATAATCACACAACTCACACAACTTTTACAAGGAAAGATGTACTTCAATAATCTTAAAAAAAAGTATGCTATATCTTGCTTTATAAGATATTATCTATCCCAAATTAAAGCATGCAATGTTCAACACAATAATGAATCCAAAAATGTAATGTTGATCCTAAACAAGTCTCATTCACATACGAATGCAAGTTTTTTGTTTTGTTTTTTTTTTTGCAAACAAGCATGGTCATCTCAAGCATTCAACATAATCAAATATCTAAAATTAAGTTTTACATTATCCTCAATGTAAAAAAAAAAAGAAAGAGAAGAAAAGTATAAAGATTAGAAAACCGTTACTCCCCTTTTTTTCAAGGATGAATGTCTGATTGAATTGGATATGAGCTGACTTCTTGCTTGATTTTTTTTTAACCTGTATATCACAACTAAAAGAAAACATCGAAATTTTTTTTTTTTTGAAAAATAAAGAACTTCACACCCCCCCCCCCAACTTAAAATAATGCATTATCCCTAATGCATGAACAAGAAAATATAAGAGATGGAAGAAAGAAAAAAATGAAAAAATAAAAATAAAAACTCATTACTTCTAATACGACAATGGTATTGGATCTTGAAGATCCAATGTCTCAACTTCAGCCACAAAGCTTTCAAGATAAGGTTTCAATCGATGACCATTTACTTTGAAAACATTTCCATTCTTAGGATTTTCTACCTCAAATGCACCATGCTCAGAGATGGATTTAATCACAAATGGACCAATCCATTTTTGTCCTCAACTTCCCAGGAAAGAGATGTAATCGTGAATTATACAACAGAACCTTTTGACCAACATGAAAGGATTTTCTAAGAATATGTTTATCATGCAAGGTTTTCATCTTATGTTTTGAAATTTTTGCATTTTCAAATGCATCATTTCTCAGTTCATCTAATTCATCCAATTGAAGCTTTCTATTTTTGCCAACCTTGTTTTCATTGTCATTGAATTGTCGGATGGCCCAATATGCACGGTGCTCAATCTCAACAGGGAGATGACAAGGCTTTCCATAAACTAGCCTATAAGGAGACATTCCTAAAGAGGTCTTGTAAGCAGTTCGATATGCCCACAAAGCATCAACTAGTCGTAGGGACCAATCTTTACGGTTTGGATTGACTGTTTTCTCTAAAATGTTTTTGATCTCCCTATTTGCCAACTCAGCCTGGCCACTAGTCTGTGGGTGATAGGAGGTACTGACCTTGTGAATTACACCATATTTTCTCGTCAAAATCCCAACTGGCTTGTTACAAAAATGCTTTCCCCCATCACTAATCATAGCCCGGGGCATGCCAAAACGAGAGAAAATATTTTCTTTTAAGAATTTGACCACAACTCGATGGTCATTGGTTCGAGATGCAATGGCCTCCACCCATTTAAACACATAATCAACAACTACAAGGATGGATTGGTAACCAAATGAACTTGGAAAAGGTCCCATGAAATCAATCCCCCAACAATAAAATATTTCCAAAACAAGAATGGGGTTAAGGGGCATCATGTTATGCCTAGTGCGGTTACCTAGTCGTTGGCATCGGTCACATGCAACACAGAAGGCATGGACATCTTTGAACATGGTTGGCCAATAAAAACCACACTGCAAGATCTTGGCAGTGGTTTTCTTGGAAGAGAAATGCCCACCACAGGCTAATGCATGATAAAAATTAATGACACTTGGAATTTCATGATCAGGGATGCACCGCCTCACAATTTGGTCAGGGTAGTATTTAAATAAGTAGGGGTCATCCCAAAAAAAAGTTCGCACGTTGCGCAAGAATTTTTGTTTGTCAAGTTTAGACCAATAAGAAGGAATCTGACTTGTGGCTAGGTAATTTGCTATGTCAGCATACCATGGAGAGCCAATGTAGGAAACAGTACCTGCACAAAATAAATTTTCATCAGCAAAGAATTCATTTATTGGAGATTCATCAATTGTGGTCTCATAGCTTGAAAGACGGGACAAATGATCAGCCACTACATTCTCTACTCCCTTTTTATCTCGAATTTCAAGGTTAAACTCTTGGAGTAGGAGGATCCATCGAATCAAACGTGGCTTGGCATCTTGTTTTGTGAGCAAGTATTTCAATGCTGCATGATTAGTGAAAACAATAACAAGAGATCCAACCAAATAAGACCTAAACTTGTCCAATGTAAATACTACAGCTAAAAGTTCTTTTTCAATTGTAGTGTAATTCAATTGAGCATCATTCAAAGTCTTGCTAGCATAATAAATGACATGAGGCTTCTTATCTTTTCTTTGCCCTAAAACAGCCCCTACCGCAAAATCACTAGCATCACACATCAGTTCAAATGGTAAAGACCAATCAGGAGCTTGCATGATTGGTGCAGTGGTCAACAACCCTTTAAGCTTTTCAAAAGCTTCTTGACATTTTGATGTCCAATCAAATTGAATATCTTGTGACAACAAGTTACACAATGGTTTGGCAATGGTACTAAAAGAATCAATGAATCTTCGGTAAAAACCAGCGTGTTCTAAAAAGGATCTCACATCTTTCACAGTCCTAGGGGTAGGTAATTTTTGAATGACTTCAACTTTTGACTTATCTACCTCTATCCCTTTTGAAGAGACAATGTGACCTAAGACAATGCCATGTGTCACCATAAAATGACACTTCTCCCAATTGAGTACAAGATTGCTCTCCTCACACCTTTCAAGAACTTTTTCCAAATGCATTAGACACAACTCATAAGAATCACCATAAACTGAAAAATCATCCATGAAAACTTCCAAAAATTTTTCCACCATGTCACTAAAGATACTCATCATACATCTTTGAAAAGTGGCTGGTGCATTACACAAGCCAAAAGGCATTCTTTTATAAGCATAGGTACCAAAAGGACAAGTGAAAGTGGTTTTTTCTTGGTCTTCTAAAGAAATCTCAATTTGGTTGTAACCTGAGTATCCATCAAGAAAACAGTAGAAAGCTCTTCTGGCTACTCTTTCAAGCACTTGGTCTAAAAATGGAAGCGGAAAATGGTCCTTCCTAGTCACCATGTTCAACTTATGATAATCAATGCACATACGCCATCCAGTTTGGATTCTAGTTGGTACTAGCTGATTATTTTCATTCTTCACTACCGTGACTCCAGATTTTTTAGGGACAACTTGGGTTGGACTAACCCATTTTGAGTTTGCAATGGGGTAAATGATACCTGCATCAAGTAGCTTAAGCACTTCACCTCTTACTACTTCCTTCATGTTTGGGTTCAATCGTCTTTGCATTTGCCTCACAGATTTAGCCTCTTCTTCAAGATAGATTCTATGTGTACATAAAAGAGGGCTAATTCCTTTCAAGTCAGTAATAGTCCACCCAATTGCTTTCTTGTGTTTTCTCACCACTCTCAAAAGTTCTTGTTCCTGCTCTATGCTAAGTTTTGATGAAATCACAATAGGATATGATTCATCTTCCCCTAGAAATGCATACTTAAGATCACTCGGTAAAGGCTTCCTTTCTGGTTTATAAGGTTGGACAAGAGATGCCTCAACTTTCACTTGCGGTAAAATCCAAGGCTTAAACGATGGGGTCCATTGACCTATTGACATAATAGGCATTGTATCTAGATAAGTCTCGAGTTCTCTTACTTCCTCATCAACACATTCCAAAGAATAAAATCTTTCATCATGAATTAAAGTTCTCTCCAATGGATCCTTTATCCATTCTCTCTCAAAGTGTTCTTGACAAACTGTTTGGATCAAATCGACCTCTCTAATGTCCTCATGTTCACCAATTTGTTTGGAGACATTGAATATGTTCATCTCCACAGTCATATTCCCAAAAGACAATTTCATCACCTCATTCCTACAGTTGATTAAAGCATTGGATGTAGCTAGGAAAGGTCTACCTAAGATGACTAGGATGGGAGCATTAGAACCTTGAATTGGTGCGGTGTCTAACACTACAAAATCAACAGGAAAGTAGAATTTATCTATTTAGACCAACACATCCTCAACAATACCCCTGGGAATCTTGATTGACCTATCAGCTAATTGAATGGTGATTCGAGTAGGCTTGATTTCTCCTAAACCTAACTGTTCGTAAACAGTGTAAGGTATCAAATTCACACTTGCTCCTAAATCCAACAAAGCTTGGTCTATCTCATGATTTCCAATAATGCATGAAATGGTAGGATAACCAGGATCTTTGTATTTGGGAGGGGTCTTAAACTGGATGATGGCACTAGCATGTTCAGTTAGAAAGGCTCTTTCTTTCACATTCAATCTCCTTTTAACTGTGCATAAGTCCTTGAGGAACTTTGCATAAGAGGGGACTTGTTTAATTGCATCAAGGAGTGGAATGTTGACTTTCACTTGTTTGAACAATTCATAGATTTCCGAGTTCATAAGATCATGTTTAGGTTTCCCTAACCTTTGTGGAAATGGTGCTCTAGGAACAAATTCTAAATCACTCACTTTGACTCCAATTTTGCTTGAATCATCTCCTTTCTCACTCATCTCTTTCTCATTTGTCTCACCTTCTTTGTCACTCAAGCTCTCATTTGTCACTTGTGTTTTGATTTCCTCTTCACTTTCCCTAGATTCCTCCTCTAAAATACTTCTAGGAATCCCAAAACCTATAGCTTTGTCAACAATCTTTCCACTTATAAGGGTAGTGATGGCTTGGACTTGTTCATGGTTTGAAGGTTCACTAGATGAGGATTCACTCATGTGTACCTGACCTCTAGGATTTGGCATTGGTTGAGCTGGGATCTTTCCCTTCTCTTGAATGCTTAGTGATTGAGTCAACTTGGTTAGTTGACTTCGAATGTCATCTAAGGTCCTATTGGTGTGGTCTTGAAATTTGTAAGCTTGGTTGTTGATTCCTCCTTGTGTTTGCATGAATTGTTGAAGAGTATCCTCAAGGGATCTCTTATGAGGTGGTTGGTATGTATTATGTGTGGGAGCATGAAATGGTTGGGGTGGAGGTTGAAATGTTTGAGGTACTGAAGGGCCCTCATTTCTCAATCCAAAATTTGGGTGGTTCCTCCATCCAGGATTGTAGGTCTCAGAGTAGGGATTGCCTACTTGGTTTGAAAATGGCTTTCTAACATTACTTGAATCAGAAGTTTGGCCATATAGCACTTCCTTGAAGGCTGGAATGGTAGGACACTCAGTTGTCCTATGGCCTTTGCTCTCACAAACAACACAACTTTCCTCTTGTTATTCACTCATGACATGCACTTTTTTAATCTCAAGAGACTCTACTTTCCTAGCCAATGAGGCTAATCTAGCATTGAGGTCATCAGTCTCTTTCAATTGGAACTTCCACTTGAATGTGAAATGGTGTTTCTAGACTCAACATGAAGTGAGAGAGAAGTCTCCCATTGCTTTGTGTTTTCAGCCAATTGATCAAAGAAATCAAAGGCTTCACTTGGTTCTTTGTCATAAAACTCACCAATACACATGGTTGACACTAGCTTTTTAAAATCTGCGGTAAGAGAGTCGTAGAAGAAACTCACTAACCTCCACATCTCAAAACCATGGTTGGGGCATGCATTTAACAAGTCTTTGAACCTTTTCCAAGCTTGGTGAAATGACTCATTTGGACTACAAGAAAAATTCATCATTTGACGTTGTAAGGCTGCCGTCCTATGAGTGGGGAAGTATTTTTTCAAAAATTCAGCTTGCATTTCTCTCCATGTACCTATAGACCTAGGACGCAAAGAGTTTAGCCAAAGCTTGGCTTTATCCTTTAGAGAGAATGGGAACAATTTAAGCTGAATGGTTTCCTCGGTACATGTTCTATCAATAAAAGTATTACATACCTCTTCAAAGTCCTTAATATGTATGTATGGATTTTCAGAATCCATACCGTGAAATGTGGGAAGAAGTTGAATCATGCCCGGTTTCAAATTGAAAGCTTGTTGGTTAAGAGGCAAGATAATACACGAAGGTGTACTTTGTCTAGCCGGGTGAAGATACTCCCTAAGAGTTCGGAAATTAGGTTGATCATTGAATTGTGGAGGTCCATTACCTTGAACACTCCCTTCACCCTCTACATCTTCAACATTAGCCATGATAAAAAATAATAATAATATAACAATTATATGAATATGAAAGGAAAGGATAAGGAAAAGGAAAAAGAAAAAGAAAAAGAAGATTGCAAATAAAAGTAAATGAAACGTAAAAGCTAAAGTAATAACACAAAAATAAAAATACAACAAATTAAGAAATTCACTTTCCAACTAATAAGCAATATTAACAACAATAAACATTAAAAGATAATTATAACAAGCATGAATAAAAAGGCGGTAAAACCGGCCAAGCACTTCAAACAATAAATATAAGAAAATTGATAACAACAAAATTAAATAAAATAAACAAGAGGCGGTAAAACCAGCCTTATAATATAAACAATAAATATTAGAAACTAATTAGAATAGACAATAAAAGAAAAATGGTTGAACCAACCAAAACCCAACAATTAATAGTCCAGTCCGCAGTCCAATATCCAAAATGTTGAGGTCAAATTTTTTTTTTTAGGCGGTAAAACCAGCCATTTGATTTTTTATTTATATGTATTTTTTTTTTGTTTTCCAATAATCAAATATAAATTTGTTACCTTTGCTTGCTAGCTCCTCGGCAACGGCGCTAAAATTGCTTGACCGCTTTTTATGATCGGCTTGTTTTAACTCGCAAGTGCACGAGTGTGCGATGTAGCAATTAACTCGGTAAGATCGAGGTCGTATCCACAGAGAGCTAGATCTAGAAATTAAGCTAGGTAACAACAAAAACTCAAGAGAAATTAAATTAACAATAACTTGGTTGAAAATGATTGATGGATTTGTTTTCAAAGATGAAAAAGTGTAAATAGATTTTAAATGACAAGAAAAGGTAAGTCTTGGACCAAATCAATTTTAATGGTGATGTATTGGTGATTCCTTCAACATATATAAGATAACTCAACCTAATATCAACGATGGTGATATTAGATCGGAAGATATTACAATGAAGTTTAAAAAGATGAAGATTAATTATTGCTTAAGAATGAACAAGTATTTTCATATTAAGTAAGACATTGAATCAAGGAATCTCTATACCAAAACTAAGGTTTGTGCATAAAAATTCAAGATTATAACATTACCTAAATGATTTCTAAAATTTCTTTGCAATAATAAAACATTCATGAAGAAAATGAAAAGATAGACATTAAGATTCATTTATATCTTAAAGAACTCACCTCAACCACCATCATCCTTGATTTGGATCCAAGAAGGAGATTAGCCAACCATGATTATATATAATAACACTTTAATAAACATGAAATAACTTGAATCAAACTGAAATAATGAGTTTTACAAGCTAAAGAACCGAAATCTATAAAGAAGAACACAACATCAAGAGTTATAGAACTCCATTTCAAGCAATATTGATTTGGTTGGAAAGTTAAGACACAAGGCTACAAGTTCTCTGAAGGAAGAAGAACCCATTTGTGCCTCTAAGACAGTCAAAATTGCTCATCAACGAACGTTGGACCGTTACTGTCCAACCGTTACTGTCTTGATATTGAATTGTTACTGTCCGACCTCTCCTTAGATTTTTAACTATATCTAGAGTCTTAAGACTCTATTCAAGCGAGATTGGTGTCGTTGGAAAGATAAGACACGAGGCTACAAGTTCTTTGCAGGACGGAGAACCCAGTTCTGCCTCCAATACAGTCAAAATTGCTCATCAACAAACATTGGACTGTTACGGTCCAACTGTTACTGTCTGGACATTGAATTGTTACTGTCTGACCTCTCCTCAGATTTTTAACTATATCTAGAGTCATAAGACTCCATTTCAAGCGAGATTGGTGTCGTTGGAAAGCTAAGACACGAGACTAGAAGTTCTCTACGGGAAGGAGAACCAGTTCTGCCTCTAGGAGAGTTAAAATTGCTCAACAACAAACATTACACTGTTACAGTCCAACCGTTATTGTCTTGACATTCAAGCGAGATTGGTGTCGTTGGAAAGCTAAGACACGAGGCTACCAGTTCTCTACAAGAAGGAGAACCAACTTTTGCCTCTAAGACGGTCAAAATTGCTTATCAACAAACATTGGACTGTTACTGACCAACCATTACTGTCTTGACATTGAATTATAACTGTCCGACGTCACCTCAGATTTTTAACTAAATCATGAGTAATAGATCTCCGTTTCAAGCAGGATTATTCTTGTTGGAAAGCTAATACACGAGGCTACAAGTTCTCTGAAGGAAAGAGAACTCGTTTCTACCTCTAAGAGAGTCAAAATTGATCATCAACAAACATTGGACTGTTACTCCCCAACCATTACTTGACATTAAAGAGTTACTGTCCGACGTCTCCTCAGATTTTTAACTATATCTAGAGATATAGAACTCCATTTCAAGTGATAATGATCTCATTGGAAAGCTAAGACACGAGGCAAAAAGTTCTTTGCAGGAAAGAGAAACTAGTTCTGCCTCTAAGACAGTCAAAATTGCTCATAAAAAAACATTGGATTGTTACTCTCCAACGGTTACTGTTTTGACATTGAATTGTTACTGTCCGACATCTCATAAGATTTTTAACTATATCTAGAGTTATAGATCTCTGTTTCAAGCGAGAGTGGTCTCGTTGGAAAGCTAAGTCACGAGGCTACAAGTTCTCTGCAGGAAGGAGAACCCAGTTCTGCCTCTAAGAGAGTCAAAATTGCTCATCAACAAACATTGGATAGTTAGTGACCAACCGTTACTGTCTTAACATTGAAGTGTTACTGTATGACGTCTCATAAATTTTTTAACTATATTTAGAGTTAAAGATCTCCGATTGAAGCGAGAATGGTCTCGTTGGAAAGCTAAGACACGAGACTACAAGTTCTCTGCAGGAAGGATAACCTAATTCTGCCTCTAAGACAGTCAAAATAGCTCATCAAAAAACATTGGACTGTTACTTTCCAACGGTTACTGTCTTGATATTGAACTGTTACTGTCGACCTCATCTCAGATTTTTAACTATATCTAGAGTTATAGATCTCCGTTTCAAGCGAGATTGGTCTCGTTGGAAAGCTAAGACACGAGGCTACATGTTCTCTGCAGGAAGGAGAACCTAGTTCTGCCTCTAAAAGAGTCAAAATTTCTAATCAACAAACATTGAACTGTTACTGTCCGACCTCTCCTCAGATTTTTAACTACATTTAGAGTCATAAAACTCCATTTCAAGCAAGATTGGTCTCGTTGGAAAGCTAAGACACGAGGGTACAAGTTCTCTGTCGGAAAGAGAACTCAATTATGCCTCTAAGAGAGTCAAAATTGCTCATCAACAAACATTAGACTGTTATTGTCCAACCGTTACTGTCTTGACATTGAAGTGTTACTGTCCGACGTCTCGTCAAATTTTTAACTATATCTAGAGTAATGGAACTCTGATTCAAGCGAGACTGTTGTTGTTGGAAAGCTAAGACACGAGGCTACAAGTTCTCTGCAAGAAAGAGAACCTAGTTCTGTATCTAAAAGATTCAAAATTGCTCATAACAAATATTGGACTATTATTGTCGAACCGTTACTCTAATTATATTGAAGTGTTATTGTCCGACCTCTCCTCAGATTTTTAACTATATCTAGAGTCATAAGACTCCATTTCAACCAAGACTGGTGTTGTTGGAAAGCTAAAACATGAGGCTACAAGTTCTCTGCAGGAAGGAGAACCCAGTTCTACCTTTAAGAGAGTCAAAATTGCTCATTAACAAACATTGGACAGTTAGTGACCAACCGTTACTGTCTTAACATTGAAGTGTTACTGTATAACGTCTCATAAAATTTTTAACTATATCTAGAGTTATAGAACTCCAATTCAAGCGAGACTAATGTCATTGGAAAGCTAAGACACGAGGCTATAAGTTCTCTGCAGGAAGGAGAACACAGTTCGGCCTCCAAGAAAGTCAAAATTGCTCAACAACAAATATTACTCTATTATAGTCTAACGATTACTGTTTTGACATTTAAGTGTTACTGTGCGACGTCTTATAAGATTTTTAACTATATCTATAGTTATAGATCTTTGTTTGAAGCGAGAGTGGTCTTGTTGGAAAGCTAAGACACGAGGCTACAAGTTCTCTGTAGGAAGGAGAACCCAGTTCCGCTTCTAAGAGAGTTAAAATTGCTCATCAACAAACATTGGATTGTTACTGTCCAACTGTTATTGCCTTGATATTGAACTGTTACTGTCCAACTGTTACTGTCATGGCATTGAATTGTTACTATTCGACGTCTCATAATATTTTTAACTATATCTAGAGTTATAAAACTCCAATTCAAGGAAGACTGGTGTTGTTGGAAAGCTAAGACACGAGGCTAGAAGTTCTCTGCAGGATGGAGAACTCAGTTCTGCCTCTAAGAGAGTCAAAATTGCTCATCAATAAACATTACACTGTTACAGTCCAACCGTTACTGTCTTGACATTGAAGTGTTACTGTCTGACGTCTCATAAGATTTCTACCTGTATCTAGAGTTATAGAACTCCAATTCAAGCGAGACGAATGTCAATGGAAAGCTAAGAAACGAGGCTACAAGTTCTCCGCAGGAAGGAGAACACAGTTTGACCTCTAAGAAAGTCGAAATTGCTCATCAACAAATATTACACTATTATAGTCTAACCGTTACTGTTTTGCCATTAAAGTGTTACTGTGTGACGTCTTATATGGTTTTTAACTGTATCTAGAGTTTTATATCTCCGTTTTAAGCGAGAGTGGTCTTGTTCGAAAGCTAAGACACGAGGTTACAAGTTATCTGTAGGAAGGATAACCCAGTTCTGCTTCTAAGAGAGTCAAAATGCTCATTAACAAACATTGGACTGTCACTGTCCAACCGTTATTGCCTTGATATTGAATTGTTACTGTCCAACCGTTACTGTCTTGACATTGAATTGTTACTATTCGACGTCTCATAAGATTTTTAACTATATCTAGAGTTATAAAACTCCAATTCAAGCAAGACTGGTGTCATTGGAAAGCTAACACACGAGGCTAACGTTCTCTGCAGGAAGGAAACCCAGTTTTGCCGCTAAGAGAGTCAAAATTGTTCATCAACAAACATTAGACTGTTATTGTCCAACCGTTACTGTCTTAATATTGAACAGTTACTGTCCGACGTCTCCTCAGATTTTTCACAATATCTAGAGTAATAGAACTCCATTTCAAGTGATATTGTTCTCGTTGGAAAGCTAAGACATGAGCCTACAAGTTCTATGAAGGAAGGAGACCTAGTTCTGCCTCCAAGACAGTCAAAATTACTCATCAACAAACATTGGACTGTTACTAACCAACCGTTACTGTCTTGACATTGAAGTGTTGATGTCCGATCTCTTATAAGATTTTTAACTATATCTAGAGTTATAGATCTCCGTTTCAAGCGAGAGTGGTCTCGTTGGAAAGCTAAGACAAGAGGCTACAAGTTCTATGTAGGAAGGAGAACCCAGTTCTGCCACTTAGAGAGTCAAAATTGTTGTTCAACAAACATTGGACTGTTGTTGTCCAACTGTTACTGTCTTGACATTGAGTTGTTACTCTCCGACGTCTCATATGATTTTCAAATATATCTAGAGTTATTGATCTCCGTTTTAAGTGAGAGTGGTCTCGTTGGAAAGCTATGACACAAGGCTACAAGTTCTCTGCAGGAAGGAGAACCCAGTTCTACCTCTATGACAGTCAAAATTGCTCATCAACAAAGATGGGACTGTTACTCTCCAACTGTTACTGTTTGGACATTGAATTGTTACTGTCCAACATCTCATAAGATTTTTAACTATATCTAGAGTTATACATTCCCATTTCAAGTGAGACTAGTCTAGTTGGAAAGCTAAGACACGAGGCTACAAGTTATCTACAGGAAGGAGAACCCAGTTCTGTGTGTAAGACATTCAAAATTACTCATCAACAAACATTGGTTTGTTACTAACCAACCGTTACTATCTTGTCATTGAAGTGTTACAATGCAATGACTCATAAGATTTTTAACTATATCTAGAGTTATAGATCTCTGTTTCAAGCGAGAGTGGTTTCGTTGGAAAGTTAAGACACGAGGCTACAAGTTCTCTACAGGAAGGAGAACCCAGTTCTACCTCTAAGAGAGTCAAAATTGCTCATCAGCAAACATTGGACTGTTACTCTCCAACCGTTACTGTATTGATATTGAATTGTTACTGTCCAAAGTCTCATAATATTTTTAACTATATCTAGAGTTATAGAACTCCATTTCAAGCGAGATCGTTCTATTTGGAAAGCTAAGACACGAGGGTACAAGTTCCCTGTAGGAAGGAGAACCCAGTTCTACCTCTAAAAGAGTCAAAATTGCTCATCAATAAATATTGAGTTGTTACTAACCAACCATTACTGTCTTGACATTGAAGTGTTACTATGCGATGTCTCATAAGATTTTTAACTATATCTAGAGTTATTGATCTTTGTTTCAAGCGAGACTGGTCTCGTTGGAAAGCTAAAACACGAGGCTACAAGTTCTCTACAGGGAGGAGAACCCAGTTCTGCCTCTAAGAGAGTCAAAATTGCTCATCAACAAACATTGGACTATTACTTTCCAACGGTTACTGTCATGACATTGAATTGTTACTGTCCGATGTCTCATAAGATTTTTAACTATATCTAGAGTTATAGATCTCAGTTTCAAGCGAGATTGGTCTCGTTGGAAAGCTAAGACACGAGGCTACAAGTTCTCTGCAGGAAGGAGAACCCAATTCAGCCTTTAAGAGAGTCAAAATTGCTCATCAACAATCATTAGAGTGTTATTGTCCAACCGTTATTACCTTGATATTGAATTGTTACTGACCAACCGTTAGTGTCTTGACATTGAAGTGTTACTGTTCGACATCTCATAAGATTTTTTTTTGATCAAATGTAAGAAGTGTATAGATCAAAAAAGAGCAAGACAAGCTTGCAGTACAAGCTGGAAACCAGTAGAACATTACATGCACCAGCAAAGGGAACAGACTCCCTTGGATAAGCCATAGCAAACACAAAAGGCGAGTGCAGGGGAACATTCTCCCCTGCACAAGCCAGCCCGAGAAAAGGGATAGGATCCCATATACAAAAGCATGGACAACCCCCATGCAGGGCAAAATAGAAATAAAAAAGCCTAGGGGGACGTGCTCCCACTAAGCCGAACAAGAAGCAAAATATAACCAACAGCAAACCAACATCAAGACAGCTTGGACCACTGTCTTCAAACCTACAACATTGAGCAACCAACGCCCCACAACAGGGCACACCAGGATGAGATAAGCAGCCTCCCAACAGCGGCAAAACTTACTTGAGCAAGGGAGCAGGCTCCCTAACAGATAAAATAAACCTATCCTTAAATCCCAGAAAGCCTGAGCAGCAAGCGCCCATAGCTAAAGCACAAAAAAAGCCAGAATTCCGAGCAGTAGAACAAGCAACCTAGAAGCAAATCAGCAGCAAAATCAACCTGACAAAATCCATCCAGCAGGTCGCAGCCAGAAGCAAGCTCAGCAGGCAGAACAGCTCACTGCCATGGAGACCAATCTGACAAGAAGAGCAAAGCAAACAGGGGAAGCTACTCCCAGAAATAGACACCCAAGCCTGGTAAGCAGGCAAGGAACAACAAAGCAAAACACAACCATATCAGATCATGACACAAGATTCCAAATATCCAGCACTGCCAAACACAGCAGCATGCAAGTTGAAGAAGAACAGAACCATCAAACCAACAAAACCCACAGAAGCTCCAAGAGCAGAACACGAAATAAAGCATGCCAAAAAACCATGCATATTAATACATGACACAACACAGAATCAGAGCATCAATTAATCACAGGCACCATCAGCAACAACTGCCTTCATGCGAGATTTCTTGCGACTCTTACCCGTTGGGGTACCATGACCAAGAATAGAAGGCAAGTCTTTACTCCTCGTAGTATAAGTGAACTTAGCAATCAAAGAAGACTCAGAATTGCCCTTTGCAGTTGTGTCAGACCCGGAAGAGTCATCAGAGAGAGTGATAACATTGGGCGGTGCAAGCTGATGAAGGTGCTCTCTGCGAGTAATGTCACCTTTCTCTGAATTCTCCCTATTGAGAACCACAGGCACTGCAGCAGTTGAGTCACCGGGGCCAATAGCATTAGAGGCATGCTGAGTGGAGACATCAGGCGGAGGAGATAGCTTAGACTTTTCCCCCCCTGAAGAGCTTCTCGACTCCCGGACGCCAGCCCTACAGGTTGTAGATCATAGTCCCCAGTGTCCTGACCAATATCATCAACAGGAGAACGAAGGTCTGATGCTCGTTTTAGCTTCCCAGAGGCAGGAGTACCCTCAGCACCTGAATTAAGCTTCTGACATACATTGCTGGTATGACCAGTAATACAACAAAAGGAGCAGAACTGAGGCTTGTATTCATAGATGACCTTTTGATTAATAATGAGGCCATCAGGCATGAAGAGGCTGATTGAATGAGGCAAGTCATCAATCAGAGGTACTTCAACCATGACCCGAGCAAAGGACACCCTAGACATGGAGAGAGTGAGATCATCACATCTGATGTGTTTGCCAATAACACTACTGATTTTTGAAAGGCAAGCCGGTGACCAGCATTCTAGAGGGAGGTTTGGAAGACGAACCCACACCGGCACAGATGACATGTCAGGCTTGCTAAAATCAAAATAAGGAGGCATCGGCTTAAGCACTAGCGGTTTGCCCTGGACAGAGTAGGGCCCTCGGCGAAGCACTCTGCCCATATCAGTGGCAGAATAGAACCGAAATATCAGCCAGCCGGAATCATGGATGTGTAGAGTGGCATTGCATTTCCATGCATTAGCCATGTATTTCCCAAGGATGGTATAACCAGGAGTTCGACCAATGGTATAACCAATTAAACACAATTTCCAAATGTCTCTAAGTTCACCGAAGTCTTCAGGTAACAGAGGACATATATCCGAATGATGAAAAGAGCAGGTAGGAGGAAGATCATGGCTAGGAACAGTGGTAATCAAAGAATTGACCCTAGGACAATCAGAATCAACAGGAGAGAGAGGAATACCTGGTGTGGGGGAAACGGAGGGGGGCATACCCTAGCCAAAGCCACCAGGAAGAGCGACGCCAGAGGAAAACCCATATACGCCACCAGCCAGGGACAATTGGGAAGTTGGCAAGACTGGTTGAGGATTAGCAGCAACAAGGTTATGTTGAGTACTCCCGACCATGGAGTCAGGACACCCATCCTAATTTTATCTTGGAACCCCGATTACAGAAGAGAATCTAGGGGTAGCACTGTTCATAGCCTCTAGGGTTTTAGCATTAGAAACCGGTACCAGAGAAGTAGAAGGATGAGGAGAAAATCCCCCTTGAGTCTGAGTAGGAACAGTTAGGGCTGAGTTGACAAAGCCCCCATCAAAAGAACAAGAGCTGCGATTAGTAGCAGAAGATGACCGTGAAGCTGAACGAGGTTGAGCAGCACGGGGTAGCGCTGATTTCTTCTTATATTTTCCCATGATTTAGAGAAATGACCCACGAATTTCAAGAGAATTCCAAAACACCGTACCAGACCAACACGTCACTCACACGGACAAACAGTGCAGAAATGGAGTCTAGAGGTGTGAACCAAGAAGAGCCGCGATGAGAACAGAGATTAGGAGTAGAAATTGTTGTACAGTTGAGAGAAATGAAGCCTCACGACAGATTGCAAGTCCTTTCTCTCACTACAAACCAGAGCTTCTCACTCCTAACCTTTCTCTTGCTGAGAGCTCTTTCTTATCTCATAAGATTTTTAACTATAACAAGAGTTATAGAACTCCGTTTCAATTGAGAGTGGTCTCGTTGGAAAGCTAAGACATAAGGCTACAAGTTCTCTACAGGAAGGAGAACCCAGTTCAGCCTCTAAGAGAGTCAAAATTACTCATCAACAAACATTGGACTGTTACTATCCAACGGTTACTGTCATGACATTGAATTGTTATTGTCCAACGTCTCATAAGATTTTTAACTATATCTAGAGTTATAGATCTCTGTTTCAAGCGAGATTGGTCTCGTTGGAAAGCTAAGACACAAGGCTACAAATTCTCTGCAGGAAGAAGAACCCAGTTCAGCCTCTAAGAGAGTCAACATTGCTCATCAACAACCATTAGACTGTTACTGTCCAACCATTTATTGCCTTGATATTGAACTGTTACTGACCAACCATTACTATCTTGACATTGAAGTGTTACTATTCGACATCTCATAATATTTTAACTATAACTAGAGTTATAGAACTCTGTTTCAATCGAGAGTGGTCTCGTTGGAAAGCTAAGACATGAGGCTACAAGTACTCTGCAGGAAGGAGAACCCAGTTCTGCCTCTAAGAGACTCAAAATTCTTCATCAACAAATATTGGACTGTTACTGTCCAACTGTTACTGTCTTGACATTGAAGTGTTACTGTTTGATGTCTCATATGATTTTTAACTATATCTAGAGTTATTCATCTCCATTTCAAGCGAGAGTGGTCTCGTTGGAAAGCTAAGACACGAGGCTACATGTTATTTGCAGGAAGGAGAACCTAGTTCTGCCTCTAAGAGAGTCAAAATTGCTCATCAATAAACATTAGACTGTTATTGTCCAACCGTTAATGTCTTGACATTGAACTGTTACTGTCAGACCTCTCCTCAGATTTTTAACTATATCTAGAGTAATAAAACTCTAATTGAAGCGAGATTGATCTAGTTGGAAAGCTAAGACACGAGGCTACAAGTTCTCTCAGGAAAGAGAACTCAGTTTTGCATCTAAGAGAGTCAAAATTGCTCATCAACAAACATTGAACTATTACTGTCCAACCATTACTGTCTTGATATCGAACTGTTATTGTCCGACCTCATCTCAGATTTTTAACTATATCTAGAGTTATAGATCTCCGTTTCAAGTGATAGTGGTCTTGTTGAAAGCTAAGACACGAGGCTACAAGTTCTCTAAAGGAAAAAGAACCCAGTTCTGCCTCTAAAAGAGTCAAAATTTCTCATCAACAAACATTGGACTGTTACTATCCAACTGTTACTGTTTTGACATTCAATTGTTATTGTCCAACATCTCATATGATTTTTAACTATATCTAGAGTTATTGATTTATGTTTCAAGCGAGACTCATGTCATTGGAAAGCTAAGACATGAAGCTACAAGTTCTCTGCAGGAAAGAGAACCCAGTTCTGCCTCTAAGAGAGTTAAAATTACTCATTAGCAAACATTGGATTGTTACTGTCCAACCGTTACTGTCTTGATATTGAACTATTATTGTCCGAAGTCCCATAAGATTTTTAACTATATCTAGAGTTATAGAACTCTGTTTCAAGCGAGATTGGTCTCATTGGTAAGCTAAGACATGAGGCTACAAGTTCTCTACAGGAAAGAGAACCCAGTTCTGCCTCTAAGAGAATTAAAATTGCTCATTAGCAAACATTGGATTGTTACTGTCCAACCGTTACTATCTTGATATTGAACAGTTATTGTTCGAAGTCCCATAAGATTTTTAACTATATCTAGAGTTAGAACTTCGTTTCAAGCGAGACAAGTGTCGTTGGAAAGCTAAGACATGAGGTTACATGTTCTCTGCAGGAAGGAGAGCCCAGTTATGCCTTTAAGACATTCAAAATCTTTTTTTTGGTAAGTTGACGTGTGTATTAAAAGGAAAAGATACAAACATTATAAGGGGCATACCCCAGATTTACAATGATAACAGAAACATAAAAGAATAGATGGCTACAGGCTAGCCACCGACCATAAAACTGAAACCTCACTAGATTCGTTAGGGAAACCAATACAACCAGCTAACTAACAAATTAAGAATCTATGTTATTCACCCTCCAAGCTTGTTGGATCCTTTTGTTTTCATTTGTTGGTACGACATTCCTCATCAAATCAAGCTTATCACGAATGATACATTCGATTTGATTAAAGACCAAATTCAAAGTTCTAGACATTCCAGCAAAGATCCTTGCATTCCGTTCTTGCCATACATGATACACTGTAGCTGCGAAACTCAGTTTACGAGAAAAATTGACGAAACTCTTGCCATGCCAAGAGACAGTGGCCCATCAAATCCATTCATCCCAGCCTTTTGTCATTCTTGGAATGTCGCATCTGTCACAAACATCCCACCAGATCGCTTTAGTATAGGAGCATTCAAAGAACAAGTGGTTGTGATCCTCATTATGGCGGAGACAGAGTGAGCATCTATTGGGACCATGTATACCAAACCGATGAAGTTTATCTTGAGTTGTGAGTTTCTATTGGACAACCATCCATAGAAGAAATGAATGTCTTGGAACAGCATTCTTGAACCACACAATGTCATGCCATTCAACCATCTGACGATGACATCTTAGTTGTTCCCAAGCTACTTTGACCGAGAATTTATGATTTGGCGAATCCAACCAAACTATCTCATCCTTTTGCCCCATCTTAGGATTAGAATTGGAAGGAATAGCTTCTATAATGGGGTGCCAGCCAATAGCTTGGGTGGTAGGAATTTTCCATTCTGAGTTATGAATTAGCACATTCACCTTCGCGTTCTTGGCCATACCTAAATCATAGATGAATCTTTCCCCGTAAGAATCCGCGAGTGGGCTGTGAGGATGCCAATTGTCAAACCATAGAAAGGTTGTCATTCCATCTCCTATGATGTACTTCATCTTCGGCCATGCTAAGGATCTGAGCTTTAGAATCTTTCCCCAAGCCCAAGAGCAATTCTTTGGCGTCTTGATTGTCCAGAAATTCCTACCTCGCAACAGATTGGATCTGATCCAAGTAGACCATATTGAGCCATCTGAGTCATTGCACAGGTTTCAAATGTGTTTCAACAAAGCAATCTTGTTCCATTCTGTTATCCTTTTTATTCCTAGCCCCCCCTCCTTTTTTGGAAGACATACCTGATCCCAAGCCACTTTAGCCCCAGTAGTTCTCATATCTGAACCTGACCAAAGAAAGGATTTCATAATTTGCTCCACATTTTTAATTACTTGCTCGGGTAAGAGAAAGAGAGATGCCCAATAGACCTGTATGGAAAATAAGACTGAATTAATTAGTTGTACCCGTCCTGCATACGAGAGTGTTCTACAAGTCCAATGTCGAACTTTAGAGGTGATTCGATCCATGAGGCCCTTACAATAAACAGCCTTTAGTCTGGACGAGAGAAGAGGTACTCCCAAATATTTCATAGGGAGCTCCCCCTCTCTAAACCCAAGAATATGAATAATTTGTTCCCTCTCAGCATTTAACACACCGCTTAAGAAGATGTCACTCTTGTTTGGATTTGGATACAGACCTGATAGATCTTGAAACTTTGTGAGCACAGTTCTGATCATACGAATTGAGTTTACATCCCCGTTGCTAAAAATCATCAAGTCGTCAGCAAAACAAAGATGAGAAATTTTGTCCTTCTTGCATCTCCAGTGGAACTTGAATTCTTGGTTGGCACTCATCTTGCAAAATAGCCCCGAAAGGATTTCCATACATAGGACAAACAAATATGGGGACAATGGATCCCCTTGTCTCAGCCCTCTTCCCCCTGGAAAGTAACCTGCAAGCTCACCATTGACGTTGATAGAGAATTGACATGATGTAACACAAACCATGATCCAATTAATGACTGTTTTAGCGAACCCCATTTTTATAAACATAGCGTCAACGAAATCCCACCGCACCGAGTCATAAACCTTCATCAGATGAACTTTCATAGCACAATGAGCAGGTCCCGTAGATTTATGATAGCCTTTCATTAGTTCCTGAGACAAAAGAATGTTGTCACTGATTCTTCGTCCTGAGATAAAAGCAGTCTGATATGGACCAACTAAGGATGGCAAAACAACTTTGATTCTCCCAGCTAGAATCTTAGCGATGCATTTGTACACTGTATTGTAGTAAGATATAGGACGAAAATCTGTCAACCTTGTAGGATTAGCAACTTTAGGAATAAGGGAAATGGATGTAACATTCATTTCTTTAAGCATTCTACGGGTCTGAAAGAAGGATCTAACAGCGTTGATTACATCTTCCCCAACTATGTGCCACATTCTTTTGAAGAAACCTGCGTTAAAGCCATCCGGACCAGGGGCTTTGTTGTTCTTCAAACTAAACATAGCATGCTTAATCTCCTCCCTTGTTACATCTTGTGCGAGTACATGCTGTTGCGTTGAAGAGAGTTTCAAGTTAATTGCTGATTCCATCACTTCCTTGTTCAGAACCCTAAGCATCTGATCCACTCCTAACACACGATGGAAGTATGCAATTACTTCTGATTTGACTGCCTCGTGTCCTTCGACAACCTCTCCATCCTCCCTTGTAAGTAATAGAAGCTTATTTCTATTCTGTCTTCCATTTACTGATTTGTGAAAGTAGCTAGTATTCTGATCCCCCAAGCTAAGCCATTGTATCCTTGCCTTCTGTTTGAAAAAACTCTCTTCAGCCCTGACGGTAGAAGCGTATTTACGAACAGCATCCCTTTCTCGCATGCACAAAATTAGAGTCTCATGCGCTGTATGTAGAGCCTGTTGAGCCTTATCCATTTCATTTTTTGCATCTTTAACTCTATCTGAAATGTTGGAGAAGTGAGTCATATTGAAAAGTTTCAATTTCAGCTTTAGCTTTCTTAGTTTGCAACATAGCTGATACATTGGACAACCCCCCGAATTCTGATCCCATACCTTCTTCACAAGGGCATGAACTCGTCATGATCCATCCACATATCGAAGAATCTGAATGGTTTCTTTATGTTCTGATCATTGCCAATAACCTTTACCACCATAGGAGAATGGTCTGACATACCCGAAGGCAAAAATCTCGCTTCCAATAATGGGAAGTTCAGATTCCACTTCTCATTGACAAGCACTCTATCTAGTTTCCGCATAATCAGATTCTCAGGGCATTGGTTCGACCAAGTATAATGCATACCTGAATACCGAAGATCATCTACTTTCGCTTCTTGAATACATGTATCCAATCTATCCATAGTACCAGCCCACGTAGTAGACCCTCCTAACCTGTCCGACTGGTTGCGGATAGCATTAAAGTCACCCATAAGAATCCACAGGGTTGACTCCCATCCATCACTACGACTCACTATATCAGACCATAATGCCTCACGTAAGGAAGCATTATTGTCTCCATAAATAATTGAAGTATTGAAACTGATATTGGTAGCTAATATAGTGACAGAAACATGAATAGCCTAGTCTGACATTCCGAAAACATCCACCTTCACTGTATCAGCATTCCAACAAACCCAAATACGACCATGACAAGAGAAATCATAATTATACAAGAAGGACCAAGAACGCAGAAGAAGTTGAGAAACATTATTTTTATTCTTGTCTTTAACTCGGGTTTCAACCAGAACAAAAAGAGCTATCCTCTCTTGATGGATGAGCCGATGCAATTCTGAATGGTTTATAGGATCATTCAAACCTCTAATATTCCAACATCCAATAATCATAGGAAAATAAAGAGGAGTACAAACAGCACACAAAGATTACCTTGACGTGCCTCCGGGAGAGGAGCCAGATTTCTTATTCTTCTTTGAAGAGGCTTTTGAACCCTTTTCCTTTTTCTCTAGAGAGTCTCTAGCCTTAATAGCTAACTGATTAACAGTTTCCCTTTCGGTGGAATTCAGGGTTTGAGGGGTTGTCAGGATCGTTGATGTTAACTCCTTATCGGTTCGTTCCCCATCTGTATCACCTCCCATTGCGTCCATATCTTGATCTAAAGTAGTACTTGCAGCCCCTTGCTCCTGTTTCATGTCTTCTCGTAAACTCTTCAAGACAAGAGGAGAGGAAGGATTTTCATCTTCATGACAAGCAGCATTGCGTACATCTGATGCCGCATGATCATTCATATTACAATCAGACATATGTATACCAGATGTTGAACAACCATTCTTATTAAAATTACCCACTTTAGATGCCAAGGGAGCATTCTCCCCACTCACAGAACCCTTGTTTCGTTTACCAACTACCTGCCACTGAAACTGATTCTGCTTGTTATCCGCAGATTTAGAGTTCATAGCTCCTAGATTCCTCTTACCCTCTGCCACCACTTTAAGATTATCAATGTTATTAGTAGCACATAGCGCTGTGGTGTGTCCAAAGACATTGCAATTACTGCACTTCGACGGTATCCATTCGTACTCAACTTAAATTGTTATGAATAACCCATTTGGATAGCGAAGATCATATTCCTTAACCAACGTCTTCGAAGCATCTATCTCAACGCAAACTCTTGCGTAACTAAGCCTTTTACGCAACAATGTAGTATGATCCGCATGAAGGGGGACTCCAATAGCACTCGCTACACAGCTCAACCACATAATAGTCCAATACTCGAGAGGGACATTATACAGCCTAACCCATACCGGAACTCTGGCCAAATCATCTTTCAAAAATTGCATGTTCGGTTGCCAACGTTTAAGCACCAAAGGCCTGTTTGCCATGTGCCATGGGGCTATTTCCAGCACATTAGTGGCATGATTGACAGAATCAAAAGTGAAGATGAAGAAACCATTATCTGAAGACAAAACTTCTGATAGACCGTAGGAGCCCCATATTCTTTTAGCAATAGAATTAACCACGGGATACGGTAATTTCTGCCCTACAAAATGACCAACTAGGGTGGATTTCCAAAATTCGCAGCCATCTTCAAACACATCAAGTGGAGGAGCTACTGTCACACGACCATCAGTCATTATAGGGGGAGCAAAGTGCAGATTACGGACTGAACTAATGCCAAGGGTCTTGCTACCCTCGTTGTCATCAACATCAAAACCCTTCAAAGCATTTAAAAAATTCAATTTGGGTCTAAGTTTTAGTTGTTCTTGTTGATGAGACCCTACCTTCACCTCATCTACTTTAGAACCCAACACATGGTTCATTTCTGGAACAACATTAGAAGCTTGGACAGTAGAAATCAGAATCAGAATCAGCTTGAAACTGAGAAATTCTCATCCCATGGCTATTCAACATATCTTGCAGTTCTAATCTTAATGTATGTCTAGACTTAATTTGATTGTGTTGTTCAATGTTAGAGCTAACCATTGGAACATTTTCCACAGAAGAACATAGAGACATTATGGTAGCATACAAATACTAGAGAGAACAAAATTCTAAGAAGATAAACTGAGTCCAAGAAGCAACCTAAGCTTAGAAATAACAGCAACCTAATCTCATAAACAACAAGATGCAGATTAGTTCATGAAGGAAGAAGAGAATTACAGAATTACGAGGCCAATATCTCCCACACATTGATTGTAACAATGATCCGTTCGATCAAGATGTAGAGTAGGTTCCGAAGAACAACATACTCAAAAATGGTAACGATCCAACGGTGAACAAAGAAGATCAAGCTACGACAAACAACTCTAAAACTAGAAAGAAAAATGAAACTTTTTCCAAAGAACTGTGATTTAATCTTCACATATGGCAAAGGCCTTCATGTCTATGATAGCCATAAGAGAAATCATGAAGAAAATCCATTCACTATGCTGCAACTTCACCGTTACTGTCCAACCATCACTGTCTTGATATTGAACTGTTACTGTCCGACCTCATCTTAGATTTTTAATTGTATCTATAGTTATAGATCTCCGTTTAAAGCGAGATTGGTTTCGTTGGAAAGCTAAGACACGAGGCTACAAGTTCTCTACAGAAAGGAGAACCAAGTTCTGCCTCTAAGAGAGACAAAATTGCTCATCAACAAACATTGGACTGTTACTGTCCAACCGTTACCGTCTTGGTATTGAATTGTTACTGTCCGACCTCTCCTTAGATTTTTAACTATATCTAGAGTCATAAGAATCCAATTCAAGCGAGACTGGTGTCATTGGAAAGCTAAGACACGAGTCTACAAGTTCTCTGCAGGAAGGAGAACCCAGTTCTGCCTTTAAGACATTCAAAATTGCTCATCAACAAACATTGGACTGTTACTGACCAACTGTTGTTGTCTTCACATTGAAGTGTTACTGTGTGACGTCTCATAAGATATTTAACTATAACTAGAGTTATAGAACTCCATTTCAAGCTAGATTGGTCTCGTTAGAAAGCTAAGACATGAGGCTACAAGTTCTCTACAGGAAGGAGAACCCAGTTTTGCCTCTAAGAGAGTCAAAATTGCTCATCAACAAGCATTGGACTGTTACTACCAACTGTTACTGTCTTGACATTGAAGTGTTACTATATGATGTCTCATGTGATTTTTAACTATATCTAGAGTTATTGATCTCCATTTCAAGCAATAGTGATCTCGTTGGAAAGCTAAGACACGGGGCTACATGTTATTTGCAGGAAAAAGAACCCAGTTCTGCCTTTAAGAGAGTCAAAATTGCTCATCAACAAACATTGGACTGTTACTATCCAACTGTTACTGTCATGACATTGAATTGTTACTGTCTGACGTCTCATAAGATTTTTAACTATATGTAGAGTTATACATCTTCATTTCAAGCGAGAGTTGTCTCGTTGGAAAGCTAATACACGAGGCTACATGTTATTTGCAGGAAGGAGATCCCAGTTCTGCCTCTAAGAGAGTCAAAATTGCTCATCAACAAACATTGGACTGTTACTGTCATGACATTGAATTGTTATTGTCCGACATCTCATAAGATTTTTAACTATATCTAGAGTTATACATCACCGTTTCAAGCGAGATTGGTCTCGTTGGAAAGCTAAGACACGAGGCTACATGTTCTCTGCAGGAAGGAGAACCCAGTTTTGCGTCTAAGAGAGTCAAAATTGCTCATCAACAAATATTGGACTGTTACTGTCCAACTGTTACAATCTTGACATTGAAGTGTTACTGTTTGATGTCTCATACGATTTTTAACTATATCTAGAGTTATTGATCTCCATTTCAAGCGAGAGTGGTGTCGTTGGAACGCTAAGACACTAGGCTACAAGTTCTCTGCAAGAAGGAGAACCCAGTTCTACCTCTAAGAGAGTCAAAATTGCTCATCAAGAAACATTAGACTGTTACTGTCCAACTGTTACTGTCTTGACATTGAATTGTTAGAGTCCGACGTCTCCTTAGATTGTTAACTATATCAAGAGTTATAGATCTTCGTTTGAAGCGAGATTGGTCTCGTTGGAAAGCTAAGCCACGAGGCTATAAGTTTTCTGCAGTAAGGAGAACCGAGTTCTGCCTCTAAAAGAGTCAAAATTGCTCATTTAGAAACATTGAATTATTACTTTCCAACCATTACTGTCTTGATATTAAAATGTTACTATCCGACCTCACCTCAGATTTTTAACTATATCTAGATTTATAGATTTCTGTTTGAAGCGAGATTGGTCTCGTTGGAAAGCTAAGACACGAGGCTATAAGTTCTCTCCAGCAAGGAGAACCCAGTTCTGCCTCTAATAGAGTCAAAATTGCTCATCAAGAAACATTGGAATCTTATTGTCCAAACGTTACTGTCTTGATATCGAACTGTTCTTGTCCGACCTCACCTCAGATTTTTAACTATATCTAGAGTTATAGATCTTCGTTTGAAGCGAGATTAGTCTCATTGGAAAGCTAAGACACGAGGCCATAAGTTCTCTACAACAAGGAGAACCCAGTTCTGGCCTAAGAGAGTCAAAATTGCTCATCAAGAATCATTGGACTATTACTGTCCAACCGTTACTGTCTTGATATTGAACTGTTACTGTCAGACCTCACCTCAGATTTTTAACTATATCTAGAGTTATAGAACTCCAATTCAAGGTCTCCTTGGAAAGCTAAGACATGATGGTAAAAGTTCTCTAAAGGAAGGAGAACCCAGTTCTTCCTCTAAGAGAGTCAAAATTGCTCATCAACAAAAATCAGACTATTACTACCCAACCGTTACTGTCTTGGCATTGAATTGTTATAGTCCGACATCTCCTTAGATTTTTAACTATATCTAGAGTTATAGATCTCCGTTTCAAGCGAGATTGGCCTCGTTCGAAAGCTAAGACACGAGCCTACAAGTTCTCTACAGGAAGGAGACCCTGTTCTGCCTCTAAGATAGTCAAAATTGCTCATTAACAAATAATGGACTGTTACTGTCCAACACATACCATCTTGATATTGAACTGTTACTGTCTGAAGTCTCATAAGATTTTGAACAATATATAGAGTTATAAAATTCCAATTTAAGCGAGATTGGTCTCGTTGGAAATCTAAGACACGAGGCTACAAGTTCTCTGAAGAAAGAACAACCTATTTTTACCTCTAAGACAGTTAAAATTTCTCATCAACAAACATTGAAATGTTACTGTACAACTGTTACTGTCTTGACAATAAATTGTTTGTGTTCGACATCTTCTAAGATTGTTAACTATATCTAGAATAATAGATCTCCATTTCAAGCGATATTTCTCCTTGGAAATCGAAGACACGAGGCTGCAAGTTCTATGTAGCAAGGAGAACCCAGTTCTGCCTCTAAAAGAGTCAAAATTGCTCATCAAGAAACATTGGACTGTTACTGTCCAATCGTTACTATCTTGACATTGAATTGTTACTGTCCGACGTCTCCTCAGATTTTTAACTGTATCTAGAGTTATAGATCTCCGTTTCAAGCGATATTGGTCTCGTTGGAAAGCTAAGACATTAGGCTACAAGTTCTCTGAAGGAAGGAGTACCCGGTTCTGCCTCTAAGAGAGTTAAAGTTGCTCATCAACAAAAATTGAACTGTTACTGCCCAACCGTTACTGTCTTGACATTGAATTGTTATTGTCTGACGTTTCCTCATATTTTTAACTATATCTAGAGTTATTGATCTCTGTTTCAAGCGACATTTGTCTCGTTTGAAAGCTAAGACACGAGGCTACAAGTTCTCTAAAGGAAGGAAAACCTGGTTCTGCCTCTTAGACAGTCAAAATTGCTCATTAACAAACAATGGACTGTTACTGTCCAACTATTACCGTCTTGATATTGAACTGTTACTATCCAACTTCTCCTATGATTTTCAACTATATATAGAATTATAAAACTCCAATTGAAGCGAGATTGGTCTCGTTGGAAATCTAAGACACGAGGCTACAAGTTCTCTGAAGGAAAAACAACTCATTTGTGCCTCTAAGACAGTTAAAATTGCTCATAAAAAAACATTGGACTATTACTGTACAACTGTTACTGTCTTGACATTGAATTGTTAGTGTCCGATGTCTCCTTAGATTCTTAACTATATCTAGAGTTATAGATCTACGTTTTAAGCGAGATTGGCCTCACTTGAAAGCAAAGACACAAGGCTACAAGTTCTCTACAGGAAAGAGAACCCAGTTCTGCCTCTAAGACAATCAAAATTGCTTATTAACAAACATTGGACTATTACTGCCTTGATATTGAATTGTTACTGTCCGACCTCACCTTAGATTTTTAACTATTTCTAGAGCTATGAAACTCCAATTCAAGCAAGATTGGTCTAGTTGGAAAGCTAAGACATGAGGCTACAAGTTCTCTGAGGAAGGAGAACCCGATTTTGCCTCTAAGAGAGTTAAAATTGCTCATCAACAAAAATTGGATTGTTACTGCCCAACCGTTACTGTCTTGACATTAAATTGTTACTGTCCGACGTCTCCTCAGATTTTTAACTATATCTAGAGTTATAGATCTATGTTTCAAGCGAGATTGACCTTGCTTGAAAGCAAAGACACAAGGCTACAACTTCTCTACAGGAAGGAGAACCCAGTTCTGCCTCTGAGACAGTTAAAATTGCTTATTAACAAATATTGGACTGTTACTATCTTGATATTGAATTGTTACTATCCGACCTCACCTCAGATTTTTAACTATAGCTAGAGTTATAGAACTCCATTTCAAGCAAGATTGGTCTTGATGGAAATTTAAGACCCGAGGCTACAAGTTCTCTAAAGGAAGGAGAACCTAGTTCTGCCTGTAAGACAGTCAAAATTGCTCATAAAAAAACATTGGATTGTTACTGTCCAACTGTTACTAGCTTGAGATTGAATTGTTACTGTCCGACGTTTCCTTAGATTTTAACTATATCTAGAGTTATAGATCTCTGTTTGAAGCAAGATTGGTCTCGTTGGAAAGCTAAGACACGAGGCTACAAGTTCTATGCAGGAAGGAGAACCCAGTTCTTCCTGTAAGAGAGTCAAAATTGCTCATCAACAAAATTGAACTATTACTGTCCAACCGCTACTGTCTTGATGTTGAACTGTTACTGTCCGACCTCACCTCAGATTTTTAATTATATCTAGAGTTATAGATCTCTGTTTCTAGCAACATTGGTCTTGTTGGAAAGCTAAGACATGAGGCTACAAGTTCTTTAAAGGATGGAGAACTTAGTTCTCCCTCTAAGATAGTCAAAATTGCTCATCAAGAAACATTGGACTGTTACTGTCCAACCGTTACTGGTTTGACATTGAATTGTTACTGTCCGACGTGTCCTTCGATTTTTAACTATATCTAGAGTTATAGATCTCTATTTCAAGCGAGATAAGTCTCGTTGGAAAGCTAAAACAGGAGGCTATAAGTTCTCTGAAGGAAGGAGAACCCGGTTCTGCCTCTAAAAGAGTCAAAGTTGCTCATCAACAAACATTGGACTGTTACTGTCTTGACATTGAAGTGTTACTGTTCGACCTCTCCTCATATTTTTAACTATTTCTAGAGTTATAGATCTTCGTTTCAAGCGAGATTGGTCTTGTTGGAAAGCTAAGCCATGAGGCTACAAGTTCTCAGCAACAAGGAGAACCCAGTTCTTCCAGTGAAAGACTTAAAATTGCTCATCAATAAAATTGGACTATTATTGTCCAACCGTTACTGTAAATCCCGAGAAAAAAAAAAAAAAGCTGGATTAAATTAAAGAAAATAAAATAAAATAAAAGGAAGTGGGGGCAAGAACGAATACACTTGAAGAAAATGGGGCTTAAATGCAAATAAGAATAATTATAGAGCATAAATACTCCTATTCTCACCAAAAACAGATCTGCAGCTACGTAAAGAAAGAAAAGAGGGAGTTTTTATATCTATTTTTACAAATCAAGAGAGAAACACCAAAATTTCAAGAACCCATCCCAGATTGAGGGTTATAGGTAAAATAAACCCTGGTGGGAAAGGGATTAACAAGAAAAATTGAACAAGAAGAGAAGAGGGGAGGGTCGGCTGTCATTAGAAAGAGAAGGAGGGTTTGAAGCCTTGATTCGCATCAGGTAAGATATTCTAAACCTGGTCTTATGAGTCATTTCAAGTCGATTATGAATTGATGCCTGGATGTTAATTTATATATTGAGTTCTTAGACTTGAATTGAGGAAAAAGTAGAGTTGCTAAAGTAAAGAACTTCATGTGTTGTGTGTAAATGGAAAGGTTGATGAATCTGGACAGTTCCGTCTCTTGACCCTCAAAGAGATTTTGGGTAGGAGAATGAAGGAATTAGGATCAAGTTCCTTCATAGAAATTGTAGTTTTGGATGTTTGTTAATGAGCGATTTTGACTACCTTAGAGGCAGAACTGGGTTCTTCCCAAAACATAGAACTTGTAGCCTCATGTCTTACCTTTCCAACGCCACAAATTTCACTTGAATTGGAGTTCTATAACTCCAGATATAGTTAAAAATCTGAGGAGAGGTCAGACAGTAACAGTTCAAAAATGGACAGTAACAGTTGGACAGTAATAGTCCAAGCGTTTGTTAATGAGCGATTTTCAATACCTTAGAGGCAGAACTGGGTTCTTTCCAAAACATAGAACTTGTAGCCTCATGTCTTACCTTTCCAACGCCATAAATTTCACTTGAATCGGAGTTCTATAACTCCAGATATAGTTAAAAATCTGAGGAGAGGTCAGACAGTAACAGTTCAAAAATGGACAGTAACAGTTGGACAGTAACAGTCCAAGCGTTTGTTAATGAGCGATTTTCACTACCTTAGAGGCAGAACTGGGTTCTTCCCAAAATATAGAACTTGTAGCCTAATGTCTTACCTTTCCAATGCCACAAATTTCACTTGAATCGGAGTTCTATAACTCCAGATATAGTTAAAACTTTGAGGAGAGGTCAGACAGTAACAGTTCAAAAATGGACAGTAACAGTTGGGACAGTAACAGTCCAAATATAAAGAAAGGAATGATAACTAGGATTGGACAAAGAACGACAGTAATAATGAGTGAAATGAGTGATTTTGACTACCTTAGAGGCAGAACTGGGTTCTTCCCAAAACATAGAACTTGTAGCCTCATGTCTTACCTTTCCAATGCCACAAATTTCACTTGAATTGGAGTTCTATAACTCCAGATATAGTTAAAAATCTGAGGAGAGGTCAGACAGTAAAAGTTCAAAAATGGACAGTAACAGTCCAAGCGTTTGTTAATGAGCGATTTTCAATACCTTAGAGGCAGAACTGGGTTCTTCCCAAAACATAGAACTTGTAGCCTCATGTCTTACCTTTCCAACGCCATAAATTTCACTTGAATCGGAGTTCTATAACTCCAGATGTAGTTAAAAATCTGAGGAGAGGTCAGACAATAACAGTTCAAAAATGGACAGTAACAGTTGGACAGTAACAGTCCAAGCGTTTGTTAATGAGCGATTTTCACTACCTTAGAGGCAGAACTGGGTTCTTCCCAAAATATAGAACTTGTAGCCTAATGTCTTACCTTTCCAACGCCACAAATTTCACTTGAATCGGAGTTCTATAACTCCAGATATAGTTAAAACTTTGAGGAGAGGTCAGACAGTAACAGTTCAAAAATGGACAGTAACAGTTGGGACAGTAACAGTCCAAATATAAAGAAAGGAATGATAACTAGGATTGGACAAAGAACGACAGTAATAATGAGTGAAATGAGAAAAACATAAAGTACTAAGAAATGACGAAAAAAAAAAGACTTATTGGTTGTTGATATGATTATTATAAAACATATCCTTGAGTGAGGAAAAATTATGAGATAAACCTGTGATTTGCAGGAGGGACCACAAACGTGGTGCAACAGCAGCAGCAGGGGAGCACGAGTAGAGCTTCTATTGCAGGTAGGTGATTCACACCTATGCTTCCTAGTTAAATTCCATGATTTAATATATTTTGATGTGAAATGCGAATTACTGAATGTATGTGTATTCAAGGTGAAAAGTTGTTATGTGAATTGCCAAGTGATGAAATTATCACTGAAAAAGGAAAATATGAGAAGTGTGATTTGGGGCATAAACTAGCATACATTGAGTGTATGTTAGGATCCCGGGTAAGGGGATCACCATGTATTGTCTAGCATACATTGAGTGTATGTTAGGATCCCGGGAAAGGGGATCACCCTGTATTGGCTAGCATACATTTAGTGTATGTTAGGATCCCGGGTAAGGGGATCGTCATGAATGGACTAACATACATTTAGTGTATGTTAGGATCCCGGGTAAGGGTAAGGGGATCTTCACGTATTGGCTAACATACATTCAGTGTATGTTAGGATCCCGGGTAAGGGGATCACCATGGAATGGCCATCATACATTTAGTGTATGTTAAGATTTCAGGTAAAGGGATCGCCTTATATCGACTCCTATGGGGTGGTGATGACGATACCAGTGAAATTGGTATCGGTAATGTGATAAGCAAAAGTAACCACGTTGATCTTATAAGGTCTGGAATGAAGGTTGATAGTGGAAGAGGGAACGGTTATTAATAATTTGAATAAGGAAGAGATTTTAAATAAAAAAAAAACTAGAAGGGAGAAGTAAATGAAATATGAATGCATGTTACCCTGTTGAAATTATTAGATATTCATATTGTTATATTTATAGAAATATTCACCTTGCAATAATATGTATTTTGTTTCAGGATCATCGCATGCACGACAGGAGTAGATCCTAGCTTATGTTCCCTTTTTGAAGTCTAGGTGCTAGGGAGTATACCCTTGTAATTTGTAAACATGAAAATGGTTGTATAACTTAATTTGTATAATAAATGTTTAAACTTGATTGGATGAATTTAACGTTGTAGTTTATATAACCATATTTCATGTCTATGAATTTATATTTATTTAAATTATCCATCCATAATGATATTTTTGTTATATCATGCATATCATAAATATTATGGTTGATAGGTGTGAGTATAATTGTGGAATTGAAACCCAGGTTGATTGGGTCGGGAATTAAGTTATGAGATGCGAAGTGTTAGAAGTGTAAACAGGTTACATGTCAGTAATTTGGGACCTTTCGGTATAGGGGGAACTCCGTCGAAATTTCCGGTAGATGTTAACACGAAGACCGGGAATATGTATATATATAAAAAAAATTTAACTACTCTGTTTTTCTATTGACATGAGATTGTGGATTTATCCCAGAAATGGGGGATGTTACAGTTACTGTATTCATATTGAACTGTTACTGTCCAATCTCACCTCAGATTTTTAACTATTACTAGAGTTCTAGAACTCCAATTCAAGCGAGATTGGTCTCGATGGAAAGCTAAGACCTGAGGCAACAAGTTCTCTGCAACAAAGAGAACCCAATTCTGCCTCTAAGAGAGTCAAAATTGCTAATCAACAAAATTGGAATGTTATTGTCCAACCGTTACTCTGTTGACATTGAATTGTTACTGTCCGACGTCTCCTCAGATTTTTAACTATATCTAGAGTTATAGATCTCTATTTCAAGCGATATTTGTCTCGTTTGAAAGCTAAGACACGAGGCTACAAGTTCTCTAAAGGAAGGAAAACCTGGTTCTGCCTCTTAGACAGTCAAAATTGCTCATCAGCAAATATTGGACTGTTAGTGTCCAACCGTTACTGTCTTGACATTGAATTGTTACAGTCGGACATCTACTCAGATTTTTAACTGTATCTAGAGTTATGGATCTCCGTTTGAAGCGAGATTGGTCTTGTTGGAAATCTAAGATAGGAGGCTAGAAGTTCTCTGCAGGAAGGAGAACCTAGTTCTGCCTCTAAGACATTCAAAATTGCTCATCAACAAACATTGAACTGTTACTGTGAAACTGTTACTGTCTTGATTTTGAACTGTTACTGTCCGACCTCACCTTAGATTTTTAATTGTATCTAGAGTTATAAAACTCCAATTCAAGCGAGATTGGTCTCTGTTGTTACTCATTTTCGGACCCCACGTGCTAGAGACGGTGTATACCTTTTTTAAACAGAGTATAGGAGTTTAGCTCATATTCGCCAGAAGATTGACAAAAGCACAGAAAGAAATATTTTGTGTTTTGAAACCTTGTTTGAGCTGTTTTCTGCTCTTTTTATCCTTCCCCTTTACTGCCAAAATCATCAGGTTTTCTTAGGTTGATCAGGAGTCTTCATAATGCTAAATTCGTTCCTTTTTATCTGGTCTTTAAGGTTGAATAAATCCCTCAGAATTTGCACTAAAAAATAGTTCTGCTGCTGTCGTAATTTTTGGTTCCAACTTAGGCTCCGATTCTGACTCAGTTTTCGTATGATATCTGACCATCCTAGGTATATCCTATCACTCATTACATGTTGAAAAATTGACCTACACCTTTATTAGGTCCTAGGGATCATTGTTCTTAGGGCAGTTTCTCAATCAGATTTGGATGCTTAGCATTGTCAGATCAAGAACCTTTTTGACCAACTAGATTACTGCCAGATTCTGTTCTCTAAAATGATTTTATCTTACTTCGACTCCTTCATCAAAGTTGTAGTCCTAGACGTGTAGATGATTTTGGGCTTTTGAATCGCTTGATTTCGATATCAGAAGCTCAAGATATTCCAGTTTGAATATCTAACATGAAGGCAGAGAATTCTGCCGCGAGAAGGATATTGACCTGGGTCTGCACTAAAAAAATTCTATTTTTGGCCTAGTTTTTGTGATTTTTGTTCTTAGTTCATACTCTCAGTCATATCAGGATTCTCGGCATTCGTCAGTTTTTGAGTTAGACCCAGAAATCCCTTTTGACCAACTAGATTACTGCCAGTTTCTGTTCTATAAAATGATTTTATCTCACTTCGACTCCTTCATCAAAGTTGTAGTCCTAGACGTGTAGATGATTTTGGGATTTTGAATCGCTTGATTTCGATATCCGAAGCTCAAGATATTCTTGTTTGAATATCTAACGTGAAGGTAGAGAATTCTGCCGCGAAAAGGATATTGACCCGAGTCTGCACTAAAAAAATTCTATTTTTGGCCTAGTTTTTGTGATTTTTGTTCTTAGTTCATACTCTCAGTCATATCAGGATTCTCGGTATTCGTCAGTTTTTGAGTTAGACCCGGAAATCCCTTTTGACCAACTAGATTACTGCCAGTTTCTGTTCTATAAAACGATTTTATCTCACTTCGACTCCTTCATCAAAGTTGTAGTCCGAGACGCATAGATGAATTTGGGCTTTTGAATCACTTGATTTCAATATCAGAAGCTCAAGATATTCTCATTTGAATATCTGGTGTTGAAAGAAGGGATTCCTGACCGCGAGAAGGATTTTTGCCCAAGTTCGCGGGATTGATTCGAAGGATTTTTTTTTTGGACCAAGGACTGAATCGAAATGTGCTAAATTGAGGGATTGAATTGAAGAAGGACATTGAAAGCTGGAGAGAGGGGCTGGATCATCATAAATGACAGGATTTTTACCACACCGAATAAGGAAAATAAGACCTTACAGCTGCACCCTCCAGCTGATTTCTTTCTTTTTTTTCTCTACTGTTTTTTTCCTTTATCATCACGTCTGATTTTTGGAGCTGAAGTGACACGACCAAAAGATTGATGTCTTTTCCCAAGTGCAGGAGTGTCGAAGTAATAAATAACCCGGCAAGACCGGGGTCGAACCACAGGGAGGTTACTTGTATAAATTATAAGCAACAATAATACAACAACAATAGTAACAGTAATAGTAGTAGTAGTAGTAGTAATAATAACACCAATAATAATAATAATAATAATAATAATAATAAGGAAGAAGAAGAAGAAGAAGTTGATGAGAACTTTGAGATGGAAGATTAATGTAAGGATTAAACAATGATAACAACAAATGTCAAGGTTGGAGGATCCACTAATGGTATTTCAAACAAGTATAGTATAAACTCTTATTATTCAATTGTTAACATGATTACATTAGCTATCTTATTCGAATAATGCTAATACTTGTAAATGTTTTCAGGCATTCATGATTATAACTTATGTTAACAACAAATCAAGTTCCTTTCATAGCTCAGGTGTCGGTTATACCATACAGTATGGGCTATGAAAGTGCCAAGTATTTGTTGTACCAGGTGTTATACAATATAAATCTAGATTAACCATTTAACAAGCAAAGTATTAAAAGTGAACAAGATAACAAATATAAAGCATGTTAGTATCCAACATTAAAGTCCATGTTGAGTTTATATTATACTTATCCTTACACCATTAGTGTAACCTTTTCACCTTGACATAATTAACTTAGCTAGACATAATGAAAAAAAGAAACATAAATAAACAAGATAAGAACATAAGTAAGATAAAAGTTAACTAAGTAAAGGAAAGGAAATGAAAGGCATAAACTTGATATTAATGAAAGCAAAGCATAAGCAATACAAAGAGAGAAAGCAAGAGCATGATCTTGATCTGAATACCAAGATGCCTAAATACATGGCAAATGCCTCCTTTTATAGGCCAAAATTTGGAACTATTGATTTGTTGACTAATTGATGAGTGGGTGGCCACATCTTGACTTGGTGACAATTCTTATCTTCTTGTCTGCCAAACACATCATTGATAACGTCATAATTTGAACAGACTTCAATCATGAAAGTTCTAGGAAATTGTCTCATATTTCCAGGGTAAAAATTTGAGATCATTTGGACTTCTAGAACTCGAGATATAGACTGAACACTGAAAAGTGTCTGGGCTGCAGGACAGATCCGAACTTCTTCTTTGTTGCTACAATTTGGACTTGAAAACGGCCTTGTTAAATCTTGGGCTCCACATGAAAGTTGTAGGCCTATGTCTTATCTTTCCATCCATATAAAATGGATCTAAATCCAAGATCTACAGCTCCACATATGACCCAATTACCAAAAAGTGTTCCAATTTGGACTGCACCAGCATCTCTTTTCTAAGTTTGGCCATCTCTTTGTCCTTTCAATTTCAGTACTTCAACTCATCAATCAATTCTTTCATTTATGTGATAGGCCTGCATTTAAGATGAACATTTACCATAAATTAAAGGTATCTTATATAATTAGATATGTTATTATAAAACATGCTTTAGTTAAGGAGTTATTGATGCTTCAAGTGCAAAATGATGATATAAAACCTTGATAAAAATGCACTTTTAAGTACTAATCACACTCCCCAACCAGCTTATTACTAGTCCCTAGTAATTAAAGCGTTAAAATAGAAAAACAATTTGCAAATTCCACAAAGCAAGGCATTCATCATTCAACTTCCATTACTCTATCCAGATAAACAAACTCTCATTAAATTTATATATCTGCTCAATACCTTTTAAACAAGATATTAATAAACCTTTCTCTTGTGCTCAAAATATCAACATATAGTTATGGGGCTTTACTTGGAAGAAAACAATATTCTGTTCTAATGTTTAAGGTTAACTTTCTTGGATTAGGATTATTATTATTATTAATTTTTTTTATTTTTTTTCTCTTTTTTTCTCTCTCTTTTTTTTTTGTTTTTTTTTTAATATATATATATACACAATGCATCTATAACCCATGTAACGAGCTTTCGGCTAATGACTCCCAGACCAGTTGGTCTTAGGGCATTAGGTGTTGAGACACCCCTACGAGCTTAGTAACTCGGGTTACAGATACTGGTACGTAGATAGTGCAATGTTTGATTCCCTTAAGCTTTTCTCCTTAACCCATGTAACAAGCTTTGGGCCAATAACTCCCAAGTCAGTTGACTTTAGGGTATTAGGTGTTAAAACACCCCTTCGGGCTTAATTGCTTAGGTTAGGGAGGCTACGAAACCAAACTTATCTACGTTTTTATTATCATCATTCATTTTTTTTATTTTTTTTTGAGAATTATATACTATCCCTATCCCTTAGTTGTTACCTTTAACAAAAGAACATAAATAATGTAATAATCCAATACGCAACCCACAATCATATGTTAAAGTGTGTGTGTGAAAATGAAGGTTTAAGAATACTTGTTAAATGAGTATATGAGCAGAATTAAGTGATAACAATGCGAGAGTTTGTAAACCTGAATATTTCAAGAAGTATTCTAATAGGCCTTGTTATGAATATTGCAAATAACCATTAGAAAATGTTTACTAAGATGCGTCTCAAGAGTCAATAAAATTCCCCATTACTCTGCCATCCTAGTAATAACAGTTTTGCCAAATGGTTTTTAAAAACAAAAACAGTTAGTTGGTTAGGTTTTTTTTTTTTTTTTTTTTTTAAAAAAAAAACTACTACCCTCTCCCCCCAACCAAAACGAGACATTGTCCTCAATGTCCTAAGGTAGAAAGATAGAGTATAGAAGACATTACCTGAAACAACGAACACTGACAAACCTGAAGCACACTTAAACAAATATAAGAAATAACAGAACAAAATACTATGCTAGAAATAAAACCAAAAGACACAAGGATTCACAAACGAAGGCTCAAATCCAATCTAAGCTTTTTACGGCTTTCTGTAGTTGACCAATTTATGCGACTCATGGAGGATCAATTACAGGGGTGAAAGATTGTAGTTTGTCAATCAACTGTTCAGCAGTAGCAGCAGAGATTATGATTTGTCGTGCCGAAGATGTTAGAAATTCCTGTTCCACAGCTTGATCAAGAAAAGACAACAAATTATCATAAAAACCATTAAAAACCATTAACATTGAGCAAACCGATAGGTTTATGGTGAATGTGAAGTTGGGCCCAAGAGGAAATATGAAAGATCTCTTCCAATGTGCCCAGACCACCTGGTAAGGCAATGAAGGCATCAGCATGGTTAAACATTGTATTCATTCGATCAAACATTGTGGAGACCTGTAGTTCCTCTCCAATTGTTCTTCCATTGATGTCCCCTTTTGTTAAAGCTTCAGGGACGACCCCCAAAACTTGACTACCTCCTAAAAATGCAGTTATTGCCACACCCCCCATTAACCCAAGGCTGCCTCCCCCATACATTAAATGAATCTTTCTCTCAGCTAGTACCTGACCAAGATGATTTGCTGCTTCTAAAAAAGCTATTTCCTTCCCAGGACTGGATCCACCGAAAACACAAATATTTTTTATGTGATAACTTGAGGGACCTGCCATTTCTACACACTTCTATATCTGTCTAATGTAAGGATTGAGTAAAAATGAGGGGAAGGAAGAGAAGATTTTATAGATGCGAAATTGAAAATGCAATCATATCACCTATATGTAGGCCAGCTGGAGTCTCACACACTCTCTCTCTCTTTCTCTCTTTATTTATTTATTTATTTGGAAAAAGCATGATGCAACCATATTATTCAATAGTTTCACCCACATTTAACTAGTGTTTTGCCTATGTTTTATATATAAAATGCCTTGATATTCTTTGTTTTATGTTTTGAAGGCACTTTTGGATGAAAGATGCAAAAATGAGTAAATTGGAGATAATTGGCAGATTTGACCTTCAGTCGATGTTTTGTGCAGAGCGTGAGCTCTAGAGGTTGAAATGAAGTGATTCCAGTGGAATTAAAAAGGTAACATCCATACCTTTCTGGACATCTAAGGCAAGAAAATAAAATAAGGAAGAGCATGGAAATCGCAGCCTTCAAAGTCAAATCTTGCAATCTGGCAGTGTTGACCTTCGGCCATTCCAACTTGAATATCTGGAGCTACAGAAGTCCAATTGATGCAAACTCAATTTTGTTGGATTCATGACTCAAAGTTATATAAACGCTCAAACTTTCAGCCAAAAATGATGTCATATGAGGAAGATATGATTTTTCAAAGATGACATCTGAATTCTGCCAGCAAACAGGTTTCGTGAAGAAACGAGTCCAAATTACGTTCCGAAGCATCTAAACCGATATCCAAGTTTTTATTTCAGAAATTTATCTCCTCTAAGTCAAAGCTTGAAGATTTCATGCAAGGCTATTTCTTCTTTTTTAGGAAAATAGTTATTGAAGTACTTAAATGTAAACAGTCTACTTAATGGAGGACTATTTTGTAAAATAGAGACCTAGGGTTTCCTAGGATATAAAAAGAATGAGAGAAGAGAAGTGGGGCAGCCAGCCAAGGAGAGAAAAACGCCCCCTTCCTCTAAGAAACCCTAAATTATGCATTCTTCCTTCTTTTTGATTAGTTGTTCAACAAACATGCAAGGCTAAACACTTTTTCTTGGTTGCAAGGAAACGGAAACCTTCGGATTTCAAGAACTGTGAGATTTATTTTACCTTTTCTTTTCAGTTTATATGATGAATATGTTTGTTCTCCTATGCTTATTTTTCCTATGATTGTTTATTTTAATTGCTAGAGCGGACTCTAAGTTATTATTGTAGACAATCTATTGTTAAGTTTGATATGAAAACCGGAGTTGTGGTATATGAACTTGTGAAGCAACTGAGTTTAATAATTGTGGCGGATCTACGTTATTAATCTTAGGGAGAACATTCAATCAAATCAAACATAGACTGCGGACAGTTATGTTTTCTTGATTAATCAACTTATCTAGTTCTTAAGGCTGCCATTGAATTAAATTACTAGTGCGGACACTGTGGTTGTTTGATGGTTAGGGCTAGTTATACGGCGGATCCGTTAACTAACCAATGTTAAGAAGAGATAAATATTCAGAATATAAATTGATGTTTCGTTTCCATGATCAGTTCTGATTTCTGTAGGTGGATGTGTGCTTGTGACCAAGGTTTGTTCTCTTGATAATTTTCTGATTTTATTAAATTTAGTTTGATAGTTTTCTGTTTTCTTTTGCTTTAGCCTAGATAACGTCCAACCCCCCCCCCTCAAATTGCATATCATCTAGCATAAAAATCTGACTTGAATCTTCCTCGTGGGATCGACCCCTTGCTTGCTCTATACTATCTTGTGTGTTGTGTTTGAAGCTAGGGTAATTAATTTGTGCGACCGCGACATCGCAACAAATTTTGGCGCCGTTGCCGGGGAAGTAATTTTAGTTGATTCTTGTGCTATTATTTTTATTTGCTGTGATTTTTATTTCTTTTTCTGAAAAAAGAAAACAGAATTTTTGCTTGCTGCGGTATTGTTCATTACGGCTGCGGTACTGTTCAAAACAGATATTTTGTGGAATTAGGTATCGGCCTTTCTGTTTGCTGAAGGGAAACGACGTTTTAAACAGGACTAGTGGTAAACCACTAGCCCCACCCTATAGAGGCCAAATTCCACTGATTTCTAGGGTTTTTAGGCAGTTTTTGTTTTCTACTGTAGGATTTTCGTACAATTTGCATTGTTTTTGATCTCTAGTGTGGTTGGTTTCTTTTGAGTTTTCTTGATGATTTATGCCAGTAACTTGTTCTACTAATCAAAGTCAAGTGTAGTTGGATCTCGAAATAGAAAAAACTTTACGCAGGTTACGAAAGGAAGCTCGCCTTAACACCATGGCTGTTGCACGACAACAAACACTCAAGGAGCTTGCTGCTCCTAACGTGGAAAATCAGCCATTGTGCATAAACCTCGACAATAATGTAAACTTTGAGCTCAAATCTGGTTTTATACATTTGCTACCAACTTTCAATGGTCTTGCAGGAGAAGATCCTCATACTCATCTCAAGGAATTCCATATGGTTTGCGTTGGCATGAAACCGAATGGAGTTGACGAAGAACAGGTTAAGTTGAAAGCTTTCCCTTTCTCTTTAAAAAAGGCAGCAAAGACATGGTTTTTCTCTATTCTCCCAGGTTCCATTGGAACTTGGAATGCCATGAAGAAGATTTTCCTTGAAAAGTATTTCCCAGCATCTCGAGTTGCCAACATAAGGAAAGAAATATGTGGGATTCGACAATCTCATGGAGAGACACTTTCCGAGTATTGGGAAAGATTTGAGCAACTGTGTATTCAATGCCCTCATCATCAAATACCCGATCAGCTGCTCATTCAATATTTCTATGAAGGATTAATGCCTACTGACCGTAGTATCATTGATGCTGCAAGTGGAGGGGCATTGGTAGATAAGACACCCGAGGCTGCACGCCAATTGATCTCAAACATGGCAGCCAACTCGAAACAGTTTGGCACTCGTGGAGACTTTGCAAACAAACGAGTAAATGAGGTAAGTATTTCTAACCTTGAGAATAAAGTTAATGATCTTACTTCTCTTGTGCGTTCTTTGGCTTGTGGCAATATACAACAGGTGAAAGTTTGTAGCATATGCTCCTTACAAGGACATGCTTCGGATATGTGCCCAACAATGCAAGAAGACTACATTGAACAAGCTCATGCAATTGATGGAGCATTCAACGGACAGCCCCAGCGTAAATATGATCCCTTTTCCAACACGTACAATCCTGGATGGAGAGATCATCCCAACTTACGCTACGGCAACCCATCCCAACAAGGCAATCAAGGCCGACAGTTCCATCCCCATGGATTTCAGCCCCAACAAAATTATCAAGCAAGACAACCCCCTCCATACACAAACTCCAATGTTATGGGGTCGTCATCCAATGATGATCTTCGTGAGATGATGAAAACTTTGGCTTCTAATACTGTTACCTTGCAACAAAATGTCATGTCTTTTCAACAGGAAACAAGGTCAAGTATTCACAACTTGGAGAAGCAAATGGGGCAAGTAGCTTCAAGTGTGGGGAAATTGGAAGCACAAATGAATGGAAAATTGCCCTCCCAAGCATTGAATCCAATAGAGAATGTTAGTGCGATCATGCTGCGAAGTGGGAATGAACTTGAAGAGAAAAGGTCGAAACAAATTGAGATGGAGGAAGAAGAAGAGATAGAAACCGAATTGAGTACAAAGAAGGAACATCCTCCTCCTCTACAAACTCAAACAAAGACCAACACTCCAAAGGTAACTCCTCAATCAATGACTTCCAGTTTTAAAACAATTCCACCCTTTCCTGTGAGTTCTTGTAGGTCAAAGAAAGAGGACAAAGAAAAAGAGATTTTAGAGGTTTTCAAGAAAGTAGAACTCAACATTCCTTTGCTTTATGCTATTAAGCAAATTCCCAAGTATGCCAAATTCTTGAAGGAGTTGTGTACTACCAAGAGAGCTTTCAAACTAAAAGGTCATGAAATGGTAAGTATGGGTGAAGTTGTATCTGCTGTTGTTCAAAAGAATATGCCTTTGAAGCAAAAAGACCCAGGTGCGTTTACTATCCCATGTGTTATTGGTAATGCTAGTTTCAAAAGGGCCTTGTGCGATTTAGGTGCATCCATTAGTGTTATGCCCAAACATGTTTATGCTTCTCTTAGTTTTGAGCCTTTGAATAAAACTAGCATTGTAATACAACTTGCGGATCATAGTTTTGTTTACCCACTTGGTGTGATAGAAGATGTCCTAGTCAAGATTGATAGTTTGGTCATTCCATGCGACTTTTATATTCTTGATATGGAACATGATTCTTGTGATTCATCAAACAGCACTCCTATATTGTTTGGGAGACCATTCTTGAAAACTGCCAATACAAAGATAGATTGTGGTAAGGATACTTTGTCTATGGAAGTAGGAGATGAAAAGATTGAATTTAATTTTCATGATGCAATGAAATATCCTTATAGCAATGTTTATTCTATCACATGCTATGACCAAGTTGATGAGTGTGTGCAGCAAGTTTGTGATTTTGATAGTGAGGATGGACTAAGCGTAACTTTGAGCTATGACTATGATTTTACCAAGATAGAAGAGATGGACAGGCATATATGTGTTCCCCAAAACATGCATGAACCAGCATTGGCTTTGCAAGCTTTGCAAACTGTTCCCCATGATACAGGAGTCATTTACCCCATTATGGACAGTGAATGGGTGGCGCCTATCCTTTTGGTGCCTAAAAAGATTGGAATTACATTGGAAGAAATACAAAATGATACTTATGAGAATGCAAGGATTTACAAAGAAAAGACTAAGAGTCTTCATGACCGAATGCTTACAAGAAAGGAGTTTCATGTTGGAGACAAAGTCCTTGTTTATCATTCGCGTTTGAAACTTTTTCCTGGAAAATTGCGCTCTCGTTGGATTGGACCATTTGTTGTTTCTAATGTTTTTTCTTATGATACAGTTGAAATTACAAGTTTAGAAACCAACAAAGTACTCAAGGTCAATGGGCATCGCTTGAAACCTTTCTATGAAGGTTGGATGGCAGAATTCACCACTTCTACGGAGTTAGCTGAACCAATCTATGAAGAATGAGCATGCAACATGTCGAGCCAATGACATAAAACAAAAGCGCTTACTGGGAGGCAACCCAGCACAAAAAAAAAAAAAAAAAAACAGATTTGCTTTCTTTTTCCCTTATCATTTATTTTTCGCATTTTACTTTATTTTTTGTCATTCTTCAATATTCCTTTTCTTTTATTTCAACATTGAGGACAATGTTGTGTTTTAAGTGTGGGGGTATTGGGAGAATGTTGGTTTTCTAATTTTGGTTTTCTTTGTTATTTTTCAAAATAAAAAAAAATTATGTTTGATCTTTTGAACTCCCATTGGTTTTTGAGAATATGAGTATTATGTATGAGAATTAGTTGAGATAGATGAATATATAAATAAAATGAATGAGTGTGCATGCAAGTTTTAATGTTTTATTGGTTTAGGGATTGACTTTGAGAATATGCCATGTTGACTTTATAGTGTTATACCAATGCAAGCTTTTGAGCCTTCAACATTATATTCTTTGATTGTGCCTTCTTTCAATGGTATGTATCTTTAGAACTTGCTTCATATCTTGTTGAGATTACATTCATATTACATACATACATGAAGATGATAAAGGCATTAGGAATTTTAACCACTTGAGCCTAAAAGCCAACCTAAAGCATATTATCCTTAGTGAGCCCCTTTTGAGCTTGTTTATCTTTTCTTTGCTTTATCCATGTATAAGCCTTAACTTTATATATGTTTTCCTTTTCCCTTGGCCAAGGATTAGGAGAGCATATACTAGTGATATTTCATGGAATTATGGTTGGAAATTATGTGAAAAGAAAGAAGAAGTGATGTTTGATGAAAAGATGGGCAAAGTTGCCAAAGGTAAAAAAAAAAAAAACAAAAACAGAAAAAAGAAAAAGAAAAGAAAAAGAAAAAGAAAAAAGTGTTCCTTTATGTTCTTAAGATTTTATATTGAAAAAGCTTGAAATCAAAAGAAGTTAAGCATTGGTGATTAAAGATGGAAAATTTATGTGCTTTGATGGAATATCTTGTTTGAAATATCATTTTTCAAAATGCTCTACTTTCTTTGGTTTGAACCTTTTTCTTTTACTCTCTTTTACCTCACCTTTACCTTAGCCCCATTACAACCATAAAATAAGACCTTTTGATTCATGCATTGTTTGTAATATGTTATTAATGGAGATGAGATTGAAGAGCAAGCTTATGGTAGAACATATTCATTGATTGAATTTGAGAGATTTAAACACATAAGCCCTAAACACGTGAGTGTTGGAGTGTATATCAATGAGAGGACCTATCACTTTGGCATGGCATAGATTTCATTTAAATCCCGACGATTAATTAAGTTTTGAAGTTTGCATGTAAATAAATTCATGAAAATTTATACTCTTTATCCTTCTTAATTGTGTTCATGTTTATAATGCATATATTCTTGGATATTGATGGGAGATTAGAAGATTAGTCATAGTGATTTCATTTAATTTAACTTCAATTTGGTTTTATCTATCCTTTCTCGAGGACGAGCAAGAGGTAAGTGTGGGGGTATTTGATGCAACCATATTATTCAATAGTTTCACCCACATTTAACTAGTGTTTTGCCTATGTTTTATATATAAAATGCCTTGATATTCTTTGTTTTATGTTTTGAAGGCACTTTTGGATGAAAGATGCAAAAATGAGTAAATTGGAGATAATTGGCAGATTTGACCTTCAGTCGATGTTTTGTGCAGAGCGTGAGCTCTAGAGGTTGAAATGAAGTGATTCCAGTGGAATTAAAAAGGTAACATCCATACCTTTCTGGACATCTAAGGCAAGAAAATAAAATAAGGAAGAGCATGGAAATCGCAGCCTTCAAAGTCAAATCTTGCAATCTGGCAGTGTTGACCTTCGGCCATTCCAACTTGAATATCTGGAGCTACAGAAGTCCAATTGATGCAAACTCAATTTTGTTGGATTCATGACTCAAAGTTATATAAACGCTCAAACTTTCAGCCAAAAATGATGTCATATGAGGAAGATATGATTTTTCAAAGATGACATCTGAATTCTGCCAGCAAACAGGTTTCGTGAAGAAACGAGTCCAAATTACGTTCCGAAGCATCTAAACCGATATCCAAGTTTTTATTTCAGCAATTTATCTCCTCTAAGTCAAAGCTTGAAGATTTCATGCAAGGCTATTTCTTCTTTTTTAGGAAAATAGTTATTGAAGTACTTAAATGTAAACAGTCTACTTAATGGAGGACTATTTTGTAAAATAGAGACCTAGGGTTTCCTAGGATATAAAAAGAATGAGAGAAGAGAAGTGGGGCAGCCAGCCAAGGAGAGAAAAACGCCCCCTTCCTCTAAGAAACCCTAAATTATGCATTCTTCCTTCTTTTTGATTAGTTGTTCAACAAACATGCAAGGCTAAACACTTTTTCTTGGTTGCAAGGAAACGGAAACCTTCGGATTTCAAGAGCTGTGAGATTTATTTTACCTTTTCTTTTCAGTTTATATGATGAATATGTTTGTTCTCCTATGCTTATTTTTCCTATGATTGTTTATTTTAATTGCTAGAGCGGACTCTAAGTTATTATTGTAGACAATCTATTGTTAAGTTTGATATGAAAACCGGAGTTGTGGTATATGAACTTGTGAAGCAACTGAGTTTAATAATTGTGGCGGATCTACGTTATTAATCTTAGGGAGAACATTCAATCAAATCAAACATAGACTGCGGACAGTTATGTTTTCTTGATTAATCAACTTATCTAGTTCTTAAGGCTGCCATTGAATTAAATTACTAGTGCGGACACTGTGGTTGTTTGATGGTTAGGGCTAGTTATACGGCGGATCCGTTAACTAACCAATGTTAAGAAGAGATAAATATTCAGAATATAAATTGATGTTTCGTTTCCATGATCAGTTCTGATTTCTGTAGGTGGATGTGTGCTTGTGACCAAGGTTTGTTCTCTTGATAATTTTCTGATTTTATTAAATTTAGTTTGATAGTTTTCTGTTTTCTTTTGCTTTAGCCTAGATAACGTCCAACCCCCCCCCCCCTCAAATTGCATATCATCTAGCATAAAAATCTGACTTGAATCTTCCTCGTGGGATCGACCCCTTGCTTGCTCTATACTATCTTGTGTGTTGTGTTTGAAGCTAGGGTAATTAATTTGTGCGACCGCGACATCGCAACAAAGCATGTGTATGTACAGGTAGTTGTGATTGTGGCTCACATCTTCCCTTGGTTTTACGTCCAATAACGGCTTAAACGCCCTCTATGGGTCGGGGATAGGCTTCCCATCCAGTTTTCTTAAAAACTGGCAAACAGGGTCTTTTTTAATCAGATTCCCAAGACTAAGTCTATCATGTTCTTTATGAAAATGGGGCCATAAATCATGAATTGCACGATGCACATCTCCACTAGGATGCGTCTCAAGGGTCAACAAAAGATTATCTAAAGACTCCTTACTCAGGCCATCCTTAATGAATTGTATTTTATCTTCACGGTTTATAGATACCATTCCTAAAGAACGACATGTTGCATTACAAGTCCATCTGGCACATCGGTGACAGACTTTCAGTCGTTTTGCACGACGTTTCTTTACAAAAGTGCTTTTACCTGTTCCAGGCATGTGTGAAATGAAAGAATTGGAGGACTCACCTAATAATCGGACCTTTGCTTCAATCAGCCAGCGAATATCTTCAGGAATTCCATGATTCATTAACAACTTCAATCTTGCACACCTAGCACCGTAAATTTTTGTAATCGCATTCTGAGGTAGAGCGGGAAAGTACTTTTTCAATTTTTCAAGAGTGGTGTCCATTTTCAAATGAGAATTGGAGAAGAGAGTCAAAGAAGGGAGAAATAGCAAAGTATTGCACAAATATATACAAATATCAGTTATTATGGGAAACTGAAAGAACCGACTGAAGTCACGGAGTACCGTTATCCGCCATTTGACCGGGGTGAGAGAGACTAGCAAAACAAAGCACAAAACAATGTGAGAAAACGAATCAATCTTTATATACAAGATCACTCAATTCAATAGAGTCATTTTCAACTGAAAAATTGTCAAAGTAGACTTTCAAACGATGTCCATTTACCTTGAAAACATTGCCATTCTTTGGATTCTCGATATCACAGGCCCCATATGGATACACATGTTTCACAATGAAAGGACTACTCCATCTTGATCTTAGTTTTCCAGGAAATAAATGGAGTCGAGAATTATAAAGCAAGACTTTTTGACCAACATCAAATGTTTTTCTCAAGATTCTCTTGTCATGAAACTCTTTGATTCTTGCTTTATGAATTTTTGAATTCTCAAATGCATCATTTCTTATTTCCTCAAGCTCATTTATTTGTAACTTACGCAGCTGACTAGCATCATCAAGGTTTGAATTGAAAGCTTTAATAGCCCAATAAGCTTTATGTTCAAGTTCCACAGGCAAGTGACAAGGTTTTCCATAGACTAGTCTATAAGGTGACATATCTAATGATGTTTTATAAGCAGTTCGATAAGCCCGAAGTGCATCATTAAGTCTTAAAGACCAGTCTTTCCTATTAGGGTTCACTGTTTTTTCTAAGATCTGTTTGATCTCCCTATTAGCAAGCTCTACTTGTCCACTTGTCTGAGGATGATAAGGGGTGGCAACTTTGTGCGTGATTCCATATTTCTTCATTAAAGACTCAAATGGCTTGTTGCAGAAATGTGTTCCACCATCACTTATCATGGCTCGAGGGATTCCAAATCGACTCAAAATATTTTCTTTCAAGAACTTTATCACTGTTTTGTGGTCATTGTTTCGACTTGGAATTGCCTCTATCCATTTTGAAACATAATCTACTGCGACTAATATGTATAAGAAACCAAATGATGGAGGAAATGGACCCATGAAATCTATACCCCAACAGTCAAAGATCTCAATGACAAGAATAGGATTTAAAGGCATCATGTGACGTTTTGAAATAGATCCCAACTTTTGACAATTTTCACAAGTCTTGCAGAATGCATGTGAATCCTTGAACATGCTGGGCCAGTAAAATCCACTTTGTAAGATTTTTGCAGTGGTCTTTCTTGATGAGAAATGACCCCCACATGCCTCAGAATGATAAAATTTAATAACACTACTTACCTCATTGTCAGGAATGCATCTTCGAAATATTTGATCAGGACAATATTTGAATAAATAAGGGTCATCCCAATAAAAGTTCTTCACTTCGTTCAAGAACTTTCTTTTGTCTTGGGTACTCCAATGAGCTGGCAATTGTCCTGAAACAAGAAAATTAACAATATTAGCATACCAAGGCATTGTAGAGACAGAAAATAAAGATTCGTCAGGAAAGTAGTCATCGATTGGTGTGATGTCAGATCTCGATTCTGTTGTCAATCTTGACAAGTGATCTGCGACAACATTTTCGGTGCCTTTCTTATCTTTGATTGTGATATCAAATTCTTGAAGTAACAAAATCCACTGAACCAATCTAGCCTTAGAATCTTTCTTAGAAAGAAGATATTTTAATGCTGCATGATCACTAAAAACAACAACAGGTGAGCCAACAAGATAAGACCTGAATTTTTCACATGCAAATACCACTGCAAGTAATTCTTTTTCAGTGGTGGTGTAATTCATTTGAGCACTATTTAAAGTTTTACTTGCATAGTAAATCACATAAGGTTTCTTATCTTTTCTTTGTCCCAAGACAGCACCCACGGCGTAGTCACTAGCGTCACACATTATTTCAAAAGGTAATGACCAATCAGGAGGTTGAATGACAGGAGCAGAAGTAAGCAGGTTTTTAAGTTTAACAAAGGCTTCTTCACAATGTTCAGTCCATTCAAAAATATTATCCTTTGTTAGAAGGTTACTCAAGGGCTTAGATATCACACTAAAATCTTTGATGAACCTTCTATAAAAACCAGCATGTCCTAAGAATGATCTAACATCTTTAATAGATTTTAGTGTTGGCAAGTTAGCAATTAACTCGATTTTAGATTTGTCAACCTCAATTCCTTTTGATGAAACAATGTGACCAAGTACAATGCCGTCTGTTACCATAAAGTGACATTTTTCCCAATTCAGTACAAGATTCTTCTGTTCACACCTGCTCAAAACCTTTTCTAAGTTAGTCAAACAATCATCAAAGGAATCACCAAAAACAGAAAAATCATCCATAAAAATCTCAAGAAAACGTTCAACCATATCACTGAATATACTAAGCATGCATCTTTGAAACGTGGCTGGTGCATTACATAATCCAAAAGGCATCCTTCGATATGCAAAAGTACCAAATGGACATGTGAAAGTAGTTTTCTCTTGATCTTCCAATGCAATTTCAATTTGGTTGTAGCCTGAATAGCCATCTAGGAAACAATAAAATTCATGACCTGCAACTCTTTCTAGAATTTGATCCATGAAAGGTAAAGGAAAATGATCTTTTCTAGTCATTGAATTAAGTTTCCTATAATCAATGCACATGCGCCAACCAGTAATAGTCCTAGTTGGAATTAACTCATTTTTTTCATTTGTTATCACAGTGACTCCAGACTTCTTCGGTACCACTTGGGTAGGACTTACCCATTTGCTTTCAGAAATAGGATAAATGATTCCATTATCTAGAAGCTTAATGACTTCATTTTTCACTACTTCTTTCATATTAGGATTAAGCCTTCGTTGCATTTCTCTAGAGGGTTTAGCATTTTCCTCCAAATAAATCCTGTGAGTGCAAATCAAATGACTAATTCCTTTTATGTCAGCTATGGCCCATCCTAATGCATTTTTTGTGCATTTTCAGAGTTTGTAATAACTTACCTTCTTGCTCTGCATTAAGTTTGGAAGAGATTATTACCGGAAAAGTTTCATTTTCTCCCAAAAATGAGTATTTGAGATTGAGGGGTAACGGCTTCAATTGATCGTGGCGGCAATTCCTCAATTTGTGGTCTCCAATTACTTGCCTTTGATTCTTCCTGAAAATAGACCATTTGCAAATCATCAGATTCATCAATCTCAGTTTCACTGGAAGTGGTTTGAAATTGGTCATGAACTAATTTTTCAGTAAAGTCCACTTCCTGTAAATCATTATCATCTCTAGGTTGTTTGCAAATGTTGAAAATATTCATCTCCAATGTCATGTTCCCAAAAGATAGCTTCATCAGTCCATTCCTACAATTAATCAATGCATTAGAAGTTGCAAGAAATGGACGTCCTAAAATAACAGGAAATGAATTACATGCTTCAACAGGTTGTGTATCCAAGACAATAAAATCCACAGGATAAATGAATTTATCGACTTGTACTAATACATCTTCAACTATTCCTCTAGGCACTTTTACAGATCTATCGGCAAGTAAAAGAGTCACAGAAGTTGGTTTTAACTCACTTAGATTGAGACTTTGAAAAACTGAATATGGGAGTAAATTCACACTAGCTCCAAGATCAAGTAAGGCTCTTTCAATTTTATGTTCTCCAATAAAGCAAGAAATTGTAGGACAACCAGGGTCTTTATATTTCAATGCATTATTGTTCTGAAGAATGACACTTACTTGTTCGGCTAAAAAGGCTTTCTTTTTCACATTCAGTTTTCTCTTCACAGTGCATAGATCTTTCAAAAATTTAGCATAAGAAGGAACCTGTTTAATAGCATCCAACAAAGGTATATTGATCCTTACCTGTTTGAAAGTTTCAAAGATTTCAGAGTTGTGATTGACTTTCCTTTGTTTGGTCATAGCATGAGGAAATGGAAGTGCTGGTGGGGAATCAGTCTTTTCTTCACAATGATCAGATTCAATCCTTTCCTTACCCTCAGAGATTGACTCATCATCATTCTCACAAGGTTTAAGAATGGGTTTTTCAATAACCTTACCACTGCGAAGAGTGATGACTGATTTTACATGATCCATGTGTTGGCTTCCCGAACTACTTGCACTCGTGTTGTATTGCCCCTTTGGATTTTGTTGCGGTTGAGATGGAAACTTACCTTTCTCTTGGAAACTGAGAGCAGATGTGAACTTTGCAAGAGTATCTTTAAAATCTGTCATGCTTTGAGCAAGTTGAGTGTTAATTGCCTCTTGCTTTTCCATAAATGCATGCATTGTTTCCTCAAGATTTCTTCTAGGAGGGGGAGCATAAGGAGGTGCATATCCATGAGAATTTTGGAAATTATGGTGTGCTTGAAACGGTGGCTGTGAAGTTTGTGCATTATTGTTATCACTCTTCCAATTGAAATTTGGGTGATTTCTCCAACCAGGGTTGTATGTTTGCGAATATGGGTTATGGTTGGGTCTTTGAAAACTGTTTAATGCATGGGCTTGTTCATGGAGACATTCTTTAAAAGAAGGCAAGGTTGGACAGTCATTGGTTGAATGTTCGTTGGTTTCACAAATTTGACACGCAATGTCTTGAACAGATTTTAATTGACCACTCTTTTTTAATTCTAGTGCCTCAACTTTTCTAGCTAAAGATGCGAACTTGGTTTGGAGGTCATGATCTTCCCTAAGGTTGTACATACCCCCACTAGATGTATGAGGTTGGGTTTTACTTGGTGCCTCATAAGTACCTGTGGTGTCCCAATTTTGTGCATTTTTAGCTAGCAAATCTAAGTACTCCATTGCTTCATTAGGGTCTTTATCTTCAAAAGTTCCATTGCACATCAATTCAACCATTTGCCTATCTCTAGGTGTTAATCCTTCATAAAAATGTGAAACTAATCTCCATGTTTCAAAACCATGATGTGGGCAAGTATTAAGCAAGTCTCGATACCTATCCCAACATTGATAAAATGTTTCTCCTGGTTTTTGAGAGAAAGTAATGATTTGTCTTTTGAAAGAGTTTGTTCTGTGGGACAGAAAAAACTTCTTTAAAAATTGTTGTTGCATTTCATCCCAAGCACGAATAGATCCAGGTCTCAAATTTTGTAGCCATGTTTTAGCTTTATCTTTTAATGAAAAAGGAAAAAGCTTCAATCTAATCGTGTTCATGCTACAATTTGAGTCATTATACGTGTTGCAAACCTCCTCAAATTCCCTTAAATGCAAGTATGGATTTTCTAAATCTAAGCCATGAAAAGATGGTAAAAGTTGAATAATGCCTGTCTTAAAATTAAAATGAGATGCATCAGGTGGAAAAACTATGCATGAGGGTGCACTTGTTCTTGTGGGATTCATGTGGTCTCTAAGTGTTCTAACCTGAATATTCTCATTATTTTCATTATGAAGTGATTGGTTATCTTCTTTAGCCATATTTTCTGAAAATGATGAGGATACCCTACAAAGTCTACCACTTAATGTACGTGACCAAACTCTCATGCACGTGTAAAAAGAGAAGAAAAAGAAGAAGAAAACAAAACAAAAAAAATAAACAAAATTAGATACAAGAAAAGTGAAAAGAGAAAATAAAATAAAAGCTATAATTTGTACAAGAATTTACCTCCCCGGCAACGGCGCCAAAAACTTGACACGACCAAAGATTGATGTCTTTTCCCAAGTGCAGGAGTGTCGAAGTAATAAATAACCCGGCAAGACCGGGGTCGAACCACAGGGAGGTTACTTGTATAAATTATAAGCAACAATAATACAACAACAATAGTAACAGTAATAGTAGTAGTAGTAGTAGTAGTAATAACACCAATAATACTAATAATAATAATAATAATAAGGAAGAAGAAGAAGAAGAAGTTGATGAGAACTTTGAGATGGAAGATTAATGTAAGGATTAAACAATGATAACAACAAATGTCAAGGTTGGAGGATCCACTAATGGTATTTCAAACAAGTATAGTATAAACTCTTATTATTCAATTGTTAACATGATTACATTAGCTATCTTATTCGAATAATGCTAATACTTGTAAATGTTTTCAGGCATTCATGATTATAACTTATGTTAACAACAAATCAAGTTCCTTTCATAGCTCAGGTGTCGGTTATACCATACAGTATGGGCTATGAAAGTGCCAAGTATTTGTTGTACCAGGTGTTATACAACATAAATCTAGATTAATCATTTAACAAGCAAAGTATTAAAAGTGAACAAGATAACAAATATAAAGCATGTTAGTATCCAACATTAAAGTCCATGTTGAGTTTATATTATACTTATCCTTACACCATTAGTGTAACCTTTTCACCTTGACATAATTAACTTAGCTAGACATAATGAAAAAAAGAAACATAAATAAACAAGATAAGAACATAAGTAAGATAAAAGTTAACTAAGTAAAGGAAAGGAAATGAAAGGCATAAACTTGATATTAATGAAAGCAAAGCATAAGCAATACAAAGAGAGAAAGCAAGAGCATGATCTTGATCTGAATACCAAGATGCCTAAATACATGGCAAATGCCTCCTTTTATAGGCCAAAATTTGGAACTATTGATTTGTTGACTAATTGATGAGTGGGTGGCCACATCTTGACTTGGTGACAATTCTTATCTTCTTGTCTGCCAAAAACGTCATTGATAACGCCATAATTTGAACAGACTTCAATCATGAAAGTTCTAGGAAATTGTCTCATCTTTCCAGGGTAAAAATTTGAGATCATTTGGACTTCTAGAACTCGCGATATAGACTGAACACTGAACAGTGTCTGGGCTGCAGGACAGATCCGAACTTCTTCTTTGTTGCTACAATTTGGACTTGCAAACGGCCTTGTTAAATCTTGGGCTCCACATGAAAGTTGTAGGCCTTTGTCTTATCTTTCCATCCATATAAAATGGACCTAAATCCAAGATCTACAGCTCCAGATATGACCCAATTACCGAAAAGTGTTCCAGTTTGGACTGCACCAGCATCTCTTTTCTAAGTTTGGCCATCTCTTTGTCCTTTCAATTTCAGTACTTCAACTCATCAATCAATTCTTTCATTTATGTGATAGGCCTGCATTTAAGATGAACATTTACCATAAATTAAAGGTATCTTATATAATTAGATATGTTATTATAAAACATGCTTTAGTTAAGGAGTTATTGATACTTCAAGTGCAAAATGATGATATAAAACCTTGATAAAAATGCACTTTTAAGTACTAATCATGAAGACCACGTTTTTGTTGCCTCATTTCAAAGGGAGCGGCTGGCCCTATGGAAGGAAAGAAAATAGCCACACCCTCCTCTAAAACTGGAAAGAAATCAGACGTAAAGAACCAGCACAAAATCAGAATATTGCAGCTTCCTTTTACGTTTTCTTTACTGCAAATCAGTAGGGATTTACGTCCTAGGATTAATGCATTAAATCCTTCCTAAATAGAGACATATTTAGACTATATATAAGCCCTTCTAATGACCTAGAAAGGGGGCAAGAAGAGAGCAGAAAAATAGCAAAAAAGGGAGCAGAAAAATAAGAGAAAAAGAGAGAACGGGAGAGAGGATAGGAAAAGAAAAACGCAAGAGAGAGGCAGTAGAACAAAAAAACGCAAAAAAACAGAGAGAGTTTCTTTCCTGCATTCTTGAGTTACTGTGAGGGAAGAGGAGAAAAAAAGACAAGACGGAGAGGGGGTTTTGCTATAAACTTTGACAGCAATGTGCGCTTGGTTTTTATTTCAGTTGTTGCAGTAAACCATTTCAGCGAGACCTGCAGGTATTTGTTTTGATGTTTAAAAAACTGTTTTGTCTCCTGGCTTTGCACCTTCGTTTTCTATCTTAGCAACAAATTTGCATGTTTGCCCACTGTTTCTCCCATGTCTTTGAGTTGAGAATTTTTTTATTTATGTTAGAGCTGCGTTTGTTTTGCTCTCTTATTGAGAGGAATTTTAAACTTTAAGGGTCTTCATTATTCCTTCATTTATTTGTCCAAGTGCTCTCTGTTTAGAACGTTGCATAGGAATAGTTGGCTTATAAGCGCAGTTTGGGTTTTTAACACAGACAGAAAAATGAGTCAGGGGTTTTGCTATAGGATTGGGTTCAAAGGGTTGTTTTTTTCATGTGATATGGACTCTTTTGTTTTTTTTTTCTGTCGAAAATAATAGGTCATGTTATGTTTAGGCTCTGAGTGATTTGATGGATCAAATTCTATTTGATGAGTTTTGGCTTTAGAGGGCTTTTCTTTTTTTATTTTTCTCCTGCTTTATTTTAACTGAAATGTTTAAGGCTTATGATTTTTTTTTGAAATATATGTGATGACTTGTTGTCTTTATTTGTGATTACCGTGATGCTTATGTTTCGATAAAAAAAAAATGTTTTCTTGTGTGTTGCATACGGCCAATACCCTAACATCTTTTTGAATTTCCTTTTAAAAAAAAAACATATATTTGAAGTTTTGAAAATGTGTTTTCGCATGGATTTCTTAAACACAACAAAAAATTATTTTCTTGCATTTCTGGATTTTACAATATGTTTGTAAAACTCCAAAGGGTATTGGCCAATATTTCAAAAAATATAAAAATCTTATTTTTTGGGGGGATTCATCTATTATTCACTGTTAATGTTTGGATAAAGAAATCCCAAAGGGATGAATATCCAAAATATTATTGGGAATAATTCATCTATTATTCACTGTTAATGTTTGGATAAAGAAATCCCAAAGGGATGAATATCCAAAATATTATTGGGAATAATTCATCCATTATTCACCGTTAATGTTTGGATAAAGAAATCCCAAAGGGATGAATATCCAAAATATTATTGGGAATAATTTGTTATTATTCGCTGTTAATGTTTGGATAAAGAAACCCCAAGTGGTTAATATCAAAAATATTTTTCTAGGAATAATAAGTCATCACACATCCTTGAAAGAAGCCTTAATTATAATTGAGGACATTTCAATTTTTGACTCCACAGTTTACGAGCCGTGAGAGTATGAAATACTAAGGGAAAAATGAGCTTTTAAAGCACATGGAATCTCCTTGGGTTTCTATCTTAATAAATTTAATTTGAATCAAACACAGATTTCAAGAGATCTGCATTGGTTCTCCTTGGTACTTTGTAGACATATCTAAGGGTGTGATCCATATTGACCAGGGGTTCTTTCTTTTTAGACTTTCAAGTCCAAGTTTGTTCATCATAGCAAAACGTATCCTAGGAAAACACCAACACCATAGCAATTATAAGACAAACCAAACACCAAGCAACTTACCTTAGGTAGGGCGTACTAGGGGTGCTAATACCTTCCCTTTACGCAACCAGTCCCATGCCTTAGAATCTCTGAAATACCAATTAGGTTTCCTAGTGACCATAATACTAGGTGGCGACTCCTTTATTCACAAAAAAAACAAATAAACCCGAAATCAAACGAAAAATCGCCATCAGATGCCGCGCGGGGGACGTGCGACAGAATGGCGACTCCACTGGGGACTTAGGACTAGGCTTGATAATTGGTTTGTTTATGCTGTGTGTTATTGGTTTTTGTTTTCTTATATGAATGATACTTTGTTTAAAAAGCTTTAGCATGCATCTTTACATTCTGTCATACATGATATAGTCATGCATCACTTTATTATTATTATTATCTTTTTGAGGGCACACACATTTAACTTTAAGTTAAGTGGGGAACTAGCAGCTTACCTTATGACTTGAGTCAAGGTTTAAGTTTGTGTAAACCCCAGCTCTTTTCTGAGTGTTTAGACTGATAGTGATTGGTACATGTGCCATCCCACTATCTGCTGAACCCCCATATTGCCTTTACGAGGGCGATCACTGGGACAACAAGAGACCCTTTTTTAGAGACCAAGTAGTAAACCTACCCTATGTCTCACGTAAAGAAACTAGAACCTATCCTTAAGGTGTATGATCCATAATATCTTTTGCATCAAAACAAGTCTAACCCCAAGGCATTTTGAATTGCAGGACTTGTGAACGAAATGGCCACCATTGCTAAATTTTCCATCATAGAATATGGGAAAAATTCTGAATTGTCACAATTGATTGAAGGAGACTGCCTTAGAAGCGATGCTAAGAAACTGTCACCAATCAAGAACCTGAATTGCATTATGAATGAGGTGAACAAGTTAACGACTCACTTTCAGAATGTGGATAAGGATGCATTTTTTAGTAAATACGGACGTTTGATGGAAATTGCAAGGGTAGAAGTTTTAAGCCCAGCTGTGCGAGCCATAGTTCATTTTTGGGATCCAGACTACCGGTGTTTTTCTTTTGGAAATATAGACCTATGTCCCACCATGGAGGAATATGGATTGTTGACTGAGTTTCCAAACAATCTGTATCGGATTTATTTGCCTTTGAGATTTGACAAGATCATCCTCGAACTGTCAAAACTGCTCAGAATCTCCAACTTGGAAAAGTTTTTGGAAAAGAATGCTACCGGACTGAAATGGAGGATGCTAGAAATTGAACTGGAAAAGAAGTCAGGATTAGAAAAAGAGAGATTGATTGCCTTGGGCATATTTGGCCTTGTGTTGTTCCCAAGTCAGACGGGTTTAGTGAGTTTGGAGGCCGCTGCTGCTTATGTAGAGTATGAGAATACACAAATCAATCCAGTGGTTGCTATTTTAGCTGAAACCATCTTGACACTTAATCATTGTAGGAGGACCGGAAAAGGGGCAATGAGATGTTGCACGCAGTTGTTGTATATCTGGATGGTTAGCCATATCGAAACAAAAAAACATGTCTTCAATAATTTTTGGTGGTTCACCCAAGACCCCTGAAGTTGGTAGAAGAAGAAGAATGGGGAGATCTAGACAACCAAGGTTGGGTTGACAAATTAGAAGGTTTGCCTAATAGTGATTTCAAGTGGAGAGCCCCATGGGTAACGACAGTGAAAGCCCTAATGAGTTGTGGACAGAGACGTTAGGTGCCATTGGTGGGGATTAAAGGCTATGTGAGTTATGCTCCTGCCCTGGTCGTAAGGCAACTTGGGGGCATGCAGTTTGTTCCAAGGACTATGGGTATTGCTCAATTCTTTGGTTTGTTCAAAGATCCCATTGCACAAGAAGTTTTGGAGATCATCAAACAAGATTGGAAGCATCTGGTTTTGGTTGAGATAGAAGGTTTAAAGGATCCAAGTGCAAGTGAAGAATATGCAAGATGGAGAGATTTAACAGCTTCAACCATGCCTTGTGTAGGAGTCAAATCTCCCCAAACTGTAGAAGAGCCTATTAAGAGGAAAAGGGTCAATAATGAAGAGGAGTTGAGAAGACAAGTGGAAAAACTTCGAACAGAGTTGAGCAAAAGCAAAAAAAGACAAGGCAATGTTGGAAGAAATGATGCTAAAAGAAGATAAAAGGAGAGCATTTCTAGATGAGCAAATACAATCTAGAGACGCGCGAATAACAAAGCTTGAGTTAAAGCTAGGTGAGGAGAAGATTGCTAGGGAAAGGAGTGAGAAGGAGCTAAGAGGGATGAGTTTGGATTGGATGCAAAGTTGCTCTGAACTTGAAGCAATGGAGATTGACTTTAACGATTGCCAAGGAAGTGCAGAATATTTCCAAGAAAAATTTGCACAAGTCCAGTTTGAATTGATGGATAGGATTGGGAAGTATGAGGATTTGAACAAGAAATATATGGAGTTGGAAAGCCGTTCGATGGAGATTGCAAAAGAAGAAAATAAAGGAAAAGGTTTTGAGGCTATTGAAACAGAATTAGCGGTTAAGAAGAATGAGATAAAAGTTATAAGGATAAAGCTTGACAAGGAACGTGAAAAGGTGAAGTATTTGGACGAGAAGCTAGCAGCAATGGAAAAACACAAGGATCAAATCGACGCCAACAACACTGCTTTGAACAGAACCAATATGTTGCTCATAGAAAAGATGACCAAGACAGATGAGCATATGGATGAAGCTGCTGCACATGCTCGAATTATTAGAATTAATGCGCGGAATGTGGGAGGGGACATCATTCGCTATCGCCGAAGCCTAGCTGAAACCGATGCCTTTCTAGGGAAGATTGAGAACCGTGGTTTTGCCTTCTTACCTTTGGCTAGAGAGTTTGTGGAAGAAAGGGATTAATAAATTTTGTATTTCCTTTTTATTTATTAATGTAATAAACTTATCAAGCATTAATGAAAAGGGCGTTGACCCATCTTCTTATGCAAAATCTGTCTCTTGGTGAATATGATTCAAGCAAATGACTTGAAAAGTAGTACTCCTAGCAATGTGACAAAAGAACCTATGTTTATAAGGTGGTGGCTATTATTCGTTCACAAGAAAGTTGCATCCATTCCCAACATACAAAGCATTCTCAATCATGCATTTTTCTCATACATCTATGCATGCATCTGCAGATTAAGAAACATAGGTCCCCCTTCTAGAATCCACAACACTCGACAAAGAAAAATAATGGAAAACGAAGAAAGGTCACAACCAGAAGCTCAGTACCAAAAAGAACTTGAAGGAGTTCGGAATGATGTGGCGCACCTAACCAGTATGTTAGAGCAAATTTTGAGAGCCAGAGATGGAGAGGGAACGTCTACTCAACCTGATGAAGCACCAGTAGCAGCTCAAATTCCTGTCGCACCTATAAACGTAGGGGCAAATACACCAAATAAGCAGCATCCTAATCCCACTCGGCCCATCCAAATCCCTATTACAATGGATTTAACAAACGAGGACCCACATGACGTCAAACTCTCTAATCATGAAGGGTATGATAAGTGGACTGCACTAGAAGAGAGGCTAAGGGCAGTTGAAGGAAATGATTTATTTGACCCAGTTAGAGCTGCGGAAGTATGTTTGGTGCCTAACATTATTATTCCAAAGAAGTTCAGAGTGCTAGAGTTTGTTAAGTATACCGGGATGGAATGCCCAAAGACCCATCTCCGTTCCTACTATAACAAAATGGCAGAAGTTATCCACGATGATAAAATGTTAATTTATTTCTTCCAGGATAGCCTGACAGGATCGGCCCTCAGTTGGTTTATGAGGCTGGACAATATTAGGATCAAGAAGTGGACAGACTTGGCAGATGCTTTCTTAAAGCAATACAAGTTTAATCTTGAGATTGCTCCTGATAGAACTAGTCTGATTACCATGGAGAAAGGAAATCAAGAGTCCGTAAGGGTTTATACTCAAAGGTGGCGTGACCAAGCTATCAATGTACAACCTCCACTAATAGAGACGGAGATGGTGACACTGTTTGCTAATACTTTTAGGGCTCCATACTATGAACACCTTATGGGTAGTTCAGCACAACATTTCTATGATGTTGTGCGGATTGCTGAGAGGATTGAACAAGGAATCCGAAGTGGGAGAATTGCAGAACCTATAGAGAAGAGAGGTTTCATTGGAAAAAAGAAAGAAAATGAGGTGAATAACCTAGAAGGCGGATACAAAGGGAGAAGCAAAAACTACCAAACACCTAACACCCAAGTCACCAGTATCAATTTTGCCAAACCCTCCATCCCAAACCAACCCAATCAAACAAAATTCCCAGCAAATAACTAAAGCAATTACCAAAGAAGAGACAACCGACCATCGGAAGAACAATTACCACCTTTACCAATAACCTTAAAAGAGTTGTATGCCAAGCTATTGAGTATTGGGCAGATAGCTCCCCTACCCGTACCACCTATGCAACCACCTTTCCCTACCTGGTACAATCCCGAGGTGACTTGTGAATACCATGCTGGTCACGCAGGTCATAGCATTGAGGCTTGCTTTGCTTTTAAAAGGAAGGTTTTGCAACTGATCAAAGTTGGATGGGTCACTTTTGAGGATTCACCTAATGTGAATTCAAACCCTTTACCCAAACATGTCGCTAGTAGTGGTGGAGTGAATACCATGGAGATTGGTAGCAAAGAGAGGGTGTTAAAAGTGACCATGACAAAACTATACTTTATGTTGGTGCAGTCTGGACATTTGGAAAAATCAACTGAATGCTGCATATGGGAAAGTAACTTTTGCCCCTTCCATAAAAAGAAAGGGCATCACATTGACGAATGCATTGAATTTCATCAAAAGGTTGCAAGAATGCTAACTCTAGGAGAGCTAAGGATTGAGGCCGTAAACGACAATGAAGAGATAGAGATGATAGAGAATCGAGAGAAATGTAGAATCCAATCAAAGCAAACTATGGAACGATGCCTGGAGATTATGGTTATACTTCGAATATCGAAACTCCTTTGCCGTTGTTCCAAACTGAGATAAGTGGGCTAACTCGGAGTGGTCGTTGTTTCACACCTGAAGAACTAGAGAAGCAAAGAAAGGCTAAGGGCAAAGAGGTGTTGGACCTTGATAAAGAGTTTGAGGTAAATAAACCTGTGACTGAGGAAGAAACAAATGAGTTCCTAAAATTGATGAAGCATAGTGAGTACTGTATAGTGGATCAGTTGAAGAAGACCCCTGCAAAGATTTCCATCATGTCATTAATACTCAGCTCCGAGCCGCATCGTAATGCTTTGCAAAAAGTACTGAATGAGGCCTACGTACCCCAAGATATTGAACAAAAGACTATGGAGCATATAGTAGGGAGGATCCATGCTACCAATTACTTATATTTCACAGAAGATGAACTTGACACTGAAGGAACTGGACATAACAAGCCCTTGTATGTCACAGTCCGATGCAAAGATTGTCTCATCGGTAAAGTTCTCATCGATAACGGCTCGGCCCTTAACGTGTTACCAAGGCATGTGCTGGATGAAATGCCAGTAGATCCCTCACACATGCAACCCAGTGTGATGATGGCTAGAGCGTACGATGGCTCACCAAGGCAAGTGATAGGGACAATTGAGGTCGAACTAGCTGTGGGTCCACAAGTCTTTCTAGTAACCCTTCAAGTGATGGCTATCCACCCTTCCTAAAGTATGTTATTAGGAAGGCCATGGATATATTATGCGGGAGCTGTCACCTCCTCCCTACATCAATGTTTGAAGTACATTGCCAATGGTGTTCTTGTTACTGTTAAGGCTGAGGAGACTATATCAATGGTAAGAAATGTGGCGGTTCCGTTCATTGAAGCTGAAGATTGTAAGGATGGAAACCTTCATGCATTTGAGGTTGTGAATACGGAGTGGGTGCCCTAGAACACTATGGTGAGGAAGCCAGAAATCTCGGAGGCCACCAAAATGGCTGCTAAAAGCTTTTTAAAACACAAGATTCCTTTCCCATATGACATTAAGAAAGGAAGGCTTGAATGGATGGATATAATCAAACTAAAAGCTGCAGAATAGAGGTTTGGGCTTGGATATAAGCCCAAGAAGGAGGATTACAAGCGAGCTGCTGGTGCAAGAAGGGAGAAGAGAATGGCTAGGATTGAAGGAAGGAAGCCTGAAGAAGAAAGCTTAGCCATCCCTTCAATCAGGATTTCATTTCCAAAGGCCGCATATGTGATGCAGCTTGATAAGGGACATGGAAACCTCTTTCAGAAGCTTTCTTCAATAAACATAAACACTCTAGAGGAAGATCAAGTCAAGGACATTGCTGAGAAAATTAAATCCGGAAGAAGGGATGAAGAGCTGCCACAATTAACCATTCACACTTTGGAAGAAGTCACCGACAGGACTTTCATTCGAAAGCTAGCCGAAGGAGAGAAGTTCCGGAATTGGGAGACCCAAGAAGCTCCATTGGTTTTCAAAATGTAATCAACAATGATTTGTTGGATTATAATTTTATCTATGTTGTTTGCCTTTTTTTTTGTTCTGTTTTGTTTTGTTTTTATTCATTGACAATCGAGGCTCAAGATGTCAATTGGATTTTATTTTTTGTTTTTTGAGCCAATCTTTTCCTTTTAATGAGATCATGCATTTTCAAAATTCATCTTGATGTCTTACTATGCATTTACACATCACTTCCCGCTTTCAGGAACCCTGAAAGCGGATCCTCCACAACAACACCTGCACTTCACATTGAGAATGAATGGCCAAACTTTAAAGAATACATAGTAGCTGTAGAAGATGAGGAATGGGAGGAGAAAAACATAGGTGAATTCACAAAATTAATAGAACAGCATGAACAAGCTTGGAGGCCCACTAAAGAGGAACTTGAAACCATAAATGTGGGTAATGAAGAAATCAAGAGAGAGCTGAAAATAGGGACTTTGATCACCCCTGAAGAGAAAGAAGAATTGATTGCACTACTCCGAGGTTACGTAGATGTCTTTGCCTGGTCCTATGAGGATATGCCTGGTTTGGATACGAATATCATAGTACATAGGATACCACTGGTGGAAGGATGCAAACCGATTAAGCAGAAGTTGAGGAGAACTCATCCGGAGGTCTTAATCAAAGTAAAAGCAGAAATTGAAAAACAATGGAACGCTGGTTTTTTGGAAGTAGTCAAGTATCCACAATGGGTGTCAAACATAGTGGTGGTTCCCAAAAAGGAAGGTAAAATCAGAGTTTGTGTGGACTTTAGGGACTTAAACCGGGCTAGCCCTAAAGATAATTTCCCTCTACCACACATAGATATGTTAGTTGATAATGCAGCACGCAGCTCCACATATTCCTTTATGGATGGATTTTCGGGCTACAATCAGATAAAAATGGCGCAAGAGGATAAGGAGAAGACAACCTTTGTAACACCATGGGGAACATTTTGCTACAAAGTCATGCCATTTGGTTTAAAGAATGCTGGGGCCACCTACCAAAGGGCTATGGTGACTTTGTTTCATGACATGATGCACAAAGAGATTGAAGTATACGTAGATGACATGATTGCTAAATCTAGAGAGGGAGAGAATCATGTCCAAATATTAAAGAAATTGTTTGAAAGACTAAGGAAATATAAGTTGAGGCTTAACCCGGCGAAGTGTTCATTCGGGGTGAAATCTGGGAAGTTGTTGGGATTTGTGGTGAGTGACAAAGGGATAGAAGTGGATCCCGACAAAGTAAAGGCTATTCAATCTATGGCACCTCCCAGGACTGAGAAAGATGTGAGAGGTTTCTTAGGAAGGTTGAATTACATTGCTCAGTTTATATCCCAATTAACTACGACTTGTGACCCGATCTTTCGTTTGTTAAGGAAGAAGAACCCTGGAATTTGGAATGAAGAGTGCGAAGAGGCTTTTGAGAAAATCAAGCAGTACTTGTTGAATCCACCTCTGCTTGTTCCTCCTGTATCAGAAAGGCCATTGATATTGTACCTAACAGTAACAGAAACAACAATGGGATGTGTGCTTGGGCAACACGATGAAACCGGAAAGAAGGAAAGGGCCATTTATTACCTGAGCAAGAAGTTCACGGAATGTGAGTCTAGGTATACTGTGATTGAAAAGCTGTGTTGCGCACTGACATGGGCTGCAAAGAGATTACGTCAGTATATGTTGTATCACACTACGTGGTTAATTTCCAAATTAGACCCGTTGAGGTACATTTGTGAAAAGCCCTATTTATCGAGCCGAATTGCAAGATGGCAAGTTCTATTGGCTGAGTATGACATAGTATATATGACAAGGAAAGCCGTAAAAGGGAGTATTATTGCCGATCACCTGGCTGACCATGCTATGGAAGATTATGAATCATTAGACTTTGAATTTCCCGATGAAGATGTGCTTGCAATCGAGGAAGAGAAATCAGATTGGTGGATTATGTACTTTGATGGTGCTGTAAATGTATGTGGTAACGGAGCGGGTGCGGTGATAATCTCTCCTAATAAGAAGCAGTATCCGGTTTCAGTTAAGCTACAATTCGGGTGCACCAACAACACGGCTGAGTATGAAGCTTGCATTCTCGGTTTAGAGGCTGCATTGGAGCTAAACATCAGAAAGATAGATGTGTATGGAGACTCAATGCTGATCATTTGCCAAGTAAAAGGAGAATGGCAAACCAAGGAAGAGAAGTTAAGGCCTTACCAAGAATACCTGTCTAAACTAGCTGGAGAATTTGAGGAAATAGAGTTCACCCATCTAGGAAGGGAAGGAAACCAGTTTGCAGATGCTTTGGCTACACTAGCATCTATGGCCAAAATAGACTTTGGGCACAAGGTACAACCAGTACACATCAATATCAGAAATAACCCAGCTCATTGTTGCTCAGTCGAAAAAGAAGTGGATGGAAACCCTTGGTACTATGATGTCAAGAATTTCATCCAAAACCAGGCATATCCCATGGGGGCATCCAAAATCGACAAGAAGACCTTGAGGAGTTTGGCAATGGATTTTTATCTTGATGGGGAGATTTTGTATAAGAAATCATCCGACGGGACTTTGTTGAGATGTTTGGATGAATTTGAGGCAAAAAGCGCGTTACGAGAAGTCCATGAAGGGATTTGCTCAACCCATGCTAATGGACACGTGATGGCTAGGAAGATACAAAGAGCCGGTTACTTCTGGATGACATTAGAAAAAGATTGCATCGACTATGTCCGAAAATGTCATAAGTGCCAAGTATACAGTGACAAAATCAACGCCCCTCCAACTCCTCTATTTAACTTGACATCTCCATGGCCCTTCACGATGTGGGGAATTGATGTGATTGGACCTGTAAACCCAAAAGCCAGCAATGGTCATAGGTTTATTCTCGTGGCTATCGACTACTTTACAAAATGGGTAGAAGCCGGGTCATTTGCTCATGTGACGCAAAAAGTAGTGAAGAAATTTATTGAGAGAGATCTGATTTGTCGATATGGTCCACCAGAAAAGATTATAACTGATAATGCCCAGAATTTCAATGGCAAGATGATAATAGAACTCTGCGCTAAATGGAAAATCAAGCATTCCAACTCTTCGCCGTATAGACCAAAGATGAATGGTGCGGTAGAAGCTGCTAACAAGAATGTCAAAAAGATTATTCAGAAGATGGTAGTCACCTATAAGGATTGGCATGAGATGTTGCCATTTGCCCTTCATGCGTATCGCACCGCAGTCCGAACCTCAACAGGAGCCACCCCGTACACGTTGGTATATGGAATGGAGGTGGTTATGCCTTTAGAAGTGGAAATCCCCTCATTGAGAGTACTGGTAGACTCTGAGCTGGAAGAGGTAGAATGGGCAAAAGTTAGATATGAACAGCTGAATCTGATCAGTGAAAAGAGGATAGCCGCAATCTGTCATCATCAACTTTACCAAAGAAGGATGGCCAAATCATACGACAAAAAGGTTCGACCTCGAGGATTCCACGAAGGAGATCTTGTACTGAAGAAAATATTGCCTTTACCAGGAGAAGATCAGAGTAAATGGGCGCCGAACTATGAGGGCCCTTACGTGGTGAAGAAAGCATTCTCGGGAGGAGCTTTGCTATTATCTAGAATGGATGGAGAAGATCTAGTTAGGCCAGTGAATTCTGACTCTGTAAGGAAATATTACGCTTGATGTATTCCGTAATCTCCCAATCAATAAAATAAAGTTTGGCCATGAATTTTCTCTATAAAAAAAAAAAAACCTTTCTTCATAAAAAGCATGATCTCATAGCATTTGAAATCTTTCACTTAAACAAACTCTTTTCTTACACATGACTAAGTAAATGACTCCATCAATTGGAGGGAACCAAATAAAATCTAAACTTGGCATATTTATGCATACCACACTGGGGGCAAGAAGTGTACTAAAAGCACATTGGGGTCTATAGTGAACCAAAGCCCAAAGGGGTATCATCATAAGAACTTCTACAAAAGCATCTTTTTATGAGAATTGCCAATTGCATTGAAAGTTTCAGTTTTCATGAACAAAACCAAATCTTTTGAGTTTTCCTTTTAAAATGATAATAAAAGACAATACTCAATGGAGCAAGAAAGGGCCCCATAAGGAACCAAAGATCTCTTCACCAAGAGGATATGAAGTATAGTGTGCAGAGCATATTCCGATTCAAGAGAAAAGGTTGGACAAACAAATGGAAACAAGAGCTCGAAGAAGTTTACAACGAAAGGGGGACCTATGTTTCCAAAGATAGGTAACAAAAACATGCATGCTATATTGTCATAACACTAACATGGCAGGAAAGGTGGGACGAAAGCCAAATTAGTTCCAAGTTTTTGGGAATCACTAAGAGACAGAGTCTTAAGTCAACGTAGCTACGGAAAGGAATATGAATTATGAACCAACACTGTTTCATTTCCTCGAGGTAAGATGTTTTCTTTTGAAATTCAAAACGGGCAGGTCATCCGATGTTGAGACCATTCCCTAGAAAAAGCATGGAGTTTTTCTAAATAATAATAATTAAAAAAATAAAAATAAAATAAAACGGGCAGGTCTCCAGATATAGAGACCCCTTTCTAAAATCATTTTCTCTTACATCTGGGTAGGTCACCCATCATAATGAGACCATCATTTTCCACTTGGGTAGGTCACCCATCACAATGAGACCATTTTTTCTGGGTAGGTCACCCATCACAATGAGACCATTTTTTCTGGGTAGGTCACCCATTAGAATGAGACCATTCTCCATTTTTTTTTTACCTGGGTAGGTCACCCATTATAATGAGGCCATTCTTCCCCCTGGGTAGGTCACCCATAAGAATGAGACCACTCTTCCCCCTTTCCACTTGGGTAGGTCACCCATCATAATGAGACCATTTTTTCTGGGTAGGTCACCCATTAGAATGAGACCATTCTCCATTTTTTTTTTACCTGGGTAGGTCACCCATTATAATGAGGCCATTCTTCCCCCTAGGTAGGTCACCCATAAGAATGAGACCACTCTTCCCCTTTTCCATTTGGGTAGGTCACCCATCATAATGAGACCATTTTTTGGGTAGGTCACCCATTAGAATTAGACCATTCTCCATCCTTTTTTACCTGGGTAGGTCACCCATTATAATGAGGCCATTCTTCCCCCTGGGTAGGTCACCCATAAGAATGAGACCACTCTTCCTCTTTTCCACCTGGGTAGGTCACCCATAAGAATGAGACCACTCTTCCTCTTTTCCACCTGGGTAGGTCACCCATCACAATGAGACCATTTTTTGGGTAGGTCACCCATTAGAATGAGACCATTCTCCATTTTTTTTTACCTGGGTAGGTCACCCATTATAATGAGGCCATTCTTCCCCTGGGTAGGTCACCCATAAGAATGAGACCACTCTTCCCTTCTCTCCACTTGGGTAGGTCACCCATCACAATGAGACCATCTTTCATTTTGGGTAGGTCACCCGTTATAATGAGACCATCTTTCATTTTGGGTAGGTCACCCGTCATAATAAAACTACAGACACATTTTTGTATTGGTTCTAGTTAAAGGAGATCGCCAGATGGGATCTCAGGTTAACCCAACCACACACAGAGTTTAACTCTGGTTAAAGGAGATCGCTAGATGGGATCTTAGGTTAACCCAATCAAAAGGGCAGGTAGCCCATGAAAATAGACCAATTTTCTATAATAAAAAAAAGGAAAAGAAAAGAAGTGAAGTCTTTGGATGAGTAGATCACCTAGCAAGCAAAGAAGACCTTTTATTTCTTTACAAGCTTACTATGCAAAACATTGAGGAGTTTTTGCTTCGTAAGCATTGTAAAGAGGGGGCATCTGTTGTTACTCATTTTCGGACCCCACGTGCTAGAGACGGTGTATACCTTTTTTAAACAGAGTATAGGAGTTTAGCTCATATTCGCCAGAAGATTGACAAAAGCACAGAAAGAAATATTTTGTGTTTTGAAACCTTGTTTGAGCTGTTTTCTGCTCTTTTTATCCTTCCCCTTTACTGCCAAAATCATCAGGTTTTCTTAGGTTGATCAGGAGTCTTCATAATGCTAAATTCGTTCTTTTTTATCTGGTCTTTAAGGTTGAATAAATCCCTCAGAATTTGCACTAAAAAATAGTTCTGCTGCTGTCGTAATTTTTTGGTTCCAACTTAGGCTCCGATTCTGACTCAGTTTTCGTATGATATCTGACCATCCTAGGTATATCCTATCACTCATTACATGTTGAAAAATTGACCTACACCTTTATTAGGTCCTAGGGATCATTGTTCTTGGGGCAGTTTCTCAATCAGATTTGGATGCTTAGCATTGTCAGATCAAGAACCTTTTTGACCAACTAGATTACTGCCAGATTCTGTTCTCTAAAATGATTTTATCTCACTTCGACTCCTTCATCAAAGTTGTAGTCCTAGACGTGTAGATGATTTTGGGCTTTTGAATCGCTTGATTTCGATATCAGAAGCTCAATATATTCCTGTTTGAATATCTAACGTGAAGGCAGAGAATTCTGCCGCGAGAAGGATATTGACCCGAGTCTGCACTAAAAAAATTCTATTTTTGGCTTAGTTTTTGTGATTTTTGTTCTTAGTTCATACTCTCAGTCATATCAGGATTCTCGGCATTCGTCAGTTTTTGAGTTAGACCCGGAAATCCCTTTTGACCAACTAGATTACTGCCAGTTTCTGTTCTATAAAACGATTTTATCTCACTTCGACTCCTTCATCAAAGTTGTAGTCCGAGACGCATAGATGAATTTGGGCTTTTGAATCACTTGATTTCAATATCAGAAGCTCAAGATATTCTCATTTGAATATCTGGTGTTGAAAGCAGGGATTCCTGACCGCGAGAAGGATTTTTGCCCAAGTTCACGGGATTGATTCGAAGGATTTTTTTTTTGGACCAAGGACTGAATCGAAATGTGCTAAATTGAGGGATTGAATTGAAGAAGGACATTAAAAGCTGGAGAGAGGGGCTGGATCATCATAAATGACAGGATTTTTACCACACCGAATAAGGAAAATAAGACCTTACAGCTGCACCCTCCAGCTGATTTCTTTCTTTTTTTTCTCTGCTGTTTTTTTCCTATATCATCACGTCTGATTTTTGGAGCTGAAGACCACGTTTTTGTTGCCTCATTTCAAAGGGAGCGGCTGGCCCTATGGAAGGAAGGAAAATAGCCACACCCTCCTCTAAAACTGGAAAGAAATCAGACGTAAAGAACCAGCACAAAATGAGAATATTGCAGCTTTCTTTTACGTTTTCTTTACTGCAAATCAGTAGGGATTTACGTCCTAGGATTAATGCATTAAATCCTTCCTAAATAGAGACATATTTAGACTATATATAAGCCCTTCTAATGATCTAGAAAGGGGGCAAGAAGAGAGCAGAAAAATAGCAAAAAAGGGAGCAGAAAAATAAGAGAAAAAGAGAGAACGGGAGAGAGGATAGGAAAAGAAAAACGCAAGAGAGAGGCAGTAGAAAAAAAAAATGCAGAAAAACAGAGAGAGTTTCTTTCCTGCATTCTTGAGTTACTGTGAGGGAAGAGGAGAAAAAAAGACAAGACGGAGAGGGGGTTTTGCTATAAACTTTGACAGCAACGTGCGCTTGGTTTTTATTTCAGTTGTTGCAGTAAACCATTTCAGCGAGACCTGCAGGTATTTGTTTTGATGTTTAAAAAACTGTTTTGTCTCCTGGCTTTGCACCTTCGTTTTCTATCTTAGCAACAAAGGCTACAAGTTCTCTGGAGGAAGGAGAACCTAGTTCTTCCTGTAAGAGAGTCAAAATTGCTCATCAACAAAATTGGACTATTACTGTCCAACCATTACTCTCTTGATGTTGAACTGTTACTGTCCGACCTCACATCAGATTTTTAATTGTATCTAGAGTTATAAAACTTCAATTCAAGCGAGATTGGTCTCGTTGGAAAGCTAAGACACGAGGCCACAAGTTCTCTGAAGGAAAGAGAACCCATTTCTACCTCTAAGACAGTCAAAATTGTTCATCAACAAACATTGGATTGTTATTGTCCAACGGTTACTGTCTTGATATGGAACTGTTACTGTCCGATCTCTTCTTAGATTTTTAACTACATATAGAGTTATAAAACTCTATTTCAAGTTAGATTAGTCTTGTTGGAAAGCTAAGACATGAGTCTACAAGTTCTCTAAAGGAAAGAGAACCTAGTTCTGCCTCTAAGACAGTCAAAATTGCTTATTAACAAACCATACTTACTGCCCTACAGGGTCTGTAAGGACCCAATCTCGGTTGGTGACCCATAGCGGTTCTACAACTTCATATTGAGCAAGATCAATTTCCTTTATTAGCTAACATCCAAAACTACAATTACTATGAAGGAACTTGATCCTAATTCTCTCATCCTCCTACTCGAATTCTCTCTAAAAGTCAAGAGATGAATCTGTCCAGATTCATCAACCTTTCCATTTACATACAACATCCACAATTTAACTTTTTCTCTTTTATCTCAACCCCTAGCCATATCACATATCATTTAAGAGTGTCAAAAAATATCTTTTTAAGAGCTAATTTATCTTATTTATTTTAATCTTCCTTCTTAACGTCAAAATAAAACATACTTATCAATTTTACAAGCTTTCTGAACAATATTCTTCTAAACGCAATCCTTGACAACGGTTTCAATCAACCATAAATTACAAACGAATAATATTCTAAACAATCCATACGATCAAGTTATAATGCATTATTATGAGTATAACATATCTAAATAGCAACTTCATTAAATGGTGAAATTTCCAGCAATATGGGTTTAACCGAACTGACCTCAAACTTGTAGACCTACTGTGCGAGAAGCACAACTTCTACACCAAATGTTTGTTTATGATCTCCATCATATAGAATCTAGACAGTATCAGGAAGAACAACATATCCAAATTATAGCCTGATCCAACGGTGTCCGGAGGAGAAAATAGTTAGCGAAGAAGATTGTCTAGAAATGTATTTTCCCAGTTATTTTCCTCCCACAATATCTCTCAAACGGGGACTAATATAGGAAATCCCTCTAGTGACAATGTACACGACATGGAGGAGAACAACATATCCAAATATCATTTTGATCCAACGGTGGAAGGTGGAGTTATAGTTGTTGCATGTTCTGCCATCAATATGTCTTCTCTCCAGCCTCTCTCTAAACTCTCTCTTGCTCTTGCAAGTCACTCCAAAAGAGAAAATAGAATGATATTTAAAGTTTTATCATCTTGTTAATTACACATTTATCCCCACCCCTTTTTATCATTTGTACATAAACTCCCAACCTTTTGTTATTTGAATATTGACCTCTCTTGGTCTTACGTATTCATTTTGTCCTCACAAATATATTTTTTTTCACTTTTCATTTATTAATTTCACTATTTTTATCTTGATTTAAGTTTCTTTAATTTAATTTAACCTATTTTACTATTGGTTAAATTTCTCATCTTCTAATAACCTAGAAAAATTATAACTATGGGTTTACAAAGGTCCCCTACCATTTCTAGATGTTATGTTGTTAAGTCTCTTAACAACACTTTTGGTGGTCACACCTTTAGTTCTTGTGGCCACACCTTTAGTAGTCTCATCATTGACCCTCTCTTTTCTTGCTTCAATATACTCGACAACAATTCTCATACCCTTTTGAGTACCAATTCTCTTATGAGCATCATCACCTTCAGATAAGCTCCTATTGTGAGATCTATAATGCTTATTACTCTTTCTCCCTCCCCTGATAATTTCTTAACCTTCAGCCATGACATTAGCCTCAGCTTGCATCGGGTCCAAATATTGCTCCTGAAGCACACTTTTCCCTTTTCCATTCCCTATAAAATTTTCCATAGAAGGCTTGAAGACTATCATCAACACTTCCATGTTTGATAATGTCCTTATCTCCCTTGGTGCTAGGCTCCCTAGCTTTAGGGGCCTTGGAACAGTTGTTAGTTGTGTGGCCAAGAATTCTGCAATGCTTGCAGAATTTGGACAGGGTTTCATAAACAACTGATTGCACAAGAGTAGCACCATTAGGCAAGATGATATTAATGGAATAAAGCAGGTTACCAAGCAGGTCTAGCTCAACCAAAACTCTAGCATAGGAGAGCCTTGACATCGTAGAAGTTAACTTATCACATTGGAGAGGTTTTCCAATACCATTAGCAATCTTTGATTAACTTCATATAATACGATCACTATGACTTCGTCAAACTATGTTAATCTTATTTGCACATCCCATTCGCTAAATTTGGGTTTTAGAGACCGAAGTTAGCTCTCTGGTCTCTATTGATCTATAAGCCCAAGTGTTATTACCCAAATGTAATTTCATCATTTGATCTCGATAATCCAATAAATACACCATTAGTCGAGGGTAATTACTCTATCCAACCCCGTTCATCCCTTATGGATATCATTAGCCAAAGCTAATCACATTATTTAATCTTGGTCATCCATTTTGGATACCATTAGTCAAAGCTAATCACATTATTCAATCCTGGTCATTCATTACAGATACCATTAGTCATCCATTAGCCATATCTAATCACATTATTAATCTTGGTCATCCATTACAAATATCATTAGCCATAACTAATTATATTATTCAAACCCGGTCATCCATTACGGATATTGGAGCCTTTATTTAAATTTGGGTTCATTGGATTATTATTATTTATTAGGTTTATTCATATTCATTAGGGGTATTTTATTAGACATAAGATTCTTTTTAGTACAAATACTCTTTTGTAAAAACTTTTGAAAGAAAAAAAAAGACTACTTTTAATATAAAAAATTTGGCTTTTTTGCTATCTTTTATGTAGTTGAGTGATTCTCGTACTAAGTTCTTGATTTAACTTACAAACTCTTTGAAAAATTGATCAACTTTGTTGTTACCCATTTTTGGGTTCCCAAACAAAAATGAAAAAATACAAAAATATATATTCAGAAGAAATCCAAAAAAATAACAGGAGCAAGAAAAGGATGCTGGAATGCTAAAAAATGGTCAAAAATTGGTTGAGGAGGTTCAAAAATGCAAAATGTTGAAATTTGACAGTTTATGGTTAACTGATGAGAGTCTTGTTGACAAAGAAAATTCAATTTTGAAAAAATATATTCAAAATCAGATGTTTATGGACTCAATTAAGTTTTATCTAAGATTTAATTGAATTTATGGAGGGTTTGATTGCAAGAAAAATTGATTTTTAAGTCAATATAGGCTTTTATTAGAAGAAATTAAAGTTCTAGGGTCCAATTATAATTTTGAAGAGTTGATTTGGCCTAAATCAGAGGTTTAATTGCATAATTATTGAAGTTTGATAGCCAATTAGGGACTTAATTGACACAACCCGAAACCAAGGACCAAACCAGAAAAGGCGTCAAAATCAAGGGATTCGATTACAATTTTGTCGGGGGTTTGATTACAAAATTGTGAAAACTTCAATGACCAAACCAGAAGAACCCAAGCGGCGTTGTTTCCATTGAAGCTCATTTCACTATCTTCAACAGCTGTGAATCTGTGATAATAAAGGAAGGAGATGTTAGCAGCGATAATGGAACCACTTTCAAATCAAGAGGGGCGCGTATTGCGGCTGACATTCCTCGCCACCGCGATGCACGCCGGCTTACCAAAAACGCCTGCGTCCTCTAGCTATAAAAGCCAGAGGAGGAGCCGAGCAAAAGGGAAGAAGAGAGAAGGGAAAGGAGAGGAAAGGCTACAGTAAGGAGAAAAGCAGGAGGGAGACAGCTTAGGAGAACGTAAGAAAATTGAGAGATTAGAGAAATAGTGAGAAAGCTAAAGGGAGAGAAAAGGAAGCAAACACGGCGAAGTAGAGAACGCAGCACTACCGTCTTCTTCTTCTCAAAACCAGGTATGTTTGCTGCCTTTCTCAGTTCCTGCAGAATGAGATAATGCGTGTTAGTATGTAAAAAACGAAAAGAAAACATAAGGAAACCAGCACCTGATATCACCAGTTGCAAAACTCTGTTTTTTTCTTTTGTTTCATTCTCGCACTGCAAGAAAGGTGATGAACAATGCGAAGGTATTCATGCACACGTAAAATATTACGCGTGCATGGGCAAAGGGGGGTTGGTCACTAGCATGGGCCAGTGACCAGCAGGCCCAGCCCAGCTACGCAGGCTAGCTAGGTCCAGCCCGCAAAAAAAAAAATCGATGAGTTTCTGCAAATTTTTTTACTGTATTTTAGTCAATATCGGTTTGTATTTTTATACTATAAAGATACAAATTCGGTATTAAAATACCTGGTTTTCAAAAAAATAATATATATATATATATATATATATATATATATATATATATAATTTCAAAAATATGTATTAGCATGCATTTTGGCTTTAATAACCAGTTTATTAAAGTCACGAGAATTAGGCCAATATTTCAAAAAAACTCCAAAAAATTATTTTGTTTTCTTTTAATATCTGGGGTTATAATCTTATACGTAAGACGTATTCCAGATATTAAATTTTTTGGTTGACGTTAGAACAGTTAGGTTTTACCCGATAAGATAAGGATCTCTTTACCGAAGAGGATTTTTCTTAAACCATAGACATACCAACAACTAGAAAACACGACAAGACCTTAGATTTTATCAGACAATAAAAAAAATGCATCTTACCTTAGGTAGGGCATATTTGGGGTGCTAATACCTTTCATTTACGCAACCAGTCCACGTACCCGATCTCTGAGACCAATTAGGGTTCCTAGTGACCAAAATACTAAGTGGCGACTCTCATTCTAATTTTTGTTTGATAAGAGACAAGAATTCTTTGCCTCCTAATATTTGCCAGATAGATAGATAATATATTGAGGGTGGATATTTTCGTCGCGACGCCGCACACGTGCAACAGAATGGCGACTCCACTGGGAACCTTGTGGACTAAGCTTTGTTTTTGTCTAATAATTGTGTTTTGTTTGGTTTGCGTGTTTTTCTGTTAAATAAGCTTATTTTATTTATTTATTTATTTATTTTACATGTTTTAATTTTATTTATGTATTTATTTATTTTATGTTCATGCATTATATAGAACTGCCTCATGCATTACACAATTTAATTTTTGGGATGCACACATAATCTTATTAAGTTAGGAGGGGAATTAGCGATCTGCCCTATGACTATTGGTTGGGGTTCAGATGCGTGAAACATGCAACTCATATCTGAGTGCCTACTTGGTAATGGTGGGCATACATGCCTTAACTGTTTCTTGTAACGCCCCCATACTGTCTTTACGAAGATCGTCACTGGACAGATATGGGACCCTTTTTGAGACTTAGTTAGTCAAACTACCCTTTGTTTCACAAGATATATAGTTTCATTTGCATCAAATTAATCATGTTAAATTCATCACTCCAGGTTTCGAACTGAAATCATGACTAAGTACCTATCTTTCCAAGAGTTTGGGCAAGAATATGAGTTGAACCAGATAGCTGAAGGAAAATGTCCAAGAATCGATGCTAGTAGGTTGCCATGCATTACCAAGATAAATCACATGGTAAATGACTTAGGGAAATTGTTGCCTATAATGGGATATGTGGATGAGACTCTCTTTGAAAGGTGATATGGGAGAATAGCACAACTAATGAGGCTACCCATACAAGCGACAACAATCAAAGCCCTCTTGAACTTTTAGGACCCTAGTTATCGATGCTTTACTTTCAGGAACATTGATATCACACCTACCATGGAAGAATATGAAAAGGGTCCTAGATTTTCCAAATAATAGCAGAAAAATCTACCTTAGACGCGTTGACTCACGGATGTCACTGGGGATCCTCCATTGCTTTCGCCTGCTCTTCTCATTTTGCTTGGATTGCACCTTGAGCTGAGCCGGGTGCGGAGATGCCTATTTGGACCGCCTTCCACCCTGTCTCCCTCTCCATACATACAGAACTGTAGTTTATGGTCTCTTGTGTTCCGCCAGCAAGCATTAGATTTTAAGCCGATTTTGTCCATTTTAGCAGATTAAGATAGCAACAGAAGACATTTTGTTCAGTTTAGGCAGCTTTCAGTCCTCTGAGAGTGTGCTCTAGTAGAACTTTCAGATATGTCTGAAGTTGTCGATAAGATCTCTTTTTAGTAACTGGGATAATCCCACGCCACAGCGGCTAAGACCAAGTCCAAAATCGGGAGCGGGCAGAGATGCAAGCCCAAATACTAGTTGAAACGGATATGTGCAATAGAAACTTCTTAATCCTATGATTCAAGAATCCTCTCGGATACGAAAAAAGAAAAATCCGCCAATAGGAAAGTAGCCCAAGGGTCGTAGAGTCGTTGTCGGGTTGGAGGGACCCACGAGGCGGTAACAAGACTAAACGGGCTGATTTGCCACCGTGGGAGCCCCATATCACAATGGAGTTTCAACTATCTTGAAATCAGGGAATGAAGTTCAGCCCTCAAAAAAGTCTGTTTTCATTGCACTCAGATAATAGTTTTCTAGTTCATATCTTCTTCAGGAAGACCCTCAGGTTTCTTGCTAGCTCGACCAGCAGCCCATCCTAATTCTTCGCCGATTCATCCTTTCGTTCCTTTTCTCTTGGGCATCTCATTTAGAATACAATGCATTCTTTTCTGACCCACTTTCTCATTGAGCGAAGGGTACGAAATAAATCAAATTGATTTTTCGATCAAAAGTACTATGTGAAATCTTCTTTTTTTATCTTCTATCTAGCTTCTTATCTTAGGAAAGTACTCTTCATTCCGATTCTGATTCTTTACCTCGTTGACCGTGAAAATTTGAAGACACAGCTTCAGAGGTAGTCAATTTGTTAGGCCTGGGAAAAATTAGTCAATGTAGAGTAGTTGATGGGGGTTTTAAATGGAAGGTCATTGGAGCCAGAATGAAGAAAAATGCTGAGGAAGGCAAGTTGGGGGATGAAAGATACAGGTTAGTGGCTTTCGCCATCTTTGGACTAGTATTATTTCCATCCGAAATTGGAGTCATCAGTTTGGAAGCCGCAAATGTCTTCGTAGAATATGAGTATGACCGAATTAATCCTTCTTCAACAATTTTGGCCGAAACCATGTTGTCACTTAACCATTGCAGAATGCATGGAAAAGGAGCAATGAGATGTTGTAGCCCTATGTTGTATTTATGGATCGTTAGTCATCTTGAAACACCAAGGGACATCTTCAACAACTTTTGGTGGTTTGACCTCCGACCATTAAAGGTTACCATAGAGGAAACTTGGAAGAACTTGGACGAGACGACTTGGATAGACAAGTATGTTGCACTACCTCAAAGCAACTTCAAATGGAAAGCACCATGGATGAATGACCCTATTTGCACAATGAGCTGTGGAAGCAAGACATGGGTCTCCCTGATTGGTGTAACCGGATACATTAGTTATGCACCTGCACTTGTAGCAAGGCAATTGGGTGGAATGCAGTATGTACCAAGGACTCTGGGTTTAGTAGATTTCACAGGTTTATTCAAGCATCAACCATTCCTTGAAGAGATAGAGCTTATCCAACAAGACTGGGAAAGGCCCCAATTGGTAAAAAAGGAAGAAGGAAGCATGTTTGAATCATCATGCAGCCATAATTATACAAGTTAGAGAAATCAAGAGCTTTCTGAAGCTGTAACATCAAAATCAGCAACAGTGCAACAAAAAAGGAAAAGGATTGATGATGAGGAAGAGTTGAGAGAGCAGCTAGAAAGATGTATAATTGATCTCAGCAAAAGCAAAGGGCAACAACAACTCCTGGAAAGGCAATTGGATGAAGAAAATACAATGAGAAATTACTTGAACCAACAATTGGAAAACAAAGATAAGCGGTTGAAAGAATGGCAGAAGAGGGCCGAGGTAGCTGAGGAAATAACAAAAGGGGTCCATAATGAGTTAAGGAATTGAATAAACAAATGTGGTGAGTTGGCTAACAAGAATGGGTTCATTGAAAAAGAATTGGCCAAGATCAAGAGATCAGCAAAAGGCAAGATGAATGCTGATAAAGAGATGACAGATTCCTTGAAGAAAGAAAGAAGCGGTCTTACAAAGAAGTTGGAAGATGAGAAGGAAAAGAATTGGCTAGCTGAGATCGACATAGAAGAAGAAAGAAAGATCAGGGCTCAATATATAGTACAACTTGAGGAAGAAAGAAGTGCAAGGAAAGCCGCTGAGTCTGATATGAGAGATTACCAGAAAAGAGCTGAGTCTTCTAAAGGATGAAAAATAGTTTTGCAATCCAAGCTTAAAATACGAGAAGAGGAGTTGAGGGAGTTGAGGAGCCATTACTTTGAGATGGAAGAAGGTTTGAAGGAGATTAAACAAGAACGTTAGGAATGTCATGATTATATTAACAACTTTGCAGTTCAGATTAACTCCAAAATAGCCGAGCTAGATATCGAGAGAGAAGAGCTATAAAGGGCAATAGATAAGGTGGCACGGTTGGAGGCAATGGTCCGAATATTGGAAAGAAGTAATGAAGCCTTAGGTAACAACAATGAAGTGATAATCGCTGATAACACCTTGTTCCATGATAAGATAAGACGCATGACAAAACAGGTCGAGCAAGTAACCTGGTATGCAGAAAGGTTACATCAATAAGCCACCCAACTTGGAAATGATGTTACAAAGTACCGAGAGTACATGGGGGTCGTCATCTCTTTTATTGGGGACTTAGCTAATGGAGGAAATGCCTTTTAGGGTAGTGATGTATAAGGCCCTTTTCTATTTCTTACTTTGTATAAGCTACCCTTATTTATAAGAAAGGCCATGACCCCTTTTTTTAATGTATTTTGGTAACCAACCATGATAAGCACTTGGCAAACATTTTTTTACAGCAATCAGTTCGACTCAGAAATCTTTCCTAAAGCATTACGAAGGTCATGAATCAGTTCTAAAAAAAAACAGATCCATCGCATATGCATTGCATTTTCATCACGCATTTGTTTACAATTTATCATGTGCATTCCAAATCGTGAAACATAGGTCCCCCCTCCAAAGTCTATCACACCCGATTAAGATCAAGAATGGAGAACGAGGAGAGAGCTCACTTAGAGTCACATTATCAGAATGAGTTGGAATCCATGAAGAATGAAGTTGCTCGCTGACCAATCTGCTCGAGCAACTTTTGAAAGCCAAAAACGGGGAGGGAACGTCTACCCAACCAATTATGGGAGCACCAGCAGCTCATATCCAAGGGACATCTCAAAACTTGGGGGAAGATTCAACGGCTGAACAACACTTTGTGCCTATCGCCCCTATCCCGCCAAGTCAAACTCCCATCACCGTGGATTTAACAGCAAATGGACCCCCTGGCAATAGATCCATCGATTTTATGAATCACGACAAGTTGTCTGCTTTAGAAGAAAGATTAAGAGCAGTTGAGGGTAATGATTGGTTTGATCCCATACGAGTAGTGGAAGTGTGTTTGGTACCAAACATCATGGTACTAAAGAACTTTAGGATACCAGAGTTCATCAAATATACTAGATTGGAATGTCCAAACACTCACCTTCGATCTTACTGCAATAAAATGGCCGAGGTGATTTATGATGAGAAGTTGTTAATTTATTTTTTCCAAGGTAGTCTGGTGGGATCTGCCCTAAGCTGGTACATGAGGTTGGACAATGCTAAAGTTAAGAAATGGAAAGATTTGGTGGAAGCTTTTCTTAAGTAGTACAAGTTCAATTTGGAAATTGCTTCGGATAGAACAAGCCTTATGTCAATGGAAAAAGGGAGCCAGGAGTCAGTAAGGGCTTACACGCAAAGATGGAGAGATGAGGTAACACATGTCCAGCCATCTTTAATAGAGACGGAGATGGTAACCCTGTTCGCCAATACCTTCAGGGCACCTTATTATGAGCATCTAATGGGTAGCTCATCTCAACATTTCTATGATGTTGTACGTGTGGCAGAAAGAATAGAACAAGGGATTAAAGCTGGGCGTATAGCGGAACCGTTGGAGAAGAAAGGTTTTACGGGAAGGAAAAGAGAAGGTGATATTAACAACTTGGAAGGCGGGTACAAAGGCAAGAAAGTAAATTACCAAAACCCACAAATGATCACTCCTCAATCCACCAACATAAACTTTGCCAAACCTTTTCAAACCAATCGAACAAATTACCAACCAAACAACCATAACAACTACCAAAGGCCAAATACAAGATATCCTTTGGAATAGCTGCCACCACTACCCATGCCCTTAAAAGACTTGCTAAACTGTTGAGTCTTGGACAAATAACTCCAATCTTTTTTCCACCATTCCAACCCCCATTTCCCGCATGGTACAAACCAGAATTAACTTGTGAGTATCATGCTGGTAACCCGGGACACAGAATCGAAACTTGTTATGCTTTAAAAAATAAGTTGCTAGAGCTTATCAAGATGGGCTGGGTGTCGTTCGAAGACAAGCCCAATGTTAATTCAAATTCATTGCCTAATCATGCTGCAAGTAATAATGGAGTGAGCATGGTAGAGGTTGAGAATCAAAGCAAAGGGTTAAAAGTACCTATACAGAAGTTGCATGGTATGTTGGTATAGTCATGGTTCCTAAAAATGAATAATGAACATCATATGGAAGGGAGTGATTTTTATGAGTTCCATGAAGAGGAGGGACATCATATAAATGATTGAATGGAGTTTCGCAAAAAAATTGAGAAAATGATGACCATGGGAGAACTGAGGATTGAAGCCATGGAGAACGGTGATGAAATAAGAATGATGGAGGGCCAAAACAGGTTGTTAGAAGTGTGTAGAGTCCAACCAACAGCTTATGGGCCGCCAAAGTTAATCCTGGTTAAACCTTCCTATACAAAGAGAAATCACAATGCAATGACCTATAATTACGGCTATACCTCCAATGTTGGGACCCCTCTTCCTTTGTTCCAAACTGAGGTTAGTGGGCTTACTCGGAGTGGCCTGTGCTTCACACTAGAGGAGTTAAGGAAAGCAAAGAGTAAAGAGGTGGTAGACCTGGGCAAAGAACTGGAGGTTAATAAACCAGTAACCGAAAAGGAGTCAAATGAATTTATGAAGTTGATAATGCACAGTGAATATTGCATAGTAGATCAATTAAAGAAAACTCCAACTAGAATCTCCCTTATGTCTTTGATACTCAGCTCCGAACCGCATCGAAACGCCTTGCAAAAGGTATTAAATGAGGCATATGTACCCCCAAGACATTGAATAGAAAACTATGGAACATTTGGTGGGGAGGATCCATGCGACTAATTATCTGTACTTTACAGCTGACGAGTTAGATGCTGTAGGAACTGGACATAACAAACCATTGTACATCACCACTAGGTGCAAGGATTGCCTCATAGGAAAGGTGCTCGTCGATAATGGCTATGCTCTTAATGTGTTGCCAAAACACATGCTGAAAGAAATGTCGGTTGATGAATCTCATATGAAGCCTAGTACCATGATGGCAAGAGCATATGATGGCTCACCAAGACAGATAATTAGGACTTTGGAAGTGGAGTTATATGTGGGACCACAATTGTTCTTGGTGACATTTCAAGTTATGGATATCCACCCTTCCTATAGTATGTTGTTGGGAAGACCTTGGATTTATGCAGCTAGGGCAGTAACTTCCTCGTTACACCAATGTTTGAAGTACATCTTGAACGGGATGTTGGTAACTGTCAAAGCTTAGGAGACAGTATCCATGATAAAGAACGTGGTTGTACCTTTCATCGAGGCGGAGGATTGCAATGATGAATATATCCATGCTTTTGAGATTGTGAACACTGACTGGGTGCCTGAGAGCACATAAGGATGCCAAGGATCTCAGAAGTAGTGAGGATGGCCGCTCAATGTTTTTTGGAGCGTAGGATTCCATTTCAACATAACCCTATCACCGAAAATCCAGAAAGGGTTAATCTAATAATGATGAAATGTGCTAATCAAAGATTTGGGCTAGGGTATGAGCCTAAAAAGGAGGATCATTGATGGGCTGCTAGTAGAAGAAGAAGGGAAAGAAGAATGGCTAGGATTCAAGGAAGAGAGACTGAAGAAGAAGAGCTGGAAATCCCTCCCCTAAGGATATCGTTCCCAAAGTCTGTGTATGTAATGCAACTTGATAAAGATGCTGCAAGCCTTAGTCAAGAACTATGAACCATGAGCATAATCACCTTGGAGAAGGATGAAGAGGAAGGAGGTGACATGAATATGGTAGCGGGAGCGGAGGATGAATCACTGCCACAACTGACTGTCCATACTCTAGAGGAAGTATCCGCCAAGACCTTTATGCGAAAGCTAGCCGTGGGTGAGAAGTTTCAAAACTGGATGACCCAAGAAGTTCCTATAGTGTTTAAAATATAAAACTAACTTTGTTTGCATTAACATGTTTCTGTCATTCCTTTTATTTGTTTTTATTTGCTTTTATTTCCTCTGGTTGACAATCAAGGCTCGTGAGGTCAGCCAGATTTCATCTTTGTCATTGAGCCCACCTTTGCTTTAATAAGATCATGCATTTTCCAAATGTTGTTTATATGCGCATTTACATTACTAGACACCTTTCGCTTTCAGGAATCCTGAAAGCGGACCTTCCACAACATCACATACACTTAACATCAAGAATGAAAGGCCAAACTTTAACGAACATGTGATTGCGGTGGAAGAAGAAGAGTGTGATGAAAGCAATATCAGAGAATTCGCAAAGCTGATGAACAGACCTGGAAGCCAGCTGCAGAAGAACTTAAAACCATGAATGTGGGTAATGATGAGTCCAAGAAAGAGTTGAAAATAGGGACCTTAATTACTTCAGAGCAAAGAACAACAATGATCGCCCTACTACAAGAGCAAATATTTTCGTTTGGTCTTACGAGGATATGACTGGTTTGGATGTAAATATCGTAGTACACAAGATCCCACTGGAGGAAGGTTATAAACTAGTCAAGCAGAAATTAAGGAGAGCCCACCTAGATGTCTGGATCAAAGTCAAAGCAGAACTCGAGAAACAATGGAATGCAGGGTTTATAGAAGTAGTTAAATATCCACAATGGGTATCCAATATTGTTGTTGTACCAAAGAAAGAGGGAAAGATTAGAGTTTGCGTGGATTTTCGAAACTTGAACAAAGCTAGCCCCAAAGATGATTTTCCACTACCACACATAGATGTTTTGGTTGACAATGTTGCACGTAGTTCCGCATACTCCTTTATGGATGGTTTCTCAGGATACAACCAGATAAAAATGGCTCTAGAAGATAAGGTCAAGACAACTTTTGTTACACCTTGGGGAACATATTGTTACAAGTTATGCCATTCGGTCTGAAGAACGCAGGGGCCACCTATCAAAGAGCCATGGTGGCTTTGTTTCATGACATGATGCATAAAGAAACTGAGGTGTATGTAGATGATATGATCGCAAAGCCAAAGAAGGGAGAAGATCATGTACAGGTTTTGAGAAAGCTATTTGAAAGGTTAAGGAAATACGAATTAAAGCTCAAACCTACAAAATGTTCATTCGGGGTTAAGTTCGGAAAGCCGCTAGGATTTGTGGTAAGCGATAGAGGTATAGAGGTAGATCCTGATAAAGTAAGGGCAATCCAATCTATGCCATCCCCAAAGACCGAGAAGGAGGTAAGAGGATTCTTGGGAAGATTGAACTACATCGCCCGATTTATAGCTCAGTTGACCACAACATGTGAACCTATTTTCCGACTACTAAGAAAAAAGAATCCTGGGACTTGGAATGAGGAGTGTGAGGAGGCATTCAATAAAATCAAGCATTATTTACAAAGTCCACCTTTGCTTGTTCCCCCTATATCAGGAAGGCCTTTAATACTGTATCTAACAGTGACTGAGGCAGCTATGGGATGTGTATTGGGTCAACATGACGAAACCGAGAGAAAAGAAAGGGCCATTTATTATTTTAGTAAGAAGTTCACTGAATGCGAGTCTAGATACACGGTGATAGAGAAGCTCTGTTGTGCATTGGTATAGGCAACTAAAAGATTACGACATTATATGTTGTATCACACCACTTGGTTGATTTCAAAAGTAGATCCATTGAGGTATATCTATAACAAACCCAATCTCTCGAGTCGAATTGCAAGGTGGCAGGTTTTGTTGCCAGAATATGACATAGTGTATATGACAAGGAAAGTCGTGAAGGGAAGTGCGATTGCTGATCACCTAGCTGATAACGCTGTTGAAGATTATGAGCCATTAGATTTTGATTTCCCTGATGAAAATTTATTATCAATAGAGGAAGAAGAAGGGAAGACAGATTGGTGGACCATGTTTTTTGATGGGGCAGTAAATATGTATGTTAATGGGGCTGATAAGGTAATAATCTTTCTCGATAAGATGCAGTATCCGGTATCAGTTAAATTACATTTTGAATGCACCAATAATACAGCTAAGTACGAGGCTTGTATCCTGGGTTTAGAAGCCGTATTAGAGCTAAAGATTAAAAAAAATAGATGTGTATGGTGACTCAATGTTGATTATCTATTAGGTGAAAGGAGAATGACAAACCAAAGAAGAAAAACTAAGGCCATACCAGGAATATTTATCCACACTGTTAGAAGAGTTTAAAGTGATAAAGTTCACCCATCTAGGGAGAGAAGGAAACCATTTTGCTGTGACACGACCAAAAGATTGATATCTTCTCCCAAGTGCAGGAGTGTCGAAGTAATAAATAACTTGGCAAGACCAGGGTCGAACCACAAGGAGGTTAATTGTATAAATTATAAACAACAACAATAGTAACAATAATAATAACAATAATAATAATAATAATAATAATAATACTAGTAGTAGTGGTGGTAATAATAATAGTAATAGCAATAGTAGTAATAATAATAATAATAATAATACCAATAATACTATTAATAATGATAATAATAAAGATGAAGAAGAAGAAGAAGAAGTTGATGAGAACTTTGAGATGGAAGATTAACGTAAGGATTAAACAATGATAATAACAAATGTCAAGGTTAGAGGATCCACTAATGGTATTTCAAACAAGTATAGTATAAACTCTTATTATTCAATTGGAAACCACACACAAAGGAGGTTTCAATCAGATTATAAAATTGTTAACATGATTACATTAGTTATCTTTTTTGAATAATGCTAATATTTGTAAATGTTGTTAGGCATTCATGATTATAACTTAAGTTAACAACAAATCAAGTTCCTTTCATAGCTCAGGTGTTGATTATACCATACAATATGGGCTATGAAAGTGCCAAGTATTTGTTGTACCAAGTGTTATATAACATAAATCTAGATTAACCATTTAACAAGCAAAGTATTAAGAGTGAACAAGATAACAAATATAAAGCATGTTAGTATCCAACATTAAGGTCCATGTTAAGTTTATATTATACTTATTCTTACACCATTAGTGTACCCTTTTCACCTTGACATAATTAACTTAGCTAAACATAATGAGAGAAAGAAACATAAATAAACAAGATAAGAACATAAATGAGAAAGAAGTTAATTAAGTAAAGAAAAGGAAATTCAAGGCATAAACAAGAGATTAATATAAATAAAACTTAAGTATTACAAAAGAGAGAGCAAGAGCATGATCTTGATCTGAACACCAAGATGCCTCAATGCATGGCAAATGCCTCCTTTTATAGGCCAAAATTCTAAACTATTGATTTGTTGACTAATTGATGAGTGAGTGGCCACATCTTGACTTGATGACAATTCTTATCTTTTTGTCTGCCAAAAACATCATTGATAACGTCATAATTTGAACAGACTTAAATCATGAAAGTTCTAGGGAATTGTCTGAGCTTTCCAGGGAAAAATTTGAGATTATTTAGACCTCTAGAACTCAAGATATGGGCTGAACACTAAACAGTGTCTGGGCTGCAGGACAGATTCGGACTTCTCTGTTGTTGCTACAATTTGGACTTGAAAACGGCCTTTTTAAATCTTGGGCTTCACATGAAAGTTGTAGGCCTATGTCTTACCTTTCCATCCATATAAAGTAGACCTAAATCTAAGATCTACAGCTCCAGATATGACCTGATTACCGAACAATGTTCCAGTTTGGACTGCACCAACATCTCTTTTCTAAGTTTGGCCATCTCTTTGTCCTTTCAATTTTAGTATTTCAACTCATCAATCAATTCTTTCATTTATGTGATAGGCCTGCATTTAAGATGAACATTTACCATAAATTAAAGGTATCTTATATTATTAGGTATGTTATTATAAAACATGCTTTAGTTAAGGAGTTATTGATACTTCAAGTGCAAAATAATGATATAAAACCTTGATAAAAATGCACTTTTAAGTACTAATCAGGCTGCTATGGCTACAATTGATCTTGGGTGTAAAGTACAGCCTGTACATATTGACATCAGAAATAACCCAGCTCATTGTTGCTCGATTGAAGGAGAGATAGATGGAAAGCCTTGGTATTATGATATCAAGAATTTTGTGCAAAATCAGGAATATCTAGTAGGAGCATCAAAGATGGATAAGAGAACCCTAAGAAGATTAGCCAGGGATTTCTATTTAGATGGAGAGATTCTTTATAAAAGATCATTTGATAGAACCTTGCTAAGGTTTTTGAATGAGATAGATGCTAGAAATGCTTTACGAGAGGTTCATGAAGGGAGTTGCTCAACTCATTCTAACAGCCATATGGTAGCAAGGAAAATACAAAGGGCTGGTTATTTCTGGATGACATTAAAGAAAGATTACATCGACTATGTCAAGAAATGTCACAAGTGTCAAGTGCATAGTGATAAGGTCAATGCACCTCCGACTCCTCTGATTAATCTAGCATCTTCATGGCCATTTGCGATGTGGGGAATCGATGTGATTGGGCCTGTTAACCCAAAAGCCAGCAATGGGCATAGATTTATCCTCGTAGCTATTGACTATTTCACAAAATGGGTGGAAGCCAGTTCATATGCCCATATGACATAAAAGGTGGTGAAAAAGTTCATCGAAAAAGACTTGATTTGTCGGTATGGTCCACTTGAAAAATAGTGACTATAATGCACATAATTTCAACGGCAAAACAATAGTGGAGCTTTGTACTAAATGGAAAATCAAGCATTCAAATTTCTCCCCATACAGGCCGAAGATGAATGGTGCTGTGGAAGCTGCCAACAAAAACATCAAGAAAATTATTCAAAAAATGGTAGTCACTTATAAAGACTGGCATGAGATGTTACCATTTGCTCTCCATGCATATTGCACTGCAGTGAGAACCTCGACAGGAGCCACTCCATATTCTCTAATGTATAGGATGGAGGCGGTGATGCCTTTGGAAGTAGAAATTCCCTCGTTAAGGGTGTTGATGGATTCAGAACTAGAAGAGGCTGAGTGGGCCAAAATGAGATACGAACAGCTAAATCTGATCAGTGAGAAGAGGATAGCTGCAATATGTCATCATCAGCTTTACCAGAAAAGGATGGCCAAAGCATATGATAAGAAGGTTAGACCTCGTATGTTCTAAGAAGGAGATCTGGTACTAAAGAAACTCTTAGCTTTACCAGGGGAAAATCTAAGCAAATGGGCTCCAAATTATGAAGGTCCTTATGTAGTGAAGAAGGCTTTCTCATGAGGAGCTCTACAGTTGTCTAGAATGGATGGAGAAGATCTAGCCAGACCTGTGAATTCCGATTCTGTAAAGAGATATTATGTATAATGTGTTTAGCTTTCTCCCAAAATCAATAAAGTGAAGTTTGGCCATGATTTCCTAGTGTAAAGAATCCTTTTCCCACTGCATTGATCTCACAGCACTTAATTTTCTAAAAAAAGGGAAAAATCTTGAAAGATCTGACTTTGTGCATGATTACAAGGAATGTAACATCTCCCATTCCGGGATAAAAATGACAATCTCATGCCAATCAAAAAACAGAGTAATTTTTTTTTTGTATATATATATATATATATATTCATGGTCTTCGTATTAAAAACTACCGAAATTTCAACGGAGTCCCCCCTATGTCGGAAGGTTCAATCAATCCTCTGACCATGGACTCCCTCTGTGGTTCTATGAGGACAATCCTTCTTCATGTGACTTATGTCCCCATAATAATAACAGCCTCTGTGTAAATCCCGAGATAATCAAGGCTGGATTAAATTAAAGAAAATAAACTAAACTAAAAGGAAGTGGGGGCAAAACGAATACATTTAAAGAAAATAGGGTCTAAATGCAAATAAGAATAATTATATAGCATAAAGACTACTCTTCTTACCAAAAACAGATCTGAAATTATCATGAAGAAAGAAGAGAGGGAGTTTCGGTATCTATTTTTACAGATCAAGAGAGAGACACCAAATTTCAAGAACCCATCCAAGATTTAGGGTTATAGGCAAAAATAAACACTGGTAGGCAAGGGATTAATAAGAAAAAAATTGAATAAGAAGAGAAGAGGAGAGGGTCGGCTATCATTAGAAAGAAAAAAGAGGGATCGAGACCTTGATTCATATCAGGTAAGATATTCTAAGCATGGTCTTATGAGTTGTTTTAAAGTCGATTATGAATTGATGTCTGGATGTTAAATTATTGATTTGAGTTCTATAACTTCAGATATAGTTAAAAATATAGGAGAGGTCAGATAGTAACAGTTCAAAAACGGACAGTAACAGTCCAAGTGTCTATTGATGAGCGATTTTAACTATCTTAGAGGCAGAACTAGGTTCTCCTCAATCATAGAACTTGTAGCCTCATGTCTTATCTTTCCAACAACATAAATTTTGCTTGAATCGGAGTTCTACAACTCCAGATATAGTTAAAAATTTGAGGAGAGGTCAGATAGTAACAGTTCAAAAAACGGACAGTAACAGTCCAAGTGTTTATTCGATGAGCGATTTTGACTATCTTAGAGGAAGAACTGGGTTCTCCTTAAACATAGAACTTGTAGCCTCATGTCTTATCTTTCTAACAACACAAATTTCACTTCAATTGGAGTTCTACAACTCCAGATATAGTTAAAAATCTGAGGAGAGGTCAGACAATAACAGTTCAAAAAAACGGACAGTAACAGTCCAAGTGTTTGTTGATGAGCGATTTTGACTATCTTAGAGGCAGAACTGAGTTCTCCGCAAATCATAGAACTTGTAGCCTCATGTCTTATCTTTCCAACTACACAAATTTCACTTGAATCGGATTCTACAACTCCAGATATAGTTAAAAATCTGAGGAGAGGTCAGACAGTAACAGTTCAAAAAAACGGATAGTAACAGTCCAAGTGTTTGTTGATGAGCGATTTTGATTATCTTAGAGGCAGAACTGGGTTCTCCTCAAATCATAGAACTTGTAGCCTCATTTCTTATCTTTCCAACAACACAAATTTCGCTTGAATCGGAGTTCTACAACTCCAGATATAGTTAAAAATCTAAGGAGAGGTCAGACAGTAACAGTCCAAGTGTTTATTGATGAGCAAATCATAGAACTTGTAGCCTCATGTCTTATCTTTCCAACGAAACAAATTTTGCTTGAATTGGAGTTCTATAACTCCAGATATAGTTAAAAATCCAAGGAGAGGTCAGACAGTAACAGTTCAAAAATGAGGCAATAACAGTTGGACAGTGACAATCCAAATATAAAAAAGGAATGATAACTAGGATTGGACAAAGAACGACAATAATAATGAGTGAAATGAGAAAAACATAAAGTGCTAAGTAATGATTGAAAGAAAGACTTATTGGTTGTTGATATGGTTATTATAAAACATATCCTTAAGTGAGGAAAATTTATGAGATAAACTTGTGATTTGCAGGAGGGATCACAAGCGTGGTGCAATAGCAGCAGCAGGGGAGCACGAGTAGAGCTTCTATTGCAGGTAGGTGAATCACACCTTTACCTTCTACGTATTTCCATGTTTTAATATATATTACTGATGTGAAATGTGAATTACTGAATGTATGTGTACTCAAGGGGAAAGGTTATTGTGTGAATTGCTAAGTGATGAAATTATCACTGACAAATGAAATATGAGAAGTGTGATTTTAGGCGTAAACTAGCATACATTCAGTGTATGTTAGGATCCTGGGTAAGGGGATCGCCATGTTTCGGCTAGCATACATTCAGTGTATGTTAGGATCCCGGGTAAGGGGATGATGATGATGATGATACGAGTGAAAGGGGTATCGGAAATGAGTTAAACGAAGATAAACATGTTTGATCTTATAAAGTCTGGAATGGAGGTTAATAGTGAAAGAGGGAACGGCTATTAATAGTTTGAATGAGGAAGAGATTCTAATGAAACCAGAAAGGAGAAGGGAACAAAATATGAATGCATGTTACCCTTTTAAAATTACTTAATTTCGTGTTGTTATTTCTTTTTATGTAATAGTCACCTTTCAATAATATGTATTTTGTTTTAGGAACATCACATGCACGATAAGAGTAGATCCTAGCTTATGTTTCCCTTGTAATTTAGGTTATAGATGGTATACCTTTATATTTTGTAAACATGAAAATGTTTGTATAACTTAATTTGTATAATTAATGTTTAAACTTGATCGAATGAACTTAATCTATGTAGTTCATGTAACCATCCTTCATGTCTAAGTAGTTTCTTTTATTTTCATCCATAATGATGTTTTGTTATATAATGTATATCATGAATATCGTGGGTAATAGGTGTGAGAATATTATGGAAATTGCAACCCAAGACGATTGGGTCGGGATTAAGTTATGAAATGCGAGTTATTAGAAGTGTAAACAGGCTACATATCAATGACTTGGGACCATCCGGTATAAGGGGGACTTCGTCGAAATTTCGGTAAATTTTAATATGAAAACCATGAATATATATATATATATATATATATATATATATATATATATATAAATTTCTGTTTTCGGTTGACATAAGAGTGTTGTTTTTATCTCCAAGTAGGGGGTGTTACACTCTGCCTGCATGCGGGTACTCTCTCCATCGATGCCCCTCACCTCTACAAATATAACATCTCCCCGGCATCACAGAGCAATCTCCAGAGTGTCGCTGCTCACACCTATGACAAAATGGATATCCTGGTCCCTTCTGCTCTGTAGACCCTCCAGCAGTTTTGACTCCTTGTCTAGAGTGTCCTCCGCAAGCTCCTCTTCCACTGACCTGTCTAGATCCTCCTAAGCTCCCTCCTAGGGTGAAACTCTCACCTATTCTCTGGAACTGTCCTAATGATTGCCCGCTCTTCCGCTTCTTTGGGAGAGGAGGTCTCCTAGTCAAAAACTCAAAATCTCTCCTTTTAGCTCCCATTGCCTGACTCTGCTCGACCACTGGCTTCGGGGTATCCTTTATTACCCTCTCCATACCCTGAGAAGCCCGTACCAATTCCCACACAGACTGAAACTGCATGGCTATCAATATCATCCTCAATTCTCGTCTCAGTCCATCACGGAACCTTTCCACCTTGTGGCGCTCTATGGGAAGGTAAGTGGAGGCAAAAGCTGCTAAACCTGAAATCTCCTCTCATACTCCAGAACTGTCAAATCTCCCTGCCTCAAATTCAAAAACTCTTGTTCTTTCTCCCCCCTATGCTCCCAAGAATAGTACCTCTCCTTAGACTCTTCATGAAAATCTCTCCATCTCAATACCTCCCCTGATCTCCTCTCTCTAATAGTCTCCCACCAAGAGTGGGCACTTTCAACCAATAGCTGAGTCACACAGTCCACCCGTAGCTCTTCTGGCATCTGCATCTGATTTATAACTCTTTCCACTTTCCTCAGCCAATGCCCAGCATCCTCTTCGCCACGGTAAGTCATACAACCCATCTCTCTCATACCCTTCACCCATTGCACTGTGGTGACTACTCCCCCTGCTCTAGGAGTCGTATTGGAGGCTCCCGCTACCATTCCTGCTGCTACAACTCTCACTATATGTTCCATAAAAGTAGGATCTGAAAATGGGTTTGATCCAGCTACCGGCGCCACTGGTGGGGGTATATTATCTCCCCCTGTTTGTTTGATACCTCGAGCATAGATACATCTATCTGACGAAACAATGAATCATCTCGAAGTCTCACTGACTCACCCCTTTCTAAGTACACTGATGCTGTAGGTATATGAGAGGAGGTGTCTACCAAGGGATCCCAGTCTGGATCCCTTTCATTACGAAAACTCTGTTCACTTCCCCAAACCGGGGATGGATCAGTCCTGGCTCCTTGCCTTGTTCTCACCGTCCTGAAACACATTTCAAAATTATCTAATTATTCCTGTCCCCAGAATAGCAACCAGGCTCTGATACCAAACTGTAACATCCCCCATTCCAGGATAAAAAGGACAATCTCGTGCCAATCAAAAAACAGAGTAAATTGTTTTTTGTATATATATATATATATATATATATATATATATATATATATATATATAGGTCTTCGTATTAAAAACTACTGAAATTTCAACGGAGTCTCCCCTATGCTGGAAGGTTCCAAGTTATTGACATAGAAATTTGTTTACACTTCTAATAAATCGCATCTCATAACTTAATTCCTAACCCAATCATCCTGGGTTTCAAATCCACACTTATACTCACACCTATTAACCACAATATCTATGATATGCATTAAATAACAAATATCATTATGGATGGATATATATATATATATACACACACACACACACATATATACATAGACATGAAATATGGTTATATGAACTACAGGGTTAAATTCATTCAATCAAGTTTAAACATTAATTATACAAATTAAGTTATACAAACATTTTTATGTTTACAAAATACAAGGGTATACTCCCTAGAACCTAGATTACAAGAAGGGAACATAAGCTAGGGTCTACTCCTGTCGTGCATGCGATGATCCTGAAACAAAATGCATATTATTGAAAGGTGAATGTTACATTAAATATAACAACACAAATATCTAACAATTTCAACAAGGTAAAAATGCATTCATAGTTCATTCGTTTCTCCCTTCTTATTTTTATTAGAATCTCTTCCTTACTCAACTATTCCTTCTACCACTTTCAACCTTCATTCCAGACTTTATGAGATCAACCATGATTATTCTTGCTTATCACATTACCGATAACAATTTCACTGGTATCATCATAATCTCCCCATAGGAGTCGATGCAAGGTGATCCCCTTACCCGGGATCCTAACATACATTAAATGTATGCTAGTCCAATCGTGGTGATCCCCTTACACGGGATCTTAACATACACTAAATGTATGCTAGTTTACGCCTCAAATCGCACTTCTCATATTTCCTTTATCAGTGATAATTTCATCAATTGGCAATTCACATAACAAGTTTTCACCTTGAATACACATACATTCAGTAATTCACATTTCACATTGGTAATATAAATAAATCATGGAATTAACTAGGAAGTATAGGTGCAATTCACCTACCTGCAATAGAAGCTCTACTCGTGCTCCCCTACTACTGTTGTACCACGCCTGTGGTCCCTCCTGCAATTCACAGGTTTATCTCATAAATTTTCCTCACCCAAGGATATGTTTTATTATAACCATATCAACAACCAATAGGTCTTTCTTTCAGTCATTTCTTAATATTTTACGTTTTTCTCATATTACCCATTAATATTGTCATTCTTTGTCCAACCTCAGTTATCATTCCTTATATATATATATATATATATATATATATATATATATATATATATATATATATATATATATATATATTTTAACCGTTTCTGTTAAATCCTGAACTGTCACTGTCTAGACATACTGTCTAGATATTGAACTGTTACTGTCTCATTTTTTGAACTGTTACTGTCTCGTTTTTGAACTGTTACTGTCTAGATATTGAACTGTTACTCTCCGACCTCTCCTCAGATTTTTAACTATATCTAGAGTTATAGAACTCTGATTCAAGCGAGATTAGTCTTGTTGGAAAGCTAAGACATGAGGCTACAAGTTCTCTGAGGAAGGAGAACCCAATTCTACCTCTAAGACAGTCAAAATTTCCCATCAACAAACCAGACCTACTACCCTATAGGGTCTGTCATGACCCAGTCTTGGTTGGTGACCCATAGCTGGAGTTTTATAACTCCAAATTGAGCAAGACCAATTTCATTAGTTAGCCATCATCCAAACCTACAATTTCTATGAGGAACCTGATCCTAGTTCCTTCATCCTCCTACCCGAAATCTCTCTGAAAGTCAAGAGACGAAACTGTCCAGATTCGTCAATCTTTCCATTTACATACAACACATGAAGTTCTTTAATTTAGCAACTCATACTTTTTCCTCAATTCAAGTCTAAGAACTCAAATCTATAAATTAACATCCAGGCATCAATTCATAATCGACTTGAAATGACTCATAAGAGCAGGTTTAGAATACCTTACCCGGTACGAATCAAGGTTTCGATCCCTCCTTTTCTTTCTAATGACAGTCAGCCCTCCCCTCTTCTCTTCTTGTTCAATTTCTCTTGTTCATCACTTTCCCATCAGTGTTTATTCTACCTATAACCCTTAATCTTAGATGGTTTTCTAAAATTTTGGTGTTTCTCTCTTGATTTGTAAAAACGAATATAAAAACTCCCTCTTTTCTTTCTTTACGTTATCTGCAGATCTGTTTTTGGTGAGCAGAGGAGTACTTATGCTCTATAATTATTCTTATTTGCATCTAGGCCCCATTTTATTTAAGTGTATTCGTTTTGTCCCCACTTCTTTTTAGTTTAGTTTATTTCCTTTAATTTAATACAGCCTTTTTTTTTCTCGGGATTTACAAGGAATGTATCATAAGACAATCAAAGGTGAATTTCAAGCATTTCCTGGTAAAGAGGGCACCAAGTCAAACAAACCAAAGATAAAAGACAAAACCTAGTCTTTAGAAACATTTTGAATTACATAGATAAAATGTTTGGGTAATCACTCTATAATCATGTGCAATTGTCGGTCAGGATGAAAACAAAGTTTATCAATCCTAGTAAATATGCGTTTGAAATAAAGAAATGCCATCTTTGTTAACCCTTCACTTTCTAAAGATTATATCCTTTGTGGTCCCTATTTGGGCCAGAACGAGTTTTTCTTTTGAAAACCCTGACTAGGACCACATCCCATACTAGGGGGGCAATGAGAGATCCTCTGTTAGAAAAGATGAACACAATGGTAGAATCAAGGGTAAAAAAAGGGCTAAAAATGGAAGCCCCATGATTGATATAGGGCTGAAAAGGAGAAGGAGTTCGAGCAAATTGCCAAAGAGAACACTCAGATCTTTACAAGTCAGAACCCAACACTTGGGGGCAAAAAAAAAGAAAAAAATATATATATAATAATTCGATGATACTTTAAGACTGAGATGATGATCCTTAAGCAAGTTTCTCCAAAAACACAGCCTACGAGACAGCTTCATAAGAACAAGAGATAGAAGAAGATTGGTCCCAAGTTTTTACACCCTTAAACACTTTTTGAGCCTTAAAGCATCCTTTTTCTTTCATAACCCATAACTATAATCAACATTACAAGCCTTTAGAAGTCCTTTCTAATCAAGCGCACATAACTTGGTTTGATAGGCATTGGTCTTACAGTTCATTTGGTATGATGAATGAGTGATAATCTGCATTTTTTCTTCTATCCATGCAACAAAAATGCCAATATGAGACGATCCCTTTTTCTACACAACCTTCTCAAAGAATATATTTGAAACCTGTCGAAAAAAATCAAACAGAAGACTACCTCGGAGAAAGTCCGATCTAACGTCAAAACCACATTTTAGAAACCAATAAAACCTTTTACGGGAGTTGCTTAAAAGAATTTTTGATGCATATGTAGAAAGTTTCAGTTGTCATGAACAAAGCCAAGACTTTTAAAGATTTTTCTTTTGAAAAGATTTTTTATGCTGCAAAAAAAAAAACAAAAAAAAAGACAAATTAAAGCATTGATAAGAAGACCATGATAAAAAGCAATGACAGATTGTGCATTTTTGAAAAGGGTCACTAAAAAGGGTCGGGGATTTCTGCTTTGAGATGTGATGGGTAATGAGGACAGCGTGAAAGACATATTTTAGCATATTCAAACACATGAACAAGCTCATGCCAATAAAGAGTTTTACGAAATGGAAGGATGCATGCATGACATCTAACCTCAAAGCATTGCATACATTTTTTATTTGTTATAGTAAAATCCTCAATGAAAGCCAGCAAGATTGAGGATGAAGAAATGACCACTGAGCTGATAAAAATAGAGAATCATGGTTATGACCTTGGAATAGGGAAGAAGATGAGAATGAACCCTACCGGTAGGATCGCCGGATAGAATCTCAGGTTAATACAACCACACAGGTTTTGGTTTTGGTTAAAGGAGATCACCAGATAGGATCACAAGTTAACCCAACTATACAGATTTTGGTTCTGGTTAAAGAAGATCGCCCAACCACACAGATTTTGGTTCTAGTTAAAGAGGATTGTCGATTTGGATCTTAGGTTAGCCCAACCATATGAATTTTGGTTCTAGTTAAAGGGGATCGCCGGATGGGATCTCAGGTTAGCCCAACCACACAGATTTTGGTTCTGGTTAAAGGGGATCGCTGATTGGGATCTCAGGTTAGCCCAAGCACATAGATTTTGGTTCTGGTTAAAGGGGATCGCTGATTGGGATCTCAGGTTAGCCCAACCACACGAGTTCTGATTAAAGGGGGTCGCCGGATGGGAACTCAGGTTAGCCCAACCACACAGATTTTGGTTCTGGTTAAAGGGGATCGCCAATTGGGATCTCAGGTTAACCCAACCACACAGATTTTTGTTTTTGTTAAAGGGGATCGCAGGATGGGATCTCAGGTTAGCCCAACAACACAGATTTTGGTTCTAGTTAAAAGGGGTCACCAATTGGGATCTAAGGTTAGCCCAACCATACAGATTTTGGTTATAGTTAAAGGGAATCACCGATTGAGATCTCAGGTTAGCCCAACCACACAGATTTTAGTTCTGGTTAAAGGGGATCGCCGATTGGGATCTCAGGTTAGCCCAACCACACAGATTTTGATTCTCGTTAAAGGGGATCGTCGGATGGGATCTCAGGTTAACCCAACAACACAGATTTTGATTCTGGTTAAAGGGGGTCGCCAAATGGGATCTCAAGTTAGCCCAACCACACAGAATTTGGTTCTGGTTAAAGGGGATCACTGATTGGGATCTGAGGTTAGCCCAAACACATAGATTTTGGTTCTGGTTAAAGGGGATCGCCAATTGGGATCTCAAGTTAGCCCAACCATACAGATTTTGGTTCTTGTTAAAGGGGATCAGTGATTAGGATCTCGGGTTAGCCCAACCACATGAGCTCTGGTTAAAGGGGATCGCCGGATAAGATCTCAGGTTAGCCCAACCATATAGATTTTGGTTCTAGCTAAAAGGGGTCGCCAAATGGGATCTCAGGTTAGCCCAACCACACAAATTTTGGTTCTAGTTAAAGGGGATAGCCGATTGGGATCTCAGGTTAGCCCAACACACAGATTTTGGTTCTGGTTAAAGGGGGTCGCCAAATGGGATCTCAGGTTAAAAGGGATCACCGATTGGAATCTTAGGTTAGCCCAATCATATAGATTTTGGTTATGGTTAAAGGAGATCACCGATGGGATCTCAGGTTAGCCCAACCACATAAAAGATTTTAGCTTTTGTTAAAAGGAAGTCGCCACAAGAGATTTAAAAACCCAAAAAAAAAAGAGATAGAATTTAGAGGGGCACCAAGATCGGGATCTTGAGATAATCAAGTTTGGATCATTAGTTCCCGGTTGGAGGAAGATGGCGGTAAAGACAGAATTTTAAATCGGTCGAGTTTCGAGAAAATCAAGATTGAAAGTTTAGGTTTGTTTATCTTTACAAAACTTACTATGCAAAGTCTTTGCTCTGTAAGTATTGTAAAGAGGGGGCATCTGTTGTTACCCATTTTTGGGTTCCCAAACAAAAATGAAAAAATACACAAATATATATTCAAAAGAAATCCAAAAAAATAATAGGAGTGAGAAAAGGATGCTTAAATGCTGAAAATGGCCAAAAATTGGTTGAGGAGGTTCAAAAATGCAAAATGTTGAAATTTGACAGTTTATCGTTAACTGATGAGAGTCCTATTGACAAAGAAAATTCAATTTGAAAAAAATATATTCAAAATTAGATGTTTATGGACTCAATTAAATTTTATCTAAGATTTAATTGAATTTATGGAGGGTTTGATTGCAAGAAAAATTGATTTTTAAGTCAATTTAGGCTTTTATTAGAAGAAATTAAAGTTTTGGGGTCTAATTATAATTTTGAAGAGTTGATTTGGCCAAATCAGGGGTTTAATTGCATAATTATTGAAGTTTGATGGCCAATTAGGGACTTAATTGACACAACCCGAAACCAAGGATCAAATCAGAAAAGGCGCCAAAATCAAGGGATCCGATTACAATTTTGTCGGGGGTTTGATTATAAAATTGTGAAAACTTCAATGACCAAACCAGAAGAACCCAAGCGGCGCCGTTTCCATTGAAGCACATTTCACTGTCTTCAACAGCTGTTAATCTGTGATAATAAAGGAAGGAGACGTTAGCAGCGATAATGGAGCCATTTTCAAATCAAGAGGGGCGTGTATCGCGGCTGACATCCCTCGCCACCGCGATGCACGCCGGCTTACCAAAAACGCCTGCGTCCTCTGGCTATAAAAGCCAGAGGAGGAGCCGAATAAAAGGGAAGAAGAGAGAAGGAAGAGGAGAGGAAAGGCTACAGTGAGGAGAAAAACAGGAGGGAGACAGCTTAGGAGAACATAAGAAAATTGAGAGATTAGAGAAATATCCTCTTGGTTTTGCTGAATAGGTACATATCAAATCTTGGTATTGCTGAATTGAATTCTTATTTTCTTGGATTATCTTGCTTTGTTTAATTAAAATTTGGTTAATATAGATCTTTATTGCTTTATTTTTATAGTTTTCTTGAAATTCTTAAAGTTGAATATTGACTTTTTGAATTAGTTAGTTTTATTTTAATCTTTAACATAAACTTCATTATTTTTATTTTGAGTTTTTCTTTCATCATTATAATTCACACGAACTTACATTGCTATTCATAAATTTGTTCTTAATTTTTGTTTTGATTAGTTTCATATATTTCTTGATTCTTGAGTCTTTATTATTATAAAATCATTATGTCTTTTTAATTGATTATTTGATAAGTTACTAAGTTACCTTTAAGAACCTAAGTAAGGGAATAGTGAGGTAAAAGGCATAGTGAGATTATTGGAGAGAAAAGCTCGATTGAATTGTGTGAAATACAAGTGTAGTGACATTAAATTGGGTGCAAGCACGTGAGGAAGCGTGCGAGAAAATTTTTCTTTACTACTAACCTTTATTGCAGGTATTCACAATTTCATAAAAAAGTATGACACAATTAAAGGCGAAGAATCTTATAAAAAGACCAGATAGGATGGAGGTAATAATAGAGAATTTGATGGGGAATATAGATAAATTAAGTAATACACAAACAAAGCTAATAGCAGTACCTAAAGTTGTTGAAACCTCATATGTTAAAAAGCAGGTTGTGACAATAGAGGAAAAAGAACGAAATAATATTCAGTAGAAGCATAAGTGAGAGATTAAGTGTTTTAGGTGTTAAGGACTTGGACATTATGCATCAGAGTGTCCAAATAAAAGGATTATAATTTTGAGAGATGATGGAGAAGTAGAGTCATCTAGTGATGAATCTAAATGTGAAAGCATGCTAGCACTTGAAGATGCTAGTAAAGTTGAATATGTTGTTAATGGTGAATCCTTGGTTATAAGAAAATCTTTGAATGTTCAGGTTAGTGAAGAAGATATTAAAAAAAGGGAGAATATCTTTCATACTAGATGCAACATCAAAAATAAAGTATATGGCATGATTATGATAATGGTAGTTGTTGTTACCTATTTTTGGGTCCCCACACAAAAAAGGAGAAAATACAAAAAGTCAAAAAAAAATATTTGGAAGAAAACCAAAAAAAATAATATTAGTAAGAAGAGGATGCCGGAGCGCCCAGAAAATAGCCAAAAATTGGTTAAGGAGGTTCAAAAATACAAAGATTGAAATTTGACAGTATATTTTTTACTAATGAAAGCCCTATTGATAAAGAAAATTCAATTTAAGGAAGAAAAGTTAAAAATCAAATGTTTATAGGCTCAATTAAATTATTGAAGGTTGAAAGAGAAAAGGGGTAGAACCGCCGCACAACAACTTAGAACCAGTAGCTCCAGCAAGAACAGATGACCGTCGTGAGCCACCACATGTCAGCTTCCCCCCTCCTTTCTTCTTCCTCGCCTTTTGTGCGTGCAACCTCCACTATTCACTAGGCCGGACAATGCCAGCCCAGGCCAAAATAGAAATGAAAAAAATATATTTAGGCCAACACCTTTGGGCTAATCTCAGCCCAAGCCAATTTCTTCTGAGCCGATTTTGGCCCAGCTAGGATGGGCTCAGTCCATATATTTAGGCCCGTCCATCTCAATTTTTTATATATATAGTTATAATGATATATAATATTATATTATATATTAAAAAAAAAACAAAAAATTCCAAAAAATCTATATAATAAAAATTATTTATGATTTTCCCACATATTTTTCTATCAACTTTGATTAATATTGGTTTATATTTTTATACTATAAAGATACAATTCGGGTACTAAAATACCAGGTTTTTCTCTGAAATGTTGCAAAAAAATTATATATAAAAAAATGTCTTGTTTTCATTACGTACGGTCAAGTCTCTCAAAGGATAAAAAATTCATATTGTATTCTCATACAACAAAAAAAAAATTAATATGTATTAAGCATGTATTTTTTGCTTTAATAACCAATTTATTAAAACCATAAGAACTAGGTCAATATTTCAAAAACACCAAAAATATTATTTTGTTTTCTTTTAATATATGGAATTATGAATTTATATGCAAGATGTATTCTCGATATTAAAAAGATAATTCTTTTTTATTGACATTAAAATAGTTAGGTTTTACCCTATTGTTATTCATTAATTACATTTAATAAAACCCAAAAGCTGGACTATTCATCGAAGAGAGAAAATTCATTAAACCTACTAGTATGAAATTTTACCATGAGCAAATCTATTCATATCCATGGAGTAAACATACGAGTTCAATCAAGCTTTGTTTCTTCGGAGTACTAAAAGCATATGATCCTATTGGAATTTGAGTAAACCGTATGTTCAATGGGATATTCATGTTGAATTTCTTTACAAAAACAAGAAATGGTAAAATATCAAATGCAAACCCTGTTTTACCCATTTACATTTATTTTTTAAAAAATAATAATCTACAAACTCGTGTATTTACATATGGAAGATATACTCTCATTTTATCGAACCTGATACGATCTAGCCCGTTTAACTTTAGCTAGTCTAATTTGGAGATATAATAATAAATATAATAGAGAGTTCATGCTTGAACATCAACAATCCAACTTGTTGCAACTACAATGTCTCCGATGTAATTTCATTGCTCTCGCTGGTTACGTCCGGTGTAATTTCTCTCCTCACTGGTTAGCTGCAATTACAACAAGATTCAGTTACATAAGCAACTCTACACTTAGCTACCGTAGTAATATTTTTTTAAAAAAAAAAATAGTTTTTATGAGAAATGAATTTATAAAAAATAGATTATTTTTTTTTATGTTTGGTAATCTATAGAAAATAGGTTAAATAAACATTTTTTTTGAAAAATAATTTATTAATACTTTAATTTTATTTTTAAATTTATTAAAATAATAAAAATCAAATCTAAAAAATAAAAAAATTGAAAGATAAAATTTAACAAAAATATAATTTCATAAATTATTTTAAATAAAATAAATAACTATTAAAATAATAAAATCAAATCCCAGTTAAAAAATTAAAAGATTATAAAATTAAAAAAATATATAATTTCATAAATTATTTTAAATAAAATAAATAACTATTAAAATAATAAAAATCAAACCCCACTTAAAAAATTAAAAGATTATAAAATTAAAAAAATATATAATTTCATAAATTATTTCAAATAAATAAAATAAAATAAAAATTTTCAATTAAAAAAATAAAAAAAAATCAAAATAAAATATATAACAATAAAATATTAAAAACCAAGTTTAATATAATCAACAAATTAAAAAATATTTTTAAAATTTTTTTTACAACTTTTAAAAAATATTTTCCACCTAAAAATAATACTTTTAATAAAACAAACAAGACCTTAAATAGTTTCCAATTCTGTCTGAGAAAAACTTTTCATGCAATATATGAGCAGAGTATAAAGAAACAAAGAGGCATCAAGTTCAAAAATATTCCGAGTAGCAGGGTTCATTGACCCCTATCAGGCAACAAGCAACAATTGCGGCATGTATTCAATTCAGGCAACAATGTCCGCATCTATCGATCTGTTTGATTATATATCTGGGATGGTAGGTAATAAGATAAAACCTTTACTAATCACTAATCACTAATCACCAAGACAAACTGCACCTAGACAATTTCCTACAGCCGTCCGACAGTTATTGTCAAAATAGAGACGTGACACTATTCACAGAATGGTACATCAACATCTAGTGAGATCCCAACACATCATTATGTCAACAAAATAAGGGGGGGACTCCTACTCCAGCCTAAATTACAAATGCAGATCCTTTGACAGGCTTCTGGTGATTCCTCCCTCAATTTCATCAGGAGGTACGCCTGGGCCTCTTTGCAGCTTGCTGTTCATCTGATTCTACCATCATCACAACATCACCAATCGTTTGCATATCATTCTCAATGACCTCAGTCTTCTGCAAATCTTGATCCAATCCATTCTCTACCAAAGCGTGGTCTTCTTGCAATGATGCAGAGAATTTTTCCTGACAAGTGGCAATGTTGCCATTTTCTTTGTCATAGCAAATCCTGTCAGTGTCATCAATACCTTCAAGGTCATGTATACCTTCAATTGCTTGCATATTATCCCGAGTGACCTTTGCCTTCTCCAAATCTTGATTCAACACAATCTCTACCAAGTTGGGGTATTCTTGCAGTGATGCTGAGAAATTTCCCTGACAATATGCAAGGCTAACATGCTCATTGCCATCATGAATCTTGTCAATGTCCTCAGTACTTCTAAGGTTCCGTATAACTCCAAAGGCAGAATTCTCAAGCATCTCGCCAGAGGCAGAAGCAAGGCTTACGGTCAAACACCCTACATTTTCCATCAAAGGAGATTTTTGTTGATCAAATTTCTCTTTCTGACAAATACCTGCATCTTCCTTAGCTGGAAAATTTTCAATGATTCCAACATCTGAATCATCAGAGGCACAGTCTGATGTTTCTGAAGATGAATCATTGTCATCTGCTTGCAAAGAAATCCCTGGATTCCAAGAATCATCAGCTCCAAAACCTTTAAAAGAACATGATATAGAACCATCTTGAGGTGTTATTCCTGCAACTTGCTGAAAAACAGTTTCTCCAGAAGGGAAATACACAAACTGCTCACCAGTTTCGGTCTCATCCTGCTGAAAAACCAAAAATATGTCATGCATATAAGATCACAAGAGACTGTTGGTAAGACCTCTTTTTGGCTTTCAACTGGCAAAAACAAAGCATTATAAATCACATACTCAAAAAACAATTAGCTAGAATAATAGATAGTGCCAATACCTCTATCTGTGACCTAGTACCATTAAGGTGGTGATAAGACGATGGCTGGTCAAAGGATGGACACTGTGCAAGTAATGATCCAGCAGCAACTTCCGGATCAAAAAATTCCCTGAGAACCAAGCCAGGATCATTAACACAATGAGAATTCCTCATAGGTGATACTCCCAATAGAGTAATTTCAATGCCCTGACCATGGTCAGAGCTTGATAAATTAACACGACAAGCTCCATCAGGAGAGTATCTGTCTGAAACAAGCTCCAATCCAGATTCTTTCCCATTAATTTCATGGAAATTAGACCGTTGTTCACTGCTGCAACCACTAGAAGAAACTTCCCGAGAACAATTTTGAAGCAGCTCAGAGATTAGCTTCTGGATAAGTGTACGCTTGAGAGAAGCTTCAGCAGGAGGAAACCAATCCCCATTAAGCTGTTCATTTGAGGAAAAAGTAAGAAAAGGGAGGGAAGTAACTGTGTGACTAAACATCTGAAAGACCCAACAAACAAATACACAATTACAGCATCAATGTTCAAGTAAAGCAATCGATGCATATTTCAGGCCTTCGGGGTTGCATTGTTGCATTGCAACATATAAATCAACAAAGGGTTAATTATCAACAGCATAGTCCAAGGCCTAGGAGCGAACCAACTCCCATGCATTGCCAAGATTTCTGATCACTATCTTGCAGAATACAAAATGCACCTTTCTACCATGTGCAGAACGCTAGCTTTGGGAAAATAGAAATACAATAATATTCAGAGAAACAACTGATGGATTGAACTTACAAACTTAGTAAACCCGTTTATTCTGAATGGGCTAAAATTCACTGGGGCCTCTACCAAAAAGAGCTCCAGATAGTGAAGCAGGAACAGGCCACAATCAAATGAATTTTCCTGCTGTGGCAGCTGACATGACCATGAACAAATCGTCAGAACAATCACAATAACCCACCAGGATCACAAAAGTGTGCGTCAGACAAACACATACATGCCAAAGCTTAAAATATAACAGTGCGACAAATTACTGCACAAATACACACTCTATCTTATCACATACAGCAACACAAAATTGAAAAGAACTTCAACTGAATGAAATTTGTCCCAAGGAAATACTCTCCCCTACTTACTAGATATCATTTCCCATTTACGAACACGAGCAGTTCCATAAGCTTAAGTGTTGGACTCATCTGATTTTGCAAGTCAAATGAAAGGGAGATCATGATCTATAATGTATGTGCAAAGAGTTGGTGCTAATAGGACCTGTGAAATCAGCCCCCTTCACATTTTCCCTTTTCTATGTGCCTGGGAAACTAAAGATAGCTTCTATTGGAACAGCTCTGTAGCAATCCACTCTTGAGTAGTTAAATTAATTAACTGAGACTAGGCAAATACCTCAAGTGGGACAAATCGCAAATTCAAGAATTTTGAAGACATGTCTTCAGATGAGCCCTTCTGCCTCTCTTTCCACTCTTCCCATAAATAACTGTCATTTCAGTGCATGAAAGTGACATACAAATAACAAGAGGTTGCTTTCAGAAAATTATAAAATAAATTGCAGGTTGTCAAGGAAAGGGATAATAGAGGATAACAAGAAAAGGTTTGCCATAAAACTTGTATTGTGTTATACATGACTAAGATGATGGATAAAAAAAAATAACACCGCAGCATTATGGTTTAGCCATGTGTGACTGACTCGTGTGGGCAAGAAAATTAGCTTTGTTTGATGAGTTGAATGCTATAATCAACAACATGAAAAGCCCAGCCCTTAAAACTTGTATTGTTATACATGACTAAGATGATGGATGAAAAAAAAATAACACAGCAGCATTATGGTTTTGCCACGTGTGACTGACTCGGGTGGGCAAGAAAATTAGCTTTGTTTGATGTGTTGAATGCTATAATCAACAACAGGAATAGTCCAGCCTTTAAAGCACTTAACAAGGAAATATTTTGCAATTTCAGTAAGTACTTATCATAATATATCATTCCGTGGCTCTGCTCAAACTGTACTAATCTGACAGAACACATCTGACATTGATAGCAATTTAGATAAAAGATTGGCATACAACTACCTTTGGCATTTGCAAGACAAATTGAAGCAACATGTCACCCAGTCTGATGGGGACTGAAGATGGACAACAATGAGAACTTGGGAATTAGTATTTGATTATTTAGGAATTTAAATTTGTAGGATTACTAAAAATTCCTTCAATAATCAAATGCCAATTCCCATTGTTATCCATCTTATTCCCCATCATAGCATGTCTAAAAATATACATGTGCAGATATGATGTCAAACAAAAGGTACAATCAAGTTAATTTATACCTTTGAACAAGATTTTTGAGACCTGCATGAGTTCCTTTGATAGGATCCATGTGCAATATACATGGTACTTTGACAGATATTTCTGTGTCTTCATCTGAAATATGATGCAAATATATAAACACAAGGCTGATGACCACTTAACATCATGCAATCCACCAAGAACTAACCTTTCACACCAGCTATTTCACCCGGATGGCATATTACTAATAAACTCCAGTGAAGACTGTAATTAAAACATGCATACAAATTACACCAGCTAAGGATTTATAAAATCACAATGTAAAAAAGAGAGGTTGTTTAACTATTTTCTTACTTGAAGTTTACAGGAATGAAAATGTAGTCTTTTCCAAACATATCCACTTTTCTGGTCCATTTATGGACACGTAAAAAAGCAGCTTTGCCATCTTTCACATTGGATGGATCTTTGTCAAGATCAGCAAGCTTCCTAAAGAAAAAGCTATTGAAAAAATGGTATCTTTGCTTCTCCTCAGATGGAATCTGATTCTTCAAATACCTGCCACCCAATCATTTGATTTCCTTTAAATGCAAATTTAAATGTAACCCATAATAAATTAAAACAGATGTGGAATTTTCAAATAGTAATGGATTTGCAAATATAAATAATCAATCCCCTCTTCTTTCAGAATTACCTCACAGAAACAAGTTATGTGACAACCTTTACATCCTAACTACTAGAAATTGACTGGTTGAAACTAAAAGAAAAAATTGTTGTATGCAAATAAAATGTTGAAACTAAAAGAAAAAATTGTTGTAAGCAAATAAACCTACTTAATGTAAAAGTCAATGATTGTATCATTGATGAAAGTCTCTGGTTGTAATAGATCAACATCTCTCTTACTAATAGAAACTGCATCCAAGTCCTCTTTTGGATAGATAACATCTTCGAACTCTGAATCAAAACTGCAAAATGCCAAGATTATTCAGAAACTTACTATACCATAGATCATACACTCGTGCAGATGTGATGTATTTTTACAACTACACCATCTTTTTGTACTATCAGCAAAAAATTTACATACCCCAATTGTACAAAAGAAGCACAGATCCTCTTCTCTAAAGATTAAAAATCAATGGATATACACACCACTACAAGCACATAAATAAATACTACAATTATAGAAATCTTGAATCTTCATGTAAGAGCACATTCTGGCAAAGTGGATGAACTCAGTTAGAAAAATCCATCAAATTTTTCTTACAGTGTTTTCATAGTAACATATATATCTCAAAGAACACTTCATTTGGAGGCTTCTGGGAAGAGCTTGCATTTAAATCCTCTTGAACAATAATAAATGTTTACATTGTGAAAGAAATGAAGAACACTTAAGCCCAAGCGCCACTGATCTACTGCTTTAACGATCAAGACTAATATGTCTACCAGCAATAGAAACAAAATCCATCCCACTAAACCAAAGATGAATTTGTTTTGACTGAATCTTGAGATGATAGGAAAGATCAAGAACTGTACAACCTAATTTACCTTAAAAAGACATTAATTTGACCTACAGTTCATGCAATTTGATCCACAAGTAGAGAACATGGAGATGTGAAACCACTAAGGAAATTAGAACTAGCAGATAAAAGAGGTTAGATTGCTAGAGAATCAAGAAATACATGTCATTGCCCAACACCTAGGGGGTTATCACACCTGGGGAAATAGCGCCTCTGTTGAAGTGAGTCTACTCCATTCATTGTAATATCCATGCTACAAGCAAATGGATAAAAGAACAGGCAAGAAGAGTTAAATGATAAGAAAACATAGGGCAATAACAAAAATTCACAAAAAAAAAAATTGAGAGAGAGAAGACACTTCCAAGCCAGCCTTCCTCAACCTTTTGAACAAAGTAATTCTTAGCATACCAACAGGATGCAAAAATCCTAAGATTTGTGGCCATACAACAAGCACGTTTTTAGCCAGTAACAACTGGCACCAAATGGAAAGCAAAAGAACTTATCTAATGGGTAAATCATATGTTAATTGGAGGCACTGGAAAAAGCCTCCAAAAGCAATTTAAGTATGAAGCATGGCAAATTATATGAAAGCTAAATTGTAATAAATGACATCACATGCAGGCAATTCAGAGAACTTACTCATGTATAACGCTCAGTAGAGCTGAGTACTTCACATTCAGAGATGTAATCTCTTCCCATTTCCTAGACCAATTTGGCTCAACAACCACAACCTCCAACTCCTCAACACCTACACAGACAAATTACATAAGTAAATTAAGAGACTTAGATCCAAATAATAAAAGCAAAGGTATCTTCTAGAAACCACCCAGATTAAATATTGAAGCTAATAAAAAATTTTCTTCAGCAGAAATTTCAATACTAACATTGCTTCATATTCAGTATTTCTAATCAAAACTTCTTACGAGCTCACCATTGGTAAGAAATAGTGTAAACAACTTTAGTCTTGTATGATATAATCATACCAAAAAGCAATATGGAACTTATCAGTTTGATGAGTTCAATATTGTGGCAATTCCACTGTATATATATCACCAATTTTGCAAATTTGCAATTATGGCATTTGTGTGTAATATGTCTAAAATATCAGAAAAAAAGAAAGATGAATGTTTGCATAAAACTTGAGGGGGGAACTGGGAGGTCAGCACAGGTTGCAATTAGCTGGGGAACTTTTCAATACTTTTGGCTGTTCACGTGAATTTCCATGTGCATTAGGAATCAAATGATACAGCATATGAAAATGTTGCGACTCGGAGTTATACGAATTACAAAAATAAGAGAACAATAATATGCAAGCACTATACCACTTCAAGGCGACTAACCTGACATGCCTTGTGTGTTATCAGCTTGTACTGCATCCTTTGAAAGTATGTGAAGCTTAATCATTACAGTTTCAAACTGAACACATGATAAATACAACTTAATAAGCATGCTTAAATATCACAAGTTATAATCCCATAAGGTTGCTAGAACTTACTCTTTGAATATTCTGAGACTTGATACTAACAATTTCATCAATTCTTGTTTCGAAGCTAAAGGTTCCTTCATCTCCATGAGCAGTTGTACCATTAATTTTAATGCCACTGTAAGAAAATGTCACCAGACACCCAGTACAATATTTACCCCGGTATACAACATAATCAACAACAATACCAATGTCACTCTGCAAATTGCACAAAAAACACTTAATTAGTAATCTTGAAGCTTTTCTTTCTGAAAAAATGTATACAACTGAATAGTAGCGATCTTGCTCACAGAACAATATACATAAATCAAGTAGGAAAAATATTTATCCCCACCAAGCCAAAAATGAAACAGATTGAAAGATTGATTTTGAAACATGAAGCACATATCTGAGGTTCAACTTCAATATGAACTGGTTAGTAATCCCTCCAGAATGCAATTAGCATAGCTTAACAAGTAGAAGGAAAAACAAAACCTGGGTACAGGTTCAAAAAGGTGGAATGGCCACAAGTCAAGCAGTAGCCACGGAGAGGGCTTTGTAATGTCTACCAATAGCAGCTAAACAAGTTAACCCCTCAGATTTCAAGACACTTGAGAAACAAATAAAACTCAAAATAGGAGTCCAGGTATTAGGAGGACAGAGCACATATTAGCTAATTCAAGAAAAATAACACAAGAATAAAGACCCAGACAGCCGTTTAAGAACAGACTAAAATAAGAAAACCTGCAACTGCTAAGCAACTTCAGTTACTGAACACCTTGAAGCAGGTATAATATGCAAGGATAACAAATAGAGGATCTTTAAAATTAAGAAAATAACAATCTGTCTCATTTGTAATTCAGTATAAACTTGATTAATTCATGACAGGGGAAATTTTGTACCATTTCTGAGTAGCTGAAACAATTGGTTGGCTTGAGGTCATTTAAAATAACTGTAATCATGCAGAAAAACACAGTTAAGTTTTCACTTGAATGCCCACAATATCCAGGAAAAGAATATCATGAGAAAATACCACCAGCATCTGCAATATCAGGAGTGGGGCTTGATGGAGAACACTCCTCCATGTGTTCATCAACAAGCTTAGCCTGCAAAATTTTCAAACAAAGCAAAACGAGACTTCATAATCAATCTCATAACTGAAAAACATAACCCAGAAAACAGGAGAAGCCAACATACACTGGACGGAGGACCAACTCTAAGACCACAGTTTAATTGGCTTTCCCCAAGTAAAGGAGCTTCATGGCATGAAATTCTTGTCACGTGTTCACTAAAAATCATTTTCGATTCAAAACCATCTACCGGAAAACAAGGGTCGTGTTCATGACTTAAAGAAGTTAAATGGGGAGCAGCAGAATTTCCTTCTTCAGTGGTTAAGTCCTCTCCAACAGTTCGGGGCCGAACAAGAGCATCAGCATTATCACAGTCAATAGCATCAGCATCTACACAAACTAAACTAGAGGTTTCGTTTTTAGGAATATCACATTCCTGGGTGACTGGAAACACAGATAAGAGGATTAGTGATCTTAAACCTAAAATTAATCACCCAAAACATAATTTTACTAACGCAAAAAATTTTAACTCCCAATTTAAAATATTTTGCACCATAGCATAACTAATTTCTTCTTCAGTTACATGATTATTACTATAATTTTCTTTCAAAAGTGACCGCACTCGAGAAACTGGTACTTTAAAATGGCCGGATTGTCGAGGCTAGGGTTTTAGAACTTGCCTAATAATTGACCAGCTGCTAATTCAGCTATCTCGTCTTCTTCTTCTTTGAAATAGTTCTTCATCGTAGCGAGCGGGAGAGTTCGCGATCAACAGCGAGTGAGTCAACAACCGAGGCAGTTAATTAGAGAGATTTTTTGCGGACACAGTCACGTTTCAGGCTTCAAGGGTTTTTCACCTGTATCGAAGATCGACTGAAAGAGAGACCGAAATTTTGCAAAGAGAAAATAATACACCAATTAGAGGGGAAGGCTTAAAGTGTTAGAATTGGGATTCGTGATTCACGTGCCAATTTAGAAAATGGATAGCACGCGTTAATCAGTGGGAGTTCTGTTTTTGTTTTGGTCTGGTGTCTAATCCTGATGGGAAAGGGGACTTCCAAACTATTAAAAAGAGCGTGCGTTTGAGCTTTGTAGCAAGTAAGAACAGTTCTCCTATTAAAAAACGTGTGATTGAATATATTGCCTTAATCCTTGTTTTTGGATTTTAAAAATATTTTTTGAAAAAATTAAATTTTTTTTATTTTTTTATTTTAAATTAATATATTTTAGTATTTTTAAATTATTTTGATGCATTAATATTAAAAATAATTTTTAAAAAATAAAAAATATTATTTTGATCCATTTCTAAGTAAAAAACATTTTAAAAAATAATTGCAATCACACTTCCAAACAATCTTTAAAATTCAAATTAAAATAAAATCAAAACTAAAAATTATCATTATAAAATACACAAAAAGATCAGGATGAATTACTATATTTTAGCATTTTTTATACACACATAAAATACAATGGATTTACTATTTATTTTCTAATAATTCATTTTCATCCTCAAAAACTCTTTTTTGATTTAATCTTAATTTAAAACTAATTATTTTTAGTTTTTTAGAAAATGATAAAATTAAAAATAAAAGGATTGAAATGAAAAGTATGTCGAATATCAATGGCATGCTAGAGATTTCACAAAAAATACATTTAAGTCCTCAATCTTAAAAAATAACATGATTTATACAATTAAATCCCTTTAAATTTTCAAAATTCACTTTTAGTACATGTCATTGGATGAGAGAGAAATCATTATTCATGTCATTTTTTACTACGAAAATAGTTTTTTTTAATGTCCACACAGGTTCTATACGATGGGAGGGACTTGATAGTAGTTTTTTAGAGTCTTAACATTACCTAAAAAACAAATCTAAGCTAAGGAAGCCAAAACTAACTCAGTTTAATTTCGAGTTTTTGGAATTTTTTTGGGTATTTTGAGTTAATGGGTTCGTTTGAGGTGTTCTAAGGATGTTGGCGAGGTGTTTTTGGGTTGAAATGAGTTAAGAATTAAGTTTTTTAGGCAAAAACAATTGTTGGCCTAATTTTCTGGTTACAGCAGTAGTGGCCAGAATCTGGATTTGCAAATGACATGTTATTTGTTTATTTTTTTCAAAAAAATAGGGGTAAACATTTAAAAAATAAAAAAAATAAAACCAAACTCAGGCTTATGTGTCTGAGCTTGAAGGCCCACCTGCTTGTCTGAGCTCCTCATTATAGTGGCCCAGACACGCTAGACCATGAGCCTGGGAGCTTGGGCTCTTTTAAAAAAAATATAAATTTAAAAGAAAAAAATTATTGAACTCGGTTGAGTCCACATCCTGAATCACAGGTTTGATGAGTTGAGTCACAACATGTGGGCTATTTGTTATTCTAATTTTGCTTTTTTTTAATTGATATTTTTTAATGTCTTTTTTAAAATAATTTTTAAGCTTATGTTTCAATTAATATCCCTCCTCTGTGAATTTATTTTTGTTGCTTATTGAACCTTTTTTGGATATAGATTTTTTTAATGGTGTTGTGTGCATTTAATTTTTGAAAAGATTATTATGAAAGGAACTTTATTTTTTAAAAATAAAAAATATTTATTTTCAAATAATAATTTTAAAAGTGTATTTTTATTTTATTTTATTCAATCAATTTAATATATGATTAGTACTTAAAAGTGTATTTTTATCAAGATTTTATATCATCATTTTACACTTAAAGTATCAATAACTCCTTAACTAAAGCATGTTTTATAATAATAAGTCTGATACTATAAGATACTTTTAATTTATGGTAAATGTTCATCTTAAATGCAGGCCTATTACATAAATCAAAGGATTGATTGATGAGTTTAACTACTGAAATTAAGAAGACTAAGAGAGGGCTAAGCTTAGAAAAGAGATGATAGTTCAGTCAAAACTAGAACACTGTTCAGTCATTAGGTCATATCTGAAGCTTTAGATCTTGGATTTCAGTTTGGTTTATATGGCTAGAAAGCTAAGACATAGGTCTAAAACATTTATGAGGAGTCTAAGACTGAATTCTGTCATTTGGAAGTCCAAATCTTAGCATCAAAAGATAAGTCTGAATCTGTCCTGCAGACATTGTTCAGTGTTCAGCCCATATCTCAAGTTCTAGAAGTCCAAATGCACCGATTCTTTTATTTTTTTTGGAAAGCTGAGACAATTTCCTAGAACTTTTATAAAGACAATTTGTTCAAATTCTGACGTTAGCAATGATGTTTGTTCAGACAAGAAGATAAGAATTGTCACCAAGTCAAGATGTGGTCACGCACTCAACAATTAGTTATCAAATCAATAGTTCCAAATTTTAGCCTATAAAATGAGGCATTTGCCATGCATTTAGGCATCTTAGTTTCCAGATCAAGATTATGTTCTTACTCTGTAATAGTCCGACTGTACGACTCGATCAATGTTAAAAGATTCCAACATATCCTCTTTATTTGAGGGTAATTTTATTTTTTTCAAAAATCGGCAGAGTTTCTTTTGCATTTAGGACATCCCAAGTTATCGACTACTATCAGTTTACTCAATCAACCCATCATCACAAGGTCCCTTAATTCCGGACCTTATATCAAACCTCATAACTCCACACAATATATATATATATATATATATATATATATATATATATACAAGTAAGTTCAATATATAGTCCAACACATCATATCATAAAATTTAAAGGAAAAGGAATACTAACATGCAAAGAAAGTATTTACAATATAAGAAGTGTTCTTAAATATTTCAAAATAGTTAATTACAAGATAACTAAAAATACTACATAAACACGTTAATTCCCTTTTGTTTTAAGTTAAATATTTACATAAGCTTCACAAAGTAGAGTCCTAAACTAATGATCTTCCTAAATGTTTGATGGACCTGTTACATAAATAAACATACCATTATGTTGATAAGAAATATATGTATGCTCTTGTAATGAATACGAATGAAGTATTAGTTTTCTATCAAATCCATGAGAATTCTAACAAAGAACTTATATTTTGCTTGTAAATCTTTTAAACCCAATTAACACTCATTTATATATTCTTAATTGAATAATCTTATTTACTTGCATAAACTACGTGACCTTGTAAGGTTTAATCATGTAATTCATTTCCCAGCAATCCTATCACGGATGCCATTAGCCGGAGCTAGTCGTGTAATCATATCCCGGCAATCCTATCACGGATGCTATTAGCGGGAGCTAGTCGTGTAAATCATATCCCAGCAATCCTATCATGGATGCCATTAGCGGGAGCTAATCGTGTGAATCATATCCCGGCAATCCTATCACGGATGCCATTAGCCGGAGCTAATCTTGTACATACAGTAGGCTTTATTTACATTGAACACGATATTTATTATAATTACATTCACCAGAAGGATTCTAAATTGTATAAGTGTAAATAGGAGGGAAAATTACGCACCTGCTTCGCCTATCTCGCGACCTCCCCTAACAGAAGATCCAATCCTGGTTGCTCCTCCTGAATCACAAGGAAGGTTTTTTTTTTTTGGTTATGATTCTTTCAAGCCGATATTATAGAGAATTCATATTCATCCATTACTTATATGTTACTTTCTATGCATGTTCATTTCCTCATAATAACATACATACATACATATATATATCATGTATATTTTCAGAGTTAATATCTCAATATACAAGTGTTCGTATGACTCAATTCTTTTATATTCTTATTTATAGTATTCACATGGAAGTCTAGTGTTACTGTCTAACTTTGAACTGTTACTGTCCAATTTCTAATTGTTATTGTCTAACTTTGAACTGTTACTGTCCAATTTCCAACTGTTACTGTCTGACTTCAAACTATTACTGTTTGACTTCAAACTGTTACTGTTTGACTTTTCCAATCGTTACTGTCTGACTTTTCCAACCGTTACTGTCTGACTTTGAACTGTTACTGTTTGACTTTAAACTGTTACTGTCCAATTTCCAATTGTTATTGTTTAACTTTGAACTGTTACTGTCCGATTTCCAACTGTTACTGTCTGAAACTATATCTAAAGTTCTAAAACTCCATTTTAACTGAGATTGATCTCGTTGGAAAGCTAAGACACAAGGCTACTAGTTCTCTGAGGGAGGAGAACCCAGTTTTGCCTCCAAGATAGTCAAAATTGTTCGTTACTAAGTAGTCCTACTGCCCTACATAATCAGTCACGACTCACTCTCAGTTGATAACCCATAACTGGAGTTCTACATTTCCAAATTGAGCAAGACCAGTTTCCTTGGTTAGCTAACATTCAAATCTACAATTTCTATGAGGAACCCGGTCCTAATCCCTTCATCCTCCTACCCGAAATCTCATCGAAAGTTAGGAGACAAGTCTGTTCAGATTCGTCTCCCCCTCCCCTTCACACAATACTTTCATAAACTACATACCACACACATGAATTAACTTAATCTCAACAATAAGTACTTTTTCCCCAATTTATGTCCAAGAACCCTAACCTATGATTCAATATCAAGGCATCAATTCTTTATCGAATTTAAGAATGAATTGTTTTAAGATCATGTTTAGAATACCTTACCCGGTACAATTTAAGATTTTGATCTTCAACCAGTTGAAGATTTTCAACTCCCTCCTTTCTTTTCTTCTTGTTCAATTTCCCTCCTGTCTTTTCTTCTTGTTCAATTTCTTGGTAATCCTTTGCTCTCAAGTGTTTGTCCCATCTTTAAGCTCTTAATCTTGGATGGGTTCTTGAAATTTTAGTGTTTCTCTCTTGATTTCTCGAGAATGAGTATAAAATTCCCTATTTTCTCTCCTTATGGTTCCTACAGATTTTTTTGGTGAGGAGAGAGTATTTATACTCTATATTTTCCCTTATTTGCATTTAGACCCTCTTTTTCCTTTAAGTGTATCATTCTCTTCAATTAAATCCAACCCTCAACAGTACCGAGTTTATTATAATGTCTCGAATTATTTCACCCGGAAATTTATATTAAAAAATTTCTGAATTTCTGTTTTTATTTAATCATATGCATGAATTTCATCACTTTTATTTATTTATTATTTTTCCCGGGGTTTACATTCTCCCCTCCTAATAGAATTTCATCCTCGAAATTTAAATGATGTACCTGAATTTATAAACAAGTCAGGGAATTTTCATCTCATTTCTAATTCTCTCTCCCACGTTTCTTCCTCGATTTGTGAGCTTCGCCATAAGACTTTGATGATGGGACCTTTCTTATTACAAAGTTCTCTCTCGCCCCCATCGAGTATCTTTATCGGTCTTACCTCAAGTGTTAAGTCTTCTTTTACCTCCACTAGCACTTGAGGTAACACTCTCGAAGGGTTTACATCGGCTTTTCGCAACAAAGAAACATGGAATACATTGTGAACCTTGGCCAACTATGAAGGCAAGTTTATTTTATAAGCTACAGGTCCGATATGTTTTCGGATTTCAAATGGTCTAATGAACCTCGGAACTAACTTCCCCTTCATGCCGAATCTCAGCATGTGCTTCCATGGAGCTACCTTCAGAAATACTTTATCTCTAGGACAAAATTCAAGTGGTCTTCTTCGAATATCGATATACTTCTTCTGTCTATCCTGAGCCACTTTCATTCGATCCTTAATGATCCTCACTTTTTCAGTAGTGATTTGTATTAATTCTGCCCCATACAGCTTTCTGTCCCCAACTTCTTCCCAACACAAGGGTGTCCTACACTTTCTGTCATAAAGAGCTTCAAATGGGGCCATTCCAATTGTTGTCTGATAACTGTTGTTATACGTGAATTCTACTAGTGACAGGTGCTCCTCCCAATTCCCACCAAATTCCAAAGCACATGCCCTAAGTAAATCTTCTAAGATTTGAATAACTCTTTTAGATTGGCTATCAGTCTGCGGATGAAAGGCAGTACTGATACTTAAATTTATCCCCAAGGCACATTGTATGCTCGGCCAGAGACGTGAAGTAAATCTTGTGTCTTGGTCTAAACAATTGATATTGGGACTCCATGAAGCCTTACAACTTCGTTCACATAAATCTTAGCCAACTTGTCAACTGGATTTGTCATCTTTACTGGTAGGAAAAGGGCAGACTTAGTTAGTCGATCCATAATGACCCAGATTGCATCATTTCCCCTCTTTCCTCTGGGTAGTCCCGACACAAAGTCCATTGTGATCATCTCCCACTTCCACTCAGGGATTGGTAACGGTTGTAACAGCCTTGCCGGTTTTCGGTGTTCTACTTTTACTTGTTGGCAAATACTACACTTTGCCACGTAACCAACCACTTCTTTTCTCATATTTGGCCACCAGTAGTACTGCTTCATATCCTGGTACATCTTAGTATTACCTGGATGTATAGTGAACTTAGACTTGTGAGCTTCTCGTAGTAACTTTTGTTTAAGGGCTTTGTTGTCATGCACATACATACGTCGCCCCAACATCATTATTCCATCATCACCCATTTGAAAAGGAGTTTCACCCCCCGATTCCAGTTTGATTCTCACTTTTGACACCTCATCATCATGCTGTTGTGCCTCTAATATTTGCTCTCAATATCCTGACTTCACCCTTAGTTGAGCCATTAAGGATCCTTCTGGACTCACACCTAATATTGCCCCCAATCTCTTTAGCTCAATCATGGTTTCCTCATTCCAAGTCGTTGGTCCACTCCTAATCACTTTGTCTTTATGGCTGAGAGCATCCGTGACAACATTCGCTTTTCTTGGATGATAATATATAATACAGTCGTAGTCTTTAATTAATTCTACCCATCTCCGTTGTCGCATATTCAACTCCTTCTGCGACATCAGATATTTAAGGCTTTTATGATCCGTGAAAATTTGGACCTGGGATCCGTATAGGTAGTGCCTCCATACTCGTAAAGCAAAAACTACTGTCGCCAATTCTAAGTCGTGAACTGGATAGTTGACTTCATGAGTCTTCAGTTGTCTCGATGCATAGGCAACTACTTTTCCATGCTATATTAGAACACAACCCAGTTCTTTTCTTGAGGCATCACTGTAGACTACAAAGCCTTCTGTTCCAGATGGAAGGATTAGTACGGGGGCAGTAGTAAGCCTTCTCTTGAATTCTTGAAAGCTCTCCTCGCACTCCTTTGACCATTCCCATCTTATGTTCTTCCTAGTGAGTCGTGTTAATGGATTTGCTATCGTTGAAAACCCTTCAATAAATCTTCTATAATACCCTGCCAATCCGAGAAAACTATGAATTTCAGTTACCGTAGTAGGCCTTTCCCATCTCAAAACTGCTTCCACCTTCTGAGGGTCCACAAAAATGCCTTTTGAAGACACTACATGCCCCAAAAAGGTAACTTCTTTTAACTAGAAGTCACATTTATCCAACTTGGCATACAACTGGCGGCTCCTTAGAGTCTGTAGTGTCTATCTCAAGTATTGGTCATGCTCCTCATAGGATTTGGAGTAAACCAAGATGTCATCGATGAATACGACAACAAACTTATCAAGGTATGGTTGGAATACTTAGTTCATTAAATCCATAAAAAGTGTCGGAGCATTAGTTAATCCAAAGGGTAGCACTAAGAACTCAAAGTGTCCGTATCGAGTTCTAAAGGCAGTTTTCGGCACATCTTGCCCCTTGATTCACATTTGGTAGTATCCTGATCTTAAATCAATCTTTGAGAATACTTTGGCACCCTTCAACTGATCGAACAAATCATCTATCTGTGGAAGTGGATATCTGTTCTTTACCATCACTTTATTTAGCTGACAGTAATCTATGCAAAGCCTCAACGTTTCATCCTTCTTCTTCACAAATAATACAGGTGCCCCCCAAGGTGAGTTGCTTGGTCGTATGAACCCTTTGTCTAAAAGCTCCTGCAATTGAATTTTCAACTCATCCAATTCTTTTGGGGCCATTCTATACGGTGGTTGGGCTATAAGAGACACCCCAGGCAATATATCTATGGTGACTTCAACTTCTCTTTCTGGGGGTAGTCCCGGCAATTCTTCTGGAAATACATCCGAAAATTCCCTCACAATTAAAATGTCGGACAATCCTATTTTACCCTTTTCTGAATTCATCACATAGGCAAGGTATGCTGTACAACCTTTCTTTAGTAGTTTTCTAGCAACCATACCCGAGATTATATTTGGAAAGTTGGAAGTTCTCTCCCCCTTAAAGACCATTGTTTCACCCTTAGCCCCTTGGAAGGTTATTGTTTTTGTAAAGCAGTCTAGACGAGCCTTATTTTTGCCCAACCAATTCATACCTAGAATTATATCAAAATCACTTAATTCTAGGGGTATTAAATCTGCTTTTAGTTCACACCTATTAATGTTAATTCCCACCCTTTCAAATACAACATTTGTTTCCACAGTTTCACCCAAAGGTGTCCCAATAATAAATCCTTTTTCTACCCTTTTTGTTTCCTTACCCAATTTGGTTACATTTTTATTTGCTATAAAGGAGTGAGTGGCACCAGAATCAAACAAAACATGCATTTGATAGTCATTCATTTGCAGCATACCTGCCACCACATCTAATGCTGCTCTGACATCCTCCTGGGTCATATGGAAAACCCTTCCTTGATCCCTTTCATTTTGCACTCTAGGTCGTCCCCTATTTGAGTTAGCTCCTGACTGAGTTGACCTTCCCGGTCTGTTTACTATGATAGACTGCTGATGACTCTGACTTTGTTGCCTATGTCTCTGAGGCTGTTCAGTGTTTAACTGGGGGCATTCCCTTTTAAAGTGACCCTTCTCACCACAGTGATGACATCCTCTTCCCAAGTATTGATAGGTTTTCCACTTATGACCTTCTCCTCGACATATAAAGCATCGTCCAGGAGAAACCATACAACTCCCGGGGTGTCTTTGTTCACACTGAGCACATCGAGGGTAGCCAATTTCCTTCTGATCATTATGCCCCCTTGCAGCTATAGCCCTGGAGCGGGTCTGACCACTTCCTGACCTCCCACCGATATTCTGTCGGAAGCTAGTTGATGTCCCCCCTTTCTTTTTGAATTGAAGGAATTGTTCGCCTCTACCTTTCTTTGGAAGTGGTGGCCTGCCTAAAAATTCCATATCCTTTCGTTTTCCTGCACCCCCATGACTCTGTTGGCCTTCTTCCATACAAGCCTCCAAGGCCAGGCTGCTTCAATCAGTTCCCTTACTGTCTTGAATTGCAAAGCAATCAACCCCTGCTTCAATTCTTGTTTGAAGCCATCCCTTAACTTTGCTTCAATTCAATCAGTTCCCTTATCATGTGTTGTTCTGATGGCACATAATGTGGTGCGAATAGTGAAAGATCATGAAATCGTCTCTCATACTCGAGTACTGACATTCCCTCCTGTCTCAAAGCTAGGAATTCCTGTTCCTTCATCTTCCGATGATATTTGGAGTAATATTGATTCTCAAACTCTATCTTAAAGTCATCCCAGGATAGGGTTTCTGTAGCCCTCCTCAACTGAACTGTCTCTTACCAAGTCATAGCACCGTCTGATAGTAATTGAGTAGCACAATCTACCCGCAGATCATGTGGTATCTTAATTTGAATCATGGTTTTCTCCATCTTTCGAATCCACCTTCCCGCCACTTTAGCATTCTATTCACCTGAGTAGGGTTCACAACCCATTTCTCTCATACTTTTCACCAAACGAACTAGTTGTTCCATGTCATTAGCAGCTGTAGCTGCTTCTGAAAAGGTTGGTATGATGGGTGCAGGTGGGGGTGCTAGTATAGGAGTGGCAGCATTAGCTATACCTTCCATTACTGCTTTGACTAGCTGGGCCAAGAGCATCGGATCAACATAAGAAACAAATGGCCCTGCAGGTGTAGTCTGAGGGGGCTCCTCTACTCGTTCCCGCGGGGCTGACATGGTCGGTCGAACATCCCCAGTTTGCCTTCGTGCCTGTCTAATTTGAGGCCCCAACGATTCTTCATGCCCTGTTTGAATCGATACTACCAATGCATGTGAAGCAGTATCTTTCAAAGGGCTCTCTTCTTGCCCCTCGAAAAAATCTATATTTCTATTCCCCCTCCTTGCAGAGGATAGATCTGTTCTAATCTCTTGACGGGTACGTACCATCCTGCAATAAATTAATGAACATCAACAACCTTTTTTGATTTCTTCACAGAACCTATACCAGGGCTCTGATACCAACTGTAATAGTCCGACTGTACGACTCGATCAATGTTAAAAGATTCCAACATATCCTCTTTATTTGAGGGTAATTTTTTTTTCCAAAAATCGGCAGAGTTTCTTTTGCATTTAGGACATCCCAAGTTATCGACTACTATCAGTTTACTCAATCAACCCATCATCACAAGGTCCCTTAATTCCAGACCTTATATCAAACCTCATAATTCCACACCTCATATAATCCACACAATATATATATATATATATATATATATATATATATATATATATATATATATATATATATATATATATCTCCTACAAGTAAGTTCAATATGAACATAGTCCAACACATCATATCATAAAATTTAAAGGAAAAGGAATACTAACATGCAAAGAAAGTATTTACAATATAAGAAGTGTTCATAAATATTTCAAAATGGATAATTACAAGATAACTAAAAATACTACATAAACACGTTAATTCCCTTTTGTTTTAAGTTAAATATTTACATAAGCTTCACAAAGTAGAGTCCTAAACTAATGATCTTCCTAAATGTTTGATGGACCTGTTACATAAATAAACATACTATTATGTTGATAAGGAATATATGTATGCTCATGTAATGAATACGAATGAAGTATTAATTTTCTATCAAATCCATGAGAATTCTAATAAAGAACTTATATTTTGCTTGTAAATCTTTTAAACCCAATTAACACTCATTTGTATATTCTTAATTGAATAATCTTATTTACTTGCATAAACTACGTGACCTTGTAAGGTTTAATCATGTAATTCATTTCCCAGCAATCCTATCACGGATGCCATTAGCCGGAGCTAGTCGTGTAATCATATCCCGGCAATCCTATCACGGATGCTATTAGCCAGAGCTAGTCGTGTAAATCATATCCCGGCAATCCTATCATGGATGCCATTAGCGGGAGCTAATCGTGTGAATCATATCCCGGCAATCCTATCACGGATGCCATTAGCCGGAGCTAATCTTGTAAATACAGTAGGCTTTATTTACATTGAACACGATATTTATTATAATTGCATTCACCAGAAGGATTCTAAATTGTATAAGTGTAAATAGGAGGGAAAATTACGCACCTGCTTCGCCTATCTCGCGACCTCCCCTAACAGAAGATCCAATCCTGGTTGCTCCTCCTGAATCACAAGGAAGGTTTTTTTTTTTTGGTTATGATTCTTTCAAGCCGATATTATAGAGAATTCATATTCATCCATTACTCATATGTTACTTTCTATGCATGTTCATTTCCTCATAATAACATACATACATACATATATCATGTATATTTTCAGAGTTAATATCTCAATATACAAGTGTTTGTATGACTCAATTCTTTTATATTCTTATTTATAGTATTCACATGGAAGTCTAGTGTTACTGTCTAACTTTGAACTGTTACTGTCCAATTTCTAATTGTTATTGTCTAACTTTGAACTGTTACTGTCCAATTTCCAACTGTTACTGTCTGACTTCAAACTGTTACTGTTTGACTTCAAACTGTTACTGTTTGACTTTTCCAATCGTTACTGTCTGACTTTTCCAACCATTACTGTCTGACTTTGAACTGTTACTGTTTGACTTTAAACTGTTACTGTCCAATTTCCAATTGTTATTGTTTAACTTTGAACTGTTACTGTCCGATTTCCAACTGTTTACTGTCTGAAACTATATCTAAAGTTCTAAAACTCCATTTTAACTGAGATTGATCTCGTTGGAAAGCTAAGACACAAGGCTACTAGTTCTCTGAGGGAGGAGAACCCAGTTTTGCCTCCAAGATAGTCAAAATTGTTCGTTACTAAGTAGTCCTACTGCCCTACATAATCAGTCACGACTCACTCTCAGTTGATAACCCATAACTGGAGTTCTACATTTCCAAATTGAGCAAGACCAGTTTCCTTGGTTAGCTAACATTCAAATCTACAATTTCTATGAGGAACCCGGTCCTAATCCCTTCATCCTCCTACCCGAAATCTCATCGAAAGTTAGGAGACAAGTCTGTTCAGATTCGTCTCCCCCTCCCCTTCACACAATACTTTCATAAACTACATACCACACACATGAATTAACTTAATCTCAACAATAAGTACTTTTTCCCCAATTTATGTCCAAGAACCCTAACCTATGATTCAATATCAAGGCATCAATTCTTTATCGAATTTAAGAATGAATTGTTTTAAGATCATGTTTAGAATACCTTACCCGGTACAATTTAAGATTTTGATCTTCAATCAGTTGAAGATTTTCAACTCCCTCCTTTCTTTTCTTCTTGTTCAATTTCCCTCCTGTCTTTTCTTCTTGTTCAATTTCTTGGTAATCCTTTGCTCTCAAGTGTTTGTCCCATCTTTAAGCTCTTAATCTTGGATGGGTTCTTGAAATTTTAGTGTTTCTCTCTTGATTTCTCGAGAATGAGTATAAAATTCCCTATTTTCTCTCCTTATGGTTCCTACAGATTTTTTTGGTGAGGAGAGAGTATTTATACTCTATATTTTTCCTTATTTGCATTTAGACCCTCCTTTTCCTTTAAGTGTATTATTCTCTTCAATTAAATCCAACCCTCAATAGTACCGGGTTTATTATAATGTCTCGAATTATTTCACCCGGAAATTTATATTCAAAAATTTCTGAATTTCTGTTTTTATTTAATCATATGCATCAATTTCTCACTTTTATTTATTTATTATTTTTCCCGGGGTTTACATACTCTCTCTCTTTATATTTTTGTAATGCTTAAGTTTTGTTTATATTAATCTCTTGTTTATGCTTTTCATTTCATTTCCTTTACTTAGTTAACTTATATCTTATTTATGTTCTTATCTTGTTTATTTATGTTTCTCTCTTTCATTATGTGTAGCTAAGTTTATTATGTCAATGTGAAAATGTTACACTAATGGTGTAAGAATAAGTATAGTATAAACTCAACATGGACTTTAATGTTTGATAATAACAAGTTTTGTATTTGTTATCTTGTTCATTTTTAATACTTTGCTTGTTAAATGGTTAATCTAGATTTATGTTGTATAACTCTTGGTACAACAAATACTTGGCATTTTCATAGCTCAACCGTATGGTATAACCGACACTTGTGCTATGAAAGGAACTTAATTTGTTGTTAACATAAGTTATAATCATGAGTACCTGACAACATTTACAAGTATTAGCATTATTTGAATAAGATAACTAATGTAATTATGTTAACAATTTATAATCCGATTGGAACCTCCTTTGTGTGTGGTTTCCAGTTAAGTAATAAAAAGAGTTTATACTATACTTGTTTGAAATACCATTAGTGGATCTTCTAACCTTGATAATTATTTTATCATTGTTTAATCCTTATATCAATATCACATCTCAAAGCTCTCTTCAACTCCTTTTCTGTTATTATTTATTTCTTTATTTGTAGTTTACACAGTTAACCTCCATGTGGTTCGACTCCGGTCTTACCGGGTTATTTATTACTTCGACACTCCTACATTTGGGAGAAGATATCAACTCTTTGGTCGTGTCAATATATATGTGTCTATTTCTATTATCGTTTCATTGAAAAAAATTAATTTTAATAAATAAATTCAATAAACATAACCGGGTAAATGTCCCTTCTTACAAGATTAAATATCTTGATATATATATATATATATATATGTCTGTCTCTTGATTTTTCCAGATTTATTTTTAGTTGTCGTTAACACTAGAGCATGTGGTTTTTTTTTTTTAATGTAGACAAAACATTGGGTCGCAATGTTCACACACTCATAGATTGCTGTTAAAATGGGTAAAGGTCAATTGCTTATGATTTCTTAGGCAAAGACAACATAGAAAGAAGGAGGCTCTAAATGAAAAGGGCAGCTAAAATGGGTGATGTGTCCAAATTTAAAAAAATACATTTTAGTCCTTAAGCCTTACAAATAATATAATTTAGGTCCCTTTGAACGTCTCAGATTTAATTTTGGTCCAAAACTTCAGTTTTCTTATATTTTAGTTTCTGGTTAGAGAGAGAAAGTCAGTGTTTACAATGATTTTGCCCACCAAAATTATCTATCTTGGTACTAACTGGTTGCATTAAGTGAGAAGGGTTCCACTTAGGCGTTTTAAGCCTTATAATTGCTTGAAAAACTAGATCTAAGCTCGGGAAGAGTTTTTGTTTCGGGTTAATTTTATATTTTTAAAAATTTTAGGTGTTTTATAGACATTTATAAGCTTATCAGGGTGTTTAGGGTTTTTTTTCTAAGTGTTTCGAGTTAAAATGGGTTGAAAATTGGGTTTCTAATATAAGAACCCTAATTTTCTACCCACCACAGTGGCTAGAATCTAAGTAATTTCACACAACGCATCGTCTGTTTTATTTTTTTCCAAGAAAATTGCGGTGGATGAGATGTTGTCAACTCCATCAGCTTTTTTTAAAAAATTAACAGCTCGTGCATGGGCCCTTTCCTTATAGGCTAGGTGCATAGCGTGGCCTGTTTCTTTCTCTCTTTTTTTAATTAATACTTTTATATTTTTAAAAAAATCATTCTTAAATTTATATTTTCATTAATACAACCTTCTCTATGTTTTTTTTGTGTGCTTATTTAGCCTTTTTTAAGCAATGATTATTTTTTAATTATGTTGTGTGTATTTAAGTTTTTAATAGGTTATTATGATTCATATATACCTTATTTTTTGCATTTTATTATATAGATTAAATTCATTTTTAAAAATAAAAAAATATTTTTAGATAATATTTATAATATGTGCAGCTTTACATAATAATTTTTCTTTTATTTTTTTCAATCAATTTTATTTGTGTGTCGATTTCTATTATCATTTGATTTAATAAAAAATTAATTTAATAGACAAATTCATTAAATACAACTTGCTATATGGCTCGTGTTTTGAGATTAAATATCTTGATTTATATTTGTCTCTCAATTTTTTCAATTTTGTTTTTATTTATCTTTAATGACTTTTTTTTCATTTATTTACACAAATGGTTCTTGATTTATTTAATTAAATGTATACATAATTTTTTTTATTTATATTTCGAAACTTTTTTGTGTAAAAAAAAAGTGTTGAAAAGGATTGCATGTTCAAATTTTTTTTGGTATAAAAAACATTTGACCCCCAGCAAATCGTGGGTCAAATGGCTAGTACTTTTACAATGGCATGTAAAAAGAAGCACTATTCATTATAATTTTTTTTTGTTCCTAGGATTTTTTACGCTTTGGTTCCTCAATTTATTTTCTTCTTATTTAGTCCTTTTAACATTGTTTTTATTTGTTATGGTGACTTCTTTTTAACGCTTGAGTATAGGGATCTCAAGATGTTGAGGAACTGTTTCATCGCTTGGTCAATACTCGATTTGGTGAAATAAAACTCAATCTCATTGATTTGAAATACTTAGAGCTTCGTCAACCAAAACTGAACCTTAAAAAATTGTTCAGTCCTTTTTTTTTTTCCAATATCAATGGCTAATTTGCATGGTGAAGGGAGTTCTGTTTTTTTTTTGGTCTTCGAACTATTTTTTTTTTATCCCTTCACATTGAATTTATTTGGGACTTGACTTGATAGTTTATTTTGGTTGCCTTAATATGAGGATCTCACAATATTAAGAGAAATGTTTTATGCTCGGTTTTACAAAATAAAATAAAACTCGATTGATTTAAAATAATTAATTATTAAGGGGCCAAAATTGAAACTAAAACATAAAAGGGGATTGAGTAAACGGGTAAGACAAATTGACTAGCATGGGCAACACACACACAATAGGTAGGGGAAAGCCTGCTACATTCCAGCGACGCATGCAACTTCCCTCAACATCAAATCACCTTCTTCCACGGTGGCATTGGAAGTGGCCTGTAGTGCTCTTCCCATTGCTCCAACGTGTGTAGGTAGAGGATCAATAGTAAGCCTTTGTTGTTCTTTGTTTTCCTCCTCTCTCTTTTCTCTATCATTTCATTGGGATGTGCATTGTCCTCCCAAAATTAATAGGTGCCTTGTCATTTTGTTTTTGGATCAAATTACATTCTCGTTATTTTGATTTCTATTTATTTTGTTTTGAATCCTTTTTTAAATTGATTTTTATTTTTATTTTTATTTTTATTTTCTTCCTTGGTATTTGGTTTCATTTAGTTTTTTTTTTATCAAATTTTATCTTTATTCTTTTGATTGTTATTTGTTTTGTTTTATATTTTATTTTTTCAATTTCATCCCTCGACTTTTAGAGGATTGAGAATTTGACTTTGTGATTTTTTGGTCTTGCAATTTGTGGGGTCATCACGGCCTTTTGACTAGGGTCACATGTTTGGATGATTAGCCCGATTGGACTTTAGTCTTTTTTAGGTCATTTTTTATTTTATTTTTAATTTCATCCTTCAATGTTAGGTTGGTTGAGAATTGAACTTCAACATTGGCCTTATTAGACTTCATGACCTAGGTCACGAGTTTAAAATGTTAACCCAAATTGACATAAGTTTTTTTCTTTGAACTTTTTTTTAAACTGATTTTCTTTTTCAATTTCATCCTTTACCATTGGGCTTGTTGAAAATTGAGCTTCATGATTTTTTTTGTTTTGTTTTCTATGAGGTTATCTAAGTCTCATGACCTAGGTCATTGGTCTTGCAGGTTATCTTAGATTGACTTAGATCTTTTTTGAAGTCATTCTTTTAAGAGTGAATATTTTTTCGGCCCCTTCAACATTTGGTTTGTTTAAGAATTAGACTTCATAATTTTTTTTTCTATTAGGTTATCATATTTGCATGACTTAACTCATGAGGGTTGGCGATGTTATTCTAGTTTGTTGGGGTTCTATTTTTTTGGGTTCTTTTTGTTGACTGATTTGTTTTTTTTTTTATTTCATCCTTCTATATTTGGATTATTTGGAATTGTACATCATTATTTTTATTATTTTCTTTTTATAAGGTTATCCAACCTCATAATCCTAATAGAAGGCAGGTTTTAATGCTAAAGAATCTGGTTTCATTACTTATGAAAAAATAGAAATAAAGGGAACAAAATTGACTGTGAGGAAAAAATGGAGGCTTTTTTTCAACATTGTTAATGAGCTCTTTTTTAACAATTCTTTTGTTTTGCTAATTTTATTTTTGGTCCTTTTAGATTGACACTTTTATGTTTTGATCCAAAATTTTATTTTATTCATATCTTAGTCCTTGAGTTTGAGTGAGAAGAGAGAAAGTCTTTGAAAAACTATGGAGGAGAGTGCAGGTGATCTAACTAAAAAGGTTGTCAACAGATTTTATTTACCGAGAGGAGTTCTATTTAGGTTTTTTTTTTAATTCTAATATTGTTGGAAAACATGGATTGGGGCTCAGGAATGTTTTTATTTTTGGGTTCCTTTATGATTTCTTTGACCCGTTAAATATGAGTTTATTAAGGTTTATAAAGTATTGTGTTTAGGTGTTTTCAGGTGAAAAGAGGTTAAAAATAGGGTTTTATAAGACCAATCGAACAAAACCCTATTTTTCAGCCACCTAAGATGGATGAAACTGAACTAGTATGCAAAACATCATCTATAGTTTTAGATGACACGTCACCTACCCATTTAAGAAAAATAAAAAAATATTGGTCAATAGCACAATCTTGGCCTTGCAAGCCTTCATACCCCATCTTCTTTTTACGAGCCAAACGCATTGGCCCACTCATACCTAGGTGTTGGACTTTTTTTTTGTCTTTATTTTTTTCTTTCTATTTTAATTGAAATTAATTAGGATAAATTAATCAGAATGTTTTTGGATATTATTTGATTAAATACCATTTTTTTAAATAAGGTTATAGTATTCTTTTTATAACATTATCAAATGCCTTTTTTGTACATCCATTCGCAATAATTGTTTTCTTATATTTTTTGGGTGATTTTCCTATGTATATCAATTTTTATTGTTATATAATTAAATATAAAATAGATTAAAAAGATATCAAACTCAATCAAATGCATGACCCGTGTCACAAGTCTTACAAGTTAACCTAAGTCGATCCAAAATATTATCTTCATATGTAAAAAGAAAGGGTTACAACAACATCGTCTTGATTTTTTTTTTCTTGAAATCAAACAAAGTTTTAAACAGATCACATATGGACCTGCCAGATCGATCGAGTCATATGGGATCATCTTTTACTTGGTTTAATTTGAAACTCAAGCCAGATAAAGTGTCAGTTATAGGCAAGATTAGTGACACTGCCAAAAAGTTTCCAATGGCAACATGTGCGTTGTGTATTATTCTTATATTTTTTAATACATTTATGTCAATATTATCTAATTTTTACTAAAAACAAATATTTTGGAAATAAAATATCAAGTAAAAAATTGAGTGTATTGGTAAGATAAAAGATTTTTCAATAGCAAGATGTCTTTCTAGCGTGAAAAATATAGGTTTGATATTCAGATTAAAAAAGATTTGAATTGATTTTAGATGTAAAACATCATTATATAATTAAGATATTTTTTTTTGTTTTATAATGTATAATATTTTATTTACATTTATTAAGCATTTAATGTTGTGTTGTGATCTTGTTAAATAAGTTGTTGTTGAATAAGTTATGAATATTGTTGTTGTTATTTAATTAGGTTGGATATGGATTATAATCAATATTTTTTTTTTTAACTTCACCAATGAAATTATCAACAGAAATAAAAAAAATTATAAATAATTATCGGTGAATCCATTGGCAATTTACAATAATGGTAAATTACTGACAGCTCACCAATGGATGTTAAATGGTCGAGGAATTATAGAGAGTTCTGAAAGAAAAGAATAAAATTTAAAACGACCGATGGAGTGATTGACGATATGAAATCCATCATTGAAATTTATACTTACCAACGAACTCACCAACAAACACTAAAATGGTAAGAGAATTACAGAGAGTGTAGGAAGTAATTCATGATTTCTTTTATGTCGTCCGCTTCTCATTCATTTTCTTCCATTGCAATTGTGTATCATTGAGATTTGGTCTTTCATTCTTAATGTAATGTGCTCATCATTTTGTGGACGATCTGCTTTTAGGAAATTTGAAAGCGGAAGGTGTTTTGGTATAAATGTGTATTTTGGAAAGAGAAAAGAAAGTTTGCAAAAATTCATAATCTCATTGATAAAATAAAGACTCATCTACAATGAAAACTATATCTTGACATCCTGAGCTAAGATTGCCAACTTGGTATGAAAGCAAAGACATACACATAGACAAACATAAAAAGCACACTAGAACAATATCGTCATTTACTTTTTGAAGACTATAGGAGCCTTTTGGGTCACCTAATTTTGGAACTTTCCACCATTTGCCAACTTACACACAAAGGTCTTTGTCTCTGTTTCCTCCACAATATGGATAATTAGTTGCGGTAGCAACTTTTCTCCTTCCATAACCTTTCCTTTCTCGTTGTAGCTATTGACCTTTTTGTCATCTTATTTCAATTTGTTGATGCCCATAGCAGCCAAGCTTTGGGTTGGGACATTCTTCATAATAGGGGTGTTCACGGTCCGGTTCGGTTCAGTTTTAACTTAAAAATTCAACTGAACCGGAAAATAATATTCCTTATCAATATGACCCGGACCGAACCGAGAACCGGTTCAGACCGAACTAATTTTGTGTGGTTCGGGTCGGTTTTTTAGTATTAAAAACCAGAAAAACCGGAAACCAATTAAATAGGCTTTTTTTTTACTGCTGTCGTTATACCAAAGCCCTCCAATTCCTTCATTTCACAATGAACCAAAGATCAAAGAGATGCTTAGATCTGCAAATGCATGTGGAGCCATTATAACCACCAAAAAGATGCAATCCCTGCTCTTCCAACACCAGATAAAGTCCACAAACACAAATTTCTATTACTTTCCACTCAATAGAAAAGGACTCCATTCAGATGAAAGGATCTAGATCGAGCTTGAAAAACTGAAATCAATTCTTGATGTGTGGGTTGTTGTCGGTGGTTGTTGATAGGATTAAAGTGAAGGTTGTGGACGACACTGCTATATGGAAGACGATCTAGATCGGGCCTGAAAAACTGAAACTGGTTCTTGATGTGTGGGTTGTTGTCTGTGGTTGATGATAGGAGTAAGGTGAAGGTTATGGATGTCGCTACCATATGGAAGACCAGAGAGTGATGGTAAAAGGAGGTGGGAAGCTCTGGTGTAAAAATTCAAAAAGAGGATTTAATGTTAGGTTAACAGGAGAGAAAATGAGAGAGAGGAGAAGAGAGGAGAGGGAGGCGGCTGGAAAGTGATGAAATGAATTAGGGTTAGGGATGTTTGTTTTTATACCTTGTTTTTTAAGTCTTTTAGATTCAATTGAACCGGTCCGGTTTGGTCTGGTTCAATCGGCTTAAGCTTTTTGAAACCGAAACCGAATCGGACGGAGTGTTTTTTTTTTATTTTTTATTTTTTTATTCGGTTTTTTCTATCGGTTCGGTTTTTTCGGTTAATTTTTTCTTGGTTTTTTCGATTAATTTTTTCTTGAGTTTTTCGGTTTAATCGGTTAGTCGGTTTTTTTAAACACCCCTACTTCATATCTTCGGAGTGCATTACATAAGCAACTTTGGGGAATGATACATGGATTAGATGGATGACAATCTCTTCTTCTTTAGGTTACCTTCCTTTCAGCCTAACCAATATTTTTTTCTCGTTTGATATCGAAAGCCAAATAAGTCTTCCCTTATAGGCTTAAAGTCGAGCCTAAATATTTGATTAGCGGTTTTCAACCTTATCAAACTTATCCTCTCAGGATTCCTAGAGACAGGATCATACTGGAAAGGAAGTTTATTCTTTAAGAAATATTTGGTCACTATTCTTGCAACTTCAGAAATTATTGGTTTTCTCAATTGCTTCAACAATTTCAAAAGCATAGAGATTTGTATCTTTGCTCCCTTCGGCTTCTATGTAAGGAACTGTCACATTTTGCATTATTGTCAAGGTCTTTTTGGCATTAACTGTCACCAATGTTTCATTCACAATGTACTTCAAACACTGATGCAAGGATGATGCCAATGACACTAATGACGTGTATTTGTCTTTCTAATAACAAGTTGTATGATAGGTAGATGCCCATCACTTGTAAAATTACTAAAAAAACCTATAAGCAAATGAACAACTCTATTTCAATGGTCCCCACTACTTTCCTAGGGGAACCATCATAAGCCCTAGTTGTCATAGTACTTGGTAGTATACGCGTTGAATCAACTAGCATTTCATCCACCACATGTTTTGAGAGTACATTTAAAGTTAAACCACACTAATACTTTGCCAATGGTGTAATCCTTGCACCTTACAGTGATGTATAAAGGTTTATTATGACTTGTTCCCCTAACATCGAGCTCATTTTTAGTGAAGTATAAGTAATTTATCGCATGGATTCTTCCAACCAAGTGCTTTATAGTTCTTTGGGCCATGTCTTGGGGCACATATGCCTCGCCCAAACTTTTTGTAATGCGTTGCGGTAGGGTTCGAAACTCAGGATAAGAGACATCATGAATATCCTAATAGGGGCTTTCTTTAGCTTTTCTATCACACTATACTGATTGTGCTTCATCAGTTTTAGAAATTCACCAACTTCTTCTTCACTCACAAACTTGTTTACTTCCATACCTTTGATGGCATCTACAACTTCTTTGCCTTTGACTATTCATTATTTTTCTAGTTCTTCAGGCGTAAAACACTTGCCACATCGAGTTAATCCATCAATCTCGGTCTGGAACACAAGAGTAGGTCCCTCAACATTGGGTGGATTACCGTAGTTATGAGGTAATGAATTATAGTTCTCATTATGGGTAAAGGCAAGCCTTGTTAGGACGAGCTTTAGTGGATCACTCTCAGTATGTTGGAGCCTACATACCTGTATCTTCTTCCCTTGAAAGCTTATTATGCCTATGAAATTGTCCTTTTCCTCTTCTATTTGTAGCAAACCATAAGTCATTATTTGTATCACCTTTTGGTGAAACTCCTTACATTCTTTGATGTTGTGTCCTATTTCTTCATGGAACTTACAAAAGATGTCACTCTTCCTTGAACTTGATTCATTTTTTGTTGGCAAGTACTCGACTTGCATTAGCATGTCATATAGCGTATCCATAGTTACCCTCAAAACCTTCTATTTTTTTCTTCCAAACTCCACAACATTTACTCCCTCATTATTGAAAGCATGATTAGGCAGGGGGTTTGAATTGATATTGGGGGTATATTAAAAGGTTATACACCCTAATTTGAATAATTGTAAGAGCTTCCTCTTGAATGCTGAGCAAATATTAATATTGTGACCAAGATTTCTAGCATGGTACTCACAGGTTAGCTCTGGTTTGTACCAATTTGGAAAGGGAGGTTTTAGTTGTGGATATAAAAGTAGAGCCACATGATTTATGCTTAGTAATTTTACATACATCTCTTTTAGGGGCATGAGTTCTTAATTTCTTTGGTAGGATATTTTTGGATTGTTTTCGGCTTAGTTTTCTTGCAGGATAATAAGTTGGTTTCTTGGAAAGGTTAAACAAAGTTGATAATGGATATTTGGAAAGACAGGGTTTGAAAGCTTTAATAGCTTTAGGTTTGGTAATTTTGTTTTTGGTAATTTGTTTTACCCTTATATGCTCCTTCTACATTACCTACCTCAACATCCTTTTTCTTCCTAGTCCTTCTTCTTAGTAGTTTATGATATTCTATCAGCTTTTATCTCTTATTCTATTCTCTCAACAATAATAACAACATCATAAAAATATTGGGCGGAGCTACCCATCATATGCTCATAATATGGGGACTTAAAAGTATTGGCAAATAGAGTCACCATCTCATTCTCTAACAAAGATGGTTGTACATGCATCACTTTATTTTTCCACTTATGAGCTTACTCCTTAACAGTTTCCTTGTTGCTTTTCTCCATCACCATCAAACTTGTCTAGTTCGGAGCAATGTCAATATTGAACTTGTATTGCTTTAAGAAAGCATTAGCATGATCACTCCATTTCTTAATCCTTGTGTTATCTAAGGTCATGTACCAGCTTAATGCAGAATCGACCAAGCTTTCTTGGAAAAAATGAATGGGCATTTCAATCCCGTGTACTTGATAAATTTTGGCACTTTAAACTTCTTGGGCACCAAACATATCTCAACTGCTCTAACCGGGTCATAGAAGTCAAAAACCTCAACAACCCTTAATCTTTCCTCCAAGGTAGCCCACTTATCTTGATTAGAATGATCAGGAGGTTTAACTCCATGAGGTTCCTCCATTGTTAGATCTATTATGGCTGACATTTAAGCAAACATAATCGGGAAAATAATTGAAATGCTCGTTGTTTCTTGTGGTTTAGCCGCGATATTTGCCATTAAGTTTTGTGATAATTAAAGCTATTAACATCAGTAGTATGGTTGCCTGTTGACTGGATGTCCCTTCCCTAGACTGTGCTTGCAGGAGTTACTCGAGTAAACTAGTCATTCAAGCCATATTATTATTAACGTGTCTCAACTCTTTTTGGTAGTAGACCTCCAAGTGAGCCCTCTCTTCATTCTATATCTTTTTATGAAGCTTAGTATTGTAGATTGTAACTAGAGGACCTATATTTTGAATACTTGCCATGCACATTCCATAATTCATAAATGTAGATGCATATGAATGCATGATTATACATGATGATGTATGTTGGATATGGATTAGTTATAACCCAGGCTGATATATGTCCACCATTCCTTTATAAACGGGTAGGGTTTTAATCCTTTCATAGCTGCCGAGACAATTTAATTTGAGCTAATACTTAATAAAAATACACTCATCGTAAAAAGATATTGCTTATAAGGACAAGTCTAAGCCCTTTTCATTAATACTTGATGAAAACTTTTACATTTGAAATCTAGTTTACTCATCATCATCGTTTACAGGGAGAAAGGCAAAGTCTTTGTTTTCTATGTCCCTAAGAAAAGCATCAGTCTTAGCCATGCTTTGTTGATATAGTTGGACATCCCTTCCAACTTGCTGGACATTGTGGCGAATTCTTTGGGCATAGACAGAGGCCTACTAAATCTGCTCCTCTATATTTCTTATCTTCTCTAAGAGGAACATGTTGTTCCTATTTGGTTTATTGTTATTAGTGTCAATCATCTAGTTATGATGCTCGAGCAATTCCTTCTTTTCTTCCAAATGCTTTTCCTTGGTATTTTCTTTGTCGAGCTACTTCTCTAGCAGGTTAATCTCATTTCTCATTTTATCCAAATCAATTTTTAAGACCCCAATAGCCTTTCCTTTAGCTTTTGCTTTAGCCAGCTTACTTTCCAATATCACATGCTTCTTGTAAAGCCTTTCATACTGCTCAATCCGACTATTTATTTCAACTTGGGTTTTTTAAAGACATATCAACTATTTCTTGGTAATCGTTGAAATTGGTTTTCAAAACCTTTAGCTTAGTAGTGGTTTGCATCTAATGTGTTCCCAATCTCTAAAGACATGATTTTCTTGTCTTTTTCCTCTAGCTGTTGCTCTGCAAACTTTCTTAATTTCTTCTCAATGAGAATTTGCTCATCGAGGGATATCCCAAGTACTGGTGCCCACCTTTATTTGGAGTCTTTCTAGTTATTCTCTCAACTCTTCCTTGTCGTTAATCCTTTTTTTAATCGGTTCAACAACTTATGAAGCCTCGGCTTCAAATCCAAGAGTAATGTGAATGGTGACTAATGATAGATTTCTCCACCTTGGATACTTTTTAGTAACTGGATCTCTCAGACCATCTAATTCCTTCTTGACCAATACTATAAGCTTTCAGTCCTACTTGATGTTCTTCACAACTTCCAAAGTAGATTGATCCTTGAATAACCTGGAGAATTGGGATAATCTGGTCGTCCTTGGCATATGTTGCACGCCCCCAAACTTCCTCAAAACCAAAGCAAATGCGTAGCTAACATATCCAGTCACTCCCATCAGAGGCATTCATCATCTTTGCGCACAACTTATCAAGCAAGCTATTGATCTCATCATCCTTGAGGCTTTCAACTTCACTTGTCCTTGCAGGCAATTTTACTTTCTAGTTTTCCTCACTCAAGTCCTTCCATGAATCTTTTTTAACTATCTCTAATGGTCTTTGACTAAACCACCAAAAGTTGTTAAATATCGGTCTCTCAATTTCTATATGGCTAATCATCCATATATACAATAATCATTCACAACATCTCATTGATCACTTGTCAACCCTCCTATAATGGTTGAATGTTAAGATAGTTTATGCTAGTATCACCATAGTGATATTTATCTGAGTGTTTTCATACACAACAAAAGTTGTAGTCGCCTCTAAACTGATTATTCCAGTGAGGTTTGGAAATAACACCAACCTAAAGATTCCCTAAAGCAAGTATTCTGCTCATTTCTTCAACAAATCTAGATTTATTCTTTCTCTTCTTTAATACCTCTTTGATCATTTTCCACTTTAGGCCAGTAACACTTTTCTCTAATATTTTATGGAGATCTAGAACTTTGATCAATTTAGCCAATTTAATTAGCACTTTGTCGGGCCTTTGGTGGAAATAGACTTTATATAGATTTCGAGGGAATTTGGTTAGTAAACCATATTCTTCCAAAGTAAGACACATGTCTACATTTCCAAAAGTGAAGCACCAGTACTCGAGGTCCCAAAAATGCATCAAGGCTTTAATTGCTGAATTTTGCATAGACACCTTCGTGATTTCCACTATCTTTCCATATTTCTTTAAAAAATCATCCTTATGGATGCTTTTCATGTGTGAGATGAGCCTTTTCAAGTCATTTTCAAAGCAACTCACATTTCTGATGGGTGATAATTTACTATCATCCAGCCTTAAACAATCCCTTTATAACAATTGTAGGGATTCAAAATCCAACTCATATTCAATAGAGGTCATTTCTTTAATAGTTGTCATGTTATCAGTCCTAAGTCTTGCAATTCAAGATGCTTTTTAGGGTTAAACATGTCTTAATGCAACAATGTTTATTTGTAGAACATCTAAAAGGCAGGTTTTATATCTTTTTACGTGAGATATTGAGGCATGCACTATCTAGTTTTAAAAAAGTCTCGTTTTGTTCTAGTGATTACCCTCGTGAAGGTAATATGGGGGCTTAGTAGGTAGTCAGATGGTACGTATACCAATCACTACCGATCTAAGTATTCAACAAAAAGTTGGATGGTTTCTGTAAACACCCAAAAAAAGAAGAAGTATAGCCGAAATGACTCCATCATCGCTACCGATTTTTGAATCGACATCGATATAATTTTTATGTCGATTTCTGAATCAACAGCGACAAAGTGTTTGGCTGCCAATTTCTGAAACGGCAGCGATACAGTTTTTAGCTGCTGATTTCTGATTCAGTAGCGGCATAGTTGGCTACCAATTTCTGAATCGGCAGTGACGCAATTTTGCTACTGATTTCTGAATCAACAGCAACGTAATTTTTATTGCTGATTTCTAAATCGATAGTGTAAAACGTAACAAAAATTAGAGTTGGACTGAGCTATCCTAGGGGAGAAAGGGAATAAAAACTAGCTTAAGATAACCCCTTTATATTTAAGAGGGGTATAAATGCAGCAAGGAGAGATAAAGGGGCACTTTTTCCAAAACGATATGCATGCTCTTACCTTCTTCCTCTCCCCAAGATCCAGCTGTAACTTTGTTGGGAACAACCCTCTCTCCCAAAGAGCTGAAACCGACCAACTGCATGAAGATCTCCTAAGGTGCTGCGTGAGAAGAGAGCTAGAGGGGAGGAGAAGTGACCGAAAACATGGTAAAAGCTGGAGCCTAGACCTTCCTCCAGAACTGGCAGTAGCCATGATTGCAGCACACACATCCCTCCTCCAAGCAGAAAACGAAACCCAATCAGCCTACATGCCATTTTCCCTAAGCGTGGAGTGAGAAGTGAGTAAGGAGAAGTAGAGAAAACAAAAACCCTAGGAGAAAAAAGAGCCTAGGGCCGGCTGGAAACAACCTTTAGAGAAAGAAGAGCAAGAAATCAAGACTTGAGGGAAGAACCATATCACCAAGACCTACTCAAAAACTGTATAAAAACATGAGGTAAGACCAATATCCTAAACCCTAAACCCAAATTTTAGACAAAAAGGAAAGAGAAGAAAACTTAAAAATGGAAGGGGTGGTGTTCTTGCACCTTAACTCAAGGAATCTTGACTAAAAGGACAGACCTATGTAGAACAAAAGATGAATGAACACATGTACAAACCCTTACTTAAGAAACATGAATGATTTTGAATGCATGAACCTAGGGGAGGGCCGACCATGGTGAGGGATGGACATAATATGAATGCGAGTGATAAAATGCATGGATGATGATCTTATAAGACTTCTAGGAACATTTTTGAATAAAAAACAGAATCATACTTGTGTTGATGATGTAAATTCTGCATATTTGATTGATGAAATTATATAAAAAGGTCGTGGAATGATGTTAAGTGCAAATTGTGTTATTAATGAACCTTGAAAGCATGCTGCAGCTGAAACAGGAACCACACCATATAATGCTTTGGTTTTGTTTGTTTGATGAACGAACATGTGTAATTGTGAATCAAGAGAATGAATTGTGAATTGTGATTGTGATTATACTTGTGAGAAATATGATGATTTGCATGTGTAGCTAAGTGTATTGGGTAGCAATGTCCGGCCATAAGGATTGAGGGAACAATGAGAGAATTCATTGTGACGAACACCTTAAGGGAATTAAGTTCGTGACCGAAAATGAACACTTGTGAATTATGAAATTTCTAGTGGTGGTGTTGATGTATTACCATAATGTAAGTGAAAACATGGAATGAATGAATTCAGAAAACCTTACTAAATAAACTTGTGTTCTCCGCAACGAACTAGTGTTCGCTGCTGCAAACTATGTTGTATGTAGCGAATCAGTGTTCATTGTCGAAGTTCTATTGTCTGTAGCAAACTAGTGTTCGTTGCCGAAAGTGTTGTTTACAGCGAATCAGTTTTCCTTGCTGAAGTTCTGTTGTCTGTAAAGAAAAATGTTTGCTGCTGAAATTGTGTTGTGAGTAGCGAACTAGTGTTCGCTGTCGAAAGTGTGTTGTCTGCAGCGAATCAACATTCACTGCCGAAGTTCTGTTGTCTGCAGCGAAATAGGATTCACTGCTCAAATCGTGTTGTTTGCAGCGAACTAGTGTTCGCTGCCAAAAGTGTGTTGTTTGCAGCGAATCAATGTTCGCTGCTGAAGTTCTATTGTCTGTAGAAAAATAGGATTCTCTATCGAAAGTGTGTTGTCTGCAGCGAATCAACATCCATTGTCGAAGTTCTGTTGTCTGCAACGAAATAGGATGTCTGCAATGAATCAGCTTTCGCTGCTGAAATTGTGTTGCCTGCAACGAAATACAATTCGCTGCTAAAATTTTGTTGTCTGCATTGAACTAGCTTTTACTGCCAAAAGTGTGTTGTCTGTAGCGAATCATCATTCACTGCCGAAGTTTTGTTGTCTGCAGCGAACTAGTGTTCACTGTCGAAAGTGTGTTGTTTGCAGCGAATCAGTGTTCACTACCGAAGTTCTGTTGTTTGCAGCGAAATAGGATTTGCTGCCAAAATTCTATTGTCAGCAACGAACTAGTGTTCGTTGCCAAAAGTGTGTTGTCTACAGTAAAATAAAATTTGCTATCAAAATTATGTTGTCTGTAGCGAACTCGTGATTAAAGAGAGTAACGTTAGTTCGGTTAACAGTATTTGAGATGGATGACCGAGTTTGAGTATTTTAATTAGTCTCGGTAATAGATGAATTATTAAGGGTGCTATTTACATAAGTAAGGAGAAATGAAAGAATTATGCTCTTTTGATCCATGAGTGAAATGTAACGTTAATATTGCTTTATTATGTTTTTTTTTTTTAATTTGCCTATAATGCTTGAAATTACCTTGTTCTGTGTTAGGGACATTATACCAACATGGTGCATTAGGAAATCCATTTCACGGCTCACTCATTTGAAAAGAATTATATATTCGCATGTTATGGGTGATATGAGTTTTATATGAATAGACGTGTAAATCACTCAATTAGTCATCCGACTTCTTTTGTAAAGACTTGTAATGACAAAATAAAATGGAACACGAATGTGAACGTGCTATCATGTAGATATGATGTGTATGATATACGTATGTGGTATTCTTATGAGGATGTTATGTTGTGAAATTACATGAGGTCAAGATAACGAAAGCATTAGTTGTGTAACTTGCTGTTCGGCACCTCGTATGAACTCGTGATGATAACGAGACTAGAACATAAATGTGAATTTATGAGTATGTCGATATGATATAATGTAAATCTATTAGTATGAAAATAAAATATTATAGGCATGTGTATTGAGAATATGTTTTATGAGAATGTTGGTTTACATTATCCTACATGGATTGTGCCTTGTAAAAATAAATAAAAATTTCCATCGATTTTGGCTCTGAAAAAGCCGGGTCATTACAGTTTCATGAACTTAAACCCTAATTAAAAGCTATAGTAAACCTTTACTTCCCCACCTAACCTAAAATCTTCATGTGTATGCATTCCAAAATAATATATCACAAATAAACTAGTGATGCATGAAGACATTCATCCATATCTAACATACATGCATGAACATGATAAAACATGCTAAAAAAATAAGTCAAATGTGAAAATTTAAACATATCAAATCAAATAAACCATATAAAACCCACAAAGCTTAATCCAAAATTATATATAAAAAAATCTCTAGTAGAGTTGTCATTCTGTCGCACGTGGACGCGCTGCGTAGCCGGATGTCAAGATCAATGAGTCGCCACCTAATTATTTGGTTTAAGATCACTAAAAGACCCGAATGTGCTAGGCTTATTAAAAATTCCAAGGGTAAGAGACTAGTTGTGGCTAGGGAATATAGCACCCCTACTATACCTTACATGAGGTAAGCTGCATTATGTAATCTAGATATGGTTTAAAAATTTTGATGGATTTTTAAACGATGATTTGTCTATGGCTTAAAATAAAGATTTACTCCCATGAATAAATCTCGCATTTTAAATTTATTATAGGCTCATATGTCTAGATAAATTCTTATGAGAAGAGTCCATGTAGGTGTCTTGACAGGGTTCACTTATCCTGGAATGCAAAAGGGTTCTCAACAACTCGTATATTATGGTGAAAAATAGTCCTAATTAAAATTGATAAATATCTAAAATAATCTTGAAAATTTTGTGGTCAACTCCTGATATTTAAATATGAGTCTACTTATAAGTCCAACATAAATACTAGGATGTTGACCATTAATTTTCATTAATTAAAATTTTAGAGTTGTTAAAATATTAACCAGATCCTTGAAGAATTTTACAGACTTGGTGTAAATTCCAAAAGATAAAAGGAAATCAACATAAATATTTTTCTAAAACCATGTTAAAAAATTCTTATATATATGTAATTTTTATAAGGATTGAACCATATGCAATAAGCAAAAAATATTTTTTTTTTATTTTATGTCAGGTATTTGAACCTTCACACTAGGATCTTTTTACATAGTATATCCTTATGTTTTTCTCTTTCTTTCTCTCTCTCTCTATCTTTCTTTTCTTTCATTTTTAGGAGTATTTATAAGGTTTTTCTAGGTCTTTTGATAGATTCCCTCAAAGATTGATCAAAACTTAGTCCTTTGATCAAAATGAGAGAGCTCTAGAAAAATGTTAACAACTGAAACCTTTATCCTTAAATGATTTTTGGGGATCGTGGTTTTGCCTAGGAGTTTTTCTTTCTTGAAGATAAAGGCATGCATTTCTCACCTTCTAATCTCGGATGAAATATTTACGGCTCTTTATAAGAAACATCTAAGAGTTTTTAAGTGTGAACACATGAAAAAGTTAGACGGGTTTTGCACAAATGGATATCTCAGTCAAGGCTGACTAAGTTGGCCATTTTCGAGACTTCGCTGGAGAAACTCTAATGTAAACGTCATCAGAACTTGGTAAAGCAGAAGCACACCTTTCGTTTGGATCCATCTTTGCTCTATTTGAAGGTTTGTAGCTCTACATTCATTCGCTTAAATGTGCCAACGCGATCAACTCAGAATTTGAAAATGCAACGATGACCGATCAATGACAAGATATTGGAGACTTCTATGAAAAAATTGAGATATAAACGTCTAATTTCATGGAAATAAAGTTGTAAGGGGATGTTATTCTTCCATTTGTAAAAATTCTTGTGCCATTTAGAGGTCTATAACTCCACAACGAGCTTTTGGAAAGTGTCAACTCGATCATCCAAAACTACTAAGGGGTGAATGATGCGTCGTCTAGGTTAAACCCTTAGAAATTATGGTTTTTAATTTGAGATCTGAAAAATTTCATTTTAGTCCATATTTTTCCAATTACTTTTTTTTATTATTATCAAAATGCAAGTATGAATTAAAGATAAAAAAGAAAACTAGACTGGAGAACCAACAAGTCAAGTTTGCAGCATGTACAAGCTAATGAGAAGAAACAAAAGGAACAAGCTCCCATGACAAAAAAAAAGTCCATAAGTGAACCAATTACAGACAAAGATTAGAAACAAAGGGAGCAGGCTCCCTAGTCAAAAAGGCAACCAAAATTTACAAGTGTAAAAATAGTTAACTAAATAACCTATAACTAGAATTGGTGCCGAAGTTAACCAATAAAAATAACAAAAGAAAACCAAGAGAAGGGAAGTAGCAGTCTATAGCCAGCAAGCTTAGAGAAGGTTTACCATGTGAAAACTCAAGGGTGGAATCCATATGACATGCTCATTTATGCTTTTTCAATGTTTAATGATGTTTTTTTAATCTTTTTGGCATTATTTTGTGTTTTAGCATTTATATAGATTAATGAATGAAAATGTTGTTTTGTTTGATTATTCTTATTTTGAAATTGTTAATGTTGCTGGGATGTTTAAAAGGTGTTTGTGTGTTTGGTTTTGATGAAGTATAGTATTGGAATCTGTCAAGGGTAGCAATAGGCGTTTGATGACTTTTTCTAGGTTGCTAATGCATATTCTTGATTCCTGAGTTTAGTTTGGGTCTCATGTGTTTGAAGAGTCAGTTTTAGATTAAGTTTTTGATGTTTATGTTGGCTGATGATAGGGCTGCAGTTTTTGAAAGTTGAAATCTTATACATGTTCTTGATGATTCGAGGTTATTTATTGGTGTTTTTTATTCAAATATTTTTGTTTATGATAACGTGGTTTCTTAGGGCTAAAAGAGCTTAGTTTGGAGGCCTAAAATGTATTTTCTGGGTTTGACAGTGTATGTTGGGTTTTCTAGGCAACCTGGTTTTATGTTCATCCAAAGAACATTGCCTTGAGTGATAGTTTTAGGTTTTATTTTAATTTGATTTGATTTTGGTTTCTGAAAGTTCGTATATCATTATTAGTAAATAACCTAAGGTTTTCATGCATCAATAACATGTTTTTATGGGTTTTAATCTTAGAGTTTTGATTTTGGATCGAAATCTATTTTGACAAAAATCATGATGTGTGAGTAATAATTAAAGCAAATGGATACATGATTTTTTTTATCTACGCTTGAGTGCGAACAAAACCTTGCCTCTTATTGCTTGAGATCTGGTTTGGTTTGATATTTACGTTGTTGGGTTTGAGTTTGAATGTTCTTCATTGTTCTTTGTGTTCTTTAATTGTTTTCGATAGAAAATTTTATGTTTTTATTTTATTTTATTTTTGTTTTGATTTTGTTTTAGGTTAAACCTTGGTTTTTGGTTTGTTTCATGGTTGAAACACTAGAGGGATGAAACCATCCAGCAGGACACAAGAGAGAAGCGCAGTTGCATGGAAAGAAAAGTAAACCTCACAGCTGACACGATCAAAAGATTGATGTCTTCTCCCAAGTGTAGGAGTGTCGAAGTAATAAATAACTCGGCAAGACGGGGTCGAACCATAGGGAGGTTAATTGTATAAATTATAGACAACAACAATACAACAACAATAAAGAAGAAGAAGAAGAAGAAGTTGATGAGAACTTTGAGATGAAAGATTAATGTAAGAATTAAACAATGATAAAAACAAATGTCAAGGTTAGAGGGTCCACTAATGGTATTTCAAACAAGTATAGTATAAACTCCTTTTATTACTCAACTGGAAACCACACACAAAGGAGGTTTCAATTGGATGATTTGTCATTAATAGCTCATTATAAATTGTTAATATGATCATATTAATTATCTTATTTAAGTAACACCAAACTTTTAAATATTATCAGGAATTCATCATGCTAACTTATGTTAATAACAAATCAAGTTCCTTTCATAGCACAAGTGTAGGTTATACCATACGGTTGGGCTATGAGAGTGCCAAGCATTTGTTTTACCAAGTGTTATACAACACAGATCTAGATTAACCATTTAACAAGAAAGGTATTAAGAATTAATAAGATAAAAATGATAAGACATGTTAATAGCAAGTTGTTTAGGATATAAGCATTGAAGTCCATATTGAGTTTATATTATACTTATTCTTACACCATTAGTGTAACCTTTTCACCTTAACATAATAAACTTAGCTAAACATAATGAAGAAAAGAAACATAAATAAACAAGATAATAACATAAATAAGATACAAGTTAACTAAGTAAAGGAAAGAAAATGAAAAGTATAAACATGATATTAATGAAAGCAAAACTTAAGCATTAGCAAAATATAAAGAGAGAGAGAGCAAGAGCAAGATCTTGATCTGAACAACCAAGCCCCTAAATGCATGGCAAATGCCTCCTTTTATAGGCCAAAATTTGAAACTATTGATTTGATGACTAATTATTGAGTGGGTGGCCAACTCTTAACTTGATAACAATCCTTATCTTCTTGTTTGAACAAAACATCATTGCTAACGTCAGAATTCGAATAGACTTCAATCATGAAAGTTCTAGGAAATTGTCTCAGCTTTCCATGAAAAAAAATGGAGATCATTTAGACTTCTAGAACTCGAGATATGGGCTAAAAACTGAACAGTGTCTAGGTTGCAGGACAGATTCAGACTTCTCCGTTGTTGCTATAATTTGGACTTGAAAACAGCATTTTTAAATCTTGGACTCCACATGAAAGTTTTAGGCCTATGTCTTAGCTTTCCATCCATATAAAGCAGACCTAAATCCAAGATCTAAAGCTCCAGATATGACCCAATTACCGAACAGTGTTCCAGTTTAGACTGAACCAGCATCTCTTTTCTAAGTTTGGCCATCTCTTTATCCTTTCAATTTCAGTACTTAAACTCATCAATCAATCATTTCATTTATGTGATAAGCCTGCATTTAAGATGAATATTTACCATAAATTAGGGTATCTTATAGTGTCAGACTTGTTATTATAAAACATGCTTTAGTTAAGGAGTTATTGATACTTCAAGTGCAAAATGCTGATACAAAACCTTGATAAAAATGCACTTTTAAGTACTAATCACACCCCTCAAGCAGCTTATTACTAGTCCCTAGTAATCAAAGCGTTAAAATAGAAAAACAATTTGCAAATTCCACAAAGCAAGGCATTTATCATTCAACTTCCATTAATCTATCCAGATAAACAAACTCTCATTAAATTTATATATATGTGCAATACCTCTTAAACAAGATATTAATAAACCTTTCTTTTGTACTCAATTTATCAACACATAGTTATGGGGCTTTACTTGAAAGAAAACAACATTTTTGTTCTAATATTTAAGGTTAACTTGGGTTAGGATTATTATCCTTTTCTTCTTCTTTTTTTTCCTTTTTTTTTTAATATATATACATATAACTTAAAACACAATGCATCTTTAACCAATGTAACGAGCTTTCGACTAATGACTCCCAGACCAGTTGGTCGTAGGGCATTAGGTGTTGAGACACACCCCTACAAGCTTAGTAACTCGGGTTGCAGATGCTGATACGTAGATAGTGCAATATTTGATACCCTTATGCTTTTCTCCTCAACCCATGTAACAAGCGTTGGGCCAATAGCTCCCAAGTCAGTTGACTTTAGGATATTAGGTGTTAACCATCAGACTAGGGAGATCTCTTTCTTCTTTTTTCCTAATAACTCCTTTAGGTTCTCATCATGGTCATGCATGGCTAAATTTTTATAATTAGTTGAAGTAGATAGAAGCCTTGAAATCAATAAGACTGGGAGATCTAATTTAGTTTTATTATTCAATTTACACTTTGAGTAATGGATATTCTTTTGTGTATATTCTCATGATTATCTCGTTTAATTACTAGAAGAGCTACTATTGTGTGTATTATTCATTGCAATCTACTTCTAGATTAGATATCAAATCCATAGGTACTTGTCCCTTTAATTTGAGAAGTAACTAACATTAAATGATTTACTACATCAGAAATTATTAGATCTTAAAAAGAATATTCAACTAAATTAAATGCTTGTGTTGTTTATTTTTATTAAACTCTCTAATTTTTAAAGCTACTACTATATTAAACTTTCAACTTTCAAAGCCTGTCTTGGGTTATTTAGTTGTTAGAATTAATTAGATCACTTGTTTCTAATTAATTGCAATTAAAAAGAAACATGATAGTGATCCCAACAGTGAAAATTCAAAGTGCTTGATATATATTTGCATTGATAATCAATTATAAAATTTCAACAACAGTGAATGTTGACTCATATCAAGGTTTGTTCTTCTAGTCAATTTCGACCATTTAATTAAAATTATTACCTAGTTTTTTTTTTATATAATTGTTTTCAATATACTCAAACCCCCTCCCATCCTTATTTGTGTAGCATATAACTAAGCTAGATATTCTTCATGAAAAAATCCTTATTCATACTTATATATATTTTTAAGAGTTTAGATTTTATATTTAGTTATTTGCGATAGCACACCAGCGGAGATGATGACAAACCTATCTAGTCATTATCCTCCCCTTTACCCCACAAGATTTTTCTTCCTCTCCTCCGGCACCATCTTCTTTTAATATACTGATATTTAAAATTGATTTTTATAATTAAATTAATAATATAAAATACGTTATTCTAAAAAATGTATTTGTTCGTGTTTAAAAAATTACTAAAATACTGACAAAATTACCAACAAGCATAAAAATTCTATCAATGATTTCATGATACAACAGACACATTTTTCTCAAAGAATTATAGAGATTTGTAAACCGATTTGATATAAACTTCTATCAATGTTTGTCAATGATTTATTAGTCAATCCCTTGATTCTACATGATATATTAAGGACAATTAGTCTATCAATCAATAATAATTATCAATGAATAGGCCGAAAAAAATAATTGATGTCTCCTTTTATCACTAACATAAAATGATTGGCACCTACTTTTATCATTGGCACAAATATTTTATCAGCCTATCCATCAACATTTAAATCATTGACTAAATGACCGTCCGATTTCAAATCCTCAACAAGACACTCATCAACATGTTTCCATTGATAAATTTGTTGGTGATTTTTATACTGACACACCGACAAAATATTAGGTGATTTAAATTAAAGTCCCCAATACATGTTTTGGGTTTTAGATTTCATACACACCACCTATATTGCATTTAAATGGCATAGTGGTTCATTGGGTGAAGATAGCGAATCCATGAATCCAGAATGTTTGCCAGTACGCGTCATTCTTACATTAACTCAAAACATAAATAAATACCTATATCTCAAAGGTTAAGTCGATCTTCAAGCGATCCCAGCTTTGTTTCTCGCAAGATTCTACTGGATCAGTTCATTTGCCTCCAGCTTTCAGCTTAAGATGGCCAACCTGTAAACAATTTGAAGTTGATGCATGCAATTGAGCAATTATTCAATCTAAGAAACACAAAACACCAGTTAGTTGCCTCAATATTGAAATTATGGTATATTCAAAATTATAACTTTTCACCGAAGGAAGCTTTATAGCAAGCTTATACGAGGGTTGTGATTTAAATCATTCATTTTGTGATCATGGATCCTTTAAGGCTAAAAGGAGAAAAGGAACCTGAGAAGTGAAACGAAGAAGAAAAATTGCACGTAAATTTAGTCGATATAATACGGGTAATTAAGCTCACCCTAATTTGAGAGAGGCGTCGGAGCTATCATCCTCTACAGGAGGGCCACTGCTGCAGCAGCAAACATTGCTAGTAGACTCCGATGACATCCTTTCTTCCTGAACTGCTGTGTCTAAATCAACAAGGGCAGGTCTCTTTCCCTTGCAAAAGGTTGTCATCTGCATACAACTTCAAACAAATGTTATTCTTTCAATATTTAAATCTTCACAAGTAAAATTATAAGCAACTTGGGATACAAATTCTTACTTTCTGTTTCAAATGCTTATTCTCTTCCAAAAGCTGAGCTCCCTGCATTATTGGAGTAAACCAAGTAATCAAAGAATGGATGAGATACTTTGCTTATCTAAATGATTAAGAGTATATAAACAAGACTAATGGTTCGTAGCAACTACACAGAAGAACGAGTTCTTGTCTTTTTTTCTTTTCTTTTCTTTTTTTTTTAATCAAGGAATGACTTCTATCTATGTAGGACATCTCTTGATGAAGTCTTGACCAGCAAGTCTCGTATACCATGAAATCAGTAACATTCTAACCTTCCTTTCAAGTGTAGATATCTCATTCATAATTTGTTCTCCCTGGAAAAAAAAAAAAACAAAACTCGTTGCAAAATAAGAATCTATACGTGGTTATGTATGGTCGTAAATGGAAACCAACCTTGGTTTCAAGCACACAACAAAGTCCTACTTCAAGCACTTTTTCCAATTGCTGCAATTCCTCTATATTTAGTCCTTGAAGCTCTTCTCCTCTCATTCGCCTGCCATGCATTGAAGGAATACATCCCATTAGAACTAAATAGTAATAGATCAGTTACCACCTTGTGAAGTTCCTTACTGAATGTTACCTTAGTTGATGGCTCTTTTCAGAAACCTCCTTTCTCAATCGCATATGATTGCTGTTTTCTAGCTATAAATAAAATCAAGAATGAAATTGCAGGTTAAGGACCAGGTATAACCTGCAGAGCTTCAAAAACACCCGGACAATGCCCTTAAAATGAACAAACAGAAACACATATTTTCCATAACATTGAGGTGTTAGTCATTATGCAAAACTAATAGAAGAAGGAATTACCTGCAACTCAAGAGATGGTTGGTTTAGTTTGTCGAGGTTATTGGAGTGCAAATTATACCTCGCAAGAACATCCTTCATGCTACACATAAGTGAAACAGTTAGTGCGTCATATGAAAAGCTGGTGACATTCAGAAAATGAGCAATACAGATAATCGCCACACAAGCTGCTCATAGAGACATAGCAAGGCGATGAGGGCTTCATGAAAAGTCCAAAAGATTAATTTAACTGGAATTGAAATATTCCATCAATTCTGCTAATAGAAAACGTAACAGACCCTGCATACTTCCTCTATTGCAACAGAATCTCAAAAAATTCACAAATATGGATGATATCAGCAAACAATGGCCAAACAAGCAGCAGACTTGTCCGTGGGAGTCTTAATTTAACTGGAATTGAAATAATTACAAGATCATGGGTTAAAAATTAGCTTTTCTAGCTATATTGTTTTTCTGGACAAACTTAATATATGTGATTGTGAACAAATAATTGAATTAGATAATGAGTTTGGATTTTGTATCAAAGTTTAAGCCCTAGTCAATTATCAATTTTAACTATTATCATTTAATGTGATTGTCTAAGAGTAATTTATAAAATTATTGTTAAGTCTTTAAGTTGTTGAATTTAGATATTTATTTGATGTAATATTAAATTTTTAGTGTCTGTTTGAGAGTGTAGTGGAAGTTGCGTTTTAAAATGTTTTTCACTTGAAAATAAATTAAAATAATATTTTTTTTTTATTTTTTAAAATTTACTTTTTAACATCAGCACATCAAAACAATCCAAAAAAACAAAATAAAATTAATTTGAAGCAAAAAAATAGCAAAGCAATGACAATAATAGCATTAATGACTAATGGTGAGTGGATATAAACCAATTTCAAATTTAAAAGATTTTCACTTAAAAAATATATGAAAAAATAATATAAAAGCATTATAAAAAAAGGATTTTTTGGTGATATTAGGTCTTTACCACATTACAAATGGGGCTGATAAAATAATATAATTAATTATACAAATTTCTTTACATTGGATTTATTCATAGTGTCAACGTATGCAGTTATGTGCATTGTGTTTATTTTTTATTTTTACTATAAACTAGTGAAGCAGGAGATTTTCTTTCTTTGTTTATTTTTTCTTATGAAGTTCAATAATATTATTTTATTTTTATTTAGTTAGACCTAAGACAAGTATAAATAAAATTATTTAACTTGTATTTTAAAAGGCTCGAATGAATAAAAAATAAATATTTTGAGTGTTTCCTCATGTATTCTTGGTCTTTGAGAATTATGACTTATAATAATTCCTATTATCTTTTGTTTTTTAATGTGTCAGATGATATCAAAATTCAATGTTTTCTAATAATTTTTGTTGTGTATTGTTGAAAAACCATAATGGAGATCGTAAAGTAGGGCATGTTCATTGTGAAGGAGTATAGTTTTCTATTGAGGAGATTCTACCTTAAGAAAGTTATTTTCAAGAACTAATGATAATTAAGGATTTATAAAGGTAGGTTGTGGATTTGAGTAGTTGTTTAGCGGATCAGAATCTCAAGATTTTTAAGTTCGATGGTCATAACTCCACATCTAGATTTAAGAACCCCCATCACAAGCATAAGCGTGTTCAAGATGATCACCATGAAGACCAGGGTTTTCGAGAGACTCCGAGTTTGCAAGTATCCTGTAAGCTAAGGGATTTATCAATTGATTTTATGAGATAGAACGAATCTTTAAGTGCACGAAGGTTTTGAAGATGAAGGTGAAGTTGATCACCACCAAATTGAGAGGTTATCCCTCTATGAGGTGGAAGCAATTGAAGCAACCTTGTACGAGACAGGATTAGCCCAAGATTTCTGAAAGGGAAAAGATGAAGAAGATGTAAGACCACTTTATACCTTTGAAGTACACTTAAACCTTGAATTCTTCGACGAGACTATTTCAACAATACAAGCGCAGTAAAGCAACCAGTATGCATTCATCATGGTGTTTTGGAGATCAACGGCAATTTACAAGTTTCTATACCTACTTGAGACCCTTTATCATCAAACTCAAACGTGACAAAAGGAAGCAACAAGCTGAAAACTACAATAGAAACGAACTGGATATCAAGGTAGAAAAGAGTGTGAACTTTAGTGATCCTATTTATAAAAAGATAAATGTGAATTGGTATTCTCCATCAATTTATAATATTTATTTTGTTGATAATTATGGCATAAACAAACAATAATAGCATTAATGATATTATCAATATGATGAGGTGTGTCCATATCCGCAGCATGGTAGGCGCACCACGAGGTATTGTCTCACATGCCTTCCAGTGGGTTTTGTCCCTTAAAAGACGTCTCGCAATGGTTTCTCATTAACAAGCTAAAGATTAAATGCTAAGAGAACATGGTAGGTGTTCAACAAGAAAAAAAATAATTGAAAAGAAGTTGATCATTTTGATTACAAGTTTACTATTTTCACAAAGATAAATTTGTTAAAGGATTATATGATAACAACATATGTTGATGAAACAAGTTTGAGGTTTGCAATTTATTACTCTGGAAGCCAAATAAAGAGAAATAATTTCTCAAATGGTTTTTTATATAAAATTTAATATGAAAGGACCTACGCTAATATATAAAATTATAATACACTTGAAGTGAAGAATGAAAAGGAGAAGAAGAGTTTTGATTAGATATCCACGAGATTAAAGTAAAAACAATTTGAACTAGAAAACAAGTTCTTTCTAACTTAAGGAGATTGGTGTATAAGCTATTTCTTATTCAATTTAGGAAATTTATTTTCCTTAATTATTTTTTATTTAGATTAAAAATTATTCATATTTTGGATTATATTTTTCTTATTCAGTTTGTCTAAGACTAATATAAATAGAATTATCTAGCTTATATTTTAATAGAGACTTGGAAGAATATTTTGAATGTTTTCTTATAATTATATATTTTTTTATTTTTAAGAATTTTAATTTATAATAAATTTCAACATCCTTGATTTCCAATTACATCGGAGAAGAATTAAGATGGTTGTGTGGCATTAATAGTTTTACTTTCAAATGCATTCTTTACGTGCATATTCATTTCCATATCAAATACAATTGAACTACAAAAGAACCGGGGGGGTTGTGGACACGATGGATGTGGACGTAACAAGACTTGCACCCCGTTGAGTACACAAGCTTAAAAAGATAAATGAGGAAGCAGATAGGGGATTCAAGAGAACATCACAAAAACCCAAAGCTATTTAGCACGTAAGCTATGAAAATCATTTAATTAATAGGACGCTGTTTACCTTTATTAACTTGTTTATAAGTGAAATTGAAGGAAGCTATAGGGAACTTCCATCATATTATTATAGTTCTATATCATTACGGATTTTTCTTTCCATCCTATTCTTTATTCAGATACACAATCCCTGATTCACAACGAAACATTGAAAAACCTGGTTTGTTTTATATTGTTTCCAATAACTGTCGTTTCTTATCAAAAGCAAAGAACAAGGAAACGTTAACCAGCCTAAGTTATTACTCTGTTCAATGTTTCACCATTGTAACATAAATTGCAGCACCTAAATTAAGAAGTTTCTAAAAATAATTATTATTATTATTAAACGAAAAAAAAAAAAAAAAGGACAACACATATCATCTCGTTATTAGGTCCAAGATGGAGAGAAGAGATTTGATATAAAAAACAAGCAAAGGTTCTCTAACACGTACAAAGAATTAACCAATGAAAAAAGAAATTATGACCCTCATCATTGGAAAAAAACAATTAAATCTTTGAACATTTTGTTCCTGCTAAACATTTAATTTGGGTTTGAATTGTTCTTAGAATTTAAAAGGATTGAACTTGGAGGTATAGAAACCTTCAACCCCTTCCTTTCCAGTAGGTAAAAGGATTAGTTCCCTTCGGCCTTTACCCTCGTCTCCCTCAAACTTGTATGAAACTTCACTTGACAGTCCTCATGTGCATGCTAGGGTCTCACTAATAGTTTAGAAGGCCAGCCTAATTGAAACGTGACTTACCTAATTGGAAATATGAAGGTGGTCTCCAATGCTATACCTTTTCACAAAAGCAACAATTGTGTTTTCTCAATCCATTACCAATCAGGGTTGTACATTTATGTCTTGCTATTGCAAGGTTGAGTGCAGAGAGTGAAGAGTTTCTCCAAAATTCACACACTGCCATTTCCTCCCATCTTAACCCATAAAAGTAAGATTTTATAATTCCATATGCATTTACTTTTGATGCTAAGTTTTACAAGGATATATTTGATATGAGAATAAAGGAGTTGAAAATTTACCCTTGCAATTTTTCATTCCCTTTATCCCATGTTAGCACACTTTTGAAAGAACATGAAGGTTAACATTTAACCCCCAAGCAATGTTAAACTAACTAGGGAGTGGAGAGTGAAGGATTGTTTAAGGAGATAAAATTTGAATTTCATGCATTTTCTTATTTTTTTCACTTTTTTTTTTGTCTCCTTTTACTTGTGTCTCAAATTTAGAACCACAAATATAAATTATTCAATGTTTTTGTTATAATTTTATTTAATTTAAAATTTCATTTATTTAACATGGAGATTCTCTATCACTCATGAAAAAAACTGACTTCTACCAAACATCCTTTGATACTTCTTCTCTTACCACTTCATATACCCTTGACATTAACCCTCTTATCTTACTTCCTTAATACTTTTCATTTAAATTTTTCACTCCTAATCAAACATAACCTAAGATGCATAAAATATGAAGTATTTCCTTAAGAGGACAACCTTTCACCAAAAACAATTATAAATAAAAAACCACAACCTCATCTCTCTAGTGTTATTCCTACTCCAGGGGTGATTTCGGCTTACTTAGAAACACTAAATTTCGAAAAAGAAAAGGAAAAAAAGATAGAATGTAGAGTTTTCATTATCCGGGAATGTTTTCCTTTTTTAAAAAAAAAAAAAAAACTCTTGATGTGTTTAGTTTATTTTTTAAAAACAGTGTTGTAGTTTTCAATTTTTTTTATTTATTCCACAAAAATTATGTATGAAAAATTAAGAAAACATGCTTTCTGAATAAAAGGTTTTAGAATAGAGAACAACGGTTTTGTATGGCTTATATTTAAATTGATAAAAGAATTGTATATAAAAAAATAAGGTGATAAAAACAAGGCTCTTTGTTTTTAACAGTGAAGAACTTGAAAAAACAATTTTTTGATGCTTTTCAATTTTCTAAAGAATTAGAAGAACAAAAAAAAACATATTTCTAAAAAAACATTCATTTTCAAATGCCTTCTCTATAATTCTCCATTTTCTAAAAAACTAAAACAATTTCCACAAGTAAAGATAAAATATTTCTAAAAGCTAACTTTTTCTCCAAAGGAATTACTTTTTCAATATTAAAAAATGCATTCTAACAGTGCTTTTATTTTTTATTTTTTTATTAATTCTCAGTTGCAACACTTGTAGAAATCATACATTTGTTCATGTTGAATTCGGATAACAATGTTTCCATGGAATGAGTTAGTAGTAATAATCATATATAAACAAAATCATTTAGAAAGAGTGGTCAACTAAACCCTAAAACAAGTTGTTTACGCACATTTCCATGGTAACTGTGCAAAAGTTTGACGTTTTATTAGAAAATTGGAGCATCTTTCTGATACTTGCAAACCAAAGCCATGAAATATGTCATGACTTTGAAAAGATAGATCAGCTTCGACCTTCTGTCCATTGACGAGGACGTTGTGCTTTCAATTGTTCTTTCCCTAGAAAAACAGCAATCACTAGAATTTACCCATTCGTAATTGAAAATTTGCATGCCCGAGAAACAAGGAGACCACGAACATACTCACACCATGTAATTTCAACAAAATTAAAGTTTTTGTAACATTTTTTTTATTTTTTTAATCACATACGAAATACTTAGATATTGTTTTAATATTTTTTAAATTTGCTTTTAAAATTATAATGATGTTTTATTTAGAAATCAATGCTTGCAATTGAAAATCATGTTTTCATTGAAACAATCTAGAAACGTATTAATACAAAAATAGAATTCGGATTGAAGATACACATTTTTTCTACTTGTTTGGAATTAGGAAAAAAATTTAATCTTATTGTTGCTGCCTTCTATTAAGCAAATGCACTCCTAATAAAAAACAATTATGATATTTTTAATAATATTATGATTTGTTTATGATAATATTATCAATTACTTTATGAATAATTATTTTTCAACCCAATATGTGAAATCTTAATGATAATTTTCTCATTAATATTGAATGAGAATATAATATATATTTTTTCTTGATTTTTTCATTATAATTTTTATATATATTTTTTTCAAGTTTATTGTTTTCATTTTTTTAAATAGTCATAGAGAGATGATTGATTATGATTTTTTAAAATAGAACTTGCTTTCATGATCATAACAAGTTTCTTTTCGTCTAAAAAACAGCACTTTCATAAGAAAAAAATGTCTTCATCAAAACTAAAAAAGAAAATACATGAATATGAAAATTTAGTTTTTTATTAAAAATATATGCCTTTTTACATTTATTTAAAATTAATATAGTTTCTCCAAACTTATTTTTATGTTGTTTTTTATTCAATTAACTATGTTGTAATGCAAAAACAATTTTTTTTATACAAAAATTATATGAATCAGAAGACAATTTAGATAAAAAAATACATGTCTCCTCAATAATTTTATTCGTTATCTTTCCTTGCAAATGTTTATTTTTATAATTGATTAAAAAACAAGTTCTAGAAAACAAGGTTATTAAACTCGCCTAACCCATGGCTTAGATCAATAAAAAAATTGTCATCGTATCAATATTTTTTTTATAAAAAAAGTTAAATCAACTTTGTTTTTAATATATTTTTTTTCAAAAAAATAAAATCAAGTTTTTACTAGGTTGATCAAGCGGATTCACATACTAAGTCAACAAGTCAGGTTTTCACCGGATCGATTGATTCACAGGTACAACTACTAAGTCAATTGGGCCATGTTTGGTCTGCTCTCAAAAGGTTTGCAGTAAAACTCGACTACGTTTAGTGATCGGGTTAACGAGTCACTGCAATGACTCACCATGCTTGACTAAATTTAACAATATTGTTAAAAAGATTATGCAATAGCGCACAGGAAACTGACTAGTATTAGCTAATTTTGTTTCACTTTTTTGACACAGTTCCTTGGATTTTATTAACTGAAGTATCCAAAATTCCCAGTACTTAAGCTCAAATATTTCTATTTCTTTCCAACATAGTCCTTAGTCAAGAACGGAACGAGGTATAAGGTCAAAGATGTCATAGCATCCCAAACTTTGAGAAAGTTTATAATTTAATTAATCCTAAAATTTGGAAGATCTTTTTAATTACATCCTTAAAATTAAGATTTACTTTTAAGAAAACATGTATTTTGCATTAACCTAAAATTATGTATTATATGTAAAATTAACCATTCAACTTGATACTCTGCTTTATGTAAATATTTGAGTTGCTTGATTTTCCTCATGTTTTTTTTCTCTTATGTAAATAGACACTAGCATCTCTTTTTGCTAGATTTCCATTAGTTTAAATGGTTCTCTAGCCTTATTTAAAATCCACTCGATTATTATAAAAAAAATATATGTAAAACCATTCACTTGTTATTTATTTTTTAAGCTTATGCTAAGGTTTTTCATGTTGAGACCTCGCACTTAAAAAATTCTAATCTCGCTGGTGCCTTCAATGAATGAGTTAAACCACAAAGTTTGTGAACATGACCATTTACATCACAATCAACTTATAATTCCTCTCCAAAGGAACACTACTGGAGTACGTGCACTTCCACTGCTCCAACCTAAAAGTCTCAAAAGGAATTTAGGCACAACAGGAAGGCCTGCCATCCTTATGTCATTTAGGGGTGAGCAAAAAAATCGAAAAACCGATTAAACCGAGATAACCAGAAAAAAAATAACTGAAAAAACCGAACCGTAAAAAAAAACCGATTAAACCGATTAGAAAAAATAAAAAAAAATCGGTTCGATTCGGTTTCGATTTTAAAAGGCTGAAACCGAACTTGTTCAAACAGAAATAAAAAAACCGGTACTATAAATACCTTCCAAACCCATCTACAGTTCTACATTTCAGCCTCTTTTTCTAACCTAGCAAACCTAGCCGCCGCCGCCCCCTACTCCCTCTTGATCAAATCTTCATCTCTATTCTCTCCCATCTACAAATCTGCTTTATAGTTTCTTTTAACCCTAGCAAATCCAGCCGCCACCCCCTTCCCTCTTGTTCAATCTCTCGATCAGATCTTCATCTCTCCCATCTATAGATCTACTTTTTAGTTTCTTCTTCCAACCCTAGCAAACCCAGCCACCGCCCCACTCCCTCTTGTTCAATCTCTCGATTAAATCTTCATCTCTCAATCTTTATGTCTCTAAATCAAAACTAACAGTCGCTCCTTCAAGTTCTTTGTCTCTCCAAGTTGGATGAGAAATTTGATGTTGTCCATTCTCTTTTCTAAATTGTTTTTTTTTTCTTTTTAGTTTTTATCAGTTTATATTAAACTATTTTGTTAAACTTTTCAGGTGAACTATTCAAGAGAACCAAATGCACTTTTAATGTCCATGCTTGCGCACCTCAATAGTTGGTTTTTTTCTCTACAGTTTCTTCTCACTTGGTTTTTGAGAAAATACAAGCAATAAAATGTTGAAGGCATATGGTTTACTTAACAATAATATTAAAATAGCAGCATCTTTCCTTTTGTTTTGTTTTCGTGAGTGCTAGGAGAGAGACAATTGATGCGTTTTATTTTAATTTCAAGGACTCCTGCAGATTGTATTTCTTTAGTTTTATCAGAGGCATTGTTTTCTTGGTTTAAGCCTATTGTTTTCAAGATCTTAATCATTTTCCATGTTATTTGCTGTATAATTTTATTTTGGATTTTGATTAGAGTTGATTGGTTTGAGAAAATCACTGGGTGCAAATTAAAAGATATTTCTCCTATCATTTGAGATAAATTCTGGTAAAGGAAAGTTAAACAATGAATATAGGTTTTCTTATATCAATTACAAGCCTTTTAAATGACCCCATCAACAGTCATAAAAAAGCCAAAAAAATTAAACTGGTTTTTCCGGTTTTTCCCTTCAATTAACCGAACCGAAACTGATCAATTTGAACCGGTTTTAGTTCGGTTTTGGTTTTTTTAAAAAATAAATTGATTTGGTTATTTTTTTAGATGAAAACCGGATCGAACCAAAAATGCTCACCCCTAATATCATCTAAGATTCGAAGGCCCTCTCCAGCAGAACTTTTTAATAAAGGTGGTTGATTAACAACTACTTGAACAAAACTGGCGTTTGTATTTTGGTACAATAATCCACTGTATCATTGCTAGCCTTGATGTTTATCATAGTATTTTTGCTGAAGACCAATGTAATCATCATTGAAACACATACGTACCTTGTAGACCATCATTTTATGGTAACAGCTCACCATCCATCATCTCACTTGGAACCAAACCCACCAAAATATCTTCCTCCAAACTTCTTGAAGCCTAGCTATCTATCTTTACCAATTTAAACTTTTAACTTCCACAAAAACCGATGTAACTTTTAACTTCCATAAATCTTGTCTGTCACTTAATTAGCATCTCATATTTAATTACTTAAATGTTTTTCGAGATTTTTAATGACCTAATTCAAAGGGAACTACTGTTAAAAAAAGGAGAGGATTGGTTTCAGTTGTTTATTTTAGTTTAAGAGGAAAACAATTAACTCCCATGTTAACAACAGATCACATTCAACAAAAACCTCCAAATATAATGAATTTTAGCTTATCATATGCTGTCGATATATAATTGATCTTTAAGGAAACAAGATTAGAGACTTAGCGATATATAGTTCTGAACCCTTTTCCCATGTTACACACCTCGGAAAAATATAATAAGGCAGAATAATTAATTAATACAACGACACACAGACAGCTGCACATAAACCCAGCTAGATTACATCAATGAAAATTAATAAATTCTAAAAAGAACAGAACCGCAACTTCGGAGAGAGGATTTCATGTGAAAGAAAAGAATATCCCAGAAATGAAGTGTTTCTTAACTATTATTTTTTTCTCAAAGAGAAATGAAGTAAAGAATTTGTGTTAAGACATGTAAAGTTGGATGTGCTTATATAGTCTTTGAAGGAGGTAAGGCTTACCTATTTATCAGAGGTACAGGAAACTATACCGCAAGGGATCTTGATTCCTTCCTCACTATCTAATTACTGGATTTTTAAAAGTCCATAAAATTAAATAGACGGATATAAATTTATGTTTATATACGAGGTTTCAAAGCCACAGCAAAATTAACAAATATGCCTGTAAGATCATACAGTCCTAAAACAGGAGTAGAATCTAAAAAATCCTCTATGTCTCTCTCTCTTTCTCTCACACACAAACTCTAATGATTACACTCACACCAGCACATAAACACACAGTAAACAAGAGAGAGAGTCCACAAGGATAAGACATACATTAAATCAAATACAAGGGGATCTCCGTCTTTAAAGGTAAAAAAATGCAGTACCTGGAGCTGGAATACTCAAAGAGCTTGCCAGTAGCAGAAAAAATGATGACAGCAACCTCAACATCACAAAGAACAGAAAGCTCTTCAGCTTTCTTGAGAAGTCCTTGCCTTCTCTTTGAGAAGGTCACTTGTCTTGCAGCCACGTTGTCAATCTTCTTGATCTTGATCTTCTCTCTAGCCATTATCCTCTCCTTTAAAAAGAAAAAAAAAAGACACAACATTGACATTGTCCTTACAAACAAGAACGAACATATGAAATGACATGGAAACAAAGCTAAGAAAAGTGGGGTTTTGCTAATTTAATACGAGAATTTAGCAGAAACCCTAGCGAGAAGACCCAGTTCAGATCCAAGCAAAGACGCCCAAAAAAAAAAGAAAAGAAAAGTGAAAGACGGACCAATCTTGGCTCATGAACATGCAAAAGAACTGAAGTAAGTGACATGGATTGATTGACTTTCACTTGTTTACCTTCTTAGGAGCTGGCTTGAGTTAGGTCTGATCAGAGGAATCAAAAAGCTTCCAATTTCAGAAAGTAAAACAAACACCAGAAAAAAAGAAAGAGAGACAAAAAGGAATAATAGGGTGTTGTGTGTTCGAGAAAGGAAAGGTTATCTTCCCTTTTATAGCTAAACAAGAATATCTTATTATCTTCTGTTCGTGACATTTACCTTTTTTAAATAAAATACTCCTCCTTACAAGTTTAAAGTGAGATATAATAATAAACTATGAGATTAAATGCTAGCGCTGTTATAAGTTTATAAAATAAATATATATAATAGTATTATAATTATAAATTAACGCTAGATAAATAATAAAAACTAAAATTAAGATAAAGTTAATATTTCATAATAGAAAAAAAAAATTATGTTGATAATCAAAAACTCAAAGACTAAATAAAATAATTCGTAGCAATCTACAGTATTTTGTGAGTAAAGATACAATTTTTCTACATGATTTAGCTTTTCTGTTAATAAAAAGCAAAAAAAATTACAAAACTAAATTCTCTATCAACTTAATATTAAAAAAATCGACAAAGATAATTTTAGAAGGAAAAAAAAACATGAGAAAAAACGTTGTAGCAATTGACAATGTCTTGTGAGGAAAACTACAATGATTTCCCCAATAAAATCGATAAAGATAATTTTTAAAAAAATCATAAAAAATTAAACCATTTTGAGAAATACTGTAGTAATCCACAGTGTTTTGTGAGGAAAACAACAATGTTTTTCTCATATGATTTAGTTTTATTGTAATTATAATTCTTAACCAACTCAATATTAAAAAAAAAATCGATAAAGATAATTTTGGAAAAAATCATAAAAAAAATCATGTGGGAAAACACTACAACAATTCACAGTGTTTTAAAGAAAAAAAATTACAAAACTAAATTCTCAATCAGCTCAATATTAAAAAAAAAAATTGACAGAGATAATTTTAAAAAAAATATATAACAAAAACAAACAGGAAAAAAAAACTATGTTGGAAACACTATAGCAATTCACAGTGTTTTGTGTTTTGTGAGGAAAGCTACAGTGCTTCCCCACATGATTTAACCTTATTTGTAATGACTTATAATTGTAATTCTCAACTAGCTCAATATTAAAAAAAAATTGACAAAGACAATTTTGAAAAAATCATAAGAAAAAAAAAACTCATGTGTAGAGACACTATAGCTATCCACAATGTTTTATGAGGAAAGCTACAATACTTTCCCTACATGATTAAGCTTTATAACAAAGTTAAATTCTAACCAGCTCAATATTAAAAAAAAAAATCGACAAAGATAATTTTGAAAAAAAATATTACAAAAAAAAACGAAAAAAACTGGAAAAAAAACCATGTGAGGAAAAATTGTATCAGTCCATAGTGTTTTGTGAGGAAAGTTACAGTGTTTTCCCACACGATTTAGTCTTACTTGTAATTGTAATTTTTAACCCGCTTAATATTTAAAAAATAAAATTGACAAAAATAATTTTAGAAAAAAAATACAAAAAACAAAAAAAAATCATGTGGGAAAAAACATTGTAGCAATCCATAATAATTTGCGAGGAAAACTATAGTGCTTTCCTCACATATTATAACTGTAATTTTTAACCAGCTCAATATTAAAAAATAAAATCAAAAAGATAATTTTGGAGAAAATCATAAAAAAAAAACCACGTGGAGAAACAATGTAGAAATAAACAATGTTTTAAAGACAAAAATTACAAAACTAAATTTTCAATCAGCTCAATATTAAAAAAATAAAATCGACAAATATAATTTTAAAAAATAAAAAAAATAAAATAGAAAAACCATATGGAAAAATACCGTAGCAATCTACAGTATTTTAAAGAAAAATAATTATAAAGTGAAATTTTTAATCAGCTCAATAATTAAAAATTAAAATTTCCAAAGATAATTTAAAAAAAAAGGTGTTGTAGGAAAAAAAAAAGGAAAGTAATACATTGAAAGTGAAAAAAATTAAAAAATTAAAAAAATAATATATTATTGATTATTATTGTAATTTATAGTATAATGGATGTGAATGAATAATGATTTCTCTATACCTTTTAATTTTATATATAATGAATAATAAAAATAAATAAATAATTTAAACAATTTTTGTCTAGGATTCGCAAATTCTACTAACCAAATAAATTGGTTTTTTTTATCTACTGATTTAATAAACGGAAGACGAAGACCACTCTAAAAATAGATTATTTTTTTTCATTCCTTCTATCAAAATTTGAGATGAAATATAAAATCAGAGGTTTTTTGTTTTTTTGGACGATCTCTTTCCGTACAAAGATGGCCTTTTTGCAATCACGTCATGGTTAGTCTAATAAATTACCCTCTTTTCCCTCTCGCTATTACCGAACAACTCTTATTTTATTGCGATTAATTGGTATAATTATCTATCAACAATGATTCTTTATAAATTCATAAGTATCTACTTTTAAGATTTTTTCCCTTGTAAATGGGTATTTTTACTGTAATAATTTACCGTGAAATATCTATTTTACTCTTCACAAAACCACACAATGCACTTTCTACAGGGGGTAAAATAAACATTTCAAATTGATTTGATCATTATTAAATTTATTGGAATTATATCAGTCCTTTTATTTTAAAACAATCCAATAACTAAAATAATATTGGAGGCAAGAAAAAAATATGAATTACTGTTCAGGGACTTTCTAGACATTTTCAATGTTTAAGCATCGTTAAATTATTTAAATGTTCTCGTAAGCCAAAAAAATTAAAACTTCAACCTAAGGCCTTTTCAATTTTTTAGTCTTGTTTTATTTTTTGTTATTTTCATGGTATAATTTGATATTTTAATAAATACAAAAATATTAATAAAAAAATGGTTGGCGTGCTAATAGGTGAGTGTTGCTTTCGCTCTTTAGGTAGCGCGTGCTACTTTCTCCATCGGTATAACACCACCTTACATGGTGACACTAGATACACGTCGATGTTCTTTTCCCGGTGGTTCAACGTGTGTGCAGAGAAGCGACGATTGAGCTTCAGTAGGCTTTTATCTTTTCCTTTATTTTTCTCTTTTCTTCTTAATAAAGTATGATGTTATCCTATCATTAGTTTTTTTTATCCACTTTGATCCTTATTTTTTTTTATTACTATTTGTTTTTTTATCTTATTTTAATTTCTATTCTCTTCTCTTTGCTGAAATCATTTGGTTTGATTTTATTTTTATATCAAGTTTGGTCTTTATTCTTTTGATTTTCTTATCTTTTAACTAAATGAATTTTGTTTTTTTTTCAATTTTATCCATAGTATTTGATTTCAATTTATTTTTATGTTGAAATTAATCTTCATTCTTTTTATTGTTATTTGTTTTGTTTTTTTATCTCTTTTTTATTGTATTTGTTTTTCAATTTCATCACCCAACGTTTTTATTGAGAATTTTGTTTTGTTTTTTTTGTTTGTCTTATATGGTATTAATCCCGACCTCATGAATAGAGTCACATGTTTTAAGGGTTGGCATAGGTTGATTTTTAGTTTTTTTTTAAGGTTCTTTTATAAAATTAATTTTCAATTTCATCATTTGATATTTTTTCTTGAAATTGGTCTTCGTTTTTTTTTTTGTTTTTTTTTCTATGAGATTATCTCAATCATATGCCCATGATTGCGGGTTTAGCGGGCTAACAATTATATGTGCCAATAAAATATAAAAGAAGTCATAACAAAAGCAAATTAAATAAAACTACAAATTTCAACCATCAAACAACCCAATATATGATGACAAAATTGAAATACAAATTAAAGCAATGAAAAAAAAAAAACTAGGTCAACACAACCCAATTTTGGATGGAAAAACTTAAAAAAAAATTAAAGCAATGAAAAAAATTGGGTCAATTGGGTTGACCTAGTTTTTTTTTCATTGCTTTTTATTTCCCGGTTTTGTCATCCAATATTGGGTTGTTTGATGGTTGAATTTGTAATTTTATTTAATTTACTTTTGTTAAATGACTTTTTTATGTTTTATTGGCACATATAATTGTTTGATTAAATACAATCTTTATTATAAGAAACAAAATTATTTAATATAATTGAGTACATGACTAATGCAACCATATTATTCGATAGTTTCACTCACATTTAACTAGTGTTTTGCCTATGTTTTATATATAAAATGCCTTGATATTCTTTGTTTTGTAGGCACTTTCGGATGAAAGATGCAAAAAAGAGTAAATTAGAGGTAATTGGCAGATTTGACCTTCAATAGATGTTTTGTGCAAAGCGTGAGCTCTAGAGGTTGAAATGAAGTGATTCCAGTGGCATTAAAAAGCTAACATCCAATCCATTCTAGACATCTAAGGGAAGGAAATAAAATAAGGAAGAGCATGGAAATCGCAGCCTTCAAAGTCAAATCTTGCAATCTGCCAATGTTGACCTTCAGCCATTACGACTTGAATATCTGGAGCTACAGAAGTCCAATTGATGCAAACTTAATTTTTTTGGATTCCTGACTCAAAGACATATCAACACTCCAAATGTAAGCAAAACACGATGTCATATGAGGGAGATATGATTTTTCAAAGATGACAACTGAATTTTGCCAGCAAACAGGTTTCGTGAAAAAACGAGTCCAAATTATGTTCCGAAGCATCTAAACCGACATCCAAGTTTTTATTTCAGCAATTTAGCTCCTAAGTCAAAGTTTGAAGATTTCATACAAGGTTATTTCTCTTTTTTTTTTTAAATAGTTATTGAACTACTTAAATGTAAACTGTCTACTTAAGGAAGGACTATTTTGTAAAAATAGAAACTAGGGTTTTCTAGGATATAAAAAGAATGAGAGAAGAGAAGAGAGGGCAGCCAGCCAAGAGGAGAAAAAGCCCCCCTCCTCTAAGAAACTGAAAATCATGCATTCCTCCCTCTTTTTGATTAGTTGTTCAACAAACATACAAGGGTAAACTCTTTTTCTTGGTTGCAAGGATGCAGAAACCTTTGGATTTCAAGAACTGTGAGATTTATTATACATTTTCTTTTTAGTTTATATGATGAATGAATATGTTTGCTCTCCTACGCTTATTTCCTATGATTGTTTATTTTAATTGCTAGAGCGGACTCTAAGTTATTATTGTGAACAATCTATTGCTAAGTTTGTTATCAAAACTGGAGTTGTGGTATATGAACTTGTGAAGCAACTGAGTTTAATAATTATGGTGGATCTATGTTATTAATCTTAGGGAGAAAATTCAATCAAATGAAACATAGACTGCAGACAGTTATGTTTTCTTGATTAATCAACTTATCTAGTTCTTAAGGCTGCCATTGAATTAAATTACTAGTGCGGACACTGTGGTTGTTTGATGGTTAGGGTTAGTTATGTTGCTACCCAATTTTTGACCCATCTTTTTTATAAGTTTTTGAAAAATCCAAATATAGTGAAAAACAAAGAAACTCCAAAAAAAAATATGTTTTTAATATATTTGCATAGTTTTTAGTATTTTCAACGTCATCTAAAAAAAAATTTAAATTTTCAAAGGTCTTTCGAACGCGTTCAACTTTTAATGCATCATTTTTAAAATCATTAATTTTCCTCATTTGAGTCGACGTTAATATTGCTCGTTTTTAAAAATACAAAATAAGTAAGAAAAATCAAAATTTATATATTTTTTAAAAAAGTTGAGGGACCATGTTTGATGACTAAACAATACTTTGGCTATAAATAGAGGCCAAAACACACACAAAAAGAGGGGGGCAATTTATTAAAAAAAGAGAGAGAAGGAAACCCTAATTCTATCTCTTTCACACCAAGTTGTCGCCCCCTATCATCCAAAAGAGCTTTTTTTCTTTCCCCAGCTTCCAGCCGCCGCTCACCATTTCCTCCCACTTTCCCTTGCCCTCTGGCCATTTTTCCTTCTCATCTTCCCTTCCCCAGCAGCTGACCAACACCCATCGTCCTTTTCCTCTCTCAACCCCCACAGACCAGCCACCCGAACACCCCCACTTCCACAGACCTTCCCTTTCCCTCAGCTGGTTCTCTCTCAACAACCCCTCACTCTCCTCTCTCCGCTTGTCCTCATCGGAGATCCAGCCAGTTCACAGTCTCCCTCTGCTCTCCTAGCCTTCTCTCAACCTCACCATGCAGCAGGGTCTCCTCCACCGCAGCTTCAGCGGCCACAGACCCACAGTCTTCACCGTCAGCCGCAGCAGCGTCTTCTTCATCCAGCAGCACCCCACACGCGGCAAAACCAGTAGATCTAGACCCACTTCCAATCGAGCCCGCCGACTGGGGAAGACGCGCCGCCACTGTTGCCATGACCCAGAAGCCTTCCAACACTGTCCCCATGGCTGCATTATTCCTGATTCTATTTTGGGGTTATTTTTGTAATTTGAAAATTTTTTAATGTACTTTTTGTTTAGTTTTGAATTTTTATATTTTGTAGTGTGCAAATGTGGATGTAAAACAGAAAAAAACAAAAAAAAAATATAGTGAAAGTGAATGTGTTGTTTGTATTTTTTTTATGAATGTTTTTTATGATAAAATTGCAAAGAATAAAGAAGAATTTAATGTTTTGACTTGCTCACGGTTAAGGATTATGAACTTACACGTAAGTCGTATTTCTAATATCCGATGAAAAGACAAAATTTTTAAAACTTCTTTAACATATCAAAGCCACAAAGCAGCTTTCCTCAGGTAGGGTGCGTTAGGGGTGCTAATACCTTCCCTAACCACAACCAGTCCCTTACCCGTGAATCTCTGACAATACCAATATGTTCAAGTTTCCTAGTAACCCTCAATTAAATACTAGGTGGTGACTCCCAACGAATCAAATCAATGAAATGAGAAAATCGCCAACAGATGCCGCGCAAGTGACGTGTGAGAAGTTATATGGCGGATCCGTTAACTAACCAATCTTAAGAAGAGATAAATATTCAGAATATAAATTGATGTTTCATTTCCATGATCAGTTTTGATTTCTATAGGTGGATGTGTGCTTGCATAAGGTTTGTTCTCTTGATAATTTATGCCTGTAAACTGTTCTACTAATCAGATTCAAGTACAGGTGGATCTCGAAATAGAAAATACTTTACGCAGGTTACGAAAGGAAGCTCTCGTCAACACCATGGCTGTTGAACGACAACGAACATTCAAGAAGCTTACTGCTCCTAACATGGAAAATAAACCATTGTGCATCAACATCAACAATAATGTAAACTTCGAGCTCAAATCTGGTTTTATACATTTGGTACCAACATTCAATGGTCTTGCAGGTGAAGATCCTCATACTCATCTCAAGGAGTTCCATATGGTTTGCGTTGGCATGAAACCAAATAGAGTTGACGAAGAACAGGTTAAGTTGAAAGCTTTCCCTTTCTCTTTAAAAAGGGTAGCAAAGGCATGAGTTTTCTCTATTCTCCCAGATTCCATTGGAAATTGGAATGCCATGAAGAAGATTTTTCTTGAAAAGTATTTCCCAGCATCTCGAGTTGCCAACATAAGGAACAAAATATGTGGAATTCGACAATCTCATGGAGAGACACTTTCCGAGTATTGGGAAAGATTTGAGCAACTGTACATTCAATGCCCTCATCATCAAATACCCGATCACCTGCTCATTCAATATTTCTACGAAGGATTGATGCCTATTGACTATAGTATCATTGATACTGCAAGTGGAGGGGCATTGGTAGATAAGACACTCGAGGCTACACGCCAATTGATCTCAAACATGGCAGCCAACTCGAAACAATTTGGCACGCATGAAGACTTCACAAACAAACGAGTAAATGAGGTAAGTATTTCTAACCTTGAAAATAAAGTTAATAATCTTACTTCTCTTGTGCGCTCTTTGGCTTGTGGAAATATACAGCAGGTGAAAGTTTGTACATATGTTCCTTACAAGGACATACCTCATATATGTGCCTAACAATGCAAGAAGATTACATTGAACAGGTTTATGCAGTTGATGGAGGATTCGACGGACAACCCTAGCGTAAACATGATCCCTTTTCCAACACGTACAATCCCCGATGGAAAGATCATCCAAACTTATGCTATGGGAACCCACCTCAACAAGGCAATCAAGGCCGACAGTTCCATCCTCATGGATTTCAACCGCAACAGAATTATCAAGCGAGACAACTCCCTCCATTCATAAACTCCAATGTTATAGGGTCGTCATCCGGTGATGATCTTCGTGAGATGATGAAAACTTTGGCTTCTAACATTGTGACCTTGCAACAAAATGTCATGTCTTTTCAACAGGAAACAAGGTCAAGTATTCATAACTTGGAGAAACAAATAGGGCAAGTTGCTTCAAGTGTGGGGAAATTGGAAGCACAAATGAATGGAAAATTATCCTCCCAAGCATTGAATCCAATAGAGAATGTTAGAGCGATCATGCTGCGAAGTGAGAATGAACTTGAAGCGAAAAGGTCGAAACAAATTGAGATAGAGAAAAAAGAAGAGTAGAATCCGAATTGAGTACAAAGAAGGAACATCCTCCTCCTCCACAAACTAAAACATCGACCAACACTCCAAAGGTAACTCCTCACTCAATGAATTCCAGTTTTAAAACAATTCCACCCTTTCCTGTGAGTTATTCTAGGTCAAAGAAAGAGGACAAAGAAAAAGAGATTTTAGAGGTTTTCAAGAAAGTAGAACTCAACATTTCTTTGCTTGATGCTATCAAGAAAATTCCCAAGTATGCCAAATTCTTAAAAGAGTTGTGTACTACCAAGAGAGCTTTCAAACTGAAAGGTCATGAAATGGTAAGTATGGGTGAAGTTGTATTTGCTGTTGTTCAAAAGAATATGCCTTTGAAGCAAAAAGACCCATGTGCGTTTACTATCCCATGTGTTATTGGTAATGCTAGTTTCAAAAGGGCCTTGTGCGATTTAGGTGCATCCATTAGTGTTATGCCTAAACATGTTTATGATTCTCTTAGTCTTGAGCCTTTGAATAAAACTAACATTGTAATACAACTTGCGGATCGTAGTTTTGTTTACCCACTTGGTGTGATAAAAGATGTCATAGTCAAGATTGATAGTTTGGTCATTCCATGCAACTTTTATATTCTTGATATGGAATATGATTCTTGTGATTCATCAAACAACACTCCTATATTGTTTGGGAGACCATTCTTGAAAACTGCCGATACAAAAATTGATTGTGCTAATGATACTTTGTCTATGGAGGTAGGAGATGAAAAAATTTAATTTAATTTTTATGATGCAATGACATATCCTTATAGCAATGTTTATTCTATCACATGTTATGACCAAGTTGATAAGTGTGTGCAGCAAGTTTGTGATTTTGATAGTGAGGATGGATTAAGCATAACTTTGAGCTATGACTATGATTTTACCAAGATAGAAGAGATGGAGAGGCATATATGTGTTCCCCAAAATGTGCATGAATCAGCATTGGCTTTGCAAGCTTTGCAAACTACTCCCCATGATGTAGGAGTCATTCACCCCATCATGGACAGTGAATGAGTGGCGCCTATCCTTTTTGTGCCCAAAAAGATTGGAATTACGTTGGAAGAAATATAAAATGATGCTTATGAGAATGTAAGGATTTACAAAGAAAAGATCAAAAGTCTTCATGACCGAATGATTACAAGAAAAGAGTTTAATGTTGGAGACAAAGTCCTTCTTTATAATTCGTGTTTGAAACTTTTCCTTGAAAGTTGCGCTCTCGTTGGATTGGACCCTTTGTTGTTTCTAATGTTTTTCCTTATGGTGCAGTTGAAATTACAAGTTTAGAAACCAATAAAGTACTCAAGGTTAATGGGCATCGTTTGAAACCTTTCTGATGAAGGTTGAACGACAAAACTCACCGCTTCTGCGGAGTTAGCTGAACCAATCTATGAAAAATAAACATGCAACATGTTAAGCCAATGACATAAAACAAAAGCGCTTACTAGGAGGCAACCCATCACAAAAAGAAAAAAAAATAGATTTGCTTTCTTTTTCCCTTATCTTTTATTTTTCGCATTTTACTTTATTTTTGTCATTCTCCTATATTCCTTTTCTTTTATTTCAACATTTAGGACAATGTTGTGTTTTAAGTGTGGGGGTATTGGGAGAATGTTGGTTTTTTTATTTTGATTTTCTTTGTTGTTCCAAAAAAAAAACAAATTTATATGTTTGATCTTTTGAACTCCTATTGGTTTATGAGAATGTGAGTGTTACATATGGGAATTAATTGAGATGGATGAAGATATGAATAGAATGAAGGAGTGTCCATGCAAGTTTTAAGGTTTAATTGGTTTAGGGATTGACTATGAGAATATGCCATGTTGACTTTATAGTGTTATATCAATGCAAGCTTTTGAGCCTTCAACATTATATTCTTTGATTGTGCATTCTTTCAATGATATGTATCTCTAGAACTTGCTTCATATCTTGTTGAGATTACATTCGCATTACATAAATACATGAAGATGATAAAGGCATTAGGAATTTTAACCACTTGAGCAAAAAAGTCAGCCTAAAGCATATTATCCTTAGTGAGCCCCTTTTGAGCTTGTTTATCTTTTCTTTGCTTTATCCATTGTATAAGCCTTAACTTTTTATATGTTTTCCTTTTCCCCTGGCCAAGGATTAGTAGAGCGTATACTTGTGATATCTCATGGAATTATGATTGGAAATTATATGAAAAGAAAGAATAAGTGATGCTTGGTGAAAAGATGGGCAAAGTTGCCAAAGGTGAAAAAAAAAAGGAAACGAAAAGAAAAGAAAAGGTGTTCCTTTATGTTCTTAAGATTTTATGTTGAAAGAGATTGAAATCAAAAGAAGTTAAGCATTGATGCTTAAAGATAGAAAATTTACGTGCTTTGATGGAATATCTTGTTTGAAATATCATTTTTCAGAATTCTCTACTTTCTTTGGTTTGAACCTTTTCTTTTACTCTCTTTTACCTCACCTTAACCTTAGCCCCATTACAACAAGAAAATAAGACCTTTTGATTCATGCATTGCTTGTAATGTGTTAGTAATGGAGATGAGATTGAAGAGCAAGCTTATGGTAGAACATATTCATTGACTGAATTTGATAGATTTAAACACATAAGCCCTAAACACGTGAGTGTTGGAGTGTATATCAATAAGAGGACCTATCATTTTAGCATGGCATAGATTTCATTTAAATCCCAACAATTAATTGAGTTTTGAAGTTTGCAAGTAAATAAATTCATGAAAATTTATACTCTTTAGCCTTCTTGATTGTATTCTTGTTTGTAATGCATATATTCTTGGATATTGATGGGAGATTAGGAGATTAGTCATAGTGATTTGATTTCATTTAACTTCAATTTGATTTTTACCTATCCTTTCTTGAGGACGAACAAGAGTTAAGTGTGGGGGTATTTGATGCAGCCATATTATTCGATAGTTTCACCCACATTTAACTAGTGTTTTGCCTATGTTTTATATATAAAATGCCTTGATATTCTTTGTTTTATGTTTTGCAAGCACTTTTGGATGAAAGATGCAAAAAGGAGTAAATTAAAGGTAATTGGCATATTTGACCTTCAGTCGATGTTTTGTGCAAAGCGTGAGCTCTAGAGGTCGAAATAAAGTGATTCGAGTGGCATTAAAAAGCTAACATTCAATCATTTCTGGACATCTAAGGGAAAAAAATAAAATTAGAAAGAGCATGGAAATCGCAGCCTTCAAAGTCAAATCTTGCAATCTGTCAGTGTTGACCTTCGACCTGAATATCTGAAGCTACAGAAGTCCAATTGATGCAAACTCAATTTTGTTGGATTCCTAACTCAAAGACATATCAACGCTCCAATTGTAAGCCAAAAAATATGTCATATGAGGGAGATATGAGTTTTCAAAGATGATAACTGAATTTTGCCAGCAAACAGGTTTCGTGAAAAAACGAGTCCAAATTACGTTTCGAAGCATCTAAACCAACATCCAAGTTTTTATTTCAGCAATTTGGCTCTTGTAAGTCAAAATTTGAAGATTTCATGCAAGGCTATTTCTCCTTTTTTATGAAAATAGTTATTGAACTACTTAAACGTAAATTGTCTACTTAAGGGAGGACTATTTTGTAAAATAGAGACTAGAGTTTTCTAGGATATAAAAAGAATGAGAGAAGAAAAGAGGGGGAAGCTAGCCAAGAGGAGAAAAACGTCCCCTCCTCTAAGAAACTAGAAATCATGCATTCCTCCTTATTTTTGATTAGTTGTTCAACAAATATGCAAGGCTAAACTCTTTTTCTTGGTTGCAAGGATACAGAAATCTTTGGATTTCAAGAACTGTGAGATTTATTCTACCTTTTCTTTTTAGTTTATATGATGAATGAATATGTTTGCTCTCCTATGCTAGAGCGAACTCTAAGTTATTATTGTTAACAATCTATTACTAAGTTTGCTATCAAAACGGAGTTGTGGTAAATGAACTTGTAAAGCAACCAAGTTTAATAATTGTGGTGGATCTACGTTATTAATTTTAGGGAGAAAATTGAATCAAATCAAACATAGACTGCAGATCGTTATGTTTTCTTGATTAATCAACTTATCTAGTTCTTAAGGCTGCCATTGAATTAAATTACTAGTGCGGACACTGTGGTTGTTTGATGGTTAGGGTTAGTTATACGGTGGATCCGTTAAGTAACCAATGTTAAGAAGAGATAAATATTCAGAATATAAATTGATGTTTCGTTTCCATGATAAGTTCTGATTTCTGTAGGTGGATCTGTGCTTGCAACCAAGCTTGTTCTCGTGATAATTTTCTGATTTTATTAAATTTCATTTGATAGTTTTCTGTTTTCTTTTGCTTTAGCCTAGATAACGTCCAAATCCCCTCAAATTGCATATCGTCTAGTATAAAAATCTGACTTAAATCTTCCTCGTGGGATCGACCTCTTGCTTGCTCTATACTATCTTGTGTGTTGTGTTTGAAGCTAAGATAATTAATTTGTGGGCCCGCGACATTGCAACAATGACATATGTTGCAAGATCAAATATATTAATTTTAGTTATCTCCTGATCAAATATCAATTTATTTAATTAGATACATGTATAAGATTTTTTATTTAAGATTAGGATTTTCTTTTTATATCCAAACACACATTGGAAATGCATGTATATTCCTTTTTTAACATAAAAAAATTATCCAGCCCGTGTCGATGTACTTGTCAAATAGTGAGCAAGGTTATAATTATTGAGTTTGTTTCAGATCCAACTAGGTTTAGTCGTGACTAGATTATTGGCTCGCATTGCGCTGCATGTTAGATCAATTTTCTTAAAATAAAAAAATATATAAGCATTGCTAATATTTTTTTCTAATTTTTTTAATCATGAGCTCAAAATATGATGCATATTGGACAATATATGTTTCAAATATTGATATAATGATATATTGGATGATATGTTTTAAAATATTGAGATGATCACATATTAGATTGATCTGAGTTAACTTGTCAAATTTGCAACCCGGGTCATGAGATGTGATAACTTTATAGAAAACAAATCAAAATAAGTTATAAAGTACATATCATAATTAACCCAATATTAAAGGATAAAATTGAAAAAAATATTAAATTAAGAAAGAAAAAAAAATGTCCAAGTTAACTAAGAGGATAGGCGGATTTGAGAGTTATGAGTTAGTTTCAAGAATTGATATGTTCATGTATACTATATTTTGTATATACTAAGTATATGGAATTATGATTATTATGCTTTAACCAAAGAATAACGTTAGTTTGTCTAACGATATTTAAGATGAATGATCGGGTTTGAGTATTGTAACTAGCCTCGATAATTGATGAATTTTTAACGGTGGTATTTACACAAGTAAAGGGAAATGATAGAATTACGCTCTTTTGGTCCATGAATGAAATGGAATGCTAATATTGCTTTATTAAGTTTTTAGATTGCTTATAAAGCTTGAAATTATCTTGTGCTGTAATAGCGACATCATACCAACATGATGCGTAAGAAAATCTATTTCGCAGCTCACACATTTCGCTCGACCCCTTTTGTAAAGACTAGTAATGAAAAATTCAAATGGAACATGGATGTGAATGTGCGAACATGTTGATATGATGTGTATGAATATACATATGAGATATTCATCTTATGAGGATGTCATATTGTGAAATTACATGAGGTCAGGATAACGAAAGTACTAGTTGTGCAATTTGTTGTTCGACACTCTTGATAGTTTGAGGCAAGTTCAACCTCCTTTGCATTTCCCTTGTTGGTTTCGCATTGTCCTCCAATAGTATGTGATGCATACACATTGAGGGACTAATGCCCTTGATGTCAGCTAAAGTCCTTCGAATGGTCGTCTTATGATCACACAACAACTTCACAAGTTTTTCCTCTTGCGCACTTGTCAAACCTTTTGCTATAATAACGGGAAGTGTATTGTTGTCGCCAATGAATACATACTTCAAATTATCGGGCAAAGGTTTCAATTCTAACTCGGGGGCCTGTAAAATAGATGGCAAAAGCTTTTTTTGTGAAAGTACTAAATCAACAAAGACATTACCATGGGGAACGGTTTGCAAAGCTTGCAAAGCCAATGCTGATTTGTGCATGTTTTGGGGAACACATATGTGCCTCTCCATCTCTTTTATCTTGGTAAAATCATAGCCATAGCTCAAAGCTATGCTTAATCCATCCTCATAATCAAAATAAAAAACTTGTTGCACACACTTATCAACTTGGTCATAGCATGTGATATAAACATTGTTATAAGGATATTTCATTGCATCATGAAAATTAAATTCAATCTTTTCATCTCCTACTTCCATAGATGAAGTATCCTTGCCACAATCAATCTTTGTATTGGTAGTTTTCAAGAATGGTCTCCCAAACAATATAGGAGTGTTATTTGATGAATCACAAGAATCATGTTTCATATCAGGAATATAAAAGTTGCATGGAATGACTAACTATCAATCTTGACTAGGACATCTTCTATCACACCAAATGGGTAAACAAAACTACGATTCGCAAGTTGTATTACAATGCTAGTTTTATTCAAAAGCTCCAAACTAAGAGAATCATAAACATGTTCAGGCACAACACTAATGGATGCACCTAAATCGCAAAAGGCCCTTTTGAAACTAGCATTACCAATAACAAATGAGATAGTAAACGCCCCTAGGTCCTTTTGCTTCAAAGGCATATTCGTTTGAACAACAACAGATACAACTTCACACATACTTACCATTTCATGACGTTTCAGTTTGAAAGCTCTCTTGGTAGTATACAACTCCTTCAAAAATTTGACGTACTTGGGAATTTGCTTAATAGTATCAAACAAAGGAATGTTGAGTTCTACTTTCTTGAAAACCTCTAAAATCTCTCTTTCTTTGTCCTCTTTCTTTGACTTAGAAGAACTCAAAAGAAAGGGTGGAATTGTTTTAAAACTGGAATTCATTGAGAGAGTTACCTTTGGAGTGTTGGTCATTGTTTCAGTTTGTGGAAGAGGAGGAGGATGTTCCTTCTTTGTACTCAATTCGGTTTCTATCTCTTCTTTTTCCTCCATCTCAATTTGTTTGGACCTTTGCCTTTCAAGTTCTTTCCCACTTCGCAACATGATCGCACTAATATTCTCTTTTGGATTCAATGCTTAGGAGGGCAACTTTCCATTCATTTGTGCTTCCAATTTCCCTACACTTGAAGCTACTTGCCCCATTTGCTTCTCCAAGTTGTGAAGAGTTGACCTTGTTTCCTGTTGAAAAGACATGACATTTTGCTACAAGGTCACAGTGTTAGAGGCCAAAGTTTTCATCATCTCACGAAGATCATCACTGGATGACTACCCCCAAAACATTGGAGTTTGTGAATGGAGGGGGTTGTCTTGCTTGATAATTCTGTTGGGGCTGAAATCTATGGGGATGGAACTATCAGCCTTAATTGCCTTGTTGAGGTGGGTTCCCATAGTGTAAGTTTGGATGATCTCTTCATCCAGGATTATACGTGTTGGAAAAGGGAATTGTGATTCGTTGAAGTGTTTGATTGAATTCTTAATGATTGAATGATGAAACAACGATGAAGTGTTTGATTGAATTCTTGATGATTGTTGAAATGACTATGAAATGTTGATCGGGTTCTTGTTGAATGTTGAAACAATGATGAAAATGTTAATGTTTTGAAATGACCTGTTTAAGGTGGATATATTATTGTGTTGCGATGACTATTAAACCGACTATGAGATGTTGATTAGGCTATTATGAATTTGGGCTGATGATGAATGGTAGTATGAGTATTATAAAGGATCTACTATTGTATTTTATTGAATGTAATTGTGATGAATGGTTGTATGAGTATTACAGAGCATCTATTGTTGTATTTTATTGAATGTAATTATGGCAAGTGGTTGTATGAGTATTATGAAGGATCTACTGTTGTATTTTATTGAATGTAATAATGGTTGTATGAGTATTATGAAGGATCTACCGTTGTATTATATCGAATGGAATTGTCACGAATGGTTGTATGAGTATTACAAAAGATCTACCGTTGTATTATACTGAATGTTAATTATCACGGATGGTTGTATGATTATTACAAGGGATCTATTGTTGTATTGTATTGAACATTAATTGTCATGAATGGTTGGATGAGTAATATGATTAGTACTTAAAAGTGCATTTTTATCAAGGTTTTGTATCATCATTTTGCACTTGAAGTATCAATAACTCCTTAACTAAAGCATGTTTTATAATAACAAGTCTGATACTATAAAATACCTTTAATTTATGGTAAATGTTCATCTTAAATGCAGGCCTATCACATAAATCAAAGGATTGATTGATGAGTTTAAATACTGAAATTGAGAAGACAAAAAGAAGGGCAAGCTTAGAAAAGAGATGGTGGTTCAGTCCAAACTGGAACACTATTCGGTTATTGGATCATACCTGAAGCTGTAGAATTGAATTTAGGACTGGTCTATATGGATGGAAAGCTAAGACATAGGCCTAAAACTTTCATGAAGAGTCCAAGATTCAAAAAGGTTGTTTTCAAGTTCAAATTATAGCAACAACAAAGAAGTTAGAATCTATCCTGCATGCCAGACACTGTTTAGTATTCAGCCCGTATCTTGAGTTCTAGAAGTCCAAATGCACCGATTTGTTTTACATTGGAAAGCTGAGACAATTTCCTAGAACTTTCATGAAGACTACCTGTTCAAATTCTGACGTTAGCAATGACGTTTTGTTCAGACAAGAAGATAAGGATTGTCACCAAGTCAAGATGTGGCCACCCACTCAACAATTAGTCATCAAATCAAGAGTTCTGAATTTTAGCCTATAAAAGAAGGCATTTGGCATGCATTTAGGAATCTGGGTTTTCAGATTAAGATCATGTTCTTGTTCTCTTTCTTTATATTTTTGTAATGCTTAAGTTTTGCTCTCATTAATCTCTTGTTTATACTTTTCATCATAACTATGTTCTTATCTAGTTTGTTTATGTTTCTCTTCTTAATCATGTTCAGCTAAGTTTATCATGTCAAGGTGAAAATGGTATACTAATGGTGTAAGAATAAGTATAATATAAACTCAACATGGACTTTAATGTTTGATACTAACATGTTTTGTATTTGTTATCTTGTTCATTTTTAATACTCTGCTTGTTAAATGGTTAATCTAGATTTATGTTGTATAACCCTTGGTACAACAAATACTTGGCACTTTCATAGCCCAACCGTATGGTATAACCGACACCTATGCTATGAAAGGAACTTGATTTGTTGTTAACATAAGTTATAATCATGAATGCTTAACAACATTTACAAGTATTAGCATTATTCGAATAAGATAACTAATGTAATCATGTTAACAATTTATAATCCGATTGGAACCTCCTTTGCGTGTGGTTTCCAGTTGAGTAATAAAAAGAGTTTATACTATACTTGTTTGAAATACCATTAGTGGATCCTCTAACCTTGACAATTATTTTATCCTTGTTTAATCCTCATATCAATATCACATCTCAAAGCTCTCTTCAACTCCTTTTCTGCTATTATCTATTTCTTTATTTGTAGTTTATATAGTTAACCTTCATGTGGTTCGAACCTGGTCTTGCTGGGTTATTTATTACTTCGACACTCTTGCACTTAGGATAAGACATCAAACTCTTTGGTCGTGTCAAGTTTTTGGCGTCGTTGCTAGGGAGGTAAATTATTGTATAAATTATAATATTTATTTTATTTTCTCTTTTTACTTTTCATTTTATCTAACTTTTGTTTGTTTTGTTACTTTTTTTTTCTTCCTTTTTTTCTCTTCCTACACGTGCATGAGAGTTTGGTCACGTACATTAAGTGGTGAACTTTGTAGGGTATCCTCATCATTTTAAAAAAATATGGCAAAAAAAGATAATCAGTCGCTTCATAATGAGAATAACCGTATTAGAACACTTAGAGACCACATGAATCCCACAAGAATGAGTTCACCCTCATGCATAGTTTTCCCCCCTAATGCATCTCATTTTAATTTTAAGCCAGACATTATTCAACTTTTACCTTCTTTTCATGGCTTAGATCTAGAAAATCCATACTTGCATTTGAGAGAATTTGAGAAGGTCTGTAACACCTATAATGACTTAAATTGTAGCATAAATACCATCAAATTAAAGCTTTTTCCTTTTTCATTAAAAGATAAAGCTAAAACATGGCTATAAAATTTGAGACCAGGATCCATTCGTGCTTGGGATGAAATGCAACAACAATTTTTAAAGAAGTTATTTCTGTCTCACAAAACAAACTCTTTCAAAAGACAAATCATCACTTTCACTCAAAAACCAGGAGAAATATTTTACTGATGTTAGGATAGGTATTGAGACTTGCTTAATACTTGCCCTAATCATGGTTTTGAAACATGGAGATTGGTTTCACATTTTTATGAAGGGTTAACACCTAAAGATAGACAAATGGTGGAATTGATGCGCGATGGAACTTTTGAAGATAAAGATCCTAATGAAGCATTGGAGTACTAGACTTGCTAGTTGAAAATGCTCAAAATTGGGACACTACAGGCACTTATGAGGCACCAAGTAAAACTCAACCTCACACATTTAGTGGAGGATGTACAACCTTAGGGAAGATTATGACCTCTAAGCCAAGTTTGCATTTTTAGCTAGAAAAGTCGAGGCACTAGAATTGAAAAAGAGTGGTCAATTAAAATCTGTTCAATAAATTATATGTCAAATCTATGAAACCAATGAACACTCAATAAATGATTGTCCAAGTTTGGCTTTTTTTAGGGAATGCCTCCATGAACAAGCCCATGCTTTAAACAGTTTTCAAAGGCACAATCATAACCCATACTTACAAACTTATAACCCTGTTTGGAGAAATCACCCAAATTTCAGTTGGAAGAGCGATGCACAAACTTCACAGCCACCGTTTCAAGCACACCATAATTTCCAAAATTCTCATGGATATGCACCTCCTTATGCTCCACCTCCTAAAAGAAATCTTGAGGAAACATTGCATGCATTTATTGAAAGGGACAATCAACACTCAACTTGCTCAAAGCATGACAGATTTTAAAGATACTCTTGCAAAATTCACATCTACTCTTAGTTTTTAAGAAAAAGGTAAGTTTCCATCTCAACCACAGCAAAATCCAAAGGGGCAATACAATGCAAATGCATGTAGTTCCGGAAGCCAACACGTGGATCAAGTCAAATCAGTCATCACTCTTTGCAGTGGTAAGGTTATTGAAAAACCCACTCTTGAACCTTGTGAGAAAGATGATGAGTCAATCTCTGAGGGTAAGGAAGGGGTTGAATCTGAACATTGCAAAGAAAAGACTGATTCCCTACCAGCACTTTCATTTCCTCATGCCATGACCAAACAAAGGAAAGTCAATCACAATTCTGAAATCTTTGAAACTTTCAAGCAAGTAAGGATTAATATACCTTTGTTGGATGCTATTAAACAAGTATCTTTTTATGCTAAATTTTTGAAAGATCTGTGCACTGTGAAGAAAAAACAGAATGTGAAAAAGAAAGCCTTTTTAGCCGAACAAGTAAGTGTTATTCTTCAAAACAATAATGCTTTGAAATATAAAGACCCTGGTTGTCCTACAATTTCATGCATTATTGGAGAACATAAAATTGAAAAAGCTTAACTTGATCTTGGAGCTAGTGTGAATTTACTTCCATATTCAGTTTTTCAAAGTCTCAATCTAGGTGACTTAAAACCAACTTCTGTAACTCTTTTACTTGCTGATAGATCTATAAAGGTGCCTAGAGGAATAGTTGAAGATGTGTTAGTACAAGTCGATAAATTCATTTATCCTGTGGATTTTATTGTCTTGGATACACAACCTGTTGAAGCATGTAATTTAATTCCTGTTATTTTAGGACGTCCATTTCTTGCAACTTCTAATGCATTGATTAATTGTAGGAATGGAGTGATGAAGTTATCTTTTGGAAACATGACATTGGAGATGAATATTTTTAACATTTGTAAGCAACCTGGAGATGATAATGATTTACAAGAAGTAGATCTTATTGAAGAATTAGTTTATGATCAATTTGAATCTACCTTTAGTAAAACTGAGTTTGATGAATTTGAAGATTTGTAAATGGTTTATTCTTAAGAAGAAATTGAGGACAAGAAAGGCATAAAAAATGTTGATATGGATCTTTTGTCAAGATTGATAATAGATTCGACATCCGACATCACACCAATCGATGATTACTTTCCTGATGAATCTTTGCTTTCTCTTAGTTCAATGCCTTGGTTTGCTAAAATATCAATTTTCTTGCTTCAGGATTGTTGCAAAACTCACTGCAGTACCAAAGATAAAGGAAAGTTTTTGAACAAAGTGATGAACTTTTATTGGGATGACCCTTACTTCTTCAAATATTATCCTGATCAAATATTTCGAACATGCATTTCGAACAATAAGGTAAGTAGTGTCATTAAACTTTGTCATTTTGAGGCATGTGAGAGTCATTTCTCGTAAAAAAAGACGACTGCAAAAATCTTATAATATGGATTCTATTGGCCCACCATGTTCAAAGACATACATGTGTTTTGCAAAGCTTGTGAAAATTGTCAAAAGTCAGGATTTATTTCAAAACATAAGGAATCTTTAGATAATCTTCTATTGACTTTTAGGCCATATCCTAGTGGCAATGTGCATTGTGCATTTCATAACTTATGACCCCATTTTCATAAAGAACATGCTTGGCATAGTCTTGGGAATTTGACTATAAAAGACCCTGTTTGCCAGTTTTTAAGAAAACTGGATGGGAAGTCTATCCTCGACCCATAGAGGGCGTTTAAGCCATTCTTGGACGTAAAACCAAGGGAAGATGTGAGCCACAATCATAACTACTTGTACATACACATGCTTTTTCAAAATAAATAAATAAATAGAGAGAGACAGACAGAGAGAAAGAGACTCCAGCTGGCCTACATATAGGTGGTATGATTGCATTTTCAATTTCTCATCTATAAAATCTTCTCTTCCTTCCCTTCATTTCTATTCAACCCACACATTCAATAGATATAGAAATGTGTAGAAATGTCAGGTTCCTCAAGTAATCATATAAGAAATATTTGTGTTTTCGGTGGATCCAGTCCTGGGAAAGAAAAGGAGTTTTTAGAATCAGCAAATCATCTTGGTTAGGTACTAGCTGAGAGAAAGATTCATTTAGTGTATGGGTGAGGCAACCTTGGGTTAATGGGGGGGGTGTGTCAATAGCTGTATTTTTAGGAGGCAGTCAAGTTTTGGGGGTCGTCCCCAAAGCTTTAGCAAAAGGGGACATCATTGGAAAAACAATTGGAGAGGAACTACAGGTCTCCACAATGTCTGATCGAATGAATACAATGTTTAACCATGCTGACGCCTTCATTGCCTTACTAGGTGGTCTGGGCACATTGAAAGAGATCTTAGGCCCAACTGCATATTCACCATAAACCTATAGGTTTGTTAAATGTTAATGGTTTTTATGATAATTTGTTGTCTTTTCTTGATCAAGTTGTGGAACATGAATTTCTAACATCTTCGGCATGACAAATCATAATCTCTGCTGCTACTACTGAATGACCAACTACAATCTTTCATCCCTATAATGGATCCCTCCATGAGTCGCATAAATTGGTCAACTAAGGAAAACTGTAAAAAGCTTAGATTAGATTTGAGCCTTCGTTTGTGAAACCTTGTGTCTTTTGGTTTTATTAATAGCATTTTATTATTTCTTATATTTGTTTAAGTGTGTTTCAGGTTTGTCAGTGTTCGCTGTTTCAGGTGATGTCTTCTATACTCTATCTTTCTACCTTATAACATGAGGGTAGTAGTTGATATTAAAAGCAAAAAAAAAAAAAACTGTGTTTTCTATTATTAAACCATTTGCAAAACTGTGTTACTAGGATGGCAGAGTAAAGGAGGAATTTAAGTGACTCTTGAGACGCATCTTAGTAAACATTCTTAACAAGGTCTATCAGAATACTTCTTGAAATATTTAGGTTTACAAACTCTCGCATTGTTATCACTTGATTCTACTCATATACTTATTTAACAAGTATTCTTAAACCTTCATTTTCACTAACACACTTTAACATATGATTGTGGGTTGCACATTGGATTATTACATTATTTATGTTCTTTTGTTAAAGGTAACAACTAAGGGAAAGGGATAGTATATAATTTACAAAAAAAAAAAACTAATTGATAATATTGATGATAATAAAAACATAGATAAGTTTGGTTTCATAGCCTCCCTAAACTAAGCAATTAAGCCCGAATGGGTGTTTTAACACCTAATACCCTAAAGTCAATTGACTTGGGAGCTATTGGCCTAGTGCCTGTTACATGGGTTAAGGAGAAAAGCTTAAGGGAATCAAACATTGCACTATCTACGTATCAGTATCTGCAACCTTGTTACTAAACTCGTAGGGGTTTTTCAACACCTAATGGCCTAAGACCAACTGGTTTGGGAGTCATTAACCTAAAGCTCGTTACATGGGTAAAAGATACATTGTGTTTTAAGTTATATGTATATATTTAAAAAAAAACAGAGAAAAAAAAAAGAAAAAAGAAAAAAAAGATAATAATCCCAACCTAAGGAAGTTAACCTTAAATATTAGAACAAATTTTTTTTTCTTCTAAGAAAAGCCCCATAACTATGTGTTGATACATTGAGCACACAAAAGGAAGGTTTATTATTATCTTATTTAAGAAGTATGAAGCAAATATATAAATTTAATGAGAGTTTGTTTATTTGGATAGATTAATGGAAGTTGAAAGATGAATGCCTTGCTTTATGGAACTTACAAATTGTTTTTCTATTTTAACGCTTTGATTACTAAGGACTAGTAATAAGCTGGTTGGGGGGTGTGATTAGTACTTAAAAATGCATTGTTATCAAGGTTTTATATCATTATTTTGCACTTGAAGTATCAATAACTCCTTAACTAAAGCATGTTTTATAATAACAAGTCTGATACTATAAGATACCTTTAATTTGGTAAATGTTCATCTTAAATGCAGGCCTATCACATAAATTAAAGGATTGATTGATGAGTTTAACTACTAAAATTGAGAAGACAAAGAGAAGGGCAAGCTTAGAAAAGAGATGGTGGTTCAGTCCAAACTGGAACACTATTCGGTTATTGGATCATACCTGAAGCTGTAGAATTGAATTTAGGACTGGTCTATATGGATGGAAAGCTAAGAAATAGGCCTAAAACTTTCATGAAGAGTCCAAGATTCAGAAAGGCTGTTTTCAAGTTCAAATTGTAGCAACAACAGAGAAGTCGGAATCTGTCATGCAGCCCAGACACTGTTTAGTGTTCAGCCCTTATCTTGAGTTCTAGAGGTCCAAATGCACCAATTTGTTTTTTGTTGGAAAGCTCAGACAATTTCCTAGAACTTTCATGAAGACTACCTGTTCAAATTCTAACGTTAGCAATGACGTTTTATTCAGACAAGAAGATATGGATTGTCACCAAGTCAAGATGTGGCCATCCACTCAATAATTAGTCATCAAATCAATAGTTCTGAATTTTGTCCTATAAAAAGAGGCATTTGCCATGCATTTGGGCATCTTGGTTTTCAAATCAAGATCATGTTCTTGCTCTCTTTCTTTATATTTTTGTAATGCTTAAGTTTTGCTCTCATTAATCTCTTGTTTATACTTTTCATCATAACTATGTTCTTATCTAGTTTGTTTATGTTTCTCTTCTTAATCATGTTTAGCTAAGTTTATCATGTCAAGGTGAAACGGGTACACTAATGGTGTAAGAATAAGTATAATATAAACTCAACATGGACTTTAATGTTTGATACTAACATGTTTTGTATTTGTTATCTTGTTCATTTTTAATACTCTGCTTGTTAAATGGTTAATCTAGATTTATGTTGTATAACCCTTGGTACAACAAATACTTGGCACTTTCATAACCCAACCGTATGGTATAACCGACACCTATGCTATGAAAGGAACTTGATTTGTTGTTAACATAAGTTATAATCATGAATACTTAACAACATTTACAAGTATTAGCATTATTCGAATAAGATAACTAATGTAATCATGTTAATAATTTATAATCCGATTGGAACCTCCTTTGCGTGTGGTTTCCAGTTGAGTAATAAAAAGAGTTTATACTATACTTGTTTGAAATGCCATTAGTGGATTCTCTAACCTTGATAATTATTTTATCCTTGTTTAATCCTCATATTAATATCACATCTCAAAGCTCTCTTTAATTCTTTTTCTGTTATTATCTATTTCTTTATTTGTAGTTTATACAATTAACCTCCCTGTGGTTCGATTCCGGTCTTGCCAGGTTATTTATTACTTCGACATTCCTGCACTTGGGATAAGACATCAATCTTTTGATCCTGTCATAATATGAAGGGTGTACTGTTGTGTTACTAAATGCTAAACTGTTATGGAATGTTTGTTTGTGTATTACAAAGGATCTATTATCATGTTTACTAAATGTTAAACTACTACGGAACGCCTATATGAGTATCACAAAGGGTCTGCTATTATGTTGCAGTGAATGTGAAGTTGTTATGAATCGTTTGAATGAACAATTCAAGGGATATTACCATGCTATAGTGATTTCATAAACCACATCTTGAACATTTGTTTGGTTGATGATTAGCTTCTGCTAATGGCATCCGAATGGGTGACCGGGACAAATGATTGATTAGCTTCGGCTAATGGCATCCGAATGGATTACCGGGACAAACATTAGCATCCAAATGGATGACCGAGATAAATCATTTATTAGCTTCGGCTAATGGCATCCGAATGGATGACCGGGACAAATGATTGATTAGCTTCGGCAAATGGCATCCGAATGGATGACCGGGACAAATAATTGATTAGCTTCGGCTAATAACACCCTAAGTGGATGCCCAAGATGAACAAATGATTAGCTATGGCTAATGGCATCCAACGTGGATGTCCGGGATGAATAAATGACTAGCTTTGGCTAATAGCATCCTAAGTGGATGACCGGGATGAATAAACGATTGGCTTTGGCTAATGGCATCCTAAAAGGATAGCCGGATTTGAGAGTTATGAGTTAGTTTCGAGAATTGATGCGTTCATGTATACTATGTTTTGTATATACTAAGTATATGAAAGAATTAAAATTGTTAGTTTTAAATAGAGAATAACGTTAGTTCGACTAACGGTATTCAAGATGAATGATCGGGTTTACGTATTGTAATTAGCTTAGTAATTGACGAATTATTAACGGTGGCATTTACATAAGTAAGGAGAAATGATAGAATTACGCTGTTTTGGTCCATGAATGAAATGTAACGCTAATATTGCTTTATTATGTTTTTTTAAGTTGCTTATAATGCTTGAAATTATCTTGTGTTGTAACAGGGACATCATACCAACATGGTGCATAGGGAAATCCATTTCACAGCTCACACATTTTGAAAAGAACTATATATTCGCATGTTATGGGTGATATGAGTTCTGTATGAACGGACGTGTTAGTCACCCAATTAGTCAACCGACCCTTTTGTAAAGACTAGTAATGAAAAAATGAAATGGAAAATGGATGTTAATGTGCGAATAAGTTGATATGATGTGTATGAATATACATATAAGGTATTCATCTAATGAGGATGTCGTGTTGTGAAATTACATGAGGTTAGGATAACGAAAGTACTAGTTGTGTAACTTGTTCGACACTCTTGTATGAACTCATGATGTTATCGAGACTAGAACAAGAATGTGAATTTATGGGTATGTCAATATGATGTAATGTAAACCTATGAGTATGGAAATATAATATTATGAGCACTTTTATGAGAATGTTGATTTATATTATCCTACGTAGATTGTGCCTTGTTAATGAACAAAATGTAATGATAAATCTAAAGAATGAAATGGTGAAAAACATCTAGAAACCGGATGATTAAAAAAAATTCCATTAATTTTTGCCTTGAAAAAGCCGGGTTGTTACAAAACCGAAACAGTCAAGAAACAAGAAAGGAAAAAACTGACAGAGAGGACTTGGATGCAAACATGCTGCCTGGAATGAGCAACAAGCCATATCCAAGCAGCAAGGGAAAATAACAAAAAAACAACTAGCTAACTAGCTAAGAGAGAGGTCTTGGAGGCGGGAAGATTACTGCTCCTGTATGTTCCATATCTAGCGAATGGAGTCTAGGATAGTGCACTTGTTGATGTTGTTCAAGTGAGCCCGAATGAGATGAATAATGTCTGCACTTACTTCCTGGTGAGGGTGGGAGATGCTGCTGAAAATTCTGTTGTTCCTTTCAAACCAAAAGAAATAAACTGTGGCCGAGAGAATCAACCTTGCTAGAATGTGTGTTATATCCTTCCTCTTCTTGTAGTTCACGGATGCCCATTGTAGAAGTTGGATCCACTGCAAGTTAGGCCATTGCATGCATGTGTGCATGGGTGTTGATGGATTCCCAAACTGAGCTTGCATAAGAGCATTGGAAGAAAAGATGATCATGGAATTCATTCTGGCTACCACATACGATGCACATTGTGCTGGTTATGTTTCCTGCAATGTGGAGGCTGTCCATGGTTTGAAGCCTTTGCTGTGATGCTAACCAGAGGATGAAGGATTGGCGGGGAATATGTCCTGGGAACCATAGCAGATGATGATAGGAATTAGGAGGTCTAGATTCCCTTAACAGCTCCCAAGCGGAATCAATGGTGAACTTGCCTGAGTTGTGCCTTCCGAACGAGGTGGTCCTGCAAGTTTGTCCTAGGCTGAAGAGTTATCGAATTCCAGATGTGCAGGAGGGCTTAGTGGCTACTTGGGAAGCTCCAACCTTCCTCATCAATGATGTCTGAAACTCTAGCATTGCATCTTGCTAAAAGAAGAAAAGTCTCCTATATTCAGGGAAAAATATTAAGCCACCTACAGAATCAAAGATGAGTATAAAAGTGGTATGCTAAAAATTAAAAAGTGAATAGGTGACTATTGATATCTGTGACTCCTAAATTATGAAGGTTTTTACAATTATCTACTGCCTACAAAATTCAAAATGTTCTATCAACAGCCTTTTATGATGGAAATGTTGAGTTCCAAGTTTTCACCTTAAACCAAAAGGTCTTCGCTGCCAAATAAAATGGAAAGTCTATATCAAACTATTATAGAGAGCTAACCGAGATTTTCTGAGTTAGAACACCATAACAAATTTATCATGAAAGATCTTGATGATATTACAATATACCAGGAGTCCTTTGAACAATTAAGGGTACACATATTTGTTGCTAGATTGGAAGATGACTTTGAACAAATTCATGGAGAGATTTTACATAAAGAGCTAGTTCCATACTTGAAAAAGGCTACTATTTTGTTTAACGAGAGGCATTGCACCTTACAACGCTAAAAGAAAAATATAAAAATTATAATGCTTCATCCTTGTTGGCTCGAAATCTGTAACAACCCGGCTTTTCAAGCCCAAAACAACGGTAAATTTACACACACACACACACACACACTTGACACATATCGTTTCTGTAATCGGCGAACATGTTCTCTCTAATTATCAAGATACAATCCATACACCAACATCAAACAACATTTTATTTAAAAGTGAATCTTACATATACACATAATATTATGTTTGCATGATTATAAGTTCACATTAAAAAATACATGCATAGACATGAGTTTGCATTCCTATCCTACTACTAGTCATCACGAATTTAAACAGAAAGATCTAATAATAGTTATATGTTCAGTACATTAATTCGTACAAAATACATCGTGATTTAGAATGCAACTACATGATTCCTTGCAAAAGTAAGTTCCTATGTATTGAGTTTCCTAGGCACCTTGTTAGTGTGACGTCTCTGCTGCAGTACAAAACAATTATAAGAATGCGATTACTTAATAATAATAAGCAGTCTAACAGTTTAATGAAGCATTAACATTATCCTATGTTTGAGGCGTAACATTCGTAGTTCCTTTATGTACTTGGTATGCACAACTTGTAATACATATAAATGCATCAATTCATGCAATCAGCCATAATCTTAAATTTGGTTATCCTCTTAAGTCATCATTAGCCGAGGTTAATTGTTCACTTGTCCCGACCATTCGCTTCGGATGCCATTAGTCGAAGCTAATCAACCATTTATCCTGGTCATCCATTTGGATGCTATTAGACGAAGCTAATCAACCGTTTGTCTCGACCATCCATTCAGATGCCATTAGCCGAAGCTAATCAATCATTTTTCCCGGCTATCCATTTGGATGCCATTAGTCAAAGATAATCAATCATTTGTCCTAGTCATCCATTCAAATGCCATTAGCCAAAGCTAATCAATCATTTGTCAACATTTACCCATTTGGCACTTTGATATCTATACTAACACAATATGGTAACAATTCATGATAGAGCATTTCATAAATCAACGTTATGAAAAAGGAAGGTGGAAGTCACTTACATGCTCTACCTGCAGGTTGTCTTTGTCCTGACGATGGTTCGATTATGGCCGCACCACCTGAGACATCAATGGTCACAAATCAATACATTTGTATTTTTGAATCACATTCATCACCATACTTATTTCAAGAGTTCATATGTTCACATTCAAGTGTTCCACATTTTACACAATCACACAATGAAATTATTACAAGCATTTGAGTCATTTCTGCCTGAAGGCCTATTGTAGAAATCGGCAGTGAAAACTGATTCGTTGCAGGCCGTACTTCGGCAACGAAAACTGTTTCGCTGCTAGTGCCACATTTCGGCAGCGAAAGCTACTTCGGTGCAGCCAACATGTTTTCAGCAATGAATGCTAATTCGCTGCAAACAACTCAATTCTGATAGTAAGTCACAATTTCACTGTAGACAACACAACCTCGGCAACGAACGCTGATTCGCTATAAACAATACAACTTCGGCAGCGAACATTGATTTGTTATAGACAATACAACTTCGGCAGCGAATGCTCATTCGCTTTAGACAACTCAATTTCGACAACGAATCACAAATTCGTTGTATACAATATAACTTCGGCAGTGAATCCCAAATTCGTTGCAGAACATATAATTCGGCAACGAATGCAAATTCGCTGCAAACAACTCAATTTCGGCAGCGAGTCCCAAATTCTCTGCAGAACACACAATTCATGAGCGAATGCTAATTCGTTGCGAATAACTCAATTTTAGCAACGAATTACAAATTCGCTGCAGAAAATACAACTTCGACAGTGAACCCCAAAATTTGCTGCACAACACATAATTCGACAGCGAATGTTAATTCGCTGCAAACAACTCAATTTCAGCAGTAAGTCCCAAATTCTCTGCAGAACACACAATTCAACAGTGAATGCTAATTGACACGACCAAAAGATTGATGTCTTTTTCCAAGTGCAGGAGTGTCGAAGTAATAAATAACCTGGCAAGACCGGGGTCGAACCACATGGAGGTTAATTGTATAAATTATAAACAAACACAACAACAATAGTAACAATAATAACAATAACAATAATAATAATAATAATAATAATAATAATACTAGTAGTAGTAGTAGTAATACTAATAATAGTAATAGTAGTAGTAATAATAATAATAATACCAATAATACTATTAATAATGATAATAATAAAGATGATGAAGAAGAAGAAGTTGATGATAACTTTGAGATGGAAGATTAACGTAAGGATTAAACAATGATAACAACAAATGTCAAGGTTAGAGGATCCACTAATGGTATTTCAAACAAGTATAGTATAAACTCTTATTATTCAATTGGAAACCACACACAAAGGAGGTTCCAATCAGATTATAAATTGTTAACATGATTACATTAGTTATCTTATTCGAATAATGCTAATACTTGTAAATGTTGTCAGGCATTCATGATTATAACTTATGTTAACAACAAATCAAGTTCCTTTCATAGCTCAGGTGTCGGTTATACCATACAGTATGGGCTATGAAAGTGCCAAGTATTTGTTGTACCAAGTGTTATAGAACATAAATCTAGATTAACCATTTAACAAGCAAAGTATTAAAAGTGAACAAGATAACAAATATAAAGCATGTTAGTATCCAACATTAAAGTCCATGTTGAGTTTATATTATACTTATCCTTACACCATTAGTGTAACCTTTTCACCTTGACATAATTAACTTAGCTAGACATAATGAAAGAAAGAAACATAAATAAACAAGATAAGAACATAAATGAGAAAGAAGTTAACTAAGTAAAGAAAAGGAAATGAAAGGCATAAACTTGATATTAATGAAAACAAAGCATAAGCAATACAAAGAGAGAAAGCAAGAGCATGATCTTGATCTGAACACCAAGATGCCTAAATACATGGCAAATGCCTCCTTTTATAGGCCAAAATTTGGAACTATTGATTTGTTGACTAATTGATGAGTGGATGGCCATATCTTGACTTTGTGACAATTCTTATCTTCTTGTCTGCCAAAAACATCATTGATAACGTCATAATTTGAACAGACTTCAATCATGAAAGTTCTAGTAAATTGTCTCATCTTTCCAGGGTAAAACTTTGAGATCATTTGGACTTCTAGAACTCAAGATATGGGCTGAAAACTAAACAGTGTCTGGATTGCAGGACAGATTCAGACGTCTTCTTTGTTGCTACAATTTAGACTTGAAAACGGCCTTGTTAAATCTTGGGCTCCACATGAACGTTGTAGGCCTATGTCTTATCTTTCCATCCATATAAAATGGACCTAAATCCAAGATCTACAGCTCCAGATATGACCCAATTACCGAACAGTGTTCCAGTTTGGACTGCACCAGCATCTCTTTTCTAAGTTTGGCCATCTCTTTGTCCTTTCAATTTCAGTACTTCAACTCATCAATCAATTCTTTCATTTATGTGATAGGCATGCATTTAAGATAAACATTTACCATAAATTAAAGGTATCTTATATAATTAGATATGTTATTATAAAACATGCTTTAGTTAAGGAGGTATTGATACTTCAAGTGCAAAATGATGATATAAAACCTTGATAAAAATGCACTTTTAAGTATTAATCACACCCCCCAACCAGCTTATTACTAGTCCCTAGTAATTAAAGCGTTAAAATAGAAAAATAATTTGCAAATTCCACAAAGCAAGGCATTCATCATTCAACTTCCATTAATCTATCCAGATAAACAAACTCTCATTAAATTTATATATCTGCTCAATACCTTTTAAACCAGATATTAATAAACCTTTCTCTTGTGCTCAAAATATCAACACATAGTTATGGGGCTTTACTTGGAAGAAAACAATATTCTGTTCTAATGTTTAAGGTTAATTTCCTTGGGTTAGGATTATTATTATTATTTTATTTTTTTCTTTTCTTTTTTTTTTAATATATATATATATATATATATATATATATATATATATATATACATATATATATACACAATGCATCTTTAACCCATGTAACGAGCTTTCGGCTAATGACTCCTAGACCAGTTGGTCTTAGGGCATTAGGTGTTGAGACACCCCTACGAGCTTATTAACTCGGGTTGCAGATACTGATACGTAGATAGTGCAATGTTTGATTCCCTTAAGCTTTTCTCCTTAACCCATGTAACAAGCTTTGGGCCAATAGCTCCCAAGTCAGTTGACTTTAGGGTATTAGGTGTTAAAACACCCCTTCGGGCTTAATTGCTTAAGTTAGGGAGGCTACGAAACAAAACTTATCTACGTTTTTATTATCATCATGTTTTTTTTTTTTTGAAAATTATATACTATCCCTATCCCTTAGTTGTTACCTTTAACAAAAGAACATAAATAATGTAATAATCCAATACGCAACCCACAATCATATGTTAAAGTGTGTGTGTGAAAATGAAGGTTTAAGAATACTTGTTAAATGAGTATATGAGCAGAATTAAGTGATAACAATGCGAGAGTTTGTAAACCTGAATATTTTAAGAAGTATTCTAATAGGTCTTGTTATGAATATTGCAAATAACCATTAGAAAATGTTTACTAAGATGCGTCTCAAGAGTCAATAAAATTCCCCATTACTCTGCCATCCTAGTAATAACAGTTTTGCCAAATGGTTTTTAAAAACAAAAACAGTTAGTTGGTTAGTTTTTTTATTATATATATATATATATATATATATATATATATATATATACACACACACACACACACACACACACACACACTACTACCCTCTCCCCCCAACCAAAACGAGATATTGTCCTCAATGTCCTAAGGTAGAAAGATAGAGTATAGAAGACATTACCTGAAACAACGAACACTGACAAACCTGAAACACACTTAAACAAATATAAGAAATAACAAAACAAAATACTATGCTAGAAATAAAACCAAAAGACACAAGGATTCACAAACGAAGGCTCAAACCCAATCTAAGCTTTTTACGGCTTTCTGTAGTTGACCAATTTATGCGACTCATGGAAGGATCAATTAGAGGGGTGAAAGATTGTAGTTTGTCGATCAACTGTTCAGCAGTAGCAGCAGAGATTATGATTTGTCGTGTCGAAGATGTTAGAAATTCCTGTTCCACAGCTTGATCAAGAAAAGACAACAAATTATCATAAAAACCATTAACATTGAGCAAACCGATAAGTTTATGGTGAATGTGAAGTTGGGCCCAAGAGGAAATATGAAAGATCTCTTCCAATGTGCCCAGACCACCTGGTAAGGCAATGAAAGCATCAGCATGGTTAAACATTGTATTCATTCGATCAAATATTGTGGAGACCTGTAGTTCCTCTCCAATTGTTCTTCCAATGATGTCTCCTTTTGTTAAAGCTTCGGGGACGACCCCCAAAACTTGACTACCTCCTAAAAATGCAGCTATTGCCACACCCCCCATTAACCCAAGGCTGCCTCCCCCATACACTAAATGAATCTTTCTCTCAGCTAGTACCTGACCAAGATGATTTGCTGCTTCTAAAAAAGGTATTTCCTTTCCAGGACTGGATCCACCGAAAACACAAATATTTTTTATGTGATAACTTGAGGGACCTGCCATTTCTACACGCTTCTATATCTGTCTAATGTAAGGGTTGAGTAGAAATGAGGGGAAGGAAGAGAAGATTTTATAGATGAGAAATTGAAAATGCAATCATATCACCTATATGTAGGCCAGCTGAAGTCTCACACACTCTCTCTCTCTTTCTCTCTTTATTTATTTATTTATTTTGGAAAAGCATGTGTATGTACAAGTAGTTGTGATTGTGGCTCACATCTTCCCTTGGTTTTATGTCCAAGAACGGCTTAAACGCCCTCTATGGGTCGGGGATAGGCTTCCCATCCAGTTTTCTTAAAAACTGGCAAACATGGTCTTTTTTAGTCAGATTCCCAAGACTAAGTCTATCATGTTCTTTATGAAAATGGGGCCATAAATCATGAATTGCACGATGCACATCTCCACTAGGATGCGTCTCAAGGGTCAACAAAAGATTATTTAAAGACCCCTTACTCAGGCCATCCTTAATGAATTGTATTTTATCTTCACAGTTTATAGATACCATTCCTAAAGAACGACATGTTGCATTACAAGTCCATCTGGCACATCGGTGACAGACTTTCAGTCGTTTTGCACGACGTTTCTTTGCAAAAGTGCTTTTACCTGTTCCAGGCATGTGTGAAATGAAAGAATTGGAGGACTCACCTGATAATCAGACCTTTGCTTCAATCAGCCAGCGAATATCTTCAGGAATTCCATGATTCATTAACAACTTCAATCTTGCACACCTAGCACGGTAAATTTTTGTAATCGCATTCTGAGGCAGAGCGGGAAAGTACTTTTTCAAATTTTTAAAAGTGGTGTCCATTTTCAAATGAGAATTGGAGAAGAGATTCAAAGAAGAGAGAAAGAGCAAAGAATTGCACAAATATATACAGATATCAGTTATTATAGGAAACTGAAAGAACCGACTTAAGTCACGGAGTACCGTTATCCGCCACTTGACCGGGGGTGAGAGAGACTAGCAAAACGAAACACAAAACAATGTGAGAAAAAAATACAAAATAATCAACCTTTATCTACAGGATCATTCAAACCAATGGATTCATTTTCACTAGGAAAATTATCAAAGTAAGCTTTCAAACGATGTCCATTTACCTTAGAAACATTGTCATTATTTGGATTCTCAATATCAAAGGCCCCACAAGGATACACATGTTTTTCAATAAATGGACCGCTCCATCTTGATCTTATTTTTCCAGGAAATAAATGGAGTTGAGAATTATAAAGCAAAACTTTTTGACCAGTATCAACTTTTTGACAATTTTCACAAGTTTTGCAGAATACATGTGTGTCCTTGAACATGGTGGGCCAATAAAATCCATTTTGTAAGATTTTCACAGCTGTCTTTTTTGACGAGAAATGACTCCCACATGCTTCAGAATGACAAAGTTTAATGACATTACTTACCTCATTGTTAGGAATGCATCTTCGAAATATTTGATCAGGACAATATTCGAATAAGTAAGGGTCATCCCAATAAAATTTCTTCACTTCGTTCAAAAACTTACCTTTGTCTTCGGTACTCTAGTGAGTTGGCAAATCTCCTGTAGCAAGAAAATTGATATTTTTAGCAAACCAAGGCATTAACTAAGAGAAAGTAAGGATTCATCAGGAAAGTAATCGTCGATTGGTGTGATGTCGGATGTTGAATCTGTTGTCACTCTTGACAAAAGATCCGCATCAACATTTTCGGTGTCTTTTTCATCTGTGATTTCTTCCTGAGAATAAATCATTTGCAAATCTTCAGATTCATCCAACTCAATTTTACTCAAAGTAGATTCAAGTTGATCATAAACTAATTCTTCAATAGAATCTACTTCTTGTAAATCATTATCATCTCCAGGTTGCTTGCAAATGTTGAAAATATTCATCTCCAATGTCATGTTCCCAAATGATAGCTTCATCAGTCCATTCCTACAATTAATCAATGCATTAGAAGTTGCAAGAAACGGACGTCCTAAAATAATAGGAAATGAATTACATGCTTCAACAGGTTGTGTGTCCAAGACAATAAAATCCACAGGATAAATGAACTTATCGACTTGTACTAACACATCTTCAACTATTCCTCTAGGCACTTTTACAGATCTATCGGCAAGTAAAAGAGTCACAGAAGTTGGTTTTAACTTACCTAGATTGAGACTTTGAAAAACTGAATATGGAAGTAAATTCACACTAGCTCCAAGATCAAGTAAAGCTCTTTCAATTTTATGTTCTCCAATAAAGCAAGAAATTGTAGGACAGCCAGGGTCTTTATATTTCAATGCATTATTGTTATGAAGAATGGCACTTACTTGTTCGGCTAAAAAGGCTTTCTTTTTCACATTCAGTTTTCTCTTCACAGTGCACAGATCTTTCAAAAATTTAGCATAAGAAGGAACCTGTTTAATAGCATCCAACAAAGGTATATTGATCCTTACCTGTTTGAAAGTTTCAAAGATTTCAGAGTTGTGATTGACTTTCCTTTGTTTGGTCATGGCATGAGGAAATGGAAGTGCTGGCGGGGAATCAGTCTTTTCTTCACAATGATCAGATTCAACCCCTTGCTTACCCTCAGAGATTGACTCATCATCATTCTCACAAGGTTCAAGAATGGGTTTTTCAATAACCTTACCACTACGAAGAGTGATAACTGATTTGACTTGATCCATATGTTGGCTTCCCGAACTACTTGCACTCGCATTGTATTGCCCCTTTGGATTTTGTTGTGGTTGAGATGGAAACTTACCTTTCTCTTGGAAACTGAGAGCAGATGTGAACTTTGCAAGAGTATCTTTAAAATCTGTCATGCTTTGAGCAAGTTGAGTGTTAATTGCCTCTTGCTTTTCCATAAATGCATGCAATGTTTCCTCAAGATTTCTTCTAGGAGGGGGAGCATAAGGAGGTGCATATCCATGAGAATTTTGGAAATTATGGTGTGCTTGAAACGGTGGCTGTGAAGTTTGTGCATTATTGTTATCACTCTTCCAGTTGAAATTTAGGTGATTTCTCCAACCAGGGTTGTATGTTTGCGAATATGGGTTATGGTTGGGCCTTTGAAAACTGTTTAATGCATGGGCTTGTTCATGGAGACATTCTTTAAAAGAAGGCAAGGTTGGACAGTCATTGGTTGAATGTTCATTGGTTTCACAGATTTGACACACAATGTCTTGAACAGATTTTAGTTGACAACTCTTTTTTAATTCTAGTGCCTCAACTTTTCTAGCTAAAGATGCAAACTTGGCTTGGAGGTCATGATCTTCCCTAAGGTTGCACATACCTCCACTAGATGTATGAGGTTAGGTTTTACTTGGTGCCTCATAAGTTCTTGTAGTGTCCCAATTTTGCGCATTTTCAGCTAGCAAGTCTAGGTATTCCATTGCTTCATTAGGGTCTTTATCCTCAAAAGTTCCATTGCACATCAATTCAACCATTTGCCTATCTCTAGGAGTTAACCCTTCATAAAAATGTGACACCAATCTCCATGTTTCAAAACCATGATGGGGGCAAGTATTAAGCAAGTCTCGATACCTATCCTAACATTGATAAAATGTTTCTCCTGGTTTTTGAGAGAAAGTAATGATTTGTCTTTTGAAAGAGTTTGTTCTGTGGGACGGAAAAAACTTCTTTAAAAATTGTTATTGCATTTCATCCCAAGCACGAATGGATTCAGGTCTCAAATTTTGTAGCCATGTTTTAGCTTTATCTTTTAATGAAAAAGGAAAAAGCTTCAATCTAATGGTGTTCATGCTACAATTTGAGTCATTATACGTGTTGCAAACCTCCTCAAATTCCCTTAAATGCAAGTATGGATTTTTTAAATCTAAGCCATGAAAAGATGGTAAAAGTTGAATAATGCCCGTCTTAAAACTAAAATGAGATGCATCAGGTGGAAAAATTATGCATGAGGGTGCACTTGTTCTTGTGGGATTCAAGTGGTCTCTAAGTGTTCTAACCCGAATATTCTCATTATTCTCATTATGAAGTGATTGGTTATCTTCTTCGGCCATATTTTCTGAAAATGATGAGGATACCCTACAAAGTCTACCACTTAATGTACGTGACCAAACTCTCATTATGAATTATGTGTTCTGCAGTGAATATGTAATTCACTGCCGGAATTGAGTTATTTCCAGCGAATTAGTGATTAGTACTTAAAAGTGCATTTTATCAAGGTTTTATATCATCATTTTGCACTTGAAGTATCAATAACTCCTTAACTAAAGCATGTTTTATAATAACATATCTAATTATATAAGATACCTTTAATTTATGGTAAATGTTCATCTTAAATGCAGGCCTATCACATAAATGAAAGAATTGATTGATGAGTTGAAGTAGTGAAATTGAAAGGACAAAGAGATGGCCAAACTTAGAAAAGAGATGTTAGTGCAGTCCAAACTAGAACATTGTTCCGTAATTAGGTCATATCTGGAGTTGTAGATCTCAGATTTAGGTCTACGTTATATGGATGGAAAGGTAAGACATAGGCCTACAACTTTCATGAGGAGTCCAAGATTTAACAAGGCTGTTTTCAAGTCCAAATTGTAGCAACAACGAAGAAGTCCGAATATGTCCTGCAACCCAGACACTGTTCAGTGTTAAGCCCATATCTCGAGTTCTAGAAGTCCAAATGATCTCAATTTTTTACCCTGGAAAGCTGAGATAATTTTCTAGAACTTTCATGATTTAAGTCTGTTCAAATTATGATGTTATCAATGACGTTGTTGGCAGACAAGAAGATAAGAATAGTTTCGAATTTTCGCCTATAAAAGGAGGCATTTGCCATGTATTTAGGCATCTTGGTGTTCAGATCAAGATCATGCTCTTGCTCTCTCTCTTTTGTAATACTTAAGTTTTGTTTATATTAATCTCTTCTTTATGCCTTTCATTTCCTTTTCTTTACTTAGTTAACTTCTTTCTCATTTATGTTCTTATCTTGTTTATTTATGTTTCTTTCTTTCATTATGTTTAGCTAAGTTAATTATATCAAGGTGAAAAGGGTACACTAATGGTGTAAGAATAAGTATAATATAAACTGAACATGGACTTTAATGTTGGATACTAACATGCTTTATATTTGTTATCTTGTTCACTTTTAATACTTTGCTTGTTAAATGGTTAATCTAGATTTATGTTGTATAACACTTGGTACAACAAATACTTGGCACTTTCATAGCCCATACTGTATGGTATAACCGACACCTGAGCTATGAAAGGAACTTGATTTGTTGTTAACATAAGTTATAATCATGAATTGCTGACAACATTTACAAGTATTAGCATTATTCGAATAAGATAACTAATGTAATCATGTTAACAATTTATAATTTGATTGAAACCTCCTTTGTGTGTGGTTTCTAATTGAATAATAAGAGTTTATACTATACTTGTTTGAAATACCATTAGTGGATCCTCTAACCTTGACATTTGTTGTAATCATTGTTTAATCCTTACGTTAATCTTCCATCTCAAAGTTCTCATCAACTTCTTCTTCATCTTTATTATTATCATTATTAATAGTATTATTGGTATTATTATTATTACTATTACTATTACTAGTACTACTACTACTACTACTACTAGTATTATTAGTATTATTATTATTATTATTATTATTATTATTGTTATTGTTACTATTATTGTTGTATTATTGTTGTTTATAATTTATACAATTAAACCTCCCTGTGGTTCGACCCCGGTCTTGCCGGGTTATTTATTCTTCGACACTCCTGCACTTGGAAGAAGACATCAATCTTTTTGGTCGTGTCAAGTTTTTGGCGCCATTGCCGGGGAGGTAAATTCTTATACAAATGATAGTATTTATTTTATCTTCTCTTTTCACTTTTCTTGTATCTAACTTTGTTTTTTTTGTTTTGTTTTGTTTCCTTTTGTTTTGTTTTCTTCTTCTTTTTATTCTCTTTTTACATGTGCATGAGAGTCTGGTCATGTACATTAAGTGGTAGACTTTGTAGGGTATCCTCATCATTTTTAGAAAATATGGCCGAAGAAGATAACCAATCGCTTCATAATGAGAATAATGAGAATATTCAGGTTAGAACACTTAGAGACCACATGAATCCCACAAGAACAAGTGCACCCTCATGCATTGTTTTTCCCCTTAATGCATCTCATTTTAATTTTAAGCCAGGCATTATTCAACTCCTTCTTTTCATGGCTTAGATTTAGAAAATCCATACTCGCATTTAAGGGAATTGAGGAGGTCTGTAACACCTATAATGACTCAAAGATTTTAGTGTGATATCTAAGCCCTTGAGTAACCTTCTAACAAAGGATAATATTTTTGAATGGATTGAAGATTGTGAAGAAGCCTTTGTTAAACTTAAAAACTTGCTTACTTCTGCTCCTGTCATTCAACCTCTTGATTGGTCATTACCTTTTGAAATAATGTGTGACGCTAGTGATTATGCCATGGGTGCTGTCTTGGGACAAAGAAAAGATAAGAAACCTTATGTTATTTACTATGCAAGTAAAACTTTAAAATAATGCTTAAATGAATTACACCACTACTGAAAAAGAATTACTTGCAATAGTATTTGCATGTGAAAATTCAAGTCTTATCTTGTTGGCTCACCTATTGTTGTTTTTAGTGATCATGCAGCATTGAAATATCTTCTTTCTAAGAAAGATTCTAAGGCTAAATTGGTTCAATGAATTTTGTTACTTCAAGAATTTGATATCACAATTAAAGACAAGAAAGGCACCGAAAATGTTGTCGCAGATCACTTGTCAAGATTGACAACAGATTCGAGATCTTACATCACACCAATCGATGACTACTTTCCTGATGAATCTTTATTTTCTGTCTCTACAATGCCTTGGTATGCTAATATTGTTAATTTTCTTGTTTTAGGACAATTGCCAACTCATTGGAGTACCCAAGATAAAAGAAAGTTCTTGAACGAAGTAAAGAACTTTTATAGGGATGACCCTTATTTATTCAAATATTGTACTGATCAAATATTTCAAAGATGCATTCCTTACAATGAGGTAAGTAGTGTCATTAAATTTTGTCATTCTGAGGCATGTGGGGGTCATTTCTCATTAAGAAAGACCACTGCAAAAATCTTACAAAGTGGATTTTACTAGCCCACTATGTTCAAGGACTCACATACATTCTGCAAGGCTTGTGAAAATTGTCAAAAGTTGGCATCTATTTCAAAACGTCACATGATGCCTTGAAATCCTATTCTTGTCATTGAGATCTTTGACTGTTGGGGTATAGATTTCATGGGTTCATTTCCTCCATCATTTGGTTTTTTGTACATATTAGTCGCAGTAGATTATGTTTCAAAATGAATAGAGGCAATTCCAAGTTGAAACAATGACCACAAAACAGTGATAAAGTTCTTGAAAGAAAATATTTTGAGTCGATTTGGAATCCCTCGAGCCATGATAAGTGATGGTGGAACACATTTCTGCAACAAGCCATTTGAGTCTTTAATAAAGAAATATGGAATCACACACAAAGTTGCCACCCCTTATCACTCTCAAACAAGTGGACAAGTAGAGCTTGCTAATAGGGAGATCAAATAAATCTTGGAAAAAACAGTGAACCCTAATAGTAAAGACTGGTCTTTAAGACTTAATGATGCATTCTGGGCTTATCGAACTGCTTATAAAACATCATTAGGTATGTCACCTTATAGACTAGTCTATGGAAAACCTTATATCATTTGCCTGTGGAACTTGAACATAAAGCTTATTGGGCTATTAAAGCTTTTAATTCAAACCTTGATGATGCTAGTCAGTTGCGTAAGTTACAAATAAATGAGCTTGAGGAAATAAGAAATGATGCATATGAGAATTCAAAAATTCATAAAGCAAGAATCAAAGAATTTCATGACAAGAGAATCTTGAGAAAAACATTTGATGTTGGTCAAAAAGTTTTGCTTTATAATTCTCGACTCCATTTATTTCCTGGAAATCTAAGATCAAGATGGAGCGGTCCTTTTATTGTGAAACATATGTACCCATATGGGGCTTGTGATATCGAGAATCCAAAGAATGACAATATTTTCAAGGTAAATGGACATCGTTTGAAAGTTTACTTTGACAATTTTTCAATTGAAAATGACTCTATTGAATTGAGTGATCCTGTATATAAAGAATGATTCTTTTTCTCACATTGTTCTGGGTTTCGTTTTGGTGTGAATTTTGTTTTGCTAGTCTCTCTCACCCCAGTCAAATGGCGGATAACGGTACTCCGTGACTTCAGTCGGTTCTTTCAGTTTCCCATAATAACTTATATCTATATATATTTGTGCAATTCTTTGCTCTTTCTCCTTTCTTTGAATCTCTTCTCCAATTCTCATTTGAAAATGGACACCACTCTTGAAAAATTGAAAAAGTACTTTCCTGCTCTGCCTCAGAATGCAATTACAAAAATTTATCGTGCTAGGTGTGCAAGATTGAGGTTGTTAATGAATCATGGAATTCCTGAAGATATTCGTTGGTTGATTGAAGCAAAGGTCTGATTATCAGGTGAGTCCTCCAATTCTTTCATCTCATACATGCCTGGAACAGGTAAAAGCACTTTTGCAAAGAAACGTCGTGCAAAACAACTGAAAGTCTGTCATAGATGTGCTAGATGGACTTGTAATGCAACATATCGTTCTTTAGGAATGGTATCTGTAAACCGTGAAGATAAAATACAATTCATTAAGGATGGCCTGAGTAAGAGGTCTTTAGATAATCTTCTATTAACCCTTAAGACGCATCCTAGTGGAGATGTGCATCGTGCAATTCATGATTTATAGCCACAATTCCATAAAGAACATGATCGACCTAGTCTTGGGAATCAAACTATAAAAGACCATGTCTGCCAGTTTTTAAGAAAACTAGATGGGAAGCCTATCCCCGACCCATAGAGGGCGTTTAAACCGTTCTTGGACGTAAAATCAAGGGAAGATGTGAGCCACAATCACAACTACCTTTACATACACATGCTCTTTTTTAAATAAATAAATAGAGAGAGAGAGAGACTCCAGCTGGCCTACATATAGGTGGTATGATTGCATTTTCAATTTCTCATCTATAAAATCTTCTCTTCCTTCCCTTCATTTCTACTCAACCCATACATTCAACAAATATAGAAGTGTGTAGAAATGACAAGTTTCTCAAGTCATCACATCAGAAATATTTGTGTTTTCGGTAGATCTAGTCCCGGGAAAGAAAAAAAGTTTTTAGAATCAGCAAATCATATTGGTCAGGTACTAGCTGGGAGAAAAATTCATTTAGTGTATGTGGGAGGCAGCCTTAGGTTAATGGGGGGGTGTGTCAATAGCTGTATTTTTAGGAGGTAGTCAAGTTTTAGGGGTCGTCCCCAAAGCTTTAGCAAAAGGGGACATCATTGGAAAAACAATTGGAGAGGAACTACAGGTCTCCACAATGTCTGATCGATTAAATGCAATGTTTAACCATGCTAAGGCCTTCATTGCCTTACCCGGTGGTCTGGGCACATTAGAAGAGATCTTTCATATTTCCTCTTGGGCCTAACTGCACATTCACCATAAACCTATAGGTCTGTTAAATGTTAATGGTTTTTATGATAATTTGTTGTCTTTTCTTGATCAAGCTGTGGAACATGAATTTCTAACATCTTCGGCACCACAAATCATAATCTTTGCTGCTACTGCTGAACAATTGATTGACCAAGTACAATCTTTCATCCCTGTAATTGATCCTTCTATGAGTCGCATAAATTGGTCAACTAAGAAAAGCCGTAAAAAGCTGAGATTGGATTTGAGCCTTCGTTTGTGAATCCTTGTGTCTTTTAGTTTTATTAATAGCATATTATTTTGTTTTGTTATTTCTTATATTTATTTAAGTGCGTTTTAGGTTTGTCAATGTTTGTTGTTTCAGGTGATGTCTTCTATACTCTATCTTTCTACCTTATGACATTGAGGACAATGTCTCGTTCTGGTTGGGGGGAGAGGGTAGTAGTTGATATTTTAAAAAAAACTAACTTACTAACTGTTTTTGCTATTTGACAAAACTGTTTTTAGGATGGCAGAGTAAGGAGTAATTTTATTGACTCTTGAGACGCATCTTAGTAAATAGTCTTATCAAGGTCTATCAGAATACTTCTTGAAATATTCAGGTTTACAAACTCTCGCATTGTTATCACTTGATTCTGCTCATATACTGATTTAACAAGTATTCTTAAACCTTCATTTTCACACACACACACTCTAACATATGATTGTGGGTTGCACATTGGATTATTACATTATTTATGCCCTTTTGTTAAAGGTAACAACTAAGGGAAAGGGATAGTATATAATTTGAAAAAAAAAACAAAAAAAAACAAATTGATAATATTGATGATAATAAAAACGTAGATAAGTTTAGTTTCGTAACCTCCCTAACCTAAGCAATTAAGCTCGAAAGGGTGTTTTAACACCTAATACCCTAAAATCAACTGACTTGGGAGCTATTCACCCAAAGCTTGTTACATGGGTTAAGGAGAAAAGCTTAAGGGAATCAAACATTGCACTATCTACGTATCAGTATCTATAACCCGAGTTACTAAGCTTGTAGGGGTGTCTCAACACCTAATGCCCTAAGACCAACTGGTCTGGGAGTCATTAGCCGAAAGCTCGTTACATGGGTTAAAGATGCATTGTGTTTTAAGTTATATGTATATATATTGAAAAAAAAAGTAAAAGAAAATAATAATAATAATCCTAACCCAAGGAAGTTAACCTTAAACATTAGAACAAAATATTATTTTCTTCCAATAAAAGCCCTATCATCTATGTTTTCATATATTGAGCACATAAAAAGGAAGGTTTATTAATATTTTGTTTAAGAGGTATTGAGCAGATATATAAATTTAATGAGTTTGTTTATCTGGATAGATTAATGGAAGTTGAATGATGAATGCCTTGCTTTGTGGAATTTGCAAAAAAAAAAATTCTATTTTAAAGCTTTGATTACTATGGACTAGTAATAAGCTGGTTAGGGGGTGTGATTAGTACTTAAAAGTGCATTTTATCAAGGTTTTATATCATTATTTTGCATTTGAAGTATCAATAACTCATTAACTAAAACATGTTTTATAATAACAAGTATGATACCATACGATACCTTTAATTTATGGTAAATGTTTATCTTAAATGCAGGCCTATCACATAAATGAAAGGATTGATTGATGAGTTTAAGTACGGAAATTGAAAGGACAAAGAGAGGGCCAAATTTAGAAAAGAGATGTTGGTTCAATCCAAACTGGAACATTGTTCGGTCATCGGGTCATATCTGGAGCTGTAGATCTTGGATTTAGGTCTGCCTTATATGGATGGAAATCTAAGATATAGGCCTAAAACTTTCATGTGGAATCCAAGATTTAAAAAGGTTGTTTTCAAGTTCAAATTGTAGCAACAACGGAGAAGTCCGAATCTGTCCTGCACCCCAGACACTTTTCATTATTTAGCCCATATCTTGAGTTATAAAAGTCCAAATGACCTCAATTTTTTTCCTGAAAAGATGAGACAATTTCCTAGAACTTTCATGATTTAAGTCTGTTCAAATTATGACGTTATCAATGATGTTTTTGGCAAACAAGAAGATAAGAATTGTCACCAAGTCAAGATGTGGCCACCCACTTAACAATTAGTCAATAAATCAATAGTTCCAAATTTTGGCCTATAAAAGGAGGCATTTGCCATGTATTTAGGCATCTTGGTTTTTAGATCAAGATCAAGATCATGCTCTTGCTCTCTCTTTATATTTTATAATGCTTAAGTTTTGCTTATATTAATCTCTTGTTTATGCTTTTCATTTCCTTTCCTTGTTTATTTATATTTCTCTCTTTCATTATGTTTAGCTAAGTTTATCATGTCAAGGTGAAAAGGTTACACTAATGGTGTAAGAATAAGTATAATATAAACTCAACATGGACCTTAATGTTTGATACTAACATGTTTTATATTTGTTATCTTGTTCACTTTTAATACTTTGCTTGTTAAATGGTTAATCTAGATTTATGTTGTATAACCCTTGGTACAACAAATACTTGGCACTTTCATAGCCCAACCGTATGGTATAACCAACACTTGTGCTATGAAAGGAACTTGATTTGTTGTTAACATAAGTTATAATCATGAATGCCTAACAACATTTACAAGTATTAGCATTATTCGAATAAGATAACTAATGTAATCATGTTAATGATGTCACCATATTATTCGATAGTTTCACCCCCATCAACCTAATGTTTTGTCCATGTTTTATATATAAAATGCCTTGATATTCTTTGTTTTATGTTTTGAAGGCATTTTTGGATGAAAGATGCAAAAAGGAGTGAATTGGAGGTAATTGGCAGATTTGATGTTCAGTCGATGTTTTGTGCAGAGCGTGAGTTCTAGAGATCGAAATGAAGTGATTCTAGTGGCACTAAAAAGCTAACATCCATACCTTTCTGCAAATGTAATGCAAGAAAAATAAAAGGAGAAAGATCATGGAAATCACATCCTGCAAAGTCAAATCTCGCATTCTGCTAGTGTTGACCTTTGGCCATTCAAAATTTAATATCTGGAGCTACAGAAGTCCAATTGATGCAAACTAAATTTTCATGGATTCCTAATTCAAAGACCTATCTACGCTCCAAAATTTCAGCCAAAAAAAATTTCATATGAGGGAGATATGATTTTCCAAAGATGACAACTGAATTCTGCCAGCAAATAGGTTTCGTGAAGAAACGAGTCCAAATTACATTCTGAAGCATCTAAACCGACATCCAAGTTTTTATACCAGTAATTTAGCTCCTCTAAGTCAGAGTTTGAATATTTCATGCAAAGCTATTTCTCCTTTTTAGGAAAAATAGTTATTGAAGTACTTAAATGTAAACTGTCAACTTAAGGAAGGACTATTTTGTAAAATAGAGACTAGGGTTTCTTAGCATATAAAAAGAAAGAGAGAAGGGGCAGCAGCCACAGAAAAGAGGGAGAGCAGAAGGAGGCAGCAGCCAGCAGAGAATAAACATAAATTCTCTCCTCTACAAACCCAAAAAAATCATGCTCTTTTCATTCTTTAGAAGTAGTTGTTCAATAGTTATGCAAGGCTAAGCTCTTTTCTTGGTTGCAAGGACACAACAAACCTTCGGATTTCAAGAACCGTGAGATTTATTCTTCCTTCTATTTTCAGTTTATGTTATGAATAAGTATGATTGTTTTCCTATGCATATTTCCTATGATTGTTCTTGATGATTGCTAGAGCGGACTCTAAGTTATTGTTGTGAACAATCCATTGCTAAGTTTAATATCAAAACCGGAGTTGTGATATATGAACTTGTGAAGCAACTAAGTTTGATAATTGTGGCGGAACTACGTTATTGAACCTAGGGAGAACATTTAAACAAAGTGACACAAGCTGCGGACAGCTTGTATGTTAATCTTGATGAAATTATCTAGTTCTTAAAGCTACCATTAAATTGAATCATTAGTGCGGACACTTTGATTGTTTGTTGGTTAGGATTAGTTATACGACGGATCCGTTAATTAATCAATGTTAAGAAAAGATAAAATTTCAGAACATAAACTGTAATTTTTGTTTCAAGGATCGGTTCTAATTTCCGTTGGTGGATGTGTGCTTGCGACCAAGATTTGTTTTCTTGATAAGTTTCGGTTTTAATTGATTTTGTTTGCTAGTTTAATTGCTGCCATAGTTTAGATAATTACAAACCAAATCCCCCCAATTACATAGCGTACAACATAAAAATCTGACTTGAAACTTCCTCGTGGGATCGACCCCTTGCTTGCTCTATACTATCTTGTGTGTTTTAAGCTAGGGTAATTAACTTGTGCGACCGCGACATCGCAACAGCTAACAATTCATAATCCGATTGGAACCTCCTTTGTGTGTGGTTTCTAGTTGAGTAATAAAAAGAGTTTATACTATACTTGTTTGAAATACCATTAGTGGATCCTTTAATCCTTACATCAATATCACATCTCAAAGCTCTTTTTAACTTATTATTATTGTTGTTGTTGTTGTTGTTGTTATTTATAATTTATATAGTTAACCTCCATGTGGTTTGACCCCGGTCTTGTCGGGTTATTTATTACTTCGACACTCATGCACTTGGGAGAAGACATCAATCCTTTGGTCGTGTCACAATCGACATACATTCGTCAATTTTTGTTCTTTTTTAGAACAAGAAGCACGAGAACTACATAAGAACCCATGCTCTCTCGAATGTATCCTTTCGACATCAACTCCTCCACTTGCCTTTGAAGCTCCTTAGTCTCTTCATGATTGCTCCTATAAGCCAGCCTATTTGGTATAGATGCTCCTAGAACAAAGTCGATTTGATGCTCAATACCTCTAATTGATGGCAAACCACTAGGAATGTCATCCGAAAAGACATCCTTAAATTCCTGCAAAAGAACTTTAACAATACTAGGAACACAAGAACCTAAATCATCTGAGTTAAACAATGCCTCCTTATACACAAGTAAAGTCATAGGCAAGTCAAGAAGATAGACATGATTAAGATCATTAGATTTTGCAAAAAAATTAAGGTGTTTCCCCACTTTTTCTACACACTCTTCTTTTCTCACCCTTTCTTACTTCTCTCCACTCATTTTCTCTACACTCTCGACCTTTTTTTGATTTTTCTATTCTTGGTTATGACCCTCCCCTAATGTCCTAAGGGCCGAAACTTTGTTCCCTTTTGTTTTCAACTCATGACTCACTTTCTTTACTCTCTTCCTCACATCCTCACCATGTTGTTCAACTTGGTTTTTCATTTTGGCTGAATTTTTTTGTTCCTCCACTTTGGCCAAAACATGTTGCTCTTCCTCATAACCCTTCTTCAATTGAATTTGATCTTCATACACTTGCTTTGGTGAGAGTAGGGCAAGTGTATAAATCTTAAATCTTTTCATCATTCTCCAATGAATACATGTTCTTAAACCCATCGTGCTTGGCTTTTCTATCAAATTGCCAAGGCCTTCCTAGTAACAGATGAGTAGAGCATGTATATGCATAACATAACATAACACTTCATCTTTATATTTGCCTACTGAAAAAGAAATCATCACCTGTCTATTCACCCTAACAACACCATATTCATTCAACCATTGAATTTGATAAGGCCTCTCGTGCTTTATGGTATTCAATCCCAACTTTTTAACCAAAGTAACACTAGAAACATTAGTACAACTACCACTATTAATGATCATACTACATACCTTATCGTTGATTAGGCATCTAGTATGAAAGATGTTCTCCCTTTGTTGCTCCACATCATCCTCCTTAGTCTGAACACTAAGCGACCTTCTAATCACCAAAACTTTATCACCAACAGCATACTCTAAATCACTAGCATCCTCAAGTGGTGGCATGTCATCACAATCACTTAGAAATGCCTCTGGTGGAGGTCATTCCAACCAACCTATCACCGTTGTTCAGAACCCAATTACAACTCAACCTGAAGAAAGAATGGGCGAATATGGTTAGGAGACCTAATACAATCTAGCATTTGTGTGGTTAGAAGCACCGGCACCAACCCTTGCAGTTATAAAAGAGTTTGCCAATGAATCCCACAAGACAAAGTCATCTGATGACATTGAACAAGATAAGATGGCATCACTAGAAGCCAGAATCAGGGCCATTACAGCAAGATAAGATGGCATCATTGGAAGCCAGAATCAGGGCCATTGAAGGGGTAGACTTATATGACCCTGTACGAGCAGCAAAAATATGTCTGGTCCCGAATATGGCTGTACTGAAGAAGTTCTGTGTCCTGAATTCATCAAATACACTGAAACATAATGCCCTATCACACACCACAAGTCCTATTGTAACAAAATGGCAGAAGTAGTACACAACGAGAAACTACTAATGTATTTTTTCTAAGATAGTTTAAGTGGGGCAACATTGAGCTGATACATGAGGCTGGACAACAGAAGGATCCAGAAATGGAAAGACCTAGTAGATGCTTTTATCAAGCAATACAAGTACAATATGGGCATTGCTCCTAACAGAACCAGCTTGTCCAATCTAGAAACAAGGGATAAATAAAGCATAAGAAAGTATGCCCAAAGATGGAGAGATTTAGTTGCACAAGTGCATCCCCCACTCTTGGACAAATAAATGGTCACTCTATTTGCCAACATGCTCAAGGAGTCGTACTACGACTATTTAATGGGTAGTTTAGCATAACAATTCACTGATGTTATAGCACTAGCCGAGCTCATAGAGCAAGGAGTTAGGAGTGGTAGAATTTTTGTGCCTACCAAGAAAAGAGGCTTCAAAGGAAAAAGGAAGGAGGTTGACCATGTTGAAGGTGGTTATAAGGGTAGAAAAAACAAATTCCAAAACTACCACACTTCACCCCAAATTGCCAACATCAAATTTAACCCTTCATTTCTTACTAGAAAACCTAAGCCTCAAATCAAAAACCAAACTAAGAGTTTTCAAAGAGTCTAGGAATAACTACCCCCATTACCGCTGCCTTTAAATGAGATGTATTAGAAGCTGCTGAGCATCAAGCATGTATCTCCATAACCACTCGCGCCTCTGCAGCCACTTTACCCTAACTGGTACAAACCTAACCTCACCTTCAAGTACCATGCTAGTGCTGTGAGACATAGCATTCATTCCTGCAGTGCCTTCAAGAAGAGGCTCATGCATTTAATTAAAGTTGGGTGGATAACATTCAAAGAAACTCCAAACATGAGTATGAACCCTCTACCTAATCATGCTTCAAGTAGTGGATCGGTAAATGCACTAAAGGCGGAATGTCCAGGAAAGCACCAATGGCAAGAGTAGGGTGCGAAAAAGGTAGCGTGGATCCTCGAGGGTGTCCATATTGTTGATGAAATTTCCACAAAAGCTTTTGTGGGGAGGCTGACCAAAAGTGAAATGTATTAGAGTAGGAAAATGGATCATGTTCCTATTATGTCCAAAAATAACTACCCCTGTTTGATCATGCCTACAAAGTTATTTTGATTTTTGTCAAATTTTAGTCTTGTCAATAACTTAGTTTATAATGCCATAAGACTTTCTTTGTTAAATGAGTCCCTTTTTAATAAGATCATGTGTTTCCTTATGATGTGCCTTCATTTTTGTTGTTTCATACAAATAAGCCACCTAGAATTCTTTGGCGTGTGTCCTTTCTCTAAAACTATGCATGATTTCATTTTTTCACAAGGATTTTTTGGGAAATCAAGGTTTTAGTACAAAAACAAAAATGAAATTGGTGTTTGTTCCAATAAACAAGTTCTGGAAATTCAAGTGATCACCTAAAAAAGAGAAAAAAACTGAAGAGCAACCGAAATACCATTAGTTAACTTCAAAGCTGAGTTTTAACTTAATGAATATTGAGAAACCATTTTACATATTCGCGTGAAAGCAAGGCTTACCGATCCTAAGTGCATGCGTTTAAAATAGGGAAAAACCATATTTGATAATCCTTTCACGAGGCTAAAATATACCTTTCACAATCTCCTTTTGAGCCTGATAAGTTTTTCTTGAGAAAAAAAACCATGGCTAGGATCACACCCTATTCTGGAGGGCAAGTGCAAGAGATATACAGAAAATTCCTCAATGATGAAAAGTGCCCAAACAAAGCTGTAGGAGCATGAAAGAATACAAAAGATTCAAAAATGTTTGAGCATACCACAAAAATAACTAATATGATGATGCTCAAAACCAAACAAAGAAAACAAATAAAAAATGCCCAAGCCCGATACTTGCGAGGCACGATGAACCATTTTGCAAATCAATTCAAAAGACAAAAAGGTCAAGAGACAAACACTATTGATCCTTAGTCTTGAAATCTCTTAAACACTTTTTAAGCCTACAAATATCCTTTTTCTTCATAGCCAATAGCCATAGCCTATGTTACGTGCCTCATAAAGCCCTGTCTGATCAAAGGTAAGCAATTTGGATCAGTAGGCAATGCTTTCTCATAAGAAACAAATCATTATTCATACAAGCAAAGTGAATACTTTGAAGATCGGTTTTCTATAACTCTAAATTGAAGCTTGAACCTCTTTGACCAATAAAATGTCACTTCATATTTTCACCAAAGGCAAAACAAAAAAAATTCAACACTTTAAAGACATGTCCATAGGAATCACTTGAATTTCTTCAGAACGAGTTTGTTTTAAACTGACACGAAATTGATTTTTATGTTTGGAATAGCTTTGAAAGTCCAAAAATTCTTCATGAAAACAACTCCTTGTAAATAACAAAATATTTTTTCACACAACCTCATCCCCAAAGAATACCCAAATTGAACACTTGGGAGCATGATCAAGCTGGGAGGGCAATCTAAAAAACACATAATAGGGTTGGCTCTATGATTTCTTTTCTAAAAAACCAAAAATATAGGGCATAGCTAAAGACCTTTGAGATAAAGGTTTGTAGACAAAGAAGTGTGTTGAAATCAAGCCTTTCCTAGAGGTTAAGATCATAAGATATAACTTGCGTAAGAAAGAGTGAAGAGTCATCGAAGCTTACTACAAAGACTCAAACTTTCAAGAAGGAAGAAAGTCAATGAAGAAAGGGGACCTGTATTTCTCAAGTAAGTATACATGCATATTAATAATAATGCATCTTTGATGAAATTGATGCCATCCCATCTTTCCCTTTGAGTGCGCTTTCGAGTCATCATCTCCTAGGTAATGAATTTTCTAACCTTACCTCCTTTCGAGTGCGCCTTTGAGCCCTCATCTTTCAGATATTGTGTTTTCTAATCCTACCTCCTTTTGAGTGCGCCTTTGAGCCCTTACCTCTCGGGTATCGCATTTTCTAACCCTACCTCCTTTGCCTTTGAGTCCTTACCTCTCGAGTAGCATGTTTTTTAACCCTACCTTTTTTTAACGCGCCATTGAGCCCTCATCATTAAGATAGTGTGCTTTCTAGCCATATATTCCTTCTATAGAGTATGCCTTTGAGCCCTCACCTTTGGGATAGTGTGTTTTCTAAACTTACCTCCTTTCGATTATTTCTGAAAAAAATTTTGTATTTTTCACCTAGATAGGTCACTCATTTAATGAGACTATTTTAGAAAAATCTTTGTATTTTTCACCTAAGCAGGTCACCCATTACAATAGGACCACTTTGAAAACTCTTTTTATTTTCTGCTTGAGCAGGTCACCCATTACAATGAAACCACTTTGAAAAATCTTTTTATTTTTCTACTTGGACAGTTCATCCATTACAATGAGACCACTTTGAAAACTCCATTTTTCCTTGGTCAAGTCACCCATGACAATTTGACCAATTCAAAAATCTTTCAATTTTACTAATAGGCAGGTTGTCTGGTACAACTATACCATTTCAAAAGATCCTTTAGTTTTTTCTCTGAATGCACTTTCTAGATCTCACTTCAAGTACTTTCAGAAAGGATTGATAATTTCTTGATCTTTTGAATATGTTATTATCATTTTTTTTCTTTACAAAGCTTACTATCTAAAGTATCTTACTAGACTTTTTATTGTAAGCATTGTAAAGAGGGGGGGCAACTTTTCCAAAGTGGTGAAAAAAGAAAATGATTTTTTTCAAAGTGGTCTTATTATAATAGGCGACCTACCAAAGTTAAAAAAAATCTTTGTATTTTTTCACCATTTTGAAAAATCATTTGTATTTTTTCACTTGGACAGGTCACCCATTACAACATCAACTCCAGCAGACTAACAGTCCCCACCATTTTAGTTTCTTCCTTTTCCAGGCCCGGTAGCAGCAACAGCCCCTCCTCTGCAACAAATCTAACAACCCATGATGTCTACTTTGAATCAACAGTTGCGATCCTTCCGGATCGATCCAAGGGCTAATATTTGGCACAAGTGGAGACCAAACATCCCTCTTCCATCCCCTATAAATAGATTTGGATTTCATGGCCTGAGAGAGCAGAAAGCAGAAGCCAAAGTTGAGAAAAAACCATATTTGCCCTGTTATTTCCTTTTTTCCCCTCTCGATCACCACTTTGGCTGGCTCCATCGTCACGCCTCAGCCGCGTTACCACCACCAAGCACTCACCGGTCTTCCTTGCAACACTAGGAACGTTGCCGACCACTTTTCCAGCCAGGTAAGCCACCCCCATGTTTTTTGTTTTCTTCCTCCCCGGCCAGCCACTATATGCAAAATTTGCATGCAACGGCGGCTTTTAAGTTTTTAATAGGCTGGGTCGGGTCCAGCCCATGCCCAAAAAAAGAAGAGCCCAGGTCTGTTAGGCTGCCATATTTTTAATAATATATTTAAATATAATAATATATATTATAATATTATATATTATTAAAAAAATAAGAAAATTAAAAAAAAAATCCCAAGGGGCATTTCAAAATATTTCTGATTTTCTTGCATGTTTTTCTACCAATTTTGTTTAATATTAAGTTATATTTTTACACTGTAAGATACTAATCTGTTATTAAAATATCCGATTTTCTCCAAAATATTTCTAAATTTTTTTTAAAAAAAATTCAAACAAATCTTAAAACTTTTAAATTAATTTCCCTTTTCAAAAAACAAAAAAAAAATTTGTTTCATGCAAATAGCCAGATCTTAAAAAGTTTTCTAAGTATATTTTCATAAAAAAACAAAAAACAAAATGCATCTTTCTCATGTTTTAAAAAACAAAAAAAAAATAGATATCATAACCAGTTTATGATTATTCGTTAGAGTTTGACCAAAATGTCAAAAACCCTTTATCAATAATTTTGTTCATTTTATATTAAGGTTTAGATGTAGACTTTAATATCTGTGGGGTGTAAAGCTATACAATAGAGTACACCTTCGGGCATTAAAAATACAAAATGTGAAATAAATCTGATGCTAAAATTCAGACTTTAGAACAGTTAAGATTTAACTCGATAAGATAGAGATTTTCTCATAAAGATAAGTCTGCCTTAGACCTTAGACGAGACCAACAAATAGAAATTTGACCTAGAAAAACAATCAAACAACAATGCAGCTTACCTTAGGTAGGGTGCACTGAGGGTGATGCGTCTTTTCCTTGTACAACCAGTCCCTTACCCAGACTCTCGCAGACCATAGGTTCCTAATAGCCATAATACTAGGTGGCAACTCCTGATCCTTAATTATAATTTTATGGTTAAACCAAAAACCTTTTTCCTTTCTAAAAAGTATTGTTGTTTAATTGTGTTTCTCTAAAAAATAAATGTGCCTCCCTAAGAGGTGTGTGTTGTTGGGAAATGAAAGAGTTTGGTTTTAATCATAGAATTATTATCAAGGTTCAAGAGTCGTCATCTAGAATTATAGGTTGGGTCGCCATCGGGGCAACAAACCTGGGCTCTTTTTTTTGGGTTGGACCCAACCCAGACATTTGGGCTTGACCCCAACCTAGGCCCGCATGGTCACTGGCCTAGCCCCGTGACCATGGGGTTAATTATTATCACCATTGCATGTAAAATGCAGTGGCCGGTGAAGGGGGAAGAAGGAAGCAAAAAAGACAAGTGGGTGGCTTACCTAGCTGGGAAAGTAACCGGCAACGTTCCTAATATTACAGGGAAGCCCAACGAGTGGTTGGTGATGGCAACGATGGTAACCTGAGTAAAGATGGTTTTTTTCTCAACTTTGGCTTCTTATTTCTCTTTCCTCAGGATATGAAATCATCATTTATTTATAGGGGTTGGAAGAGGGACATTTGGTCTCTACTGGTACCAAATCTTGGTCCTTAGTTCGACTTAAAAGGATCACAACCGTTGACTCAAAGTAGCCATCATGGGCTGTCAGGTTTGTTAAAGGAAAAAGGTTGGTCGGGTTGGCCACTTTAGAGCGATGCCACCACCTCTATGGTGTTTTCTGCCAGAACTGACCATATTGAGGTGTAGTCACATGTCAGGTGATCATTTTGGTGTAAGTTTTGTCTAATTTGATGGAGAAATAAAGCATTAAATGCCTTGGGAAGAGGGTCACTCTTGCCAATTTCATTTTAATCCTTCGATTTGTGATTTATTCTTAATTACACCCCTGATTAGCTTCAAACTTTTAATTTGATGCAATTGTGCCCCTGATAAACTTCAATTTAAGCCCAGGATTTCAAAGCCTTTTATTTTGGTTCTTAGTCTCGAATTTCTTCAATTTAACCCCTAATTGACCATTAAACTTTCAAATTTCTTTGATTTCATCCCTGATTTCAACCAATTGGGTCCCTGGAGTTCAATGTCATTTTCATTTTGGTCATTGTCTATGATTTTCTTCAATTTAGCCCTTAATTGACCCTAAACCTTTGATTTTCTTGCAATTTTACCCCTGATTTCAATCAATTGACTTGGTAAAAATTAAATTCGATCTTCTAAAATTCTAATCTTCTCAATTAAGTCCAAAATGGGCTCCCAAACTTAAGTTTTCACCGATTAAACTCCTAATAAAATTAATTTGATATGTTTAAAGTATAATTAAGTCCTTGCACCTAATTAAATCCTTCAATCAGACCCAAATTAATTCTTAAACATAATTAAACTTTAATTTGGTCTATGATGAAATCAAATTGGCCTATTAAAAATCTAATTATGTTCTTAGGCTTATATTTTAAGTAGATTCATTCGATAATCATATAATTTGTCCTTGAATCTGCATTATATCTTTAGTCTTGGGTTGGGGTACAATTAGGCTTCAAATTTCATCTAAAATTGCAGCTTGATTTTTATGTATCTTTTGGGAATCCTCATTGACCTGCTTTCTCCACGTTAACCTTATTTATGTATAAAAATAAATCATTTCTTATTTTTATTTGGAAGAAAAAAATGAATTTGGAGAATAACCAAGAAATGAGTTATTATAAATAGTACCAGTCATGACCCTCCACACCAGCAACTTGTGACCAACCGAAGCTCCCTTGGCAGCAACCCATACTAGAAGCTCCTCCTTGTAGCAGTAACTTTAATTTGGCCTGTGATTAAATCAAATTGGCCTATTAAAAATCTAATTATGTTCTTAAGTTTAAATTTTAAGCAGATTCATCCGATAATTATTTAATTTGTCCTTGAATCTGCATTGTATCTTTAGTCTTGAGTATAATGGAGTACAATTATGCTTCAAATTTCATCCAAAATTACAGTTTGATTTTTATGTATTTTTTTGGAATCCTCCTTGACCTGTTTTCTCCACGTTAACCTTATTTATGTATAAAATTAAATCATTTTTTTATTTTTATTTTGGAAGAAAAAAATGAATTTGGGGAATAATCGAGAAATGAGTTATGACAAATAGTATCAGTCATGACCCTCTATAGCAGCAACTCGTGACCAATAGAAGCTCCCTTGGCAGCAACCCATACTAGAAGCTCCTCCTTGTAGCAATAACAACCTAGTTATGCCATCAATTAAGAAAAATAGGTGTTCTCTCCTCAAGCTCATTCAAAGCCTCCTTTAATAAAACTAGCGGTAGCAAGTTGACCTTAATAGAGAGAGAAATAGATCCAAAGACAAAAGTAAAACAAAATGCCTTGTGTGATTTTTATGCTGATGTAACCATATTATTTGATAGTTTCACCCACATTTAACTAGTATTTTGCCTATGTTTTATGTATAAAATGTCTTGATATTCTTTGTTTTATGTTTTGAAGGCACCTTTAGATGAAAGATGCAAAAAGGAGTAAATTGGAGGTAATTGGTAGATTTGACCCTCAGTCGAAGTTTTGTGCAGAACGTGAGTTCTAAAAGTCAAAACGAAGTGATTCCAGTGGCATTAGAAAGATAACATCCATACCTTTCTGGAAATCCAAGTGAAGAAAAATAAAATGACAAAGAGCATGGAAATCACATCCTTCAAAGTCAAAAATCGCATTCTGCTAGTGTTGACCTTTTTCCATTCAAAATTCAATATCTGGAGCTGTAGATATCCAATTGATGCAAACTCAATTGTTTTGGATTCCTGACTCAAATTTCTATAAACGCTCCAAATTTCAGCCAAAACTGATGTCATATGAGGGAGATATGAGTTTTCAAAGATGACAACTGAATTCTGCCAGCAAACATGTTTCGTGAAGAAACGAATCCAAATTACATCCCAAAGCATCAAAACCGACATCCAAGTTTTAATTTAAGCAATTTAGCTCCTCAAGAACATCAATCCAGAAGGTCAAGGAAGGCATCCACCAACCTCAAGCCACCAACCTCAAACCACCAACCACAAACCAGCCGCCAGCCACTAGCCGCCAGCCGCCAGCCGCCTTCACACTACCACCATCTCTTGATGTTCACACTTGAACTTTGATTTTTCTTACTTACGATTTGTGTATAAATAGGCAGCTAAGTTCATGATATTAAAAGAGCCAAGAGCCAAGAGAGAGGGAGAGAGAGTGCAGTAGAATCAAAGAAAGAAGGGTGGCAGCCATAAGAGAAGAAACACAAACTCTCCCCTCTACAACCCAAAAATCATGTATTCTTTCATCTTTAGGAGTAGTTGTTCAATAGATATGCAAGGCTAAGCTCGTTTTCTTGGTTACAAGGACGCAAACACCTTCAGATTTCAAGAACTGTGAGATTTATTCTTCCATTTATTTTCAGTTTGTATTATGAATGAGTATGTTTGTTTTCCAATGCATAGTTTCTATGATTGTTTATCTTAATTGCTAAAGCGGACTCTAAGTTATTATTGTGAACAATCTATTGCTAAGTTTGATATCAAAACCGGAGTTGTGGTATATAAACTTGTGAAGCAACTAAGCTTGATAATTGTAGCGGAACTACGTTATTAAACTTAGGGAGAACATTAAATCAAATGCAACACAAGCTGACAACTTGGTTGTTAAGATTAATGAATTTATCTAGATCTTAAGGCTGCCATTGGATTAAATCATTAGTGCGGACACTGTGATTGTTTGTTGGTTAGGGTTAGTTATACGGCGGATCCGTTAATTAACCAATATTAAGAAAAGATAAAAATTCAGAATATAAACTGGAGTTTCATTTCAAGGATCAATTCTGATTTCTGTAGGTGGATGTGTGCTTGCGACCAAGGTTTGTTTTCTTGATATATTTCAGTTTTAATTGATTTTGTTTGCTAGTTTAATTGCTGCCATAGTTTAGATAATCACAAACCAAATCCCCCCAATTACATAACATACAACATAAAAATCTGACTTGAAACTTCCTCGTGGGATCGACCCCTTGCTTGCTCTATACTATTTTGTGTGTTTTAAGCTAGGGTAATTAATTTGTGCGACCGCGACATCGCAACAAATTTTGGCGCCGTTGTCGGGGAGGTAATTTTAGTTGATTCTTGTGCTTGTACTGATATTTTTATTTGCTTTGATTCAAAAAAAAAAAGAGAAACAAAATTTTTGCTTGCAACGGTACTGTTCACTTGCGGCAGCGGTACTGTTTAAAATAGAGTTTTTGGTGGAATTAGGTATCGACCTTTTGTTTCCTGAAGGAAAACGACGTTATGAACAGGACTTGTGAATAATCACAAGCCCCACTCTATTTAGGCCAAATTCCGTTGTTTTGTAGTGTTTTTAGGCAGTTTTAGTTTTCTACCGTAGGATTTTCGTACAATTTGCATTGTTTTCGATCTCTTGTGTGGTTACTTTCTTTTGAGTTTTCTTAGCAATTTATGCCTGTGACCCGTTCTACTAATCAAATTCAAATGCAGGTTGATCTTGAAATAAAACGCACTTTACATAGGTTAAGAAAGGAAGCTCGCCTCAACACCATAGCGATTGCACGACAACAAACACTCAAGGAGCTTGCTACTCCTAACGTGGAAAATCAACCATTGTGCATAAACATTGACAATAATGTAAACTTTGAGCTCAAATCTGGTTTTATACATTTGCTACCAACATTCAATGGTCTTGCAGGAGAAGATCCTCATACTCATCTCAAGGAGTTCCATATGGTTTGCATTGGCATGAAACCGAATGGAGTTGATGAAGAACAAGTTAAGTTGAAAGCTTTCCCTTTCTCTTTAAAAGGGGTAGCAAAGACATGGCTTTTCTCTATTCTCCCAGGATCTATTGGAACTTGGAATGCCATGAAGAAGATTTTCCTTGAGAAGTATTTCCCAGCATCTCGAGTTGCCAATATTAGGAAAGAAATATGTGGGATTCGGCAATCTCATGGAGAGACACTCTCCGAATATTGGGAAAGATTTGAGCAACTCTGCATTCAATGTCCTCATCATCAAATACCTGATCAACTACTCATTCAATATTTCTATGAAGGATTGATGCCTACTGACCGTAGTATCATTGATGCTGCAAGTGGAGGGGCATTGATAGATAAGACACCCGAGGCTGCACGCCAATTGATCTCAAATATGGCAGCTAACTCAAAACAGTTTGGCACCCGTGGAGACTTCTCAAACAAACGAGTAAATGAGGTAAGTGTTTCTAACCTTGAAAATAAAGTTAATGATCTTACTTCTCTTGTGCGTTCTTTGGCTTGTGGAAATGTACAGCAGGTAAAAGTTTGTAGCATATGTTCCTTACAAGGACATACCTCAGATATGTGCCCATCAATGCAAGAAGATTACATTGAACAGGCTAATGCAGTTGATGGAGCATTCAATGGACAACCCCAACGTAAATATGATCCCTTTTCCAACACGTACAATCCTGGATAGAGAGATCATCCCAACTTACGCTATGGGAACCCACTTCAATAAAGCAATCAAGGACGACAGTTCCATCCCCATGGATTTCAATCCCAACAGAATTATCAAGCAAGACAACCCCCTTCTCCATTCACAAACTCCAATGTTATAGGGTCCTCATCCAATGATGATCTTCGTGAGATGATGAAAACTTTGGCTTCTAACACTGTGACCTTACAACAAAATGTCATGTCTTTTCAACAGGAAACAAGGTCAAGTATTCACAACTTGGAAAAACAAATGGGCAAGTAGCTTCAAGTGTAGGGAAATTGGAGGCACAAATGAATGGAAAATTGCCCTCCCAAGCTTTGAATCCAAAAGAGAATGTTAGTGCAATAATGCTGCGAAGTGGGAAAGAACTTGAAAGACAAAGGTCAAAACAAATTGAGATAGAGGAAGAAGAAGAGATAGAAACTGAATTGAGTACAAAAAAGGAACATCCTTCTCCTCCACAAACTGAAACAAAGACCAACACTCCAAAGGTAATTCCTCAATCAATGAATTCCAATTTTAAAACAATTCCACCCTTTCCTGTGAGTTCTTCTAGGTCAAAGAAAGAAGACAAAGAAAAAGAGATTTCAGAGGTTTTCAAGAAAGTGGAACTCAATATTCCTTTGCTTGATGCTATCAAGCAAATTCTCAAGTATGCCAAATTCTTGAATGAGCTATGTACTACCAAGAGAGCTTTCAAACTGAAAGGTCACGAAACGGTAAGTATGGGTGAAGTTGTATCTGCTGTTGTTCAAAAGAATATGCCTTTGAAGCAAAAAGACCCAGGTGCGTTTACTATCCCATGTGTTATTGGTAATGCTAGTTTCAAAAGGGCCTTGTGCGATTTAGGTGCATCCATTAGTGTTATGCCCAAACATGTTTATGATTCTCTTAGTCTTGAGCCTTTGAATAAAACTAGCATTGTAATACAACTTGCGGATCGTAGTTTTGTTTACCCACTTGGTTTGATAGAAGATGTCCTGGTCAAGATTGATAGTTTGGTTATTCCATGTGATTTTTATATTCTTGATATGGAACATGATTCTTGTGATTCATCAACAAGCACTCCTATATTGTTTGGGAGACCATTCTTGAAAACCACGACATCGCAACATATGCTTTTGCAGGTCACAATGAGAACCACTGCTAGCACAAGAAAGAAGAGAAAAAGAAGCTGCTTTAGATCCACCTTGTTTCTAGTTCACCAGCGGCAACGCGTGAATCCACGCGCCGACATTGATCAACCACTTTTACAGTACTATTCTTATGCCTCCAAAAGACTCTAGTCTTTATTCTAGTAGTTTATGGACATGCTAAACATCTTGGAAAGTCGATCTATAACTTCAAATTATTTCTTTGGAAAAATTGATAAAATGGTATGAAATTTGGGACAAAATGTTTATTATCATGTGTAATATTGGACTGTTTGGATATTTATTTGGTTTGATGTGTATTTTGATTTTGAAATGATTTGATTATTTTTGTGGTGGATTTTGAGTTTACTTTCTTAGAATTATGATTTCTAATTGAACGTTAATTCTTAATTCATGATTTGTGCTTGTGTTTGTTTGGATTTATTTGAATTAGCATGCAATTTGAATATAGTTCATGAAGTTAACAAGACTTGATGTTTGATTTTGTTTTGTATTATTGGATTTTTTGTTGTTGTTTAGTGTTGAATAAATAGTTTGCGTGGATTTTATACCTTGATTGAAATAGTTTGATTAAAGCACATTATTGCATTTTGCTAAACATGGTCTTAGTCTAAATTTAATAAATTTTCAAAATTTTAGAAGATCATCTTGCAATTAATTTTGAGTTTGCTATATTTTTTTATCCCTGCATATTTCATATTTGAAATTATAACCTACACGTGAAGCACCTTTTCAGTATTAGACGAATTAGTTCCCTTCCACAAGAAAACAACAAAAATCTTTCTTTACAAAAAAATACAAATATATTTTAAAATGCATATGGTCAAGTTTCTCAAAAATAAAAAATCATATTTGCATAAATAATAAAAATAAAAAAATATACAAGGCATGACTTAGCATCTTTGAAAATTTTAAAAATATTTTTATTGATATTTTTTTCATGTAGTTTTGGATTTAATAACCAGTTTATTAAATCCATAAGAACTTGACACACATTTTTAAAAAAAATAAAAAAATATTTTGTCTTCTTTTAATATACGAGATTATGAACTTTTATGTAAGATGTATTCTCAATATTGAATAAAAAGATATTTTCTTTTATTTATATTTTTTTGATATTAGAATGGTTAGGTTTTAACCTGATAAGATAAAGATCTCCTTACCGTAAATGACCTTTCTTAAACCTTAGACAAACCAACAATTTGAAAACACTACAACACATTAGTTTATATCAGACAAACAAACAATGCAGCTTACCTTAGATAAAGTGTACTAGGGGTGATAAGTCTTCTCTATACACAACAAGTCCTCTTATCTAGACTCTGAGACTAGTTAGGATTTCTAGTGATCAAAATACTAGGTGACAACTCTATATAAGTCTTCTCTATACACAACAAGTCCTCTTATCTAGACTCTGAGACTAGTTAGGATTTCTAGTGATCAAAATACTAGGTGACAACTCCATCCTTGTTTTACTAATAAAAAACAAGAATTTTTTATTCTTTCCATCCATCACCACGAAGATCTAAATACGGGAGGATAATCATTGCGATGTCGTAGATGTGCAACAACATGCTTAGTATTTTTTTATCATAATTTTTTTTATCCCAATAGTAGAATGGTGTGGAAAGTAACCTAGTAAACTCAATAAAATATAACCATGAACTAATTGATTCATGTGTGCTTATTCTATTAAAGTTTCGTATATTTATCGAAAAGTGGTTTCTTTTTAAAAAGTGATTTTTATAAGAATTAGATTCCTATAAATTTGATAAAAAAAAATTATGTTTGATAGTGTATTGAAAAATTAGTTAAAAAACACTTTTTAGTGTTTGGCTATGCTATGAAAAATAAATTGAAAAATTATTTATTAATATTTTTTTTCAAGTTTATCTAACATATATAAAACATTAAATATAACTATTTGACTACATATAAGAAAACAATTATATATAAAAATTGTAATGGTGGAATTGTTTTTATTATATCATATATTTATATATAGATTGTTTTATAAAATATTCGAATGTATTTACTATATAAAATAATATAAGTATTTTAAATATAATATTATAAACATATAGTTATTTTTTGGTGTTTGGATAAGATTAAAAATAAACTTTTTGTATAGTATTCTAATTTTATAATATAATTTATATGATTTAAAATGTATGATTATTGTTAAATATAATATCTTTGTATTTGAATGTATTTTCTAGCAATTTTATCTAAATTAAAGTATTATATGCCCTAATATATCAAATTAATATACTTTTATATTGTATATTAATATATCCTAATATGTTATTTCTTATATAAAAATATTTTTAATTTATTATTTTTTAATAATATTATATTTTAAAGTATTTTATTTATAATAATAATAATAATAATATTGTATCATTTTAGTTTTTAAATCTTTAATGAAAAGTATTTTTTTAATTTTTAAATAAAAAACACTTCTTTCATTTAAATTTTATGTCTTCTTTTGACTGAACTAATTTTAAACAATATAGTTAAATATAAAAAGTTAAGAGTTGTATTTTATAGGAGGTGTTTGAGAGGATCTTAGTGATTGTTTTTTAAAATATTTTTTTAAAAAATGTATAAAAATAATATTTTATTATTTTTTAAAAATTATTTTTAACATTAATATATTAAAATGATATGAAAATACTAAAAAATATTAATTTAAAATAAAAAAATAATTTTTTAAATTTTTTCAAAGAATTTTTTAAATTAAAAAAAAAACAGTACGTAATTTTAAAAAAACAAACATGGACAGCTCGGTTGGTGTGATAGGTTATCTTTCTCATTGAGTTTTGAACCTTAAAAGACTAAAATACCCATGCTCATTTCCACGCCATTTCCCTATAAAACTCACCAGTTAAGCCCAATTCAGTCCAATAAAGAAAAAGCATCCAGCCATTAGCAACGAGCATGTACCTTTTCAGTCACCTTCCATGACAAACAGTTAAAACCAAAAACAGCATCAACTCCATCAGCCAAAATGAACGAAAATCCCAACAGAGCCGAAGCCGAGCGCCTTCTCGGAATCGCTGAGAAACTCTTACAATCACGAGATCTCAGCGGCACAAAAGACTTCGCAGTTTTAGCTCAAGAAACCGAACCCCTTTTGGAAGGCTCAGAACAGATCTTAGCCGTTGCCGATGTGCTTTTATCAGCCGAAAAACGCATCAACAATCACCACGACTGGTACTTGATCCTGCAAATCAGCCAAAAAACTGACGATTCCGAACTTATAAAAAAGCAGTATCGTCGCCTCGCATTACTCCTCCATCCAGACAAGAACAGGTACCCTTTCGCGGACCATGCCTTCAAGCTTGTCGCTGATGCTTGGGCTGTTTTGTCTGATACTTGTAAAAAAACGTTGTACGATAATGAATTGAGTTTGTTTTCGAAGATTGATTTGTCTACTTCAGGGAAATTACCGGTCAGGAGAAGCCAGAGACCGGTTGGCCATAAAAAGGCTGAAAATTTGAAAACTAATGTCAATAACGTGAGTAATCAACAAGAAGGGCAGGGACAGAGAGCTAAATTATCTTCGTTCTGGACCGCATGTCCGTATTGTTATATTTTGTATGAGTATCCTAGGGTTTACGAGAATTGTTGTTTGCGGTGTCAAAACTGCCAGAGAGGGTTTCATGCGGTTTTAATACCGTCACTGCCGCCTCTGGTTCCCGGGCAGGAGTCTTATTATTGTTGCTGGGGGTTCTTTCCTTTGGGGTTTACACTTGGTATTGCAGGGAGTGGGGAGAAAAATGGCGGGGGAGGTGCGGGGTTTCCTAATTGGATGCCGCCAATGTTTGGAACAGAGCAGCTGCAAGGAGGTGATAAGAATTGTGTCAACGTGGCGGCAAATGTGGGCGGTAAGAGTGGTAGCGGTGGTGGCCATGGTGGCGCTGGTATGAGGAGTAATGCTGCATCTGCCACGCCAGTGAGGGTTGATGGGGAGAGTAAGGATAGAATGGTGGAGGCTTCTGGTAGGAGTGCAGAGGGAATGTCTGGGAGTGCAACGGGCATGGCTGGGAATTCAACGGGGATGGCAGGGCCCAGGAAGAGAGGAAGGCCTAGGAAATATCCTGTGCAGGCGTAGTTTGTGATGTCTGATGTGTAGTCAGTAAGTGCAATGTGGTGGAAAGGAATAGAATGTGAAGGTGTTGACGGCTGAAGGATGGGAGTCTTTTTTGCAGCTGGCTAAGTTTCGGGACTTCGTAGGTATTGTTGTTGTAACCTTTTTGCTTTTAGTTGTTTTGTAGAGTTCAAATGTTATGATGCAACTGACTGCGTATAGTTGATATGTAACATTTTATGATGTGTAGCAATGTCCTTTCAGCAGTTTATGCAATGTGTCTGTAAAACTTGTTCCGTGTTTCGCTAAATGTACATTTTGTACGATGGTTATCTGTTCTATGCTGAACATTTTAGGCATTTAGTTTCAAAAATAAAAATAAAAATGCAGGCATTCTATATGAAGTCAATGATTTGTAATGTTGGAATGTGCGAGTAAATGTAGGTAAATGCTACTTGAAAGTTCATAGTAATTAGTAATATATTTTTTCATGACTATAGATCTATATGTCTGCATGCATACTTATCCTATCATCGAACTATGCCAATACTTTTAGATGTCATCAACATTGCTGCGTGTGTTTTAAATTTTCTCCAGATATGTCAATTGATTTACTACGGTTTTTATTCATATTAACTAGATGGTCAAGTTCCTGCTCCTATGACTGAAAGTCAACTAAACAACTGTTCTTACAGTCATCCTGTAGAAATTGGATGATCTTTTTATTCTTCTCGTGCATTATTTTACTTTCATTTCAGGGGCACAATGTACTAGAATCTTGGAGTTCAAAAGGTCTAGCATAATTTTGGTTCAAATGTAAATCATTAGAAGTTGTTTCTAGCTCCTTTCATCAGAATAGCTCAATGTTGGCATTGTCCTTGTTTAGTAGTTGTTGGAGTCTTTCCCATGATGTCTTGGTTGGGATGTCCATCTCTAGGCACCGGGTTTTGTTTCTAACCATGTTCTGTTTATGCTGCATAAGCTCTTTTATTCTCTTTACCTGTTCATTGGGGATTGCATGCTTGTCCTCAGAACTGGCAAAAAATGTTTTTAGGTCAATCTCCAAACATGCTCTATTCTGTGTGTTTCAAACATGGTTGCTGGATCGCATTGTTGGTAAAAAGCCCAAATGAAAAGAGACTTGTTTTAGTTCAAGTGGAAATGGAAATGTAGACTTAGGTCATCTGGCCAGATTTTAGGTTCTTCCTGATTTTCTTTTCTGTCTGAAGTAGTATGTGTAATCTTTATAATCCATCTCTGGTTAGCTTTGATTCAATTGTGGCAGGCTTAATTTACTGAATGAATCAGAGTTACATACCGAGAATTCTCTGACTAGTTTTCTCAGATATACATGGTCTCAATATTATCTGCCTTCTGTATCCGTTCATTTAAACTGTCTAAACTGCCACAGGAGACTGGGAATAAAAGGTCTAGGTGGTCTACCGACTTTCTAGGTTTGTAGCCTTTGATCGCACAACGGTTACTTCGGGGATGGTGAAACTAGACAACAGGTGACACAAAGCAGCCAAGGCAGTCATAAATATTGAATTCCACTGCTGCTGCCTCCACTTTCTCCTCATTTACACCCCTATCGAGTGATTTAGGAACATGTCGCTTTAACAGTTTGACAAACATCAATTAGATTGAGTTTGTAACTTAATTGAAAGAATTATATTACAATTACAAAAAAAAACAAAAACATAGGCATAGATGTTTTTTACAGGAATTCATGGCGTTTTTTTTTTTCAATTTGGTAATCAAATTTTTCTCTCATTTAATTGATTCTTTTATTGTCAAAGTAGTACTCAATTGCTTCTTATTTGTTAGGAAATGGTCGAATTAAAAGCTCGAGAATCAAAGTGAGAATCAAAGTGAAAAAATCAGGTGGTGATTTCAAAGTTGTTGTGGAATGTTTATTTTGATACACAACTTCATATTCCTTAATTTTCGGTTCTTGATTTGAGAGAGGAAAAAGAGTTATTGAGTTTCAGTAGTAGTAGAGAGAAGACATTGACTAGAACCAATTTCATCCAAGAAAAACTGATTTTGGTGTTAATAGATTATATTCAATAAGTAGAGTTTCACTTAGGTATTCTTTGTCATCTTCCTTGTTTAAGATGATAGATCTAATTTTGAGAATTTTTTTGGTTGATTTTGAGTTTTTGGGTTATTTGAGGTCATGTATGAGTTTATCAAAGTGCATATAGCGTTTTCTAGGTGTTTTGGTTAAAAATGAGTAGAAAACCAAATTTTAGGCTTGATTTTTCGACGACCTTTTGGTCTCTAGAAACTAAGCGATCAAATGACGTGTTGTTTGTGTTATTTTTTATTTTAAAAATTAAAGGGTGGATAACATATTGTCCACCTTTTAATATTGAAAAAACCTTTTAATATTGAAAAAAGAAGAAGCCTGAAACATACGTCAAACCTCTTTTCATGAGCCTCTGTATGAGTCATGTCTTTTTTATGTGTCATGCGTGTGGGTAAGCCCACACACCTGGTTTATTTGTTTTTTTATATATTTTTTAATATATTTTTAACCCTTTAAACTTAGAAAAAATATATCATTTCATCATTTCTTTGTTCTTTAGAGGTTTTTATTTTTATTTGGCTTGAAAAAAAGTGTTTTTTTGGTTATATGACATTTTAAAAAAAACTAGGGTTGCTTTTTATTTCATGCATTACCTAGTTGGTGTATAATTAAATCAAAAATAACTTTGGAAAATAAAAAGTTGTTAAATCTAATGAGGTGCATGACCCGAATCGTAAGTTTGACACAGGTTAACTCGTTTTTTTTTTTTATTTAGTATTTATATTTTTAATTTTATCATTTAATATTAAGTTGATTGAGAATTGAGTATCATAATTTGTTTTAGTTTTCTTTTGATGAGGTTACCAAAGTCTTATGATCCAGGTCGTAGATTTAGTTGATTCACCCGAATCTATCCAGTTTAATCCAATATGTTACCGTTTTAATATTTTTATAAAGAATATCATTTAATTTGTGTTAGATTTTGAATTCATCATTCTTCTTTTTTTTTCTCTTAAAAAACATATTAATGATGCCTAGACATTTTTTATATGTCCAAAAAAAAGATTAATTTGATATGCTTTTCTTGCGTGTTTTTTTTACTATCTGATGTAATAAAAAAGTGATTCCAAGAAATAAAGTTATTAGACTATAGAAATCAAAATTTTCTACCAATCAAATCTCGTCATGTGTTGTTTTTATTTTGTTTTTACATGAAAGGATAAAATAAAATTGAAATAAATAACATGGAAAAAAAATGAGCCTTCATATATTTCTTGGCCAATGAAAGATTGACACATTGGATGAAATATTCAAGATATCTTGTCATAAATACAAGATTCCATCAATAAAGATTAATCAATAAAATTATATCATATGGCATTGGAAAAGGACCTGAAATCCCTTGCAAACCTCTATAAATAAAGGGCCTCGACCTAGAAAAAAAGGGGAGGTTTCTTAGAGATACAAATTTTCTTCAAGTAAAGAAGCTCTCTTAAAAACTTTCAAGTCTCCTTCATCTACGCTTGAAGTCTACAAAGAACAAGACTCTATTGGATCAAGCCTCAACCTAGAAAAAGAGGGGAGGTTTCTTGGAGATATAAATTTTCTTCAAGACAAACTCTTCAAGTAAATAAGCTCTCTTAAAAACTTTCAAGTCTCCTTCATCTACGCTTGAAGTCTATAAAGAATAAGACTTTATTGGATCAAGTCTAAACGCCCCCCATTAGAGTTCTTCAACAATACTTAGAAGACAAATCAAAGATATTTTCAAAGTATCAAATCTTGCTTCGCAATACACCTCCAAATCTATGTTCTTGCAAAGCACAAATCTTGACTTGATTTCACAAATAAATCAAGTCACTACATATAATTGTACCCAATTATATATTTAATAAAATCAAATATTTTTACATGTTTGCTTTTCTAATTTCAGGTGCTCAAAATTGTGTCTACAAATTTCTGGTAACTCTACTAGGGATTTCTCTACCTCTCATCTCTTCCCTTTAAGAAAGAATTTCCAACATCCTCTCAATGTCAACTAGAAAGAACATGATCACCATTGTCGCTTCAAAAAGAAACAAGGCTACTGATTCAAGTCGTCGACATACCATTGAAGATTATTCAACCCTGCCATTGAAAACAAAATCTATCACTGGGTTGTATGCACAAACTAAGTCGATTATGAAGTTGACATCAACTTCAAATGCAAAAGAAGCATGAGAGCTCGCTCCAAACCTGAAGCTACAAGTAACTCCACTACAAAAGCCAAGATGACTACTTTGACAATTCACCTATGGAAACTTCTCCATGTCAATCATCAAGTACGACTTCGAGTTTTGAGACCATGTCAGTGATGATGACTAAGACTATTTTTTGAAGGATTAAGTGGCTAACTTGACAAAACTCGTCAAGGGGCTTTCAACTTCACTCAAGGCAAAAGACCACGCAATAGTAAAGTTGATGAACAAACTCGGGAGCATGAAAGAGGGAGGCCAAACTTCAGGTACCAAGGCTTTGCGAGTAGATCAACTAGATGTCATTGAAGATTTTACAATTGGAGCTACAAGAAATATCTGCGGTATTACTAATGATATTTTCACCATGAATCAACTGAAAGAACTTATCAAGGAAGCCATCATGGACCAAGTAAAAAGCTCAGTTCAACCTATATATTCTTATACAAAGTCATACACCCAAAGAATCAACCTGCTAAGGATGCCTCTGAGCTATCAACCACTAAAGTTTCAACAATTCGATGGCAAGGCAACATATAGCTCACTTTATGGAGACTTGCAACAATGTCGGAAGTGATGGTGATCTCATGATAAAACAATTTGTTTGTTCCTTGAAAGGTAATGCCTTTGACTGGTACACTAACTTTGAGTCTGGTTCAATCGATAGTTGGGGGCAATTAAAATGCGAGTTTCTTAACCGTTTTTACAACACTCGTCATGTGGTTAGCATGATTAAACTCACCAATGCATGTCAATGGAAGAAGGAGTTTGTCATCGACTAGATTCATTGATGGAGAAACCTTAGCCTCAATTGTAGAGATCGGCTTACTGGAACTTCCACGCTAGATATGTGTATTCAAGGGATACATTGGGTACTACACTGTATTTTACAAGGCATCAAAGTAAAGTCTTTTAAAGAATTGGCTACTCAAGCTCACGACATGGCACTTAGTATTGCTACAGCTGAAAGCTCATTATTACCTATGCAAAAGCCCAAGAGAAATAAGCCTAAAGATCATAGATTCGGAAAGAGCGCTCTAAAGATCGAGGGAAACCAGTCTTTAGTAGTTAACTCTATTGTCGTAAAGGTACCAATTAGAGTTAAGAGAAATGATCATGCAACATCGATTACTTTTTACAAGGGTGAAAGAAAGAAGACATAGAGCGGTAAGAGAAAGTGTATCCATTCCCAGACTTAGACATATCTAGGATGCTAAATGATCTATTTGAGAAAAATCTCATCGAGTTGCTAGAGGTGAAACATCCTAAAGAAGCAAACCAAGTGGACAATTCGAACTATTGCAAATACCATCACTTGATCAACCATTCCATAGAGAAGTGTTTTGTGCTAAAAGACAAGATCATGAGGCTACATAAGAATAAGGATATCATTTTTTTATGAAGAAATAACAGCCTCTAATATCACAACCATGGTCAATTTAGGTCCACACCATTCGCCCCCTACAATGAGTTTTGGCTCCTTTGAACTTATAGAATTTGGTGTCATTTTGCCTACAAGCTTCACTGTATCCTCATATCAAATTTCATGTATAACCCTTGCACCTCAAGTTAGCAACTGATTCACTTGAAAATTATGACGATAAAGGATGGAATTTAATCACGTGTAGAAAAGGAAGGAAGAAGTGCTTGCAAATGACAAAGCCAACTATAATGAGAATCTTGATGGTGAGGAAGGTAATTGATGAGCCGATACACTGAAAGATTTTACAAATGTCTATTCTACTTAGAGAGAGGGTTTTTCTAGCTCAAAGCTTAAGAAAACCCATTACACTAAATGAGTATCCAAAGGAGCTGAGAAGGATGGAAAATGTATTTGTTGCTTGCTATCATATTGATGAAGAGAAAACTTATACTGAAAATGTCATGAAAGAAAGTCATGATAACTCTCCAAACTTACCTCATGATGTATGCAATGTGAAGATATCCTTTGATGATGAAGACCTATTAGTTGGATCAAAACTCCATAATCATCCTCTTTTTATTAAAAGATATGTCGATGAAAAGATAATGAATTGTATCTTGGTGGATGATGGTTTGATTGTCAATATATTACCTCTTAAGACCATGAAAGAGCTTGGGATTCCTATGAATGAACTCTCTCTAAGTTATTTGATGATTCAAGGCTTTAATCAAGGAGGGCAAAATGTTATGGGAAAGATAAGACTTGCAATACACATGGAAGATATGGAATCCAATGCACTTTTCCATGTAATAGATGTTGTTGTGATATCGCGGTCACACAAATTAATTACCCTAGCTTAAATAAACAAGATAGTATAGAGCAAGCAAGGGGTCGATCCCACGAGGAAGGTTTAGTTCAGATTTTTATGCTATATAATATGCAATTGAGGGCTTTTAAAGTTATCTATGCTATGCTATAGTAAACAAAAAGAAATTATCAATGCTAAATCAAAGAAAACTGAAATTTATCAAGAAAACAAACCTCGGCCACAAGTAAACGTCCACCTACAAAAATCAGAACTGATCATGGAAACAAAATGTTAATTTATACTCTGAATATTTATCTTTTGTTACGTTGATTAGTTAACAGATCCGTTGTATAACTAATCCTAACCATTAAACAACCACAATGTCCGCACTAGTAATTTAATTCAATGGAAGCCTTAAAAACTAGATAAATTGATTAATCTAGACAACATAATTGTCTGCAGTTCATGTTTGATTTGTTCGAATGCTCTCCTTAAGATTAATAACATAGATCCACCACAATTATTAAACTCAGTTACTTCACAAGTTTATATACCACAACTCCAGTTTTAATAGCAAACTTGGCAATAGATTGTTCACAATAATAACTTAGAGTCCGCTCTATCAATTAAAAGAAACAATCATAGGAAATAAGCATAGGAGAACAAACATATTCATTCATCATATAAAATGAAAAGAAAAGGTAAAATAAATCTCATAGTTCTTGAAATTCGAAGATTTTATGTTCATGCAACCAAGAAAAAGAATTTAGCCTTGGCTGGCTAAATCTCACATGTTTATTGAACAACTAATAAAAAAAACAAAGAATGCATGATTACGGGTTTTTAGAGGAAGGTGCGTTTTTTATCTCTTGGTTGGCCGCTCCGTCTTCTTTTCTCTCTTTCTTTTTATTTGATAGGAAACCCTAATATCTCTTTCCTACAAAATAGTCCTTACCTAAGTAGACAATTTACATTTAAGTAGTTCAATAACTATTTTCCTAAAAAAGAAAAAATAGCCTTGCATAAAATCCTCAAACTTTGACTGTGGACTTATAAGATTTAAATTGCCAAAATAAAGACTTGGATGTTAGTTTGGATGCTTTGGGACGTAATTTGGACTTCTTTCTTCACAAAACCTGTTTGCTGGCAGAATTCATATGTCATCTTGGAAAAATCATATCTCTCTTATATGATCTCTTTTTATACTGACATTTGGTAGGATGATAGGTCTTCGAGTTAGGAATCCAAAACAATTGAGTTTGCATCAAATGGACTTCTGTAGCTCAAGATATTCAAGTTAAAATGGTCAAAGGTCAACATTGGAAGAATGCGAGATTTGTCTTTGAAGGTTGCGATCTCCATGGTGTTTCTGTTTTTTATTTTCTTGCCATATATTTACAGAAAGGTATGGATGTTAGCTTTCTAATGGCACTAGAATCACTTCGTTTCGACCTCTAGAGCTCAAGCTCTGCACAAAACATAGATCAGAGGTCAAATCTATCAATTATCTCCAATTTACTTCTTTTTGAATCTTACATCCAAAAGTGCCTTCAAAACATAAAATAAAGAATATTAAGGCATTTGATGCAACCATATTATTCGATAGTTTCACCCATATTTAACTAGTGTTTTGCCTATGTTTTATATATAACATGCCTTGATATTCTTTGTTTTATGTTTTGAATTCACTTTTGGATGATAGATGTAAAAAGGAGTAAATTGGAGGTAATTGGCAGATTTGACCTTCAGTCGATGTTTTGTGCAGAACGTGAGCTCTAAAGGTCGAAATGAAGTGATTCTAGTGGCATTAAAAAGCTAACATCCATACCTTTCTGGACATCTAAGGCAAGAAAATAAAATAAGGAAGAACATGGAAATCGCAGCTTTCAAAGTCAAATCTCGTAATCTGCCAGTGTTGATCTTCGGCCATTCCGACTTAAATATCTGGAGCTACAGAAGTCCAATTGATGTAAACTCAATTTTTTTGGATTCCTGACTCAAAGGTCTATAAACGCTCCAAATGTAAGCCAAAAATGATGTCATATGAGGGAGATATGATTTTTCAAAGATGACAACTGAATTCTGCCGCAAACAGGTTTCATGAAGAAACGAGTCCAAATTACGTTTCGAAGCATCTAAACCGATATCCAAGTTTTTATTTCAGAAATTTAGCTCCTCTAAGTCAAAGCTTGAATATTTAATGCAAGGCTATTTCTTCTTTTTTAGCAAAATAGTTATTGAAGGACTTAAATGTAAACTGTCTACTTAAGGGAGGACTATTTTGTAAAATAGAGACTAGGGTTTCCTAAGCTTGAAGATTTAATGCAAGGCTATTTCTTCTTTTTTAGCAAAATAGTTATTGAAGTACTTAAATGTAAACAGTCTACTTAAGGGAGGACTATTTTGTAAAATAGAGACTAGGGTTTTTTAGGATATAAAAAGAATAAGAGAAGAGAAGGGGGGGCAGCCAGCCAAGAGGAGAAAAACGCCCCCCTCCTTTAAGAAACTCAAAATTATGCATTCTTCCTTCTTTTTGATTAGTTGTTCAACAAACATGCAAGGCTAAACACTTTTTCTTGGTTGCAAGGACACGGAAACCTTCGGATTTCAAGAACTAAGAGATTTATTTTACCTTTTCTTTTTTATTTATATGATGAATATGTTTGTTCTTCTATGCTTATTTTTCCTATGATTGTTTATTTTGATTGCTAGAACGAACTCTAAGTTATTATTGTAGACAATCTATTGCTAAGTTTGATATCAAAACCGGAGTTGTGGTATATGAACTTGTGAAGCAACTGATTTAATAATTGTGGTGGATCTACGTTATTAATCTTAGGGAGAACATTCAATCAAATCAAACATAGACTGCGGACAATTATGCTTTCTTGATTAATCAACTTATCTAGTTCTTAAGGCTGCCATTGAATTAAATTACTAGTGCGGACATTGTGGTTGTTTGATGGTTAGAGATAGTTATACGGCGGATCTGTTAACTAACCAATGTTAAGAAGAGATAAATATTCAGAATATAAATTGATTTTTTGTTTCCATGATCAATTCTGATTTCTGTAGGTGGATGTTTGCTTACAACCAAAGTTTGTTCTCTTGATAATTTTCTGATTTTATTAAATTTTGTTTGATAGTTTTCTTTTTTCTTTTGCTTTAGCCTAGATAATATCCAAACCCCCCCAAATTGCATATCATATAGCATAAAAATCTGACTTGAACCTTCCTCATGGGATCGACCCCTTGCTTGCTCTATACTATCTTGTGTGTTGTGTTTGAAGCTAGGGTAATTAATTTGTGCGACCGCAACATCACAACAATATTTTATATATAAAACATAGGCAAAATACTAGGTAAATATGTGTAAAAATATCAAATAATATAGTTGCATCAGATGTCAAAACTATTTACAACATGCTACTTGGATGACCATGGATATATAAAAATGGTATCGTCTCCTCAACGCTCCACCAATGTTTTAAGTATTGTCAAAATGGACAAGTGAGAAAGATAGTAGCGGACATTGACCCCTTTACCATAACTAAAGCCCATTTTGCAGACACAAAGTTCTATTTTAAGTCAACTATGATGGAAGTACTACAATCCCCACTTGACCATCTAGGAGAGGGAAAAATTGACTATAAAAGCTCAAAAAGGTATTCATCTACAAATGAAAGAGTGACTTGTCCAATGAAGAATAAAAGAAAAGAAAAGGTAGTTGAAAACTTTGTTGATGATAAGGTATCACGTAAAGCCATAGATAATACTATGATATATCCCAGTATCAGCAAGAAAAAAGGGTCAATCTTATTTTACTAAGGATGGAGAGAATATCAACAAGGGGCTAAAAAACTTGACCTTGCTAGCTAATAATCTCGCATTGAACAAGGTGTCAGAACCTTTATTAAAAGGGTTTATTCATCAAACTGAATCGGTGGTTAAAATCTTGAAGGACTCCCTAATAAACAGGCGAATGACTTCGACCCTAATGCTTATAAGCATTTAGCCAGGGTTGATTATAGTCATGAGAACATCAATAAGTTAGTAAAGGATGATTATATGTGTAAATCTTGGGGAAAATGAAGGCTGGATTAAATTAAAGAAAATAAACTAAACTAAAAAGAAGTGGGGGCAAAACGAATACACTTAAAGAAAATGGGGCCTAAATGAAAATAATAATAATAATAAATAAATAAAGATCTATAGCTATCATAAAAAAAAGAAAATAAGGCTGGACAGTTTCGTCTCTTCACTTTCAGAGGGATTTCAGGTAGGAGGATAAAGGAATTAGGATCAGGTTCCTCATAGAAATTGTAGTTTTAGATGTACATTAACTAAGAAAATTGGTCTTGCTCAATTTGGAGTTATAGAACTCCAGCTATAGGTCACCAACCGAGACTGGGTCACGACAGACCTTGTAGGTAATAGGTCTGGTTCGTTGATAAATAATTTTAACTGCTTTGGAGGCAGATCTGGGTTCTCCTTCCTTCAGAGAACTTATAGCCTCATGTCTTAGCTTCCAACGAGACTAATCTCGCTTGAAACAGACTTCTATAACTCTAGATACAGTTAAACATCTAAGGAGAAGTTAGATAGTAACAGTTCAAATGTCTAGACAGTAACAGTTGGATAGTAACAGTTCAAAAACAAGATAGTAACGGTTCAAATTTCTAGACAGTAACAGTTGGATAGTAACGGTTCAAATGTCTAGACAGTAACAGTTCAAAACAAGACAGTAACAGTTCAAAAACAAGACAGTAACGGTTCAAATGTCTAGACAGTAACAGTTCAGAACAAGACAGTAACAGTTGGACAGTAACAGTCCAAATAAAGAAAGGAATGATAACTATGGTTGGACAAATAACGACAATATTAATGGGTGAAATGAGAAAAACATAAAATATTAAGAAATGACCGAAAGAAAGACTTATTGATTGTTGATATGGTTACTATAAAACATATCCTGGGTGAGGAAAATTTATGAGATAAACCTGTGATTTGCAGGAGGGACCACAGGTGTAGTGCAACAGCAGCAGCAGGGCAGCACGAATAGAGCTTCTATTGCAGGTAAGTGAATCGCACATATACTTTCTAAGTTAAATTCCATGATTTAATATATATTACCGATGTGAAATGTGAATTACTAAATGTATGTGTAATCAAGGTGAAAGGTTGTTGTGTGAATTGCCGAGTGGTGAAATCATCATTGACAAAAGAAATATAAAAAGTGTGATTTGAGGCATGAACTAACATACATTTAGTGTATGTTAGGATCCCGGGTAAGGGGATCGAGTTGTATTGACTAGCATACATTTAGTGTATGTTAGGATCCCGGGTAAGGGGATCGAGCATGTATTGTCTAACATACATTTAAAGTATGTTAGGATTCCGGGCGAGGGGATCACCATGTAATGGCTAGCATACATTTAGTGTATGTTAGGATCCTGGGTAAGGGGATCACCTTGCATCGACTACTACGGGGTGATGATGATGATACCAGTGAAATTGGTATTAGTAATGTGTTACGCAAAAATAATCATAGTTGATCTTATAAATTCAGAAATGGAGGTTGATGATGGAAGAGGGAACGATTATTAATAGTTGAATAAGGAAGAGATTCTAATGAAAAACTAGAAGGGAGAAGTGAACAAAATATGAATGCATGTTACCCTTTTTAAATTGTTAGATATTCATGTTGTTATATTTATTGTGATATTCACATTTCAATAATATTATGTTATATAATGTGTATCATAAATATTGTGGTTGGTCGGTGTGATAATATTTGTAGAATTGAAAATCAGGTTGATTGGGTCGAGATTGAATTATAAGATGCGAATTACTAGAAGTGTAAACAAGTTACATGTCGATAACTTGGAACCTTCCGGTATAAGGGGGGACCTTGTTGAAATTTCAGTAGATGTTAATACGAAGACCATGAATATATATAAAAAAATTCTAATTACTCTGTTTTCGATTGACATGAGATTGTTGCTTTTATCCCGGTATATGGGGGGATGTTACAGTTGGTATCAGAGCCCAGGTTGCTATTCCGGGGACAAGAATAACTATATGATTTTGAAATGTGTTTCAGTATGGTAAGAATAAGGCAAGAAGCGAGGACTGATCCATTCTCAGTTCGGGGAAATGATCAGAGTTTTCATAATGAAAATGATCCAAACTGGGATCCCTTGACAGACACCTCCTCTCATATACCTGCAGCATCAGTGTACTTAGAAAGGGACGAGTCAGTGAGACTTTGAGATGATTCGTTGTCCCGTCAGGCAGATTTATCCATGCCCGAGGTATCAGATAGACATGGGGGAGATAATGTACCCCTAACAATGGCATCGGTAGCTCGATCAAACCCATTTTCGAATCCTGCTTTCATGGAACATATAGTGAGAGCTGTAGTAGCAGGAATGGTAGCGGGAGTCTCCAGTACAGCTCCTAGATCAGGGGGAGCAGTCATCATAGTACAATGGGTGAAGGGTATGAGAGAAATTGTGTTGTATGACTTATAGTGGCGAAGAGGATGCTGAGGTTGCTGGGCACCGATTGAGGAAAGTGGAAAGAGTTATAAATCAGATGCAGGTGCCAGAGGAGTTACAGGTGGATTGCATGACTTAGCTATTGGTTGAAAGTGCCCACTCTTGGTGGGAGACCATTAGAGAGAGGAGATCAGGGGAGGTATTAAGATGGAGGGACTTTCGTGAAGAGTTTGAGGAGAGGTACTATTCTTGGGAGCATAGGAGGGAGAAAGAACAAGAGTTTTTGGATTTGAGGCAGGGACGACATGAGTAGATCCTAGCTTATATTTTCATTATTGTAATCTAGGTTCTAGGGAGTATACCCTTATATTTTGTAAACATGAAAATGTTTGTATAATTGAATTTGTATAATTAATGTCTAAACTTGAATGAATGAACTTAGCTCTGTAGTTCATATAACCATATTTAATGTCTATATGTATATATTTTTATCCATCCACAATAATATTTTGTTATATAATGTGTATCATAAATATTATGGTTGGTCGGTGTGATAATATTTGTAGAATTGAAAACCGGGTTGATTGGGTCGGGATTGAATTATGATATGCGAGTTACTAGAAGTGTAAACAGGTTACATGTCAATAACTTGGAACCTTCCGGTATAAGGGGGGACCTTGTTGAAATTTCAGTAGATGTTAATACGAGGACAATGAATATATAAAAAAAAATTCTAATTACTCTGTTTTCGGTTGACATGAGATTGTTGCTTTTATCCCGGTATAGGGGGGATGTTACAATATGACTCAAGCCGAAGGTAAACTAGTTTCTACAAAGACTAAGAAGGCTTTGAGATAGAAGAAAATTTTTCGCAAAACTTTAAGGGTTGGTCTTGGATATGAGTCTTCTACAATGCTTCATTTTAAGATTAATAAAGAGGCCTCATAATACATAAGTGTGGAAGAAGTGAAGGACAAACAACAAAGTCAGTCTACACCTCTTAGAGCTTCAGTTTGGGATTGTCTTGGTGTAACTACGACTTGTGCTTCCATTTTTGTTAGGATTGGAACCCAAAAGAGTAGAAGGACACTAAAACACACATTAGTCTTTACAAGACATAAACAGTCCAAGTAAAAGATGACAAGTATGTACTCGATCATCTACCAAATTTGATGGAGGGTTCAAAGGATTCTCATAACAAAATACCTTCATGCATAAAGAGATAATATGAGTGGGTGGCGAGCGCTAAGGTGACATTGAAAAGGAAAAAGCATATGATAGTGATCACAACCCCCTCTAATGAAAAGAAAGAAGATAAAATAATGTATCTCACTTCAAATAACATCACCATTGAAGAGGATGGTAATGATGAGCATATCATTGGAGAAGATGTTGAGGAAGCTTTGCCCACCTTTGAATCAGAAAATAAGCCTATAGTGAATAAGTTTAAAGAGATTAACTTAGGCATTGTTGAAAACTCACGCCCAACCTTCATCAATGCAAACTTATCACATGAAGAAGAAATGGATTACATGGAACTTTTGATAGAGTATCGAGATATCTTTGCTTGGTCCTATGATGAAATGCTAGGTTTAGACCCAATGGTTGTTGTCTATCAATTAGAAGTAAAAAATAGAGCAAGAGTTGTAAAACAAGCCCAACATTGCTTTTGTCCTGAACTCATCTTATAGATTGAGGCCGAAGTCAACAAACTTATCCAAGTAGGTTTCATTCGTGATGTCAAATATCCTACATGGATTTCAAATATTATGCTAGTAAAAAAGAAGAATGGCTAAATCCGTGTTTGTGTGGATTTTCGAGACCTTAACTATGCTTGTCCTAAAGATGACTTTCCATTTCCAATCACTGAGATCATGGTTGACGCTACTATAGGCCATGAGAGATCAACCTTCATGGATGGGTCATTTGGCTAAAATCAGATTTGAATGGCACCCGAAGATGAGGAGAAGATGGCTTTCTGGACTCTGAAAGGGATGTATTACTATAAAGTCATGCCTTTTGACTTAAAGAATGCAAGTGACACTTATCAAAAGTAGAAGATTTTTTATGATATGCTTTATCAACATGTTGAATGCTATGTTGATGGCCTCGTATGGTGAAGTCAAAAGAAAAATAAAATTGTTTGCAAGATCTTCGTCTAGTATTTAAATGGTTACACCAATTTCAACTAAAAATGAACTCACTAAAATGCATATTTGGTGTGTCCTCAGGCAAAATCCTAGGATTTATAGTTCGACATTGAGGAATTGAGGTTGACGAGTCTAAGATCGATGTCATCCTAAAAATGCTGGAGCCAAGAAACATCCACGAGTTGAAGAGTCTCCAAGGAAAGTTGGCCTATATACAGAGATTCATTTCTAACTTAGCGGGTCAATGTCACCCATTCACCCATTTGATAAAGAAGGATACAGCTTGTATTAATGCTTCCAACAAGATTAAAAAGTACTTACTAAATCCACCTATCCTACAAGCACTAGTACCAAGACGCCCATTTATCCTTTACATTGTGTCTCGAATACATTTCTTAAGAGTGTTATTGGCATAAAAAGTAATAAAGATAAAGAAAGTGCTCTATATTACCTTAGTGGGACGTTAAATAGGGGGTTGTAATAGAGAAGACATGTCTAGCATTAATGTTTGTGATAAAGAAGTTAAGCACATTTAGTATGACTAATCTCCTAAGCTGACCCTCTCAAGTACATCATCTCTAGGCCAATACTATCAGGAAGAATGGAAAAATGGGCTTTATTGCTTCAAGAATTTAAAAGTGTATATGTCTCACAAAAGGCTATTAAAGGGCAAGCACTAGTTGATTTTCTCGTTGATCATCCTATTCCCGATTAATGGAAGTTCTCTGAAGACCTGCCTAATAAGGATGTTTTGTTTATTAAAATGTCAGAACCGTGGAAAATGTTCTTTAATGGTGCAACACGAAAAAATAGAGCCGGAGCTGGGGTAATATTCATCATACTAGAAGGAGAGGTCTTGCTTTTCGCCTTTTCACTTATTGAATGTTGTTCCAATAACATGGCTGAATATCAAGCTTTGATTCTTGGGTTGGAAATGGCGATGAACATAAAAATGTCTCACCTTAAAGTTTTTAGAGATTCTCAATTAGTCATTAGACGACTCCTCTCACTTTATGAAGTCAAGAAGCCAGAATTCATCTCATATCACAAGTATGCACTAAAATTGATGACATCACTTGATTATGTCACTTTAGAACATGTACCATGAAAAGAGAATAAGCAAGTTGATGCCTTAGCAAATCTGGCGTTAACATTAGCATAATGTAGTGAGGAAATAAAAGTCTTTGTGTGTCAAATATAGGTCAGTCCATCGATAATTCATAACGTAGAAGAGAAAGAACAAGTAGGTGCAGTTTCTATCTGTGAGATTGAAAAAGAAGACTTGCGTCAGCCTCTAATCAACGATTTGAGACATGGTAAGCTACCTAAAGACATACTCTTTAAGATAGATGTGAGATGAAGAGCTTTTTTCTTCATATACTTCTAATGCACTCTTTATCGATGCTATTTTGATGGAATCTTTTTGCGTTGTCTCGGAGAATAAGCTACAAAAGCACTAGAAGAAACACACTCTGGATCTATGGAGTGCCTAATTGGGTTCTAAACTTCACTTTTGAATAAAAAGAATAGGGTACTATTGGCCTATAATGGTAAAAGATTACACAAACTATGCTAGAAGATGTCAAAGTTGTCAATTACATGCTAATTTGATCCACCAGGCACTCGAGCCTTTACACCCAACAATTGCTTCTTGGCCCTTTGATGCATGGGGACTTGATGTGGTAGGGCCATTACCAAAAAGCTTTGGGGGGCATCTTTACATATTGGTCATAACATATTACTTCTCAAATAGGGAAGAAGATGTAGCATTAAAATAGATCAAGAAAGAGACAGTTGTAAACTTCATTCAGACAAACATCATCTATCGTTATGGGGTACCGAGACATATCATAACTGATAATGGAAAGGAGTTCTACAATACAACAATGAACAAGTTGTGTGCACAGTTTGGTTTCAAACAACATAACTCTTCTATGCATAATGCTCCAACTAATGGCTTGACGAAAGCTTTTAATAAGACCTTATGCAATATTCCCAAGAAGATGGTGAATCACTCGAAGAAGGATTGACATGATAGAATTGGAGAAGCATTATAGGCTTATCATACTACATTTTGAAAGCCAAGTCAAGTTACTCCACATTCCTTGATATATGGGGTAAAAGTTGTTCTTTCACCATAATGTCAAATTCCATCTCTAAGAATTACAATCCAGGAAGGACTCTCCAACAAAGACAATGTTCTTCTACACCTCGAAAAACTTGAAGCTTTAGATGAAAAGTGTCATAAAACATAACAACTATTAAAATGTTATCAAGCTTGACTTTGCAAAGCTTTTAATAAGAAGGTGTGACCGTACTCATTCCAAGTTAGAGATCTTGTGTTGGCAATACGACGCCCAATAATCATGTTAAAATACATGGGCAACAAGTTACTCTCCAAATAAGATGGACCTTATGTGGTTCAAGAAGTCTACACCGATGGAGCTTACAAAATTATCAATGTGAATAGATTAAGGATTAGGCCTATCAACGAAAAATTCTTAAAGAGATACTATGCTTGAAATTTGATATAGCTCCTAGCCTACATGAGCTAAAACTACAAACGACATAAAAAAAAATTGAACTATGTTAGGACTTGATCCTTTGTCCACAACAGTATGTAGGCAACTTGGAAACTTTTTCCAAGTACAATAATGCAAAAAAAAACTTTAAAATATGTTGTGACTTGATCCTTTATACACAAAATACATAGACAACTTAGAAATTCTTGTATGGTCACACCATCCCTTAAAAACTATTTGGACCTGTATGATTGTTCACAAAAAAAAAAACTTACAGAATCTTTCATACAAGAAGAAAGTTACCAAGGCATTCGTATTCACTTCCCTTTGAGGATCAACAAGTAGGAATTATTTATGGTGAAATATGAAGTGTTGCAATTAAGATTATATGCCTTCATTAACAAGGTGCTTCAAAACGTTTCATTAATGAATGTAATGCTTTAAGAAGCGTAAATCATTGTGATCTCCTAAAGACCTTCATTGCTTGCTCAACTATTGATCATCAAGAATACAACAAATTACCCCAACAAAAAAGCTGCTACAACTACTCCAAATATATGTTTGGCATTTATTTTCTCTCTCGTCTAATGCAAACTCTCTCTCGTTGGATGTGTTGTCGATAACTTTGTAGTGCTCCAAGGATTTGAAAGGGATTTTCATCTAGAAAACAACACTCAAGAAACAACTCTTTTAGAACATGCTAAGGTGAAGTTAACAAAATTGTTGTTGCTGCTGCAACATGCAAAGCTCACCTTTGTTGGAAAAGAAGGATGGGGTGTGGTAGCTAATTTATAAGAACAAAGCTAAAGTATAACAAGAAGAATGAGAGGAATGATATTTTATTAAGAATTTTCTCAAAAGATACACCTTTATAGCTCCTCTCTATATCTCTCTATACTTGTGGTTAATGCTTAAGATTACAAGCTTATTTATAGGCCTCAAGTCCTAAATAATTAAAGAATTAAATTATTCAAAGGAAATCCTAATCTAATAAGGAATCTAACATTCTAATTAAAAAATAATTCTAATAAAGTAGTATATTATAAATCCTTCTTCATCAAGGATTCCTACATTAATTAGGATTCCTCCTTTAACTATTATTAAAACTCTTACAAACTCTAAATCCTAATAGCCTAAATCCTAGTTGATATTGAACTTCAACACTACCCCTCAATATCAACTGTCATCATTCTTCATAACTACCAGCATATCTCTCATCTTTGCAAAAAAAACATCATATTTGAGTGATTTTGTAAAAATATCTTATACTTGGTCTTGAGTCTTCACATACTTGACTTCAACTTTCTTATTTGCAATGCAATCTCTTAGATAATGAAATCTTGTGTCGATGTGCTTACTTCTGTCATGAAAAACTGGATTTTTAGCTAATGTAATGAAATCTCTTAGCTGATGAGTTGTCCATTTAAATCTTTATAGGCTTCTCTTATGGCATTTGCAACTCCTTCAATAATCTTCTTAGCCATATGGAATGACAAACACAACTATATATTCAGCTTTACAAGTAGATAATGTGACAATAGATTGCTTCTTTGAACTCCATATGAAAGTTATGTCTCCCATGTAGAAAACAAAACCTGTAGTGATATTTATATCATCCATATCTCCATCTCAATCACTATTACTATAACCCACAAGATCAAAGCTATTAGAATCATCATAGAATAAGCCAAAATCTACAGTACCTTTGATATATCGTAGAATTCGTTTCAAGGCTTTGAAGTGAGTCATAGTTGGTGTCTCCATAAACCTACTCACAAGTCCTACTCGATAAAGAATATCTCAATGAGTGTATGTCAAATATCTCAAACTCCTAACTAAGTTCTTGAATGTTGTAGAGTTTATCTTCTCCCCTTCATTATTCTTTGACATCTTCACTCCATACTCGACTAGAGTATTCACTTTTGCACAATCCTTCATTTTGAATTTCTTGAGAAATCCCCCTTGTAAACTTCTCTTGATTCACAAAGATTCCATCTTCTCCTTGTTTGATCTCAATCCCTAAGTAGTAGGATATAAGACCAATATCTGTCATCTTAAACTCCTTTATTATTGCTTGCTTGAAGTCTCCAAACATCTTTGGATTATTTCCTGTAAAGATTAAGTCATTCATATACAAACATATAATAAGTGTATCACCACTCTTTTTTATCTTTACATAGATAGCATATTCATGGGGGCACTTAACAAATTTATTTTTTAGGAAATAGCCATCAATACGACTATACCAAGCCCTTGGAGCTTGCTTTAATCTATACAAGGCTTTATTTAACTTTAAAATATTATCTTCGTGTCCCTTTACTTCATAACTCATAGGTTGCTTAATGTAAATCTCTTCTTCAAGAAAACTATTAAGAAAGGCTGATTTGACATTCATTTGATAGATTCTCGATCTATGTTGGGCAGTAGTGGCAATGATTAATCAAATGGTCTTTATTGCTACCCAATTTTTAACCCATCTTTTTCATAAAATTTTTGAAAAATCTAAAAATAGTGAAAAACAACGAAAATCTAAAAAAATATGTTTTTTTTAATATATTTGCATTGTTTTTAGCATTTCAGCATTGTCTCAAAAGAATTTAAATTTTCAAAGGTCTTTTGAACGCGTTCAAATTTTCACACTTCATTTTTAAAATCATTGACTTTCCTCATTGAGTTAACATTGATATTGCTCGTTTTTAAAAAAATAAGAAAAATCAAATTTGCAAAAATAAAAAGAAAAGTTAAGGGACCAAGTTTGGGGACCCAATCACACTTCTCCTATAAATACCACTAAACCAACACATACCAGAAGGGGCAATTTTGAGAGACCAGGGGGAAATACCAAAAAAGAAAACCTAAACCTAAACCCATCTCTGCAGAAAAGCTGCCACCCCCTCCATTTTGAAAAACCAAAGAACCAAGGCAGCCGCCCTTGTCCCCCTCTGCCATTTTCGGTACCTCCTACCTGAGCCAGTAACCTCTCCCTGCACACAGACCTCCCCCCTCTCATTTTCTCCCTCGTTGCAACCCCTCCCCCCATTTATTAACCCGGACTTGCCTCACACACAAAAACAAAACCATTTTCCCCTTTTCCCCAGCTCTTCCCCACACACGCTCGGCCACAACCTCCATCTTCCCTCTCCAGTTGGCTCAACTTTCTCCCCATTTCCCTACACACTGGCCTCTTCAGACCAGTCAAGACAGCCCCCTTCACTCTCCTCTCAACATCGTCCTCACCAGAGATCTAGCAGCCCACAGATCCCCGTCTATTCCCTCGCCGTTAACCATAATGAAGCTTCCCTCATCTGCACCGATCGGTTTCCACCGAAGCCTCTTAGCTGACACCAACCCAAGACCAGCCCGAACACAGCAGCGCCCACAGACCCAGATTTGTTTGTCGTCTTCCTCTAGCTCCTCCCCCATAAATGTCATCCCCTTCCTCAGCCACCAGATCTGCCATTTGAAGAAGAAGGAAAGAACAACAAACCAGACCCAATAGCGAATCTGGATAAAAAAGAAAACTTAAAATCAACTGTTGTTTGTGCGTTTTTCTCTTGTTACACAGGTGACGATGATCTTTACCGCCAGCAGGGAAGGGAAGAAAGGAGGAAACCATTCCAGATCCCCCAATTTGCTTGGACTTTCTCTGCGGCGGCGCGTGGGTTCACGAGCCGCCAGTGGTGGCTGCGGGTGGAGAAGACGTGCCGCCACTGTTCCTGTGTCCAGAAACCTTCCAACACTATTCTCGAGGTTTCTTCTTTTTGTAATTTCCAGACGTTGATGTGTATATTTAGATTAATGTTGTTTCATTCATTTTGAATTTTTAATTTCTGTTATGTTGTAACATGTAATCATGGGTGTATGTGTAAAACATAGTAAAAGAGAATGTGTGTTTGTATTTTTTTTATGGATGTTTTTTTATGATAAGACCACAAAGACAAAAGAAGAATTTAATGTTTTGATTTGCTCACGGTTAAGGATTATGAACTTTCATATAAGTCATATTCCTGATATCCGATGAAAAGACAAAATCTTTAAAACTTCTTTAACATATCAAAACCACAAAGCAGCTTACCTCAGGTAGGGTGCGCTAAGGGTGCTAATACCTTCCCTAGTCACAACTAGTTCCTCACTCGTGAATCTCTAACAAGACCAGTACACTCAGGTTTCCTAGTAACCTCTCAATGAAATACTAGGTGGCGACTCCTAAAGAACAAGCAAACGAACAAAAATCACCATGGATACCGTGCGGGGACGTGCGACAGTCTCCAATCTAGCAATAGGAGAAAAAACCTCTTCATAGTCAATCCCATGCTTTTAACTATAGCATTTTGCCAATAACTATACCTTGTATCTCTCAACCTCTTCTTTAACGCTCTTCTTTTCTTTATAGATCCATTTGACACCTACTGACTTATTTTCATTTGGTTTCTGAACCAATCTTCATGTGTCATTCTTCTCAATTGATGCAATCTTCTCATCCATAGCAATTCTCCATTTTGCATCCTTTATTGCTTCTTCAAACACTACAGTATCACATTTAGCAAGATGACAATATAGTGTTACATCATCAATAGGATTAGTTACCTCATATAAGTCATCAAGGCTCCTCATCTTTCTTGGTAGACTTGGTGGAGTGCCACTACTTGATTTTTCATTAGAAGAAGAAGAAGAAGAAATTGAGCTCATTGGTGTTTATGAAGGTGTGACTATAGGTTCTTGATGATCTTCATATATTTCCTCCTCTTCATCAAGAATCGATATGAAGTCATATTTCTTACCATCATTTACCTTCCAATCTCATGCTCCTTCTTTATTGAACTCAACATCTCTACTAATTACCATATTTCCTTCATTAAGGTTGTAAAGCTTTTATCCTTTAGACTTTTAGTCATAACCCATAAAGATCATCTTTTTGCTTTTATCATCTAGCTTAGTCTTTACTTGATCATCTACATGCACATAACCAATGCTCCCAAAGACTTTCAAGTTAGAGACACTTGGCTTTTTTCTAGTCTATGCTTCTTGTGGAGTTATGTCATTCAAGCTTTTGATAGGACATCTATTTGACAAGTAGATAGCACAATCTACAACTTCATTCCAAAACTTTTTAGGCATTTTCTTGGTTTCGAGCATGTTTCTCGCCATGTTGATGATGCTTCTATTCTTTCTCTCTACCACATCATTTTGTTGTGGGGATCTAAGCACCATCAGAAGTCTCTTTATACTATGATCTTCACAAAACTCATTCAAATCATTCGAACAAAATTCACCCTCCCTATCCTAAGTGATTTTATAGAATAATCACTTTCCTTTTCAACTAATATTTTAAACTTCTTAAAACAACTAAACATATTAGACTTTCCTTTTAAGAAATATACCCAAGTCTTTCTACTATAATCATCAATAAAAAGTAGAAAATATAAATTTTTACCAAACGAACATGGTTTGATAGGACCACAAACATCAGCATGTATTTTTTATAGGGGTTTATTTGCTCTTGATGTAGACTCCTTTGGAAAACTCTTGCAAAATTACCTGCCCATTAAACATCCTTCACACAACTGATTTGGATATATAATGGATGGTAGACCCTTCAACATCTCCTTTTGTGCCATCATTTTCAAGCTATCAACGTTTACATGCCTAAGTCTTATATGTCAAAGCCAAGTTTCATCTTTCACAAATGCATTTAGGCATGTCCGTCTCTATGTTTAGTAAGAACATTCTATTCTTTGTCATGGCTACCTTTGCAATCATATCTCCTTTAGTGTCAAGTAATGTCAAAGTACGATATTTCATCTTAATCTCATATCTCTTCTCCAACAATTGTCCTAAGCTCAATATGTTGCTTTTCACTGTTGGTATATAATAACATTACCAATAAATTGATGACCTCCATCTTCAATTTAATCAAAATCGTACATTTTCCTTTGATGGCAACCTTTAAATGATCTGCAAAGGTGACATTACCTCTAATTGCTTCATCAAGCTCCATGAACTTATTTTTGTCTCCACACATGTGATTATTGGCTCTATTATCTAGGTACCACATGTTCTCTTTGTCTTGCATTCTCTCATTATACATTAATAGTAGTGGCTTCCTTCTTTTCTTTATCACAAGATTTGCATTCTCCTCAACCCTTTTGATTGGACTCCGGTAGTCCCTAGCATAATGACCTGTCTTTTGACAATTATAGCATTTAACTTTTGATTTTTCAAACCTGCTGTCAAATCTGGATCTCATATTGTTACTGCCAGTTAAACCGGTTGACCGGTTCCCTTCATTCAGTCGACCATTTGATCTGTTGAGGCTTTCTCAGCCTCCTCTTCCAAATCTTCATTTTCCTCCTCCTTATTGGAAATATTCATAACCATCTTGCTTTGAAAAAAATGCTTGTGCACTCACATCCTCTTGAATCTTATTGACTCTTTCCTCATAGGCTTGTAATTTTCCCATAAGACGTTGTATTGAAAGAAAATCCATATTTTACAACTCCTTTATCGCGACCACCACATAATAGAACTTCTTTTACAGTGAGCATAAGATCTTCTCTACCATACGTGTCTTTTCCATCTTCTCCCTATATCTCTTCATTTGATTGTATATGGTCAATACTTTTGTAAAGTGTTCTGAAATATTCTCTTATCCAAGCATATGTAACTTTTTAAAGTCACCATGTAGTTTTTGTAGACATATCTTTCTCACATTGTCAGCTCCTTGGTTTGATTTTTACAAAACTTCTCATGCTTGCTTAGCGGTGGTTGCGTTGGCCACTATCTCAAAAGTGGTGTCATTCAGACATTGGTGGATGTTAGTACTAGTTGATCCTTCCTTCGTGCCTTTCGCGCAGCCTCCCTTTGAGTTGAAGTCAACATTGCTCCATCTATAGGCTCCTCAAAGCCTTTTTCAACTATCTCTCATACATCTTGGAAACCTAGCCAAGCTTTTACTCGAATACACTAAGTTTAATAGTTGTTCTTTGTCAACCTAGGACATTGAAATTGAAAGTTTGAATTGGTCATGTTAAATAATTAAACCTAAGATTAGATATCACTTGTTGATAGGATAGGGTGTGGTAGCTAATTTATAAAGCTAAAGAATATGAAGAAGAATGAGAGGAATGATATTTTATTAAGAGTTTTCTCAAAAGATACACTTTTATAGCTTTTCTCTATCTCTCTATACTTATGTATAATGCTTAAGATTACAAGCCTATTTACAGGCCTCAAGTCCTAGATAATCAAGAAATTAAACTATTCAAAAGAAATCTTAATCTCATAAGAAATCTAACATTCTAATTAAATAAGAATTCTAATAAACTAGTCAATTATAAATTCTTCTTCGTCAAAGATTCCTACATTAACTAGAATTCTTTCTTTAGTTAATGTTCAAATTCTTACCAACTTTAAATTTTATTAACCTAAATCCTAATTGATATTCAACTTACTTCAAGAACCTTCATTGTCACAGCAAGAACAACAAAAAGGGTTGCCTTCTAGTCCTTGAGCTGCTGCTGTGCATAAGAGAACAAATTGGTATATCATCTCGACCAAAAGACAGCTTAAATATTGCTATAGGTCGGTCACCTGCACAAATTTTTAGGAGATGTCAAGATCTTTCCTGTTTCAAAACGGGGCAAAAGCTGGAGAGATGTCTCCCGACATGTTTAAAACTACCTCAAATTTGATCAGCAAGATGACCTGAAGAGCTTCAAAGATGCTTGAAATGGCTTTCTCATTCCAAGTGGCAACTTCTTTTTACTGTGGGTGGATCTTCATATAGCAGTTTGAATGGCTTTAAATCTAGTATGGTTCCTCCAAATGTGATGCCAGACATGCTCAAAACAGCAAGTGATATGATGAGTAAGATGTCACCAGAAGAGCTTCAGAAAATGTTTGAAATGGCATCTTCTTCGAGAGGAAACGGTTCAGTTCCAGCTATACTGCTTCAACTTTAAACACTGATGGATCAAGTCCGGGTGCTGGGGCAAAACTAACAGAAACTCGAGGAAATTTTGCAGTTAATAGGAATAATGGCATCAGTGGAACTAGTTCATCAAGCTTTCCCGCCTCATCTTTTGATATGCAAGAACAAATGAGAGACCAAATGAAAGATCCAGCTATGCAGGAGATGTTCACGTCAATGATGAAGAATATGAGCACAGAGATGATGGCTAACATGAGTGAGCAACTTGGAATAAAACTCTCAAGAAGATGTAGCAAAAGCTCAACAGGCCATGTCATCTTTATCACTAGAGGACATGGATAAAATGATGCGATGGGCTGATAGGATCTAAAGAGAAGCTGAAGGTGCAAAGAAGGCACAAACTGCTGATGCAACGGTTGCAGATAAAATGTTTATACTCACTGCGGTGTCTTTGCAGGTAAAACCCACTAGTTTCTGATGCAACGTTTGTTGAATTTGCCACATGTTGAGCTTAAGCTTGAGCTTGCATAAAAAGCATTAGTGTAGATTAATTGAGCCTGCTGAAGTGCATGCTTTGTTAACTGCTGCTGATGATGATGATGAAGAAGAGTTGTGAGGATAACCAAGGATTGACGGAATATTTCTTCCACCAAATGGAGACGAATTTTGCACAGGCACGGAGACAGAGTTCTTGGATTGCTGAGATGATTAGCTGCCTTTGTTACTTATGCAATTGGATGTCCTTGGGCTTCCACCTGCACTTTTAGAAAATTAAGGTTGTGGGGGATCCGATCACCACTGGAAGAGACGACGATTGGTTACTACTGAGATTCGGTTGCCCTTGTGGAGAAGCATATGATTATTGGCTAGCTGCAAAAGATATCTGAGTGTTGCCTTGTTGGGTTTTGCCTTGCTGTTGGGGAAGGTTTTTGAGGGTCAATAAAGATGAGGCTAGAGACGAAGAAAGAACTTGAGAGGTTGTGATCCTCACGGAACTTTTCCACTGAGGAGATTGAGCTGGGCTACTGCTGCTTTGAACAAGATTTTGAGGAAATGCAGAAAATGCATTAGGGAACTTGGTGGCTATAAATGATGATGATGATGAAATATGATCTGAATAAACATTTCCTTTACTAGTTGTTAGTGTTTTACTATGAGTGGAAGCTGCAGCTACAACTGCAAATTGTTGCTCCTTCTAAAGCCCGAAGGATTTGTTGATTCCGTTGCTACTGCTGCAGTAGCTTCGTGTTAATTCAATGGGAAGATAAAAGTGTGCCATGAAAAATATTATTATGATCACCAGGGGAGCAAGGCTTGCTGAAGCAAAATCTGCAAGGACATAAATACAGAAAAAATATATGTTATTAGCATTGTTTGATCCTTAAAGGTTTGTGCCGAATGGGACCGATGAGAAGTTTGATGGCAATGGATCTGATGCAGTTGGCATTAAGGGTCACAACTCTGCTCTAGTTGACATTGATAGCCATAAATTTGATGCTATTAACATTGATAAAGACTTGGTTGGTGATGAAAAAGACATTGAAATAGCTACAAGTGATGGTTTGGTTTCCAGCAAAGTAGATCCCTCGATGGAACAGTCAACATGGGAGCAGACTTGGCCAACCGCCTCAGACCTTCAATGAGCTTTGGAAGGTTCGATGCCACCTAGCAGTGAACAGCCACACACATAACCGGAGATACGAAGATAGCACAAATAGGGTGGGCATCTTCCTTCTTGTTTAAAATCTTCAAAAAACAAACGTACAGTCGTATTAAAACAAATGATGAATGGAGGCATACATACCTGCTAAAGAGCTATGGATACCTTCTATCTGGTGGAGGCCGTGCTGACGGTAAAGGAAGAAGAAAAGGCTGTGCTATTTACAGCAGAAAGAAAGGCAATTTAGTGGTCTTTTATAGCCACAACAGGGACCCTAGCCTGATTACAAAAGAAGAAGAAAAACCCTCCTATTTTGTGATAGAAAGGTCGGCTGTGCAAGGTACTTTTCGGCTTCTGAAACAAGTACATGGGAAGTTAAAATCTTTCATGTGCAAGTCATAGCGAAAGGCAATAATTCTTGTTCTATAATACAAAGTGGGTTCTGCACTTATTTCTTTCCCCTCTCTCTCAGCAATTCATTTAGGAAATGAGGACATTAACAAAGGATGGAGGCACGGTAACCAAGACAAAAAAATTTTCCTATAAGCAAAGTCAGTTTGTGCCAAGTTCTCTACGACAATGTTCAAAAAAAAAATTATACTGTTAAAAAGGAAAACAACTTGTACGCGCCGTTTTAAGGTAAAGAATGCTTGAACGGGAATGAAGGAAATAAATCATCAAAGAATATGAGTGCAAGCATATTAAGAGAAAAGAAAGAAAAAGAATCAAAATCTTTAATATGATAACTCAATAACCGCTAGCAGGAATTATGAATGAATCGCACCATTAAATTCAAGATAATAATACCTTCAAAACAAGATGTCATAATAATCACTTCTAGTGAAAAAAAAAATCTTATAGGCTAGTCAAAGTTATTATTCATGCATAAAAATAAATTTTATTTGATCCCTAAAATATATAATTGTTTAAAATGAGATACTAAAATTTGATTTTATTATTTGATTTGATAAATATCAATCAAAATTGTTCCATAAATTTCCAATTTTGACTATTTTATTTTATTTTTACAATAAAATATATCTATTTATTTTGAAAATTTAATATGATCAAATCAAATTTTAGTCAAAAATATATTTAAAGTATAAAATCCTATCAACTATATTTCCGAGACATGCCTACTTATTTTTAAATGTAAGTGAACTTGTCTCAAGGGAGGATTTCTAGAAACCAAAATTTTCTACCAATCAAATTTCACCATGTGTTATTTTTATTTTACTTTTACATGAAAGGATAAAATTAAATTAAAATATTTTGACATGAAAAATAAATGAACCTTCATATATTTATTGGTCAATGAAAGGTTGATATATGGGATGAAATATTCAAGATATCTTGTCATAAATGCAAAATTTCATCAATAAAGATCAACTAATAAAATCATGTCATGTGGCATTGGAAAAGAACATAAAATCTCCTACAAATCTCTATAAATAGAGGGCCTCAACTTAGAAAAAAAGATGAGGATTCTTAAAGATACAAATTTTCTTCAAGACAAGCTCTCAAGTCTCTTTCATCTATACTTGAAGTCTACAAAAAATGAGGTTCTACTAGATCAAGCCTAAAAGCTTCTCATTAGAGTTCTTCAACAACACTTTAAAGACAAATCAAAGGTACTCTTCAAAGTATAAAATCTCACTTCATAATACATGCTTAAATTCGTGTTCTTGCAAATCACAAATCTTGACTTGATTTCACAAATAAATCAAGTCATTATATATCAAATCCAAAGGAAAAATCAGAGGATTGTTTGTTCTTTTTGTAAGAATATTTTAAATAGAGATTATAATTAATCATATATTTAATAAAATCAAATATTTGTACATATGTGCTTATCTAATTTCAAGTGCTCAAAATTATGTCTACATAGACACAATCAAGTTTGTTGCGAGATTGTATATCTTAATTGATACGGTTCAACCATGAATTTCACATGATGGGCCTTTGGTTTTGTGCTTAGGTTTGATAGGGAGGCAATTCAGTCAAGATTGTCTTTTTCCTAGGGATTTAGCTTGTGTTCCATTCGGCTATGATGGGTTTTGGGCATGGGATAGTTTTAGCTAGCCTTGGTTTGTGTATGATGATGGGTTCGGTCCAATCTCTTTAATGGTTCATTTGACCAAATTAGGTCAGCCCATGTATGGGTCTGATTTAGGCAACAAAGTAAGCTTGTTAGGAGCTTGTATCAGGTCTGATTAGGGTTATATTAATGAATATGGGTTTGGGCTACATGGGGTTCAAAATTGGCTTGGGCTAATTAAAATGTTGAGATCCTTTTCTTACAAAGATCAGTGAAATATTCTCTTAAAATTGAAAGAGATTCATTCATTATTGTCCCTATTATTTAGGAGAATATTTAGCAACAAAGAAGAAAGTTTTCTAGTAATGCAAGGAAACTAAAAGGGCATTTAGATATGAATCCTAAACTTGGAAGGATTATTTAATGCTAAAGATTTGATTCTTCCAATCAAGAAAAGAATGTGAATGGGTGGCTACAAGAGGAATTAATTTCTAAGAATGTTTTCCATACTCTAATGGGAAATCCTAGTCCTACAACGAAAGTAGATTTCAGCAATTAAATTCCTATTCAAATCAAATTTTCTAGAATCTAAAGGACTTTAAAAGTTGGCTAACCAATCCTAGACTATCTAAGAATGTGGATCTCGGCCAAAGGTTATTTAAGTTAAGTAATTAAGATATTTTATACTGTTTTTCTTTCTATTATATGCAGTATCAACAAGCTACTATCCAGACTTGTTGTTTTTATTTATTATTTCTATGTTTAAGCTTAATACTTTGGATTTCAGCTAAGATCCAAGGCTTGTTTGGATTAGGATTTGGGCTTACTAGTAAAGATTTTAGGTTAATTTCTGTAGGTGGGTCAATTCAGCCTACAAGGGTAGATTCATTAGGGTTAATTTCTTAGAACTATCTAAACATATGTTAAGCCTAAATTTCAGCACCTTTGATGAATAATACTTTTAAACTTTTCAGTTTTAATGTGTGAGAGAGATTCTTGCATTCTTTGATTCTTAAATGAACTGATTCTAACTTATCGAAGATTAACTAGTTTCGAGGTATCATTAGAGTTCATTCTAATCGTGTTGATGCCTTGAGACATGTTTTCATTATGTCACACTCCTATCAGATCTCTTTTGACTTTCTGAGATCAGATCTCAATATTGATTATAAGTTATGTGATCACATGATCATGAGGTTCACATCATTAATAGTTATCTATCTCTCAATTTTTTAATTTAATCTATAATTACTGTTAATATTTTTTTTTTAATTTATTATTACATATTACTCTCAATTTATTTAGTTAAATACATGTATAAAATGTTTGATTGGCGATTATAATTTTTTCATGGTGTCAAGAAATATAATGTAAACGCTTGCACATTATTATTATTTTTATGTTAAAAAAAAATTAGCTTGCAGCATAGCGTGAGCAAATATACTCTACATCTCCACTTGGAGCAAGATTTATTTTGGAAAATACCCACACGAGCTTACTGCGTGGAGGCGAACGATTAAGAAATCTAAACAATATATGTGGAAGTCTTCGAAACTCAATGAAGAACATTTGCAATAGGCACAATCAAGTTTCATTGGAGTCTTCTAGGAGGAGTATGCATGCTTATTGTACTACTTTTAACTTGAAAATTTTCGCCAATTAGTTGGAAACTACCTATACCAATGGTGCGAATCAGTAAATTTTTTTTTCCAATTATACGAATGTCAATCGTGCTATGTCTTGTTGCACACAATAGAGAAGGCCTAGGAAAGATAGCTAGTCCTCTAAATATATGCCTTTATGGCACTTTTGGTTGGAAATTAAGTAACCATGCATGGAAACTGACTATAAATAACCCAACCAAAATGCATTCTAAAGCATAAATAGTGGCGAAGCCACATAGGGGCAAAAAAGGGCAATTGCCCCTTTAATTTTTTTAAAAATATTTTTTATATTAGAATATTAATATAATAGTTTGGTGAGGGGTTGATACACGAAAAGTTATTATTGTTGACTTATATCTTAATATATTATATAATATATATGTCTAGCTCATTACCCCAAACTTTTCCCTTTTCTTTCCTTTCTTCTACTAACTAACGGACCGAGAGCCCTTTTTCCTTTTGAGATGTTGTTCCTTCCCTCTCTCCCTTATGCAAATTTCTCTTCAAGTCCAGTTAAGCAAGTAACCTCTTTTACTTTATGCTTTAGGTAAATTTCCTTCATCTTTTCTATTTGTTTCATTGTCTAATTTTAATTTTATTCTTTTATAATTAGTTATTAAAAATATTAGGGTTTATGATAATTTAGGGGTTTTGATATAACTATGTTCAAAATAAATGTTGGAATCTACTAATTTAATCAATTAAATGTTTATTTTCTTATTATAAAGGAATAAATTAATGTTCATGCAAAACCACTATTTTTGGCATCTCTTGCATTGGCAGAGTAGTTTATTGAAATTTAATATTTTCACATGATTTGTTTGTAAGTAAAATATAAAGTAGAAAGCATGTTTTTCAAGCATTGTTCCACTTACACAGACACTAGGCAAACAATATGGTTTTTCATTTTGTTTTTAGCATGGTAGTCCAACCTGGATTAGAGCTTGATTTAAATTTAACTAAGGTCTCTTAATTTACTATAATCGTGGATTAATTATGGTGATAAATCAAACTATAATATATTGATTGTCATTATATATCACATATTTGTTTGTAATTAGTTGTTAATGAGATACTTGGAGTTAGGAGAGGGCATGGGTTTAAATCTCATAAGCTACACTTTTTCTCTCCCGATATTTTCTCTTATTTGAAACTAGAGAAGTATTAAAACTTGTTTCACATATTTGACTTGGTGAGTTCATACACACTACTAGAAACTCGCTTAATACCAATGGATTTGCCGACGGAATTATTTCGTCTGCAATTTGAGGTCGCCATTACCGACAGCATTCAATCCGTCGGTAAAGTCATCGTCACATACCGACAGAAAACGGACTTACAGACGGAACGTTGAGAATTAAAAAAAAAGGGGTGGTTCGCTGACGTGGAGGTTATTGTGTGTATTTTTTACCTATGGAATCACTGAGGGATTCAAAACGTCAGCTCCGTACGGTGACGAGACCGGTTCACCGATGAAAATGCCGATGAAATCACCGAGGGATTCAAAACGGCAGCTCCGTACGGTGACGTGTCCTATTTACCGTCAGAATAGCCTACAGAATCATAGACGGAATATTTCGTCGGTGAATCCGTCGGCAAAAGTTAATACATCCACTCTCACTCGACCCTATCCTCCCCTATTTCTCCTTCTTCTTCTCCTTCTTCTTCCTCATCTAAACTCTCCCCAACTGCAAATAACCAGCCCCTCTCCCAAAAAAAATCTCCCTCTTCTCAGCACAACAAGTCATATATCTTGAAGTCTTCTTGTCACAGCATCCGTGTTCTGATTTACCTATGGATTTTTATCAGTTTTTGTAAGTAATTCTATCTTTTTAAATTTTAACATTTAAATATCATAGTTTTTATTATTTTTTTAGTATATGTATTTTGTTAGTAGATGTACATGTTTTATTGTTATTTCTCAAATAAACTTGTAGTATATGATGTATAATTTTATACTTGTTATGGTTTGTTTTAGATTTTATAAGATTGTATTTGTTTGTAAATTGTTGAAACTTTATTGAATTACCGAATTACATGTGTTGTTTTGAAATAATTAATAGCTTGTTTAATGGGTCCGTTTTAATTTTTATCATCAATGGTATTGCGGAGTTGTAATTTTCATAAATTGATATATATGTATTAATTTGTATGGACGTTGATAATTGATAATGAATATTTAATATTTATGAGAAGTTGTAATTGGTTTGTTGGATAATCTCGAGGTAAACCAATTTTTTTGCAAATTTATTTACCTAACATAGTTAATTAATACATGTTGTCATCATAATTTTATAGAGATTCGATAGAAGTCATGGATGATCATTCATGGATGTATCGAGATTCACCCCAAGGATTGTGGAGGATGGATTATTATAACGGGGTTCAGGGTTTTATTAATTTCGCAACATCTATTCCCAGAAATTTTACTGAAGGCGGTATTAGGTGTCCATGCAGGAAGTGTCAAAATAAAAAGTATTTGCATCCAGATGTTGTAATGATGCATCTTCTACATAAAGGGTTTATGGAGAATTACCAATGTTGGTATGCACACGGAGAAGTATTTGTTAGTAAGAGGAGAATGGAAGAAAGGGTGGTTGGGTCAACTTCTAGTGCTAGCAACGTGCATGAAGCAGCAAATGACAACACTAATCCTTACAGAAATATGGTTATAGATGCAATGAGAATGAATCAAGGTAATGTCAATCAATGTCCAATTGTAGAAGAAGAACCTAATGCAGATGCAGCTAGGTTTTTTGATTTGTTGAAAGATTCTGACGAACCAATATGGGATGACTACACAAACCACAATAAATTATCGGCCGTAGCACAGGTGTTCACCATCAAGTCAGATCACGGGTTGAGTGAGGCCGAGTATGATAAGATTATTGAATGGGCGAGAAGCATTTTACCTAAAGGGAACAGGCTGAAAGAGAACTTCTATGCTGCGAAGTCCATGATGAAACCCCTCGGTTTAGGATACCAGAAAATTGACATGTGTCTTAACTTCTGCATGTTATACTACCTTGAAAATGCTGAGATGACCGAGTGCATGACATGCAGGTATTCCCGTTACAAACCCAGAACTGGTAGGGGAAAGACTCTAGTAGCATATAAAAAACTTAGATACTTCCTAATCACATCTAGACTGCAGAGGTTATTCATGTCACCAAGGACTGTTGAGCACATGACATGGCACCAATCATATGATGCGGTTGATGGAGTGATGGTGCATCCTTTTAACGGCGAAGCATGGAAACACTTTAATAGTGTGCATCCTCACTTTTCAGCTGAATCAAGGAACGTGCGTCTTGGGTTGTGTACAGATGGATTCAACCCATTCGGGTCATTTGCTGCTCCTTATTCTTGTTGGCCGGTCATACTGACAGTTTATAACTTTCCACCGGGGATGTGTATGAGGCCGGAGTTCATGTTTTTATCTATGGTCATAGCAAGTCCGAGCAATCCGGGGAGGAATATAGATGTTTGTCTTCGTTCATTGATTGATGAGTTGACGCAGTTGTGGTCCTCTAGAGCTTTGACTTATGACATCTCGAGGAAACAGAATTTTGTTATGAGAGCGCCTTTGATGTGGACTATCAATGATTTTCCAGCTTATGTAATGCTTTCTGGTTGGAGCACGTATGGGAAACTAGCATGTTCATACTGCATGGAAAACAACAAGGCATTCACGCTAAGAAACGGAGGTAAAGCTTCTTTTTTTTACTGTCACCGTCGTTTCTTGCCACATAATCATAGATACAGAAAGAACAGAAAAGATTTTTTTATTGACAGAGTTGAAAAGGATGTTGCACCCCCGCGTGTTTCTGGTGAAGAATTGTATGATGTTGTAAAATTGTACAGTGACATTGTCTTTGGTCTCCAATTAGGTAACCAGAAGTTCCCTGGTGTTGGTTTGACCCATAATTGGGTAAAGCGAAGTATCTTTTGGGAGCTTCCTTATTGGAAGACCATTCTTCTTCGCCATAACCTTGACGTCATGCACATTGAAAAGAACGTGTTCGAGAACATTTTCAACACCGTCATGAATGTGAAGGGGAAGACAAAGGACAACATCAAGGCTAGATTGGATGTAGCGTTGTTCTGTAACCGGAAAAATATGGAGTTGGTTTGTGATGGGTCACGGGTCGCAAAACCAATAGCAAGCTTCGTGTTAGAGAAAAATGCACAACTACTAGTCTACAAATGGCTTAATAGTCTGCGTTTTCTGGATGGACATGCCTCAAACATATCAAGGCTGGTTAATATGGAGGAATGCAAATTGTATGGAATGAAGAGTCATGACTGCCACGTGTTTATGCAAACATTCATCCCATTAGCTTTTCGTGATTTGTTACCAAAGGGGATATGAGATGCACTCACGGAGATCAGTCATTTCTTGAGAGATTTATGCTCCAGCAAGTTGAATGTTGATCACATTGAGAGGCTTGAAATGAATATCGTCGAGACACAATGCAAACTTGAGATGATATTTCCTCCATCATTTTTTGACTCAATGGAGCATCTCCTCATACATCTACCGTTCGAGGCAAAAGTTGGAGGACTGGTCTAGTATAGATGGATGTACCCATTCGAATGGTTAGATATTACAGTTGCAATGTAATTCATATATAAAAGTATTTTCTTTGTTTTTCTTCATTGAAAATACTTGATTAATTCAATGCAGGTACTTGTTCAATCTCAAGAAAAAGGTTAAAAACAAGGCGCATGTTGAGGCTTCGATATGTGAGGCCTATATTATTGAGGAGATCTCAACATTTATCTCGTACTATTTCGAACCTCATCTGAGAACGAGAATCAATCGCGTTCCACGGCATGATGATGATGGTGAAGTGTCTTCCAGTGGGAACTTCTCAATATTCTCCAATCCTGGACGACCCACACCTAAAAATGCCATAAGAGGAAGATATTTGTCAGAAATAGAGTTCAAACAAGCACACAATTATATTCTATTTAACTGTGATGAGTTGAGACCTTTTATTCAGTAAATGTATATATATGTAATACTAATTAAAATTTGTCAATAATATATTGTTAATTAGATATTGTAATATAATACATTCATTACCACTTGCAGGGAACATCGATAATATTTGTTGTCCGATAACTCACAGCTGACCGAATCCCAGATCTTTCAATTACAAGATGAACAATTTGCCACATGGTTCAGAACACATGTAAACACTATCACAAACTCATTCTCACTTGCAAAATTATTGTATGCATGTCATTACGTGATTCTCGTTTACTGTTCATTGATGTACATTATATACAAGGTTTATCAAATTGGAAGGGGTGTTGCTAAGTCATTGTCTTCACTAAGCCTGGGCCCTGAAAGAAAAGTTAAGTGCTACAATAGGTATTTTTTCAATGGATATGTTTTCCATACTAAAGAATACGGGCATGGTAGAAAGACATACAACAGCGGTGTTTGTATTAAGAGATCGACTAGTAGTGAGTTAGAAGTTGACTACTATGGTAGATTAAAAGAGGTCGTTGAATTGCAATATCATAGCGAGCAAAATAGAGTTTTTTTATTCAAATGCTATTGGTATGACACGACTGACAGAGGAATCAGAGTTGATCCGCACTATGGTCTGGTTGAAATCAACTCAAAAGCTAGACTCTGCACCATAAATGATGTCTTTCTTTTCGCAAAGTAATGTCAACAAGTTTATTATACATATACCCCTTCTTTTAGAAAGGATCGATCAAAAGTGGATTGGGTGTCCATTTTAAAAACGAAACCCAGGGGTCATGTCGAGCTTGTTCAAGATGAGAACGAAGACACAAGTGTGCAAGATGAAGTCTTTCAAGTTAGTAAGTTGGTTGAACCATATCGAGTTGCTCCTTCGGTTGACTTGGAAGAAAATTCAAATTTTCGTGTTTTCGATGATAGTCTTGTTGATGTTGACGCAGAGGAGTTGAATGTTGTTTTGAGCTCTAGCGGACAAGCAAATGTCAATGAAGATGATGACCATATTGAAGATTGCGATGAAGGTGATGACTATTCAATTGATGAAGAAGAAGAAGAAAATTCTGACTAACTATCAGAATAAAGCCTGTGTAAAACCCTTTTTTCATGTAATATAGATTATGGATGATATATTTTGTAACACGAAATATGTATTGTTTAAGCACTGTTGTTATTGTTTTGTGCGATGGACAATTTATCATTTAAGTGTTTGCAGGAAGGTAAATAGACAATACAAATATAAACTTTATTGTACACTTACTGATGGAATAAGGTCTGTCGGCATTTCACAGAGAGTTCGAAAATAATTACTTGAAATGCCACAATTACCAACGTCCATGCCGATGGAATAAGGTCCGTCAGCATTTCACAGAGAGTTCGAAAATAATCACTGGAAATGCCACAATCACCGACGAATTTACCGACAGACCAAAGACCGTCGGTAAATTGTTGGCGGATAATATTACCGACAAAATCACCGACGAACTGTGCGAATTCCAAAGGGCGGTGCATTAAATGCATCTCTGACCGCGTGATTTTTTCGACAGACTTACCGACAGAACGTGAAAATATGGAGGGTAATCAAAATTGTTGGTGCGAAATTCAAAAATTACCGACAGATTTTCAAACATCACCGACAGAATAAATTAAAATAATATTTTTTTTATTGTCCGTCGGTGAATCCGTCGGTAAAACTGCCCTATATATCCCAGCGACCACCCCTTCAGTTCATTTTTTCATCTCTTCCGTTCTTCACCTTCAATTTTGAATTTTTTCCTCTAATTTCTTCAAGGCATTCACCTACAATCTCTAGCAAGTGTTCTTGTGAATCTTCATCAAATTAAAAGGTATGTGTTCCTCTATTTCATTTACTTTAAGGGTTTTTTTTTTTTGTTTTAGCTATTTTTATTTTTTTTTATGTTTTTTGTTTTGGTGTATTTTTATAATGTAGATAAAGTCTTGAAATCAACACATTATTAAGATAAGCATGTTTCATTCCTAGAGTCTATAGTTTTTTTTTTTGAATTTATTGAATATATTTTATTGTTGTATTGGCATAATTATTGAATAATTTGTTGAATTGTGATTGTTAATATTGAATTTACCTTAGAATAAGTAATTGAATATGTTGGAATAATTAGTAATTTTACTACATTATTGCATGATTTGTGTTTAATTATTTGCATTAATTTTAAATGTTAGTCTAGAGTTTTTGTTGAATTTATTGAATATTTTTTATTGTTTGTATTTATATAATGATTGAATAATTTGTTGAATTGTAATTGTTAATGTTGAATTTACCTTAGAATAAGTAATTGAATATGTTGGAATAATTAGTAATTTTACTACATTATTGCATGATTTGTGTTTAATTATTTGCATTAATTTTAATTGTTAGTCTAGAGTTTTTTTTTAATTTATTGAATATTTTTTATTGTTTGTATTTATATAATGATTGAATATGTTGTTAATGTTGAATTTACCTTGTAATTAGAATGAATGTTATATGTATAGATGTTATGTTATATACAATATTAGTATAGATGGAATCAATTGGTTGTGGCTTTTATCAATATTTGCAGGTTTGTGGATTTGGGTAGTATCCAGTATAGGGGAGGTGCTTTTTCAGCACGGGTTCACAGCGCAGAAGTGGCGTACCTTCGCAGCAGAATCAGTTCACCCGCAAGTACGAGGCACAGTGGAAGGACAACCTTTCAATGTAAGTTTGTTAAGGTTTTAGTTTTTTCTTTTAAATTATAACATAATTTATGAACACTTAATCAATATTTCATGAATTTAATTTATTTTCAGGTTCACAAACATTGAGGCCGCCCGAGTAATATCATCGGCGTTAAATTGTCGATGGAGATTCCATTATGTCAATGGAGTCAGGTATCCAGACATCCTGAATGGATACCTCAAATCGATGCATGGTTTAACAGATTTGAGGTTGGTGTTAATTTCTAATTTCCAGCTTATTTCTAATAATTTATTAATATAATTGTAAATAAATTATTATTTTTATTTATCTAATTATTTATACGCAGCACAAATTCGCCTGGGACAGGGCGCATAACAAAGTTGTGAGGAGGGTGTGGGAAAATCACGCGGCAACTACGTAACATTGAAAACAATACAAGATTTTTTTAGAAAAAAAAAATTATGTTTCAACTTCTAATTTCTCGCTATGGAAGTAGGTTGCGTGATTTTTTGTATGAATCACAAAAAAAGGCAAAAAAAACCGCGAGAGATAGGGGTCTCTAAGGCTGGAACGACGTGGCGGTTTGAAGGGATTTCAAACCGATATACATCCTGGAAGATTTATGGCCGCACTATCTTAAGCACGTGACGTCTGAGCGGTTCACACGACGCTCACAGTCTGGTGCTGGTAACCAGAATCGGCCAATTCATGGCTCGGTAACATCGCACACCGGCGACTTCGTTTCGTTTGCTGCACATGCGAAACGGATGGTAAAATTAATTTAAATGAAATATATCGTTAAATTAATTTGTTGTTAATTAATCTTTTTTCATTATAGGCTACGTCTCTTGGACGTGAGCCGAGCCTGACGAAGCTATTTGTGGAGACGCACGTGCGGAGTCATGACCGCCAAAAGGGGGCGCAACAGTTCGTTGACAAACATGCTCAACACTTCGTGGTATGTTTGTTCAACCATTTTATTTTGTAAGTTATTATTTTTATTGAATTGAATATGATGATTACTTTTTTTTTATTTTCAGGAGACCTATAATAGACGATTGAGGGAGAGATATGTGGACGATCCTTTGACCCATCCGGAATTCGATCCGGATTTGTGGATGGAGGTTGGATCGTCTGGTGGACCCGATAAAAATCGGGTTTACGGGCTCTCCAACACTACGGCAGAGAACTTGCGGGCGGCTCGTAGTGTTTCAACCGTTGGGAGCTCCCAATCAGTATCGAGCACCCAATCTAAGAAGTTCATGGCCTTGCAGCAACATACAGCTCAACTCACCGAAAAATACGACCACCTATCAGCGGAGCATGCACAAAAAAAGGCAGAGGATGCACAACGGTATGCACAACTCAAAGTGGAGCATGCACAACTGTATGCACAACAAAAGGCAGAGAATGACCGCCTTCGTGAATTTGTCATGAAATGGCATCACAGAGTGGTGATACATGTGCGCCTCCTCTTTTTTGGCCGTATAACGACCAGCCTCCTCCTCCTCCTCCAGCTCCACCATATGTTAATTTGTAATGAATATTATTTAACTTTAATAGTTAATTTAACATTTTTTAAAAAACACATTCAGTTTGTAATGAATATTATTTAATTTTATTTCTTTTGTTTTTGATGTTTAATAAAAAATTTATTTGCATAATTGGTTTTTTATTACCATTAATTTATATAATTTTATATTATGTATTCTAAATAATTTTTTAAAAACATATTTAAAAATAATCACATAGGGTTTTACCAACGGAATATATCCGTCGACATTTGACAGTAGCTGCCACCGTCACCGATGACTTTATAGACGGATATATTTGGTCGGTATTACAGACTCACCGACAACTTTACCGACGAACTTAATCCGTCGGTATTTTATAGTGCCTGCCACAATTAGTGATGAATTTACAGACGGATATCTTCGGTTGGTATTCCAAACACTCACCAACAAATTTATCGACGGTATAAATTCGTCGGTATGTCACACTATCACCAACGGGATAAATCCGTCAGTATATTTCAAGCGGGAAACTTTTTTTTTGCGCGCAATTTCCGTCTGTAAAACCATCGGCAAATGTTTTTTTTATTTTTTCGACCGATATAGCGATGGACTATGGTATTATCGATGAAAGGAAAACCGACGGACGTATTTCGTCAGTGATGATGTCGGTAAATAAATTATCGACAAAATCTTAATCACATACCAACGGAATATTTCCGTCGGTAAAACTATGAAATCTTACAGTGACAGCTTTTTTATGTGTGTCTAGAAATAATTTAAATATCTAGAAATGATTAGGTTAATTTAATCAACATACTTATTAATGCATATAGATATGAATTGAAACGAGTTTTGATGAATTGATGTGTATTTTTCTATGAATTTCATATGAAAGATTTAGAATTATTGTGTAACTCAACTGACTTTTGTTTAACAGCGAATTATTATGTAGCTGTGTTAATTATTATGTAGACATTAATGATGATAAAAAAAAAAAAACCAGCAAGTTCATCAATTAAATTAACGTGTCACTAGACAAGTATTTTAAGTGTAAATCCCTTAAGGATGAAGACTCATTCAAAGCTTCAAGTCATGTAACTCAATCCAGTTCAAAGAAAAGTCATATTGAAATCAACCTTGACACTCCTCTTGCTGACCCTGACTTAAAAAGACCAATTTATGAATACCATGTAAATGATAGGGATGCAATCTGAAGAGCTTATCTACAAAAGGGTCCTTGTCAACCTTCACATTGTGATTTTCCTCAAAAACAATTTGGGAATATATCAACACTATGACGTTTTAATTCGTCTTGGTTTGGTGCATACTCAACATGGTTAGAGTACAGCATAGCTAAAGATGCTTCATTTTGCTTGTATTGTTACGTCTTCAAGTCAAAAAAAGGGGTGTTGATTCGTTTATAGGTGATGGGTTTTCAAATTGAAAAAAAAAGGGAAAGATTTGATCTTCATATTGGAAAGTCTAATAGTAGTCACAATACATCTCAGATAAAATGTGAGAATTTGATGAATGAAAAACAAAGTATCATGACTTTGTTATCCGAGCAGACAGTAAAGAGTCAAAGTAATTATCGAACTTGATTAAATGCTTCAATAGAGTGTGCTCATTTTTTATTGCACCAAGGACTTCCATTTCGTGGCCATGATGAATGTGAATGTTTAAGCAACCAAGGAAATTATCTAGAGCACTTACATTTCCTTTTCATAAATAATGAAGCTATTAAAAGAGTTACTTTCAGTGAAGCTCCTAAACATAATAAATTGACTTCTTCAAATATTCAAAAAGACATTACTCAAGCTGCTGCAGAGGAGATTACAAATGTGATTATCAAAGATCTATGTGACTCGTTATTTTCAATTTTAATTGATGAGTCACGTGACATATCAATCAAGGAACAAATGGCAGTTGTTCTACGTTATATACACAACAATGAATATATAATTGAATGTTTTCTTGACATTCAACATGTGTCAGATACAACTGCTAGTTCACTCAAGGTAGCTGTTAAAGCTTTGTTTTTTAAACATGGGTTAAGCATATCAAGATTGCGTGGTTAGGGATATGACGGAGCTAGTAACATACGAGGTGAATTTAATGGCTTGAAAGCACTTATTCTAAATAGCAATCCAAGTGCATACTATCTACATTATTTTGCTCACAGACTTCAATTGGCTCTTGTGGAATTACAAAAAAGCATAATAAGAGATGTCTTCAATTTCATTTCTAGCATTATAAACATAATTGGAACATCATGTAAAAGGATGGAGGTGATTAGAGAAAAACAATATACTAGAATTATTGAAAGACTTGAAAATAGAGAAATTTATAGTGGACGAGGCCTGAATCAAGGAACTTCTCTTAAAAGGTATGGTGATGCCCATTGGGGCTCTAACTATGTTACAATTATTCATCTACTTCTAATGTTTTCATCAGTTCTTGATGTGCTTAAGATTATAAGGGAGGATGGGATGAACTCAGAACAGAAAACAAAAATAGTCGTTTTAACATATATTATGGAATCATTTAATTTTGTGTTCATGCTTCATTGTTTGAGAATGATACTAGTAGTTACTAATGAGTTCTCACAAGCATTACAAAGAAAAGATCAAGACATAGAAAATGTTGTGAGTTTATTTAAAACATCAAAAGAACGATTCAAAATGATGAGAGAATGATTGGGAATCCTTATTCGAAGAAGTGTCATTTTTTTGCATCAAACATGATATTGATATTCTAAACATGGATGATGAGTACAAGCTCCGTGGGTATTCAAGGCGAAAATCTAAAGGGATTACAAACCTACACCATTTCCGTTATGAATTGTTTAACAATATCATTGACATGCAACTTTTTTTTTTATCAAATGTAAGAATATATTAAGATCAAAAGTAACCAGGCCACAAAAGTAGCCAAAACAAATTATATACAGATAGAAGGGTAACAGATACCCTAAACCAAAAAAAGGGGAACAAGTTCCCTAGAAAATAACTTTAATAAAACAACCCCAAGGCCAACAACAGCCATACATAGTATTATAAAGAGAACCCAAAATTGCTCACTTCCAGCCAAGAGAAGCTGCAACACAACATGATCATCACGTAGAGAAACATGCAGAAACCATGCAGGCCATGAAGAGAGACCAAACCATACCAAGCCGAGCCATGCCACAAGCCATCTTCCACCAGCCGAGAGTAGTAGACATCAGCTCATGCCACAAGCCATCTTCCACCAGCCGAGAGTAGTAGACATCAGCTCATGCCACAAGCCATCATTGACATACAACTTACTGAGTTGGATGATCGTTTTGAGACGAGAACGAAGTTACTTCTTTGTGTGGCATGTTTAAACCCAAGTGACTCCTTCTCTACTTTCAACAAAGAAAAGCTTATTCGCCTTGCTCTTTTTTATCCCAATGAATTCTCTATAGTGGACCTTATGGTACTTAGTGACCAACTTGATACGTATATTATTGATCTACGTGGTGATGATGAGTTTCTGGTATTGAAGGTATTGTTAGTTTTGTAGAGAAAATGGTAAAAACAAAGAAGAATTTGATATTTCCATTAGTATATATATGTTTATCAAATTGTCATTACTTCTACCAATTACAACTGTTACAGTGGAGAGAGTTTTTTCTACTATGCATATTGTCAAGAATAGATTGCGGAATAGGATGGGAGATAAGTGGATGAATGACAATTTGGTTATATACATTGAAAAAGATATCTTTAATAAGATTGATAACAAAATTAATTATGAAACGATTTTAAAATATGAAAACTTGAAGAAAACAACTATAACAGAAGTTTTCTCATTTTAAAAGTATTTTTAAATTAATTTTACTTTATATGAGTTAGTATATATATTTTGAATTGATTTCTAACACATTTCTATATAATATAATATTTATTAATAATTTATTTTCTTATCTAAAAAAAAAAAACCGTAACTCCACCACTGATTATAAGAATGTGTTTGGTATTGCGGTAGCTGTTGTGGTTGTGGTTTGAAAAAAGTTGTTTTATAAAAAGTACTTTTAGTTGAGGTTGGTTTGAAAAAATTGGTGTTTGGTTAAAACTGTGGTTGAAATTGAGTTTGAACAAAAAGTAGTTTAATGTGTTTGGTTAATAATGTTTTGAAATTGAAGTTATAAAATAATTTTAAAAAATATATATTAATATTGATAGTTTTTAATTTAAATATTGTAGATTTAACTATTGTTATTATATCATAAAATAAATAATACTTTATATAAAATATTTTATATTGTTCCATTAAACTATCTACAATTCCATCACGTATGAAATACATCCGACAATGGGTCATTGAATAATGTTAAACACTAGTTTTCTTGAATAAAACACAATTAAAAAATAAAAAATAATTTTTATTTTTTTATTTTACTGGGTCGGACCTGGTTCAATGCATTTAAAGTTTTGAACCGGAACCGATCCGGTCGGACCTGAACACTATTCATGCTAATTAATTAGTATGAACAGTGTATACTACACTGCGTGAACAGTGTATGCTACATTGTTCATGCTAATTAAGTAGCATGAACAGTGCGCAAGAAGTAGCATTTTATTGTCTTTTTTTTTCTTGCGTCTTGAATGTAAATTTATGTCGGATCCATATATAATAAACTGTATTTTATTTTTAACAAAACAGACGCAAAGGTTGCGTCTGCGTTCGCAATCTCGTTAACAAACAGACATTAAGGGAACGTTTGGTACTGCGTTTGTACCTGCGTTTCGTCCAAATTTGAAATTTTTTTTTTTTTGCTAAAATTGAGTGTGGTTTGTACTTTTTAGATCGTTTTGATGTGCTGATATCAAAAATGATTTTTAAAAAATAAAAAAATATCATTGGCATGCATTTCGGCATGAAAAGCTATTTGAAAAGCACCCGCAACCACACTGCCAAACACGCTCTAAGTCTGGGCGTTTATCCATGGTATGATGATAAGATCAGTTGGTCATCACATAGCCTAATGGCGAAACCTCAACCCATAGAGCATTTCGTTAATTGTTTTTTCTTTTTCTTTTCCACGTGGAGCTTATAAAGTAGAAGCAATGCAAGGGCAGTTTCTACGAGGAGTACGCATATCATATTCAGGCGAGGTCCTTTAAAGAACACAGTAACACTTGAAAACTAAAAGAAGATAATCAGAACAGAAGTACTCGATAGCAAAAGAATGGACCTAATTTTTCCTCCCAAGAACCAGAATAGAAAGGAAAAGGTCCGAACACAATTGTTCGAACAGTTCGTGAGCATGTCCAAAACCAAAGAAAATGCTAATTTCTTTTTCCTTTTCCATTTCCATTTTGAACAAAGTATTCCATCAAATTCCTCGAGGAAATGTAAATTACACTAAACTTTATGTAAATCCAAGACAAACGACAGACACGGTACAAGAGCCTCTCAAGAAGTTTCAAAGGATCTGGATAGCCTAAGACACTCACTTTGGCACCTCCGAAGACAAATATCATTCCAGTTAGGCACTTGGTGTTGATTAACACAAACAGTTCTGGCACACGCATCGGCACAAGCATCGAGCTCAGAAACACCACAAACAGTCACACAAGTATCAATAGTTGGATCTTTAGATAATGCACCAACCTTCTTTAGCATCCTCTTCGAAGTGCATACCCTCTCGCAAACAAAAATTTCATCGGAGCTCTTTTCACGGCCTCTAGCACTCTTTAACCTCTGCTCATCAGCTCTTCTTTTCTTCATCCTCAATGCTTGCCCTGCAATTATAGCAGGTATTGCTGCACCCAATAAAGACCACCATGGGTCCACCATTACTCTTTCAATACACAAGCTCTTGGAATTTATCACCAGGAAGATTTCCCCTTAACGAGGGTAGACTCCTATATATAAACATTTGAGACATCAGATTCAAAATAAGCAAAACTGATATTAGATTAAACTGAAAAAACGTAATTTTAGAACAGAAATGAAATTTCCAACAAATTTTTCAGGAGATATAAACTGGTTGATTTATTTAAACTAATTACCCTTGATATAGTTTTTTCTTTCTTCTTTTTTATAAATGAAACTTTCGTTAATCAATACCAAACGGGAATTTGAAACAATTATTCAAGTACAAGAAAAGAGAGATGTGGAGAGATAACTAACCGGGAAATGGTGCTGGATCCTTGAGGGAGGAGAAAGAGTGAGGGTTTACTTCTACTTTTAGATGGGGGGTTGGGTTTGACTGCGGGAGTTTTTTATCCAACGGCTAAGGATTGCTGTTTTGTGGGACCAGAGTTTTGGATCAGTCTTCGCCGTTTGTACAAGTCACGCGTTGGAATTTTGGCGGAGATAATCTTAATTTTAGGCTTTAGCACCTTAACTTTCTATACTTCATCTTTATTTTCCTCTTCTTTTAAGTTCCCAAACTCTTCAAATTTGATTAATTATATACCTCTTTTTTTTTACGAAAACATTAACAAAAACCTAAACTTACTTAGTTTTCCACTTCAGAGGTATTTTAATATTTTTTTTTAAGTATGACTAAATTAATCTTAAAAATAAAATTTTTTAAACTAACATCTAGGGACTTTTTGTATTTTATTTTTTAAAGCACATAAACTAACTCAATTATCTTTAAAAGTAAATTTTTTGAAACGGTGTCCAGGAACATTTTTATATTTTCATCTTATTTTCTTAGTTATTATCGAGTTTACTAAGAGGCAATTTGATATTTTAATAAATATAAAATATTATTTAAAAATTAAAATTAGCTACACGTGTTAGCATGTGAGACATGTCCATGTCCTTTGGACAGTACGTGAGGGGGCGTGCAGTGACCAAATAGTGGCTTCCATAAGGCACTTGAATCCTTTCGACTACCCTTTCATTCTTAGGTGGCACGTGTGGCCAACAAATCTTTATATTTTTTATTTTCTCTCTCTTCCTCAATTTCCACACATAGCCCTCTAAATTCTCAAAGCAGCCATTTAATTTACTTTTCCTTTAAATTTATAAAATTGGTATTTTTTTATTTCAACCTCTAATTTTTTATATTTGTCAAATTTGGTTATCATTATTTTGATTGTTATTTGTTTTATTTGAGATAGTTTTTTTAAATTAATTATTTTTTTACAATTTCATCCCCAATTTTTTTCCTATAAGATTTGATCCTCATTCTTTTTATTACTATTTTTTTTTTATACTTTGACAAGTTTTTTTAAAAAAATTCTGATTTCATCTTTCAACATTAAATTGGTTGGGAATTGAGCTTTGCTCGGGTTTAGGATTTTCACAGGTTATGAGTTTGAGAGACTAACCTAAGTTAAGGAGATTCACTTAAGTTTGTTTTGTTTTAAAAAAAAAATTCGTGGTTTTTTAATTTTATCATTCAGCACTTATTTAATTAGAGATTGGGCTTTGTTACTTTTTTTTTCAATAGGATTTCTCGCTAATTTTAAAAATGACCCAAGTTACTCGTGTCTTTTTATTTGTCAATCTTTGTTAAATTTAATTTTTTAAAATAACTTTTTTTAAATTAAATTAATTGATTAAATATAAGTATGAGATGCTTATTTCATGATATTTTATTTTGTTTGTTTTTCAGGTTGTTGCTTTGACGGCACACGCGGTCTCTTTTATTATCGTTGTTAGTGTTTTACAGTGGCGTTAAAACTGTCTCGATGAGATATCTTTGGTGATGGAGCGGTGTCCATTGCAGAAAAACGGTGAGTCTCGTTTTTTTTTTCTTCTCTCGAATATGATATTGATAGCTCGGTTTTTATAGTTAATTATTTTCAATTTTTGTTCATTCAATTCACCGTCAATGCCTTATTTTTAAAGTCATATTATTAATTTAACCGAGTGTATTGAATTCACTAAAATCAATGACCTGTGTCTTAATTCTTTTTTTTTCTTTAAAAATACTATCATTATCTAAATATATTTTTTTATGCCGGAAAAACTTGGTTTCGGCTAGCGTGGAACACTTATCTAATAAATATCTAAATATGAACATTTGAATGATTGACTTTTATGGGCAAAAAAAACTTTCGGTGCAATCTTGTAATTGTTGAAACAAGCAATCGCCTTAGGAATGTGCCTTCATCAGTCCTCTTCCAAGAACTAAATGGTTTATCCACTATAATTATTTAGAAAGTTTTTTCAGGTTATGAAGTTTGGATGTGTTTTGAGTTACATGTAGCTTTTATATCTAATAAAATCACCATGTTTTGTTAAGTTATGTGTCTTGTCCCTCGTGTTTTTTTTTTTTAAAAAAAAAGCTAATCAAAATTGATTCCTTGTTCGGAATACTTATGATTAGAATTGCAAATTAATAAGGCAAGTCTTCGCGAGCAATTTGAAACTTGGCTCATTAAGGGCTCGACTCAAGCTTCTTACGGTAATAAACTATCTCATTAAGTTTATGAGCTAGGCTCTTAAGCATGGTTGATTTTTAGTAAATAAGTTAGCTTATTTGTAAATTTATAAAAGAATTGAAAGGAAAAATAATTTGTATAAGATTTTGTAAAATAAGTTAATTTCATATACAGGTGATATCGTTTTTATGATACAAATCTTGGTAATAAATTTAGTGCTTATGTGCAGGACTTAGTTTATCTCATGGATTTTTTTATACAAAATATGATATTAGGTTTTCATCCAGTTTTTTTTTAAGGTAAAACATGTAAAATTATCCTAAACTATTATTTAAATCGCATAGAGTTAACACCGTACTCAACATGATTTGTATCATTACAAGTATATTTTCCTGTGTTATGCAGCGGGTCAATAACAATTTTTATTTTAAATATAAAAAAAAATATGAAGGATGATTTTAAATGTTTTATTTAGTCTTGTTATGGAGTAAGATCCATTATCCTTGGTTCTGGCAACAGAGCCAGACCCCATTGCCTTGGGTCTAACTGGTTGGGTCTGGTTGTGGAGCCAAATCCAATATTTTGGGTCTGGCTGTAGAGTCAGACTCAAGATCGGTGGGTTAGGCTGCGAGTTGGATCCAATAACATTGATAGCCAGACCCAGCGGCACTTTTTGACTATTAACAAAAAGACAACACCCTCAGGTGCTACAGTGTCGTTCACAGTGCAAACATTCTATGTCTATAGTATGGTCCAGAGTGCAATGAGTATATGTTCACATCTTATTATAAAATATGATAATAACACTTTAATGTTTTTTTACATTAAAAAAATATTAATCCAACTCGCAACATAGGTTGGTACAATAATCTAATAAAATAACTAAGAAAATTGATATCAAATTAACGACCACACTTTAACAGGTAGGCATTGTAATCATAATTATTAAACTTGGTTTTGTGGTTGATTTGGTGAAGGGGTTAGGTCTTGGATCATATGAGTTAACCCAAGAAAATTATTTTAAAAAAAATTAAGGTTTTAATATCTCACATGATAAAGTTTTGAAATAATACAAGTGAATGTAGGCAATAAAAAAAAGAAATGTGAAGCATGAAGTGTAATATAGTTATCCTATATCAAAAAGTTAAGAAACAATCCATGTGAATGTAGACTGTAACAACCTGGCTTTTTCATAGAAAAAAATCGGTGGAATTTTTTTTTGTAAGTCGTTAGGTTCTTGATGCTTTTCACAATATCATTCTGTAAATTTATAAATGCATTCCATTCATTAGCAAGGCACAACCTTCATAAGGTAATGTATATCAACATCCTATAAAAGTGACAATACATGTTCTCGCAACGATATTTAAGATTTATCGTAATAGAATTTATCTCTTGGTGTAGTGTAATACTCATGTGATTTCACAATACAACATTCTCATAAAAAGGAATATCATATGCATACATTCACCACATCATGTTTACAATATCGTACTTTCACATCTGTATTCCATTACACTTTTCAATACAAGTCTTTACAAAAATATCAAATGGAAAATATTCAACTAGTTTGTTTGTTCTTATCAAATACATAACATCTAAAATCATAGTTATTAAATCCGGATCGGCCTGGCGGGTCGACCCGGTGGCTGGACCGGTCCAAGCTATGAGAAAGACCGGTGAATGTAAAAAATTAGCAAGGCCCGGTCGACCCATGACCCCGGCAACCCGGGTAAACCCGAATGAGACCCGATGTTTGTAATGGATAAATTGTCATTTGTGAAATCAAAACTCGATCTATGAACACCAATCAACCTAACATTTAAATCCCGCAAAAACTAACAGATTTGAGTCAAACTCGGGAACGAAACACATAAAACCTAAATAACGAGATCTGCGAGTTACGACTGACTCAGGGGAGTACACTTGAGTCAAAACAAAACAAAACAGAGCAAATAGGGTTTGAGCTATCAAATATTCTGTTTACCCTGTGATCTGCATAGAAGGCAAGAAAGGGAGAGAGGAGAAAGAGGGAAATGAAGGCCATGAGAGGAAGGGATCGAGCAGTGGTTGCTGAGGATACGGCGATCGCCAATGAAGGTGGGATCTGATGGTCCAGATTCGATCAGTCAAATCGAATCAAATCGATTTTTTCTCATAAATCTTTTTTCAAAAGCAGATGAATTCTCTCGCTTAGCTTTGATTTTTTTTTCCTTTTTTTCCCTTTCAGATAGAGAGAGAGAGCGGGGGGGGGGGGGGGTGAAGAGACAATAATGATTTATTTAATTATTCATGTCCAAAGCAATATGAATGAATATTAATTGTCTAAGCTACGTGCAGGGTTTTTATTTCAATCCATTAAATAATTATTTTAGTTTTTTTTATTCAAAAAAATTATAAATGCATAAAGTTTATTTTACAGCTTATAATAATAAGAAATAAGCTAAAACAGAAGAGTTTTTTTCACACTTCCAATGTAAAAAAGTTATGTTTTTTAAGTATAGGATAAAATTTTCTTGGTTTAAATACTTCAACTTAAAAGGATAACATAGTATCTTTTCAATGTGGGATTTGAAGCCCTTTCACATATATACTCTATGTTTACAAGAAAAAAGTTATGTTTTTTCAATGTGGGATAAAAACTTTTTTGATTTAAATACTTCAACATAAAAGTATAACATAATATCTTTTCAATATGTGATAAAAAAACTTTTTAAAATATTCTTTTAAACTTCATTATTTACAACATGTATAGCTTATATTCACATTGATTTTTTTTTTTTCATATGAAATATGAAATTTTTAATTTTTTTTTTAATTTTTTCGGGTTGATCCGGGTTGAATCATGAAACCCAGGACCCGGCCTCTTGACCATGTCAACCTCCGGACCGAGTTTGATAACTATGCCTAAAATATACTATTACATAGCACTTTTTAAAATATGTGAAGCCGTGGAAAGGGTTTTTCTATGCACCTTGATTGTGTGATGTCCTTGTAACAAAAACAACTTGGATACAAGTATTGTAAATAATCTAAACATGATATTAAACAACTAGAAAAACGTTATCGTTACTTTTTGTTATCAACTTAGAATGGGGACATTCTTTCTTTTACTTCTCATATGCATTGTACAATCCTTATTATTTTTTTAAGTGTATTATTCTCACTCATACGCTCCAACCTCATCATAGGAGTTATGAGGCCGAAATTTAAACATCGGTTAGGGTTAATTACTTCACTTTAACATGATCATCCACCTTGGATGCTTTTAGCCGTAGCTAATCAAAACATCCAAACTCGGTCATCCAACTCGAATGCCATTAACCAAAACTAATCATAAATTCAAACCTGTCAACTCTTATGGATACCATTAGCCAAAGACAATCCTCATAATCAACTTGGTCATCCATGTAGGATGTTATTAGCCAAAGCTAATCGTCATATTCAACCCGGCCATCCCTTTAGGATGCCATTAACCAAGACTAATCATCAGTGCAACTCGGCCATCCATCTAAGATGTTATTAGCCGAAGCTAATCATCAACGCAACCCGACTATCCCTCTAGGATGCCATTAGCCGAAGCTAATCATCAATTCTTCTCAGTCATCCCCTTAGGGTGCCATTAGCTGAAGCTAATCATTAATCACAACCCGACAAGCCCTCGTGGATGCCATTAGCGGAAGCTAATCATCAACGCAACCCGGCCATCCATATAGGATGCCATTAGTCGAAGAATCATCAATTCATCCCGACCATTCCCTTATGATGCCATTAGCTGAAGCTAATCATCAATCGTAACCTGTCAATCCTTTAGGATGCCATTAGCCGAAGCTAATCATCAATTCATCCCGGCCATCCTCTTAGGATGCCATTAGCCAACGCTAATCATCAATCGCAACCCTACAATCCCTTAAGATGTCATTAGCAGAAGCTAATCATTAACGCAACCCGACCATCCATCTAGGATGCCATCAGCCGAAGCTAATCATCAAACTCAACTTGGCCATCCATATCGGATGTCATTAGCCGAAGTTAATCAATAACTCATAAACATTTCATAGTTAGTTTAACATTCATCAACAACTTAATCAATATTTCATAGTTGGTTTAACATTCATTGGCAACTTGATCAACATTTCATAGTCGGTTTAACATTTATCGACAACTCAATCAACATCTCATAGTCGGTTTAATATTCGTCCACAACTCAATCAATATTTCATAGTTGGTTTAACATTCATCGACAATTCAATCAATATTTCATAGTCGGTTTAACATTCATCAATAAATCAATCAATATTTCATAGTCGGTTTAACATTTATCGGTAACTCAATCAACATCTCATAGTTGGTTTAACATTCGTTCACAACTCAATCAATATTTTCATAGTCAGTTTAACATTCATCGACAACTCAATCAACATCTCTTAGTCGGTTTAACATTCATCGGCAACTCAATAACATATCATCCATAACTAAATCATTTCATAACATTAACATTATACAAGAAAAAGGTGGAAACCACCTACCTGTGTCTCTCATGGAGTGTCCTTGTCTAGTCGAAGGTTCGATCCCAGTCGCACCACTTAACACATCAATGGTCACAAATCAATACATTTGCATTATGTAATCACCATGGTTGTTAAAATCGTTGGTTGACTCGTAAAATCATATGATTTTACGAGTCAACATATATATAACGTGTAAAATCAGGTTAAAAACTCGAAAACCAACAAACTCGGTCAAACTCGGTTAAATTTGGTCAAACTCGGTTAAACTCGGTCAACTCGGACTGAGTTTGACAAAAGTGAAAAAATTAATTGACTCCCATCACTCCTTCACTCTTCAGACTCCAGTTGTCTCCCTTTCCCTTTCCTCAAATCTCAATTTCCCCAAACTAGTTCCACAACTTTCACTCTCTCTCTCTCAAAACACCCATTTTTTTTTCTTTAAATCGTTGGCCTATATTCTTCCTCAAGTCTCCAGATTCTCCATTCTCCATCTTCTGTGCTCTCGTGCCTTACCTCTCTGTAATATGTTAGTTGTTTTTCTTGACATACTTGATTCTTGAAGACTTGTTTCTGAAGATGGGTTTGCTGAAACAAGCTGGGGTCTCCGGTGCCTTTGCTATGAAATAAGTGAGCCCGCCGCAGTCATCTAATTTGATATTCTATGTTAGATTGTTAGGTTTTTGTTGCATCTACTGTAAATGCTTCACTGTCTTCTCTTCTTCAGGGGATATATCTCCTTCACGTGGAGTAAAGCAAGCTATGAAGATGCAAGCCGAAGCAAAATGTAAAAAGAGAGCTCAAATTCTTGACTCTAATTTTATTATGTGTATATCGCAAATCACCAAACACGAGAAATGAAGGAACAAAAACTGCTTCCCCTTCCCAATGTCTTCTCTTGGCCCCAACCAGACTGCTCGATGCGGATTAAATTATAGTTTCTCAAAATTGCTTAAACAACATTTGATTGATCCATTGACTCACTTTACACAAAAAGAAAAAATCTATTTTTTTTAAGAAAAAAAGTGAAAATGCCTAAAGGGGAGGGGCAACTCCACAAAGAGAATCATCAACCTTTCTATCTTAAAAAAAATCCACCAGGTTGAACTAATGTAGATACTATAATGGTTCTCTCCTTGTTAGGGGGGAGCACCTAGCCAGGGCATTTTCCTTTTAATAGAAATACAAGCAAACATCATGATGACAACTAGAATTTCAGTATCTTAAGCACAATATAAGTTGAAATAAAACAAGACAACTTCTTATTCCACTTTTTAGACCTATTAACTGCTTTGAAGTATTTAATAACCAACCAGACTTGAACAAGCAATATTATGGATAATATTTATATATTTTATGTTTACCTTGCAACCATATCATTAATATTTCAGATAAAGTTGAAGTCATCCTTACTAAAGCACAAGCAACAACCAAGGAATTGCTATTGTGTCAGAGTATATTAAAAAGAGTGGGGAAGTTGAGGTGAGGTTCTTTATTTAGATTGTGATGTGGTTGCATTGAGATTTAAAATCTCATCTAATAGAGAGATATTCCTTAGATTAGTTATTTTTACACTTTTTATACCATATATATGATTTGTGATTCAATCATTTTAGCATATGCTAGAGAATCAGTTGTGCCATGTCTAATGTCATCAAGGCTCAGGTTTATGGCATGATTTGCAGGAATCTAGTTTGAAAAGTGAACAACATGATACATATCATTTAAAAAAACTAGCTGGTTTTAGAAATAATCCTTTAAATGATAAAGATTTTGATGAATGTTTTAGAAATAACAAGGAAGATAAAGGCAATGAGGCTGATTTTAGTTTACTTGACAAACCAACTGATTGTTTGTTTTAGGTTTATTAATTTTTAGTTAATGAAATTCTATGGACATAATTGTATTGTATTTTTAAGTTATTTAAACTATGTATGAATTTTTATTTGAACTATGTATTTTAGGGTGTTTGGACTTTTGTATTGTTTATTTCATTTTTATTTTGATTGTGTTATATTATTATTTACTACTTGACTGAAATTGTCAATATATAATTACTTAAAATATTTTACTTATGATTTTACGATTCGAGTTTGTATTATGTATTCCGTGTCGTGTTAAAAAAACATTTTTGACAACCTTGGTAATCACATATCTCGTCACCATACCTATTTCAATAATATAAATGTTCACATTCAAGAGTTTCGCATATTACATGATCATACAATGAAATTATTACAGGCATTTGAGTCAATTCTGATATGGAAGTCTGTCGCAGAACATCAGCAATTAAAGTTGGTTCGCTGGAGGCATAAAATTCAGAAGCGAAAACTGATTCGCTGGTGCCACATAAATCGGCAGCAAAAATTGATTTGCTGGTGACACAGAATCAGGCAACGAAAATTGGTGACACAAAATTCGGTAATGAAAACTGATTCGCTTGTGACATAGAATTCGACAATAAAAACTGATTCGCTGGTGACACAAAATTCAGCATAAATCACCAGCACACATAGGCTACTACTGACTCAGAAATCATTGATGAAAACTGAGTTCCTACCGACTCAGAAATCATTAACGCAACACAGTTTCACAGCTAATGCTGAAATCATCGGCGATATGGTTTATGGTTGACGTATAAATTGTTGACAAAAACTGAGTCGTGCCAACTCAGAATCGTCAACACAACACAATCCTCATAACTGACACTGAAATCGTCAACGCACATGGTTTATGATTGACGCAGAAATCGTTGATGAAAACTGAGTCACTGTTGATTGAGAATCATCAACGCAACACAGTCTCACAGATAACGCTGAAATCGCCAGCGCACATGGTTTACGGTTGATGTAGAAATCATTGAAAAAAACTAAGTCGTTGCCGACTCGGAATCGTCAACGCAACATAGTTTCATAGTTGGCGCTGAAATCGTCAACGCATATGGTTTAAGGCTAACACAGAAATCGTTAGCACACATAACCATACCTTCAATGTTTTCAGTTTCATCATGCGAAATTCATTTACGCAACTTGCTAATCAATGAACATCACATAAGGATATCATTTCCATCATATGTATTGTCCCTTTAAGGATCATGCAAGGTCCCTTCATTGTTTCCCCCTTCTTCCTTTTGGCCGAACATTGTTGTCCATTGGCTTTTAAATTACATATGAAATTTGTAATTTTTTTTATCACAAGTATAATCACAACAACATGCTACAAACACACCTTCATTCACTTGGTTCATAACCATGAAATTTCATCAATCACACAATAGAATTTGGGCATCAACATAATATGGTCTCTGTTTTTAGTTCTAACATGCTTTTTAAGGTTCAATGACAACATAATCTTGCACATAACATCATTCTAACATATTATCACATAATTTTATCAAACACAAGCAGAATTCACGTCATTAGTACCAGTATACTTTCTGTTTTGATTCCAGCATGGTCTAAGGTTCTAACAAGGTCACAATCCATGCATCACATCACATTACATTTGCATTCAATCCAGCCCTCACTATGGTCGGCCCTCCTCTTCAGTTTGTGTATTCAAAATCATCCATGTGTATTCAGATTTCTTTTGTAAAAATATGTACTTGTGTTCTTTCATTCTTTATCCTATTTTAGGCTTTTCATCTTGTTGTTGAATCTAGAGTTAAAGGTGTGGGAATCCTAAGCCTTGCCTTTTGTTTGAGTTTCTCTCCCCCTTCCTTTGCCCGAAATCATGGAGAAATGACCAGCCAAGGAGATGATAATACCCTTACCTCACGGTTTTGGACAGATTTTTGGAAAGGTTTGGTGATTTGGTTCTTCCCTAAATTCGGTTTTCTTCTCTCCCTTTTCTGTTGTCTACCTTTAGCTGGTTCCTAGGCCCTCTCTTCTCCTATCTTTTGGTTTCCCCTTCTCTTACCCATCTCTCTACTTACTCTACACTCAAGGGGGTCTGCATGCAGGCTGGTCTGGTTTGGTTTTCTTCTTGGAAAGGAGTATGTATTGCAACAATGCCTGTTGCCAGTTTTGGGGAGAGGTCTATACTTCTTCTCCTTCCATGGCTTCGACCCCTTTGTTTTTCTCTAACTCTCCATTCTTCTCTCATGTTCAATGGGGTGCATGGGTTTGTTGACTTTGCTTTGGGAAAGAGGGAGACTGCTATAGCCAAGGCTGCTGGCCGTCTATTTGGGGGAGAGGAAGAGTCATCTCTTTTTCTTCCTCTTATATTTATATCCCTTGTAAATGTGAAGGGGTGTTTGGGAGGCTGATTATCCATGTCATTATTCTTACATTGGTTCATCCTAAGTTGGTTTAATCCCTTATAATTCATGCGTGTGTAAACTATAAATACTTATCCTATATTGAACAATTAAGAAATATTTAATGTGGATATAGGCTATATATATAATTATTCTAAGTTAAAAAATTAAAAAACAATCCATGTGAATGTAAACTATAAAACATACGTGTGAAGCTAAGTATTCATAAATTCATAGATTAATTTTATATTTTTTAGGTGTGTGTCTATATATATAAAGTTGGGGCTTACCCGGGTTCTAGATTGACCCAACGGGTCATCTAAATTTGACCAGATGAATTATAAACTTGAGTTATTTAAAATCTGGATTTCAGAATAATATATAACCCCGTTTATTTTTTAATTTTTAAAATCACTTATAAAAAAAAATTAAAAAATTAACAGCGATCGCAACAACCTCCAGACAATAATTACAGTAAGTGATGCAAGATTAGTCCTTCTTCCAGAATAAATAAATAGAAATTGAAAAATTAATTAGACTGGCACAGGCAACAGCAAAAGTAGCTCGGTATTTCCACTTCTATCGGTCCTCTCAACCCCCACTTAATGGACTAAAGTGTTTCGCATGCGTGGATCTCGCTAGCATCTTTTGTTAAACCCAGTTCGCACTGATAATCGGTAAGTGCCAAAGTCACCGTGACTCTATTCTGATTTTGATTCAATTATCGGTAACCAAAGATAAGCTATGTAGATTTCCGTTCTATTTTGGAGCTTGGGCTGTCTGTGTATCACATAGTGCAAGAATTTATTTGCGGTAGTTAGGGTTTGGTTGGTTGATCATTCACATAATATAATTCGTGTTCTTATCCAGGCAATCTTTGCTCTTTAGTACTTCTTAGTACCGTTGTCTGGTCCTTGGAATTAAGCTGGTTTTCTTGTTGTGTTTTATAGTGTGAATCGGTTGCAATAACAGCTCTAGTAGAAGACTTAGAACGTTTTTAAGATTGCTGCAAAGATGCTATTGGTTGTTTAGCTGTGTGAGAAGTTCCTATGGTTGGAAATAGTGATGTTGATTCTGAATTTTTATTTGTTTTGTTTCTGTAACTAGATTTTGAACCAAAACAACAAGCCATGAAAGGTAAACGTTGCGCAAGTATTGGAAGTCATGAAAGGGATGATGAAGGGGAAGAATTAGAACCGGAGCACTTGGAAGTGGAGCATCTGCTTGGTGATGTAATGTGGGTCAGGCGTGATGATGATGGCACGTGGTGGCCTGCAGTGGTATGCCATATTATGTGTTTGCCAGTTTTACATAGCCTTTACCATGAAAGCCTCTTTATATTGTATCTTTTGGAATAGCCAGACATGACTGATTATCTGCTGATTTACTTGTAGGTTGTTAATGAAAACAATATCAGCGAGACCAGTAAACCTCGTAATAGATCAATGGGAGATGTTCTTGTTAGGCTATACGGAAGCTATCAATAGTCAGTGTTCTCTCCATGCCGAACTTTTTTATGTTTTCACTGGTAAGCCTATATATGTTAACTTGTTTGGTCTCCTGTGTGCAGCTTTTATGCGGATCCAGTTAAATGTCGTTCCGAGTTTGAGATTGTAAGTGTCGATATATAAGTTGTCTCTAAAAGAATCCTTTTATGTACATTAGATTTCAGTATTTTGTGGTCGCAAAGGCTTTTTGATTGTTATACTATTTGACTCTCTTATCTCCACATCCTTAGACACTCAAGGAGAATGGTGGTTGTTATAGTGAAATGTTTGTGGTAGCTTTAGAGCAGGTACCCTTTTTAACTTTAATTCAGGCTATTCTTATCGAGCTTGTTGCTAAAGTGTAATTGTTGCTCTTCTAGAAACATAACAATACATTCTAATTGTTTATGGTTTGTCCTGCTATTTGGATATGGCTATAGGATCTTCCTCAATCAAACTCTGGCCAATCAAAGGGAAAAGGATCCAATTCTAAAGGTTTGCCTCTCTGTTTTTCATTTGGTCCATATATATTCTCTATTTCCCATAGTTTGCGAAAATTACTTTTGGCGGTACAAATTGTTCGAATCAATTTTGGTGGACATGTTGAGAATCCCAGTTTTTTTTTTAATGCCAAGCATAGAGATTGGAATGATGGATTAAGTTAAGCACAAATTTGGTTATACTTGAAAATGATGTCAAATAAAAACTATAGTAAGAAAAGGAATTTAATGTGACAAGTCCACTCTCAAAAGGGATTTATCGTTGCAGCATGCTCACTTTTATAAAGTTAATCCACTAATAACATCACCAATATTTTTTATCCAACAACTATGACATGAATGTGTTATGTGTGGGACTTGGCATTTTGCTAGTGTGGGCTAATTGCAAACTTGAATCATACTATAATTTCTTCCCTTTTAGGCATTTAAGTGTTACTCTAAGGAGGGGGAGGGTAAAATTTGATTTTTTTGTGTGGCCTTTTCTCTGTTTTGTCCAAACTCAATATCCATTTTCCCCTGTTCAGTTGCCTTTAGAGCTTGTTTGGCCCTCGTTGTGATTATTGTGCCATATTGCATCATGTTGTTGTTGTTGTTGTTCTTGTTGTGAAATTACACATATTAGACCATTTGGTAATGAATCAGAATTACTTATCCATTTGGTAATCTATTAATTTGTTGTTTGACTTAAAATTACTATTAAGGACAACTTAAATTCAAGTTTTTTGTTTTAAGAAATTAAAATAAATTACCTTAAAACATGAATGCTTTTATTACTAAAAGGAAATGTTTGAAATAATATAATCACAAAAAAGAAAAAGAATGAATACTATTTTATTTTATTTTTTAGAAACACATGAATACTTTTATTACTAAAATGAAATGTTTTAAATAATATAATAATGAAAAAGGAATAAAAACATTATCTTTTCTTAAGTAAACATGAATGCAGCATAATTCAATTTAAGACCCATATAATATTGGTGTTTTTGTGATTTAAGAATTTTTAAATTATTTTTGTCTTTTAAATGAGATAAGTAGCCTTGCTTCTCTAAGAATATCACTTCACATGCTTTTTTAACTTGAACCAATATGCTCTGTGGAATCACTTTCCACTCCTAAAAATTACACAGTGGAGTATTAACATCCTTATCAAACACTTATTTGGTAGTAAGCAGATAAAAGTTAAATACTAGAAAAGCAGGGGTTAAACAGGCATTTAATCATTTGGCTCCATCACTACACGTTATTGGATACCTTTTTAATTACATCTACTTCAAAATTTGATTTGATTTGATCTTTATCATGATCCATTATAACACAATTTTACTTTCCTACCAAACACTTTACAATACCTTTTACATCCTTAACAATTCACCTTTTAATATTTAAGCATTTACACTGAACCTTTATAACCTCATACCAAATGCAGCCGAAGTTAGTATAATCATGAAGCAGAAATTATGCTTTACCACAAAAGTTTTATATATCAATCAAATGAAGAAATCTTACTGTTCAGTTTGAATTTGTTGCTAGTCAGTTGATATCTGGTTTGATTATAACAGATGTGGCTGTCTCAAAACATGATGTGTTTTGTATCTAATGATATGTATTTTGATGTATTGAAATTTACTTGGTAGGATAATATGAAGCTCATGCCTAAAGAAGAATTAGTTAATGTATATATGTACTATTCAGGCACTTCGAATGGAAGAGCCAGTGCTTCTAAAGTCAAGAATTCCAATCAAAATCGAGTGAACTGTGAGATAGAATCCTCAAATCATGTAAGTTTCATCTTCCCCTGTGCTCCCTAGGCTGTGTTTGCTTTCTCGTTTACGAATTATAATGGCTATGTGCATGAAGTTGGCTGCAGCAAAGTAATGACTTGGGAAAAATTGTGGAAAGTAAAGCTTAAACTCTTGGTTAGAACTGCGACAGAAGCAATAAAAGGAATGAAAGAGAAACTACTTAAGACATAAAATGTGGAAGTAACTATCATAGAGAACAAATAAAGAATAAAATCAAATGACTGAGACTCAGGAATTGAGAATTCATGTTGTTATGCATTTGGTTTGATAGTCTCCCGCAAGATATAATTATAGTCCCATAATGATGAGCTTGTGCTTAATTTTGCACTGTAAGCTCAATTAATCTTTGCTTCAGGAGGCATATTAAAAGCCTAATTTTATCTCAAAACACTTAAAGTTTGCCCCTTTCATAGACTTTGGAGGTGTCACATGTGCTGCATGAATATTAATTTGGTAATAGGCTAGAATCTCCCCAAGGAAACAAATCAATATGAATACACCGCAAAGGAAGATGAAGGATGACAATTTTCTTTCAAAAGTTGTTGAGGAAGCCATTAGTAAGGTCTCCAATCAAGATGGGTTGGAAAAGGAACTTAAATTTGATAGCCCAAACACTGAAGGGAATTCAAAAAGAGAAACACCTAAGCAAGATGGGATGCGGAATAAACTCAAGAGGAATTTCACAAGTATCAGTGGACAAGCAAAAAATAAAACCCATGATCAGGGAGAGAAGAAAAGACTCAAGCAAAAAAGATCAAGTGCTGCTGAAGACACTAACTATCAAAGCCCTAAGAAAGATGAGGAGCAGGAAAAACATGAGCTTAGCCCTAGTTCTGTAAGTATAAACAATACTCATTCTTTCCCTGTTACATAGCAGTTCTTTTACCATATTTTTTTTTCCCATTACAAAACTGATTTTGCAAAATTGAACTGCTGCTCTTAGGCTGGTGGAACATTTTTTGGAAGATTACAAGAATTGCGGAGAACGAAAGTCATGCAAACTCTTGGTCTAGTTGCGCCTTCTGGGTCACCATTCAATTAAATGGAGGCATTATCTTAATATCTAACAAGTTGGTGGCAACTTTGAAGATAATTGATGTATTTTGTATGAGCTTCAATGTGCTGAAGCTATAGTGTTGCTGTAACTTTTAGATCTCAATTTGGGTGCTAGGTCACTTGTACTTGATATCCTTGCATTCTTTATCTTGTGAGGGCTTTTGACGCAGGCATTGAATTGTCACGAGGGATTTGTGCTGGAAGGGCACTGCAACGAATTAAAACATTAGCCGAGATTCTTGTCTTCTCACAAGCTTCAAAATGGGAGTTACTTTGGGTTCCGTCCTGAAATCTGGATATATTTCTCCGTTAGTCGAATCGAAGGTCACAAGTTGATAGTATCAATTTGATTTTATCAGGATCATAATGTTCGGATTTATGTAACGGCTAGGTGTGCCCTTGTCCTTTGCGGCTTCTTTTAAAATTAATATTTTAAATGTTTGATAGATAAATCTTCAAGCAACATATGACTAGATGTCATTTGCTAATTGAAACCAAATTCTATGACTAGGATATAAGATATTTAGGGTGTAAGCTGAAGTTTAGATGTCATTTAAAATATAAAATACCGCTCGCTCGTCTTTGTATGATTTTGTAGCGGGAGGGAGGGTAATCTTAAATCAATGATCAAATTATCAGCGTTTGTGATGGTGTTTACTGTTTTTGGCTGTACGCACCATCACTCTATTTTAAAATCTTCTTAATCCAATTATCAGCAGGCGGAGAAAACAAGGTAAAAATAAATATCCTCTTGATCCAATCACAGCACCTAGAAAACTGCAGATAAAAATTATCAACAAGAAAACAAACCTGGAATTGATCGAATTTAATAAATAAAATTGAAAAAAACATGTGGACTGTGGTAAATCGTTTTATGCAAAATATAAAATATAAATACAGGCCCATCAGCCCAGCACAAGATGAGCCCAGGAACTAGTTCTTTCCGTCCTGCCGAGAAAAACGATGAACTTTTATTATTATTATTATTATTGAAATGGCCACTTCCATATTTTTCTTTTATTAGTAAATATTATCAAATTATTTTATTTTAATTTATGATAAACAAGCCATGAAAGTCGTTTGGGTTTCTATTCACCTAAATTACTCAAAGTTCATTTTCAAATTTATTTCGTATTTTGTATTTACAACTTGTACTTTACATGGGCTAGGTTACTCACCATTTATAATCCTTGATCTATTCACTTAAAGAATGTTAGTTTTTTATAAATTATTTCTCATAAAATATTTTTCACACAATAACTTTCAAATATCTAAGAAATAAAACATACAGTAAAATAATAGTAATAATAATAATAATTAAAATGATGAGTCCAGGAACAAATGATGATCGAAAAGAAAAGAAGTAAAAAAGCCGGAGGCGATGATGGAATGACGAGGACAATGCTTAGGATGAAAAAGTTGATGATTGTAGCTGTAGATTGATGTTGTGATAAGGTGATAGTTAATTCATGATGGTGAAGGTGATGTTAATAACAAGAATTTATAATGCCTGATACAAAATTAATATTTATAATATTAATTATAAAATAAATAGGAATATTTATAATACAAATAATAATATTAAAATTGTTTAACCTAAGTTTTTATAGCTTTGTATCACTTAAAATCAAATTTATAATTTTTCTTTGTAGTAATAATATATATATTTTTTAAATTATTAATGATAATGATAATGATAATAATAAAAATAACAATAAAAATAATACTAATGATTATAAACTTGGGTCTGACGCCCTAGCCAAACCTAAGTAAATAAAAATATTTATAAATATTAATAATAATATTAAACTTGTCTGACCCAACTTATAATTTTTAATCCCTTTAAATCAAATTTATGATTTTTCTTCAATAGTAATATTTTTTTAAAAAAATTTAATAATAATAAAAATAATAAGAATAAGAATAGCACTAATAATCATAATAATAGTAAGAATAACAACAATGGCGATGACGACAACAAAAATAATTTTTAATTTTACCCTTCAAATCAAATTTATGGTTTTTTTCAATGGTAATATTTTTTTCAAATTTATTAATAATTATATTAATAATAATGAAAATAATATTTATAATATTAATAATAATATTAACCATGTCCGACCCAAGTTCTTATAGTTTTTAATTTTACCCTTCAAATCAAATCTATGGTTGTTTTTCAATATTAATAATATTTTTTTCAAATTTATTAATTATTATATTAGCAATATTCATTATAATACAAATAATAATATTTATAATACATATAATAATATTTTTAATATTAATAGTAATTTTAAACTTGCATGACCCAAGTTAAGTGGGTTTGACTGCAACGTCAAGTCCAAGAGTCTTGGGTTTGGCTACAATACCATATCCAAGAGCTTTAGATGTGAGTTTGGTTGCAAGGCCGTGTAATGAAATTGTGATAATTAAATAGAAAAAAAAATTAATATTAAAGAATGAAATTAAACAAAAAAAATAGATTAATTGAAAAGAAAAAAACAAAGCAAAGCACTATTCTAATGAATAGTACTTTGTGAGGAGGGGTACAGTAAAATCTCATCATGATAATCTAATGAAAAGTAAACAAAACAAATCATAAAATTTAATTCTCAAACAAGTCGATATTAAAATATGAAATTGGAAGAAAAAAAACTAATTAAGAAAAAGAAAAAAAATCTGAATCAACTAGGTTAACCCGTCAAACCTGGGATTCGTGTCATGAGAGTGTGATAACTAAATAGAAAAATTTTAATATTAACAAAAAAGCAAAAAAAAAAAAGACACAAAAAACTAATAACTAATAATATTTTTTTTTAAATTTATTAATTATTATATTAGCAATATTCATTATAATAAAAATAATAATATTTATAATACAAATGATAATATTTATAATATTAATAATGATATTAAACTTGCATAACCCAAGTTTAAGTGGGTCTAGCTACAACGCCAAGTCCAAGAGCTTTAGGTCTGGGTCTGGGTCTAGCTACAAGGCCATGTCATGAAAGTGTATTAACTAAATAGAAAAAAATTAATATTAAAAAATAAAATTTAACAAAAAAAATAATTGAAAAGAAAAAACAAAGCAAAACATTGTTCCAATGAATATGGCTTTGTGAGAAGGGTACAATAAAATCTCCTCATGAGATCATGATAATCTAATGAAAAGTAAATAAAATAAATTATGAAATTTAATTGTCAATCAAATCGACATTGAAAGATAAAATTTAAAGAAAAAAACTAATTAAGAAAAAGAAAAAAAAAATCTGAAACAACTACATTAACCCATCAAACCAGGTTAACCCGTCAAACTTAGGATTCGTGTCATGAGAGTGTGGTAACTAAATAGAAAAAACAATTAATATTAACAAACTAAATTAAACAAAAAAAAGATTAATTAAAAAGAAAAAAACAAAAAAAAAACAAAAAAAACTAAAAGGCATCAACCTTTCAGTGTGGATTGCACAATGCAATTCACAAGGAAAAGATAACATTTTTTAGTTATAGTTAATGATAAGAGAACAACTCTTCATTTGGCATCTTATAAAGGCTGCACTGAAATCATTGTTGGGTTTCTTTTATATATATATATATATATATATTCAGGATTTCAATTATCCTTTTAGACAAATTTTGAGTTGTTTTAGAGTTTTATGTGAAAATTACCTGAAGATTAGATATTTTTTTCGGCTTTAAATATTTGCTTCAAAGATTAAGTTGTCACAAACCATAAGCCATATAAATATTCGGCCTCTAACAGCAATCCACATAAACCACCAATAAGAAATCCCTTAAACCCTTTTATGAGAGAAAGATTATTATACTTTAGAATGATAGCTCTTTTATTTTGTGTTTTAGGTGTTTACGTCATGTACTTTCCTCACCCTTTTTCTTCATTACTCATAACAAATAAGATGCATAACAATCTATTTACAGGGAAACCTAAAAACAATATAAATGACAAAATATCAATTTGCCCCTTAAATAATATGACATATTTTTTTTAAGTTAATTTTAGAAATTTATTCAATCAAATCCGTACTTGATTGTTTTGAAGTCTAGAATTGTAATCTCCTATATTAATTATATTCAAGTCCTCAATTTCTAAAATTTATTTACAATCAAGTAAAACTTGATTAATTATTCCATTTTAATTTTTGACCAATGGTTCTTATGTATGTGACCCATTAGGTTCCCTAATAAGTTGACCCAAATATAAATCACAATCCTAAATAAAATATGATTAAATAAATTAAACAAATTAATTTATTATCAATTCAAAAATTGATTGATTTATATTTGAAGATCAAGTACAATGTCTAGCAACCTATTATGATCCCTCAAATATTAAGAAAATCATAAGTGGTTTGACTTATTTTTCAGTGATCAGTTTCTCAATGTAATTAGTATTCCTACATCAACAATATTCAGATTTAGACATTATAGCATGAAATGTGTCTACCCTATCAAATCATGTTTGTTCTCAACACCATAGCCATTGATTCTTTGAATAAGACTTGAAACTCTTTTCAAATCTCATTCCACCTTGCACAAGGATTTACAATCAATACTATTTGAGGACAAATGAAACATTTTCCCTAATTCACCAAGGGTGATGAATCCTCTCTTGATTACTTAAACACCTTCATATAATTCATGTTAAACCCAATATCTACATATGATTGGGACAAAGTGTAACAGGATCAAAATATAATACTTCTTATATAAGATAACTTAATGATCTCAAGTAAAAGGATCACTTACGTAACTGTTAAGTGAGCCTTTCTATAGACACAAATAATATTTCCATATGAAATCCCATGTGAGCCTGTTAAATGTACATGTCATGTGAAAAGCTCTTACATATTAGTTATGGGTATCCCTTATACCTCTATTTATAAGAACAACTACTTTCTTTCATAAAAAAAAAGAACATAATATATATCAGTCTCAACAACTCTAACTAATGTCCAGTCTTAATAAATCATTAACCAGGAACATTTAGGAATAATACTTTGATGCAGTAGGAATCCTATAATTATAACAACTTTATAATTTTCTTTGCAAAACATTTTTGTTTCAAGAACTTTATTTTTACTCTAGATTCATTAATCAAATATTTGATGAATATTAAAGATAAATAAGTCTTTATTAACAAATTAAATATATATACATGAACAAAATCAATGCCAATTGTAACCAACCGAGTGACTACAAGGCATATACACTAACAATCTTTCATTTGCTAACCAATTACTCATATATCAAATACCATATCGCTTTACTTAACAACAATGCTTTTATTGGGATAGTGGTTTAGTTAAAGCATCTACTAAACCACTATCTTTACATCTTCTATTATATGATTCTTTTCAATAGGTACTTGCTCTATCTTTACATCTTTTATTAAATGATTCTCTAATCAAATAGAATTGTTTAAGTGCATCTTTGGATCATTGATGAGATCTTAGTTCCTTTGCTTGTATAATAACTCCATTGTTATCACAATACTAGACTACTGGATCAATAATGTCAGGAACCAGACTTAGTTCAATGATGAACTTCTTGATCCAAACAATCTTTTTTTGTCTCTTCTATTATTTGAAACTCTTCCAACTTACAACACCATTATTTAAAGTAAAATATAACTAGACTAGATTTTTTTTATTTTCAATATCTTATTAAAAACTAGCATCCAAATAACCATGAACTACTAGTTCATCTTCTACATAGACTAGGAAAATATTTTTTATTCTTCTCAAGTATTTAAAAATATTTTTAACTATCTTTCAGTGACTCTCACTTGGGTTAGATTGGTATCTACTCGTTATACTAAAAACATAAGATACATCTGGTCTTGTACATATTATCTTATACATTATGGATCATATATCCAAAATATATGGAATCATTTCCATCATATCTCTCTCAATTTATATCTTAGAGCACATTTTCTTGGAGAGATGTATCTTATGTGAAATAGGTAAGTATCTTTTTTTTTTTGGATTCTTCCATGTTAAACTGTTTTAACATCTTGTCTATGTACATGGATTAAGATAATCCAAACAACCTTTTACATCTATCTTTATAGATCTTTATTCCCAATATATAGGTTGCTTCTCTCATATTCTTCATGAAAAAAATTCTTAGACAATCAGGTCTTTACTAACTAAAGTAAAGAAATGTCGTTTCCTATAAAAAAATATGTCTTCTACATATAATATTAGAAAAACAACTCCACTCTCACTAACCTTTTTATAAACACAAGCCTTATTCATATTTTTTTTTATAAAATTAAACTATTTAATTATCTCATCAAAATAGATATCCCAACTCCTTGAAACTTACTTTAAGTTCATAAATAAATTTTTGTAGCTTGTATACTTTATCAGTAAATTTTTTATATTCAAAACTTTCAAGTTGTGATACACATCTTAATCCCATTCAGTATTATAATTTTGACATCCTTTTTCCAAATCTCATAATCATAATATGTAGCTATATCAAGCAAAATCTTTATGAATTTTAACATAGTTACCAATAAGAAGGTTTCATCAAAGTCAATCTATTTGTCTTTTTTTGTAACCTTTGGCAAGTAGTCTAGCTTTGTACGTCTGTACATTACCTTACATGTTAGTCTTTCTTTTAAAGACCTAATGAGTTTTATCCCTTTAAGTGGATCATTTAAAGTCTATACCTGGTTGGTGTACATGGAATCTATTTGAGATTTCATGGTCTCAAGCCATTTCATAGATTCAATATTAGATATTGGCTCTATGTAATTGACAGGTGACACAACCAAAGACCGGAGTGTCAAAGTAATAACAAGACCGGGGTCGAACCACAGGAAGGTGAACTATATAAATTACAAATAATAAAATGATATTGATGTTGAAGAGAACTTTGAGATGTGATAATGATGAAAAGATTTAATCAAAGATAAAACAATTGTCAAGGTTAGAGGATCCACTAATGGTATTAGAAGTAAATATAATATAAACTATTTTTATTACTCAACTGGAAATCACACACAAAAGAGGTTCCAATTGGATGATTTATCCTTAATAGTTCATTATAAATTTTTAACATGATCATATTAATTATCTTATTTTAGTAACACAATACTTTTAAATATTGTCAGGAATTCATGATGCTAACTTATGTTAACAACAAATCAAGTTCCTCTCATAACAACAATGTCAGCCGAAGATTATGAATGATCAAGCATTTATTGTACCAAGTGTTATACAACACAAATCTAGATTAATCATTTAACAAGCAAGGTATTAAGAATTAGTAAGATAAAAAGATAAGACATGTTAATAACAAACTTTATTGGATATAAATATTAAAGTCCATGTTAAGTTTATATTATGCTTATTTTAACACCATTAGTGAAACTTTTTCATATTAACATAATTAACTTAGCTAAACATAATGAAGAAGAAGAACATAAATAAATTAGATAAGAACATAGTTATGATAAAAAGCATAAACAAGAGATTAATGAAAGCAAAACTTAAACATTACAAAAATACAAAGAAAGAAAGCAAGAATATGATCTTGATATGAAAACCAAGATGCCTAAATATATGGCAAATGCCTTCTTTTATAGGCTAAAATTTGAAACTATTGATTAGATGACTAACTATTTAGTTTCAAATTGACTTGGTAGCTGATTGTTGACATTGTTGGCTGGTTATTGACATTGTTGGTTAGCCAAAACATCATTGCTAACATCAGAATTTGAGCACATAGTCTTCCCGAAAGTTGTGGGCAATTATCTCATCTTTTCAACAAAAAAAACTAGAGCTCATTTGGACTTCTAGAACTCGAGATATGGGTTGAACACTGAACAACATCTAGGCTGCAGGACAGATTCAGACGTCTCTTTTGATGCTAAGATTTGAACTTGAAAATGGAAGATTTGCATCTTGGACTCTCATGAAATTTTTAGGCCTATGTCTTAGCTTTCCATCAAGATAAACCAGACCTAAATCCAACATCTACAACTCCAGTTATGATCCAATAACCGAATGGTGTTCCTGTTTGAATTGAACCAACATCTCTTCTCTAAGCTTAGTCCTCTCTTCGTCTCTTCACTTTCAATAGTTAATCACATCAATCAATCCTTTGAGTTGTGGGATAAACCTACATTTAAAATGAGCATTTACCATAAACTAAAGCTATCTTATATTCTAAGACTTGTTACTATAAAACATGCTTAAGTTAGGGAATTTAATGATACTTTAGGTGCAATATGATGATATAAAGCCTTAATGAGAATGCACGTTTAAGTACTAATCAACAGGCTCATCAAGTATAAGCAACTCGTCATCTTTAGCTTTCATGAAAAGTCCATATCTCATTGGTTTACATGACATGTCCTGTCAGATTTATAGAGTTCTTATGTTTATTAAGCTTTAAACTGAACATCCAATATTATAGCCTTAGTTCAGGTTCTATTTGGATGTTAATTTGTGGTTCTTAAATGTCTTTAAGTTCTATTTTTCTCCCACTACTCCTAGAAAGAACAAATTCTTTCTCTAGAAAGGCAACGTGTTTTGAGACAAAAACTTTTGCTTAACTGGATGATATAAATAATATCCAATATTTTCTTTTAGATATCCCATAAACTTATATTTATTTGACTTAACTCCTAATTTTTAGATACAATACATTTCATATAAGCGTTTCATCTCAAATATTTTAAGTATGATAAGATTGGTCTCTTACCATTCCATATCTCATATGGAATCTTATTAATAGATCTTAATGGAACCCTTTGTAAAAGGTAAGTAGTAGTTTGTAGGGCATAACCCCAAAAAGAAAGGTAAAAGGTTTATATAGCTTATCATATACTACACCATATCCAATAGGGTGCAATTTCTCCTTTTAGAAAGTGTCCATTATGAGATAATCTTATTCTGTTTTAGATAATCTTGAAAATCTTGGTTGACATATTCACCACGTTGATCCAATTGAAGTATCTTAATATTCTTTCCAATTTGTATTTTAATTACATTTCTAAATTCTTTGAATCTTTCAAATGATTCAGATTTTTATGAAATACATATGACTATATCCAATATGGTCATCAATGATGAAACATGCATATCCATCTATGTCATGAATCATTATTGGTCCACATACATCTGTATGTATTAAACCTAACAATTCATTAGATCTTTCATTCATTCAGTAAAGGGTGTTTTGGTCATCTTACCCAATAAATAAGCTTTACGAGTTTTATATCATTAATAATAAAAAAAGATCAAATATCCTTCTTTATTTATCTCGTTGATCCTTGTTTCTTTATTTAACTTGGTGATCCTTGTTTCATTGATATGACCTAGTTTACAATATCATAAATAATATGGATGTTAATTATCTAATTTTTTCTTCTTGAAATTTATATTAAACCTTGGCATTTCAAGATCAGGTATATACAAATTATTTGTATAAGTACCAGATCTATAATAAGAATCATTATTATAAAAAAAGAACATTTGCCTTTAATAGCAATTTTAAATCCATTAAAAAATGGATACGATGTTTTTAAAAAGTACTAGAATAAAATAATAATTATCAAGTTTTAGTATCAACCCACTTGGAATAGTTAATGCATCAACCCTTGCTTCATTGCCAACATGTAGGTCCACTTTACCTTTATTCAATCATAAAGAGCCCATTTGGGAACGTGGTGCAAACCGTGTTCTCTCAAATTTTGAATTTTGTTTTGCTAAAAAATATTTGTTTATGTTTTCAGATCGTTTTGATGTTCTGATCTCAAAAATAATTTTTCAAAAAAAATATTATTTTGTTGTATTTCTAAGTGAAAAACACTTTGAACTGCAACCACTACCACAATCCCAAATAGGTATAAACACCCATGAAGCAAAAAACTTCAATAAGCTTTTTAGCCTTCATACTTGCAAGATAGTCCTTACAATTCCTCCTATAGTGGCTTTCCTTGCTACAATGATGACAAGTTCTCTTTGTCATTCTTGATGCACCATGTAGGCTTCTACACTTGGATTGCAAGATCAAGTCAATACTTAACTCATGGTCCATGACAAAGCCCTATTTGGCCTAATTTCTTAAAATTGACAATCATTCTCAACACATAGGAGCTCACCATAAAACACTCGATCATCTTATAGGGGAAAAATCCCTTAGAGGTCTCATACTTGTTAGTCCTATTACATATCAAACAACTCTTTGAAATGCATAATTACTACATAGGCATCCATATTCTCATGCTATGTTTGAAGTTCAAGTGACGTGCTAGCTAACATCACACTTGTAGCATGCTCATCGTCATCAACATGACATTGATATTTAGTTCTAACTTCATTATTAATGTCTTTATTAAGGATAGGGGGGGTTAGATTCTCAATAATATATAACCTTAATTTTTTTTAGAACAATTCTCATATTTTGGTACGAGTCAAAGAAGTTTGGTTTAGTCAATTTATTAGCATTAAATATGCTAAGTAGGGATATATTTATTTACTCATGGTAATCTATCAACCTATTTTTGTAAAGATAACGAGTATTGGTTTCATACATAAATATTTATAACCAGATTTAGATAAGGTCTTTAATCATAATTTGGTTTCCCACTATTGTAACAACCCAATTACCGGGACAACACATCAATCATAATATAGGAAAAACATGGTAATTTGTTTTTTGAAACCGGATTCATGCAAGGTTCATCAAAATTTCAGCTAAAATTTCAGCAAAGTTTCATCTATAATTGGGCATACCAAGTTATCAACAATTGTCTATATTTCAAAGTCTTCATAACCATATAGGTCATTCATCATAGTACCTATTTCATGTCATCTCGACCTCAAGAGCATTCTTTAACATCATATATACATTTCAACTTTTAACATTTGTATCATATACATTCACAAGAATATAACTCAAAACATACTCTAGAAAAAAAAAGAAGAAACTATTAAATCACTCATATGATCCTAATACATGTATATATATATATATATATATATATATATATATATATATATATATATAAGATTAGTCTAAATACACATATAAATTAGTTATTGTTATCATTTTACATAAGGTATTGTCTAAGGACTTCATTACATAAGACATACATAGATAAAATAACATCATTACAAAGGAAAGAGTTATTGTCTCTCTTTTTTTTTACAAGTTAAAAAATCTATTACATGCACAACAAAAGTTCTTGAAGTCATGAAGTTCGTTTATCGTCTAATTACTTGGTCCACCAATATGAGAAGGTCCGACAACAAAGATTAATTAAGCAAAATTTCATATTATAATTATAGTTTTACTTTTAATTGTAATGAAAATGAGAGTACTCATTATTCCTATAAGATCTTATAGGAGTTTTCATGAATGATGATTATATCTTTCACAATAATTATGTAGAACATTTATGCATATATTTGTAAATTAACTAACATGCAAAATCACTCAAAATCTTTATGCTGACTTCACCATACTAGTCTTTATAGTACAATGTTTTTCGTAACCCTTGGAAAACATCTCAACATTGGCTTTCGCTCATTGCGAAAGCAACTCAAATTCATTGGTTTTCAAAACTTCAGAAACAGTCCCAACATTGACTTTCGCTCATCGCGAACACAACTTCAATTTCATTGGTCTCCAAATACTTTAGAAAAATTTCAATATTGACTTTCGCTCATTGCGAAGACAATTCAAATTCATTGGTTTTTGAAATTTCAAAAACAATCCCAACATTGGCTTTCGTTCATTATGAAAGCAATTCAAATTCATTGGTTTCCGAAACTTGAGAAACAATCTAAAAATTAGCTTTCGTTCATTGCAAAAGCAATTCAAATTCATTGGTTTCTGAAACTTCAAAAACAATCATAACATTGGCTTTCGTTCATTGCAAAAACAGTTCAAATTCATTAGTTTTTGATACTTTAGAAACAATCCCACCATTGGCTTTTACTCATTCCGAAAGAGATTCAAATTCATTGGTTTCTGAAACTTCAGAAACAATCTCAACAATGGATTTTGCTCATTACAAAAGTGATTCAAATTCATTGCTTTCTAAGATTTCAAAAACAATCCCAACATTGACTTTCACTTATTGCAAAAGCAATTCAACTTCGTTGGTTTCCAAGACTTTAGAAATAATCCTAACATTGGCTTTTTTTCATTGCGAAAGAAACTCAATTTTATTTAACCTCACATCATATTCAGTATTCATCCATATTACTATCATATTCAGTATTCATCACTAATAAAAAAAATTCAGATCTAACTATATTAGTTGTAAACAATTCAAATTCATCGATTTTAGATAACTTCGGAAGCGATTCCCACATTGGTCTTTCATTCATTACAAAAGCATTTCAATTACATCAATCTTACATTATATTAATAATTTATCCACATTACTTTCATGTTCCAGTATTCATCACAAATTCAAAAATTTAGATTTGACTTTATTCATTGTAGACGAGATTTCACTTACCTCTTTCTCTGGTTGAGTGAGTTCCTTCGATAAAATATCCTATACTCGGTATTCCCCTTAAACCATACAAATATTTCCCATTAGAACATTCTTTAACAAGTTTACATACTCATTCTTTACACAAGAATTATTTCTTTTAACTTCATATCAAAACTCATTATGTTCAAACAATACATGACAAGTGCACTAGAACACTATTTAGTGTTTCTCCCCCCACTAGAGTTGTAGAACTCAGTTTCATTTGGGGTTTATTTATTTAGTAGGCTAAGACACAATTACATAACTTTGATGAAGAGGGTTAAACCCAGTTCTGCTATTGCTATTTACACACTTAAATTCATCGAAATACAATGGTACGCGGATTTGTACAGTAACGTACAGCTTGACCCCTCCCTAGATTAAGGTTAGTTCCCTATAAAAATTAACGTCATTGAACACATTTTTCATGAAGACATTTACCCCCAAATTGTCTTAGTTGTAAGCCTAAATTTTCAGTTTAAGGCTCAATGCATATTATGTCCAGAATCTTCTACTCTGACTTGTCTTCGGGTTTTTACCAATATTTAGAGTTCTATAGCTTTAATTTAAGTGATTTTAGTCCCATTTAAAATTTAAAGTCCAATTCTACAATTTTTTTGAAGGGCAACATCCCAAATTCTGCCTTTAACTTGATCAATTTCTGGTCATAAGTTAGCTAAGAACATTGTTCAGAGTTTTAGTTTTGTATGTACAACACATAAACAATCACTTTCATGCTTTTCTTCCCTTCTTTTATCACTATTACATACAAAATATATCATTTATACATCAATAATCACACATGAGATTTCAATCATTCAAAAATTAAGTTTCATAAGAGCATGAATCATAATAATTTATTTTTGTGTTTGAGATTCGGCACACTATTGTTTCTTGTATGATCTTACATTTTTTATTTTAACATGCATGAATAATTTAACATAAAAAAAAGTTTTTCCCTGACACTATTTCAAGTTTGGCCGAAGGCTTTCCAGTCTTTTCTTAGTCATTTTGTTCTTCAATTTTTTAAGCATTATCAATCCTCCCCTTCACACTCTATCCTTACTCTATCTACCTGGACAAGTTCCTCAAGAACCCTAATATAAAAGCTAGTGATTTTGCATAAAACTTACCCAAAGTACTAGAAGTTTGTTGATGCAACCATGTTATTCGATAGTTTTACCCATATTTACCTAGTATTTTCCCTATGTTTTATATATAAAATGCCTTAATATTCTTTGATTTATGTTTTGAAGGCACTTTTGAATGTAAGATTAAAAAAAAAGGTAAATTGGAGATAATTCAGACCATGTTCCAGCCAGAGTCGAACATTGACAGATTTGACCTCCGATCGATGTTTTGTGCAGAGCTTGAGCTTTAAAAGCCGAAATGAAGTGATTCCAGTGGAATTAGAAAGATAACATCCATACCTTTATATACATATATGGCAAGAAAAAAATAACATGGAAATCGCAGCCTTCATCGCATTCTTCTAATGTTGACCTTCAACCATTCCAACTTGAATATCTTGAGGTAGAGAAATCCATTTGATGCAAACTCAATTTCGTTGAATTGCTGACTTGAAGACCTATCAGTCTACCAAATTACAACAGAAAAAGAGCTCATATGAGAGAGATATGAGGTTTCTAAGATGACATATGAATTCTGCCAGCAAACAGGTTTTGTGAAGAAGCAAGTCTAATTTACTTCCCAAAGCATCCAAACCGACATCCAAGTCTTTATTTCAGAAATTTAACTCTTTTAAGTCCAAAGTCAAAGCTTGAAGATTTTATGTAAGATTATTTCTCATTTTTTAGGAAAATAGTTATTGCACCACTTAAACGTAAATTGTCTACTTAGGAAAGGACTATTTTGTAGAAAAGAGGGATTATGGTTTCCTATCAAATAAAAAGAAAGAGAGAAAGGAAGGGAAGGGCGGCCAGAAAGAGAAGAAAAACTCCACCTTTTCCTCATATACCATAAATCATGTATTCATCTTTTCTCTTGATTAGTTTTTCAATAGACATGCAAGGCTAAGTTCTTTTTCTTGGTTACAAGGAGACAAAAACCTTATGATTTCAAGAACTATGAGATCTATTTTACCTTTTCTTTTCAGTTTATATAGTATGTTTGTTTTTTTATGCTTCTTTCCTATGATTGTTTAGTTTGATTGTTAGAGTGGACTCTCAGTTATTATTCTAACCAATCTATTGCTAAGTTTGCTATCAAAACCAAAGTTGTGATATCTAAACTTGTAAAATAACTAAGTTTAACAATTATGGTGGATCTATGTTATTAATCTTAGGCAAAATATTTGATCGAATCAAACATAGATTGTAGACAATTATGTTGTCTAGATTTATCAACCTAACTTAAGGCTTTCATTGAATTAAATTGCTAGTGCGGACACTATGGTTGTTTAATGGTTATGGTTAGTTACACTACGGATCGATTAACTAACTAATGTTAAGAAAAGATAAATATTCATAATATAAATTGACGTATTGTTTCAATAATCAGTTCTGATTTTCGTAGGTGGATGTTTACTTATGACCAAGGTTTTCTCTCTTGATAAGTTTCAAATTTATTTAATTTAGCTTGATTGTTTTATTCTGTTTATCATAGCATAACCTGGATAACCTCAAACCCCCCCTCAATTTCATATCATTTAGCATAAAACCTGAACTAGACCTTCCTCGTGGGATCGACCCCTTGCTTGCTCTATACTATCTTGTTTATTTAAGCTAGGGTAATTAATTTGTGTGACCACGACATCACAATAAATTTTAGCGTCGTTGCTGGGGAAGTGATTCTATTTGATTCTTGTGCTGTGATTGTTATTTATTTTGTTTTTAAAAAACAGAAACAGAAAGAAAAAAAAAACAAAGTTACGGTATTATTCAGGTACTATTCAAAATGGAATTTTTGGTGAAATTAGGCCTCGACATTATGTTTCCTGAAGGAAAATGACATTCTAAACAAGACTAGTTTCCTTTAGCCACTAGCCTCACCCTCTCGAGGCCAAATTCCACTGTTTTCTAGGGTTCTTAGGCCAAATATCTCTTGTGGTTGATTTATTTTTATTTATTTATTTGAGTTTTCTTGACCATTGATGCTTGTAACCTGATCTACTGACCAAAGACAAGACCAAAGACAAGTGCAGGTAGATCTTGAAATAGAAAACACTTTACCCAGGTTATGAAAGGAAGCTCAAATCAACGCCATGGTCGTTGCATGACAACAAACACTCAAGGAGCTCGCTGCTCTCAACATGGAGAATCAACCATTGTGCATAAACATCGACATCAATGCCAACTTCGACCTCAAGTCTGGGTTTATACACCTACTATCAATATTTAATGGACTTGCTGGAGAATACCATCATACTCATCTTAAGGAGTTCCACATGGTTTGCGTTGGCATAAAATCGCATGGAGTTGACGAAGAACAAGTTAAGTTGAAAGCTTTGCCTTTCTCCTTAAAAGGGACAACAAAAACATGACTTTTCTCCATTCTCTCTGGTTCCATTGGAACTTGGAATGACATAAAGAAGACTATCCTTAAAAAGTATTTGCCAGCCTCTCGAGTTGCTAACATAAGGAAAGAAATATGTGGGATTCAGTAATCTCATGGGGAAACACTCTCCGAGTATTGAGAAAGATTTAAGCAATTGTGCATTTAATGGCCTCATCATCAAATACCCAATCAATCACTCATTCAATACTTTTATGAAGGACTAATGCCTACTGACCGCAGTATCATTGATGCGGCAAGTGGGGGGCATTGGTAGATAAAACATCGAGGCTGCACGCCAATTAATCTCAAATATGGCAGCCAGCTCAAAACAATTTGACACTTCTCAAGCAAATGAGTAAATGAGGTAAGTATTGCTAACCTTGAGAATAAAGTTAATGATCTTACTTCTCTTGTGCGTTTTTTAGCTTGTGGAAATGTATAGCAGGTGAAAGTTTGTAGCATATGCTCGTTACAAGGCCATGCTTCGAATATGTGCCTAACAATGCAAGAAGATTACATTGAACAAGCTAATGCAGTTGATGGAGAATTCAATGGACAACCCCAACATAAATATGATCCCTTTTGTAACACGTATAATCTTGGATGGAGAGATCATCCGAACTTACGCTATGTGAACCTACCTCAACAAGGCAATCAAGGCCGACAGTTCCACCCCTATGGATTTCAGCCCCAGCAAAATTATCAAGCGAGACAACCCTCTACATTTACAAATTCCAATGTTATGGGGTCATTAAGTGATGATCTTCGTGAGATGATGAAAACCTTAGCTTCTAACACAATAACTTTATAACAAAATATCATGTCTTTTCAATAGGAAACAAGGTTAAGTATTAATAACTTAGAGAAGAAAATGAGGCAACTAGCATCAAGTGTAGAGAAATTGGAAGCACAAATCAATGGAAAATTACCCTCTCAAACATTGAATCCAAAAAAGAATGTTAGTGTGATCACACTGCGAAGTGGGAAAGAACTTGAAGAGCAAAGGTCGAAACAAATTGAGATGGTGGAAAAAGAGGAGATAGAAACCAAACTGATAATAAAAAAAGAAACACCCTACTGCTCCACAAACTGAAACAACGATCAATACTCCAAAGGTAAGTCCTAACTCAATGAATTCCAGTTTTAAGAAAATTCCCCCCTTTCTGAGTTCTTCTAGGTCTAAGAAAAATGACAAAGAAAAAGAGATTTTAGAGGTTTTCAAGAAAGTGAAACTCAACACTCCTTTGATTGATGCTATAAAGCAAAATCCTAAAATGCCAAATTCATGAAAGAGTTGTGTACTACCAAGAGAGCTTGCAACCTAAAAGGCTATGAAATGGTAAGTATGGGTGGAGTTGTATCTGTTATTGTTCAAAAGAATTTGCCTTTAAAGCAAAAGGACCTAGGTGCGTTTACTAACTCATGTGTTATTGGTAATGCTAGCTTTAAAAGGGCTTTATGCGATTTGGGTGCATCCATTAGTGTTATGTCTAAACATGTTTATGATTCTCTCAGTCTTGTAATACAACTTGCAGATCTTAGTTTTGTTTATCCATTTGGTGTGATAAAACATGTCCTAGTCAAGATTGATAGTTTGGTTATTCTATACGACTTTTATATTCTTAATATGGAACGTGATTCCTCAAACAACAACACTCCTATATTATTTGGAAGACCATTCTTGAAAACTGCCAATACTAAAATTGATTGTGGCAAAGATACTTTGTCTAAGGAAGTAGGAGATGAAGTAATTGAATTTAATTTTTATGATGGAATGAAATATCCTTACAGTAATGTTTATTCTATCACATGCTATGACCAAAGTAATACGTGTGCAGCAAATTCTTGATTTGGACTGCAAGGACGGATTAAGCATAGCTTTGAGCTATGACTGTGATTTTACCGAGATAGAGGAGATGAACGGATTAAGTGTATAAGAATCAACCTTGGCTTTGCAAGCTTTGCAAACCGCCCCCTATGGTAATGTCTTTGTTGATTTAATACTTTCATATAAAAAGCTTTTTGCCATCTATTTTTACAGGCACCCGAGTTAGATTTGAAACATTTACCCGATAATTTGAAGTATATATTTATTGGCAACAACAATACACTCCCCATTATCATAGCAAAAGGTTTAACAAGTGTGCAAGAGGAAAAACTTGTGAAATTATTGCGCAATCACAAAACAACCATTTGTTGGACTTTAGCCGACATCAAGGGCATTAGTCCCTCGATGTGTATGCATCACATACTATTGGAGGACAATGCGAGACCAACAAGGAAAATATAAAGGAGGTTGAATTCGCCTATGATGGAGGTTGTGAAAGCTGATATTTTGAAACTATTGGATACAGGAGTAATTTACCTCATCATGGACAATAAATGGGTGGTGCCAATCCATGTGGTGCTCAAAAGGATCGGAATCATGCTAGTAAAGAATAAAAATGATGAACTCATTGCTAATCGTATCTCGAGTGGTTAGAGAATGTGTGTTGATTATAAAATGCTTAATCTTTCTGCATGTAAAGATCACTTTCTATTACCAATCATGGACCAAATGCTTAAACGCCTAGCAGGTAAGTTTTTTTATTACTTTCTTGATGGATATAATGGATATAATCAGATTGTTATTAATCCTAAAGATCAAGAAAAGACTATATTTACATGTCCATTGGATACATATGCATATAGGAGAATGCTTTTTGGTCTCTGTAATGCACCCGTAACTTTTCACAATAATTATGTAGAACATTTATGCATATATTTGTAAATTAACTAATATGCAAAATCACTCAAAATCTTTACGACGACTTCCCCATACTAGTCTTTATAGTACAACATTTTCTGTAACCCTTGGAAAACATCTCAACACCGGTTTTTGCTCATTGCGAAAGCAACTCAAATTCATTGGTTTCCAAAGCTTTAGAAACAATCCCAACATTGACTTTCACTCATCGCGAACACCACTTCAATTTCATTGGTCTCTGAATACTTTGAAAACAAACTCAATATTAACTTTCGCTCATTGCGAAGGCAATTCAAATTCATTGGTTTTTGAAAATTCAAAAACAATCCCAACATTGGCTTTCATTTATTGTGAAAGCAATTTAAACTCATTAGTTTCCAAAACTTCAAAAACAATCCCAATATTAGCTTTTGTTCATTGCAAAAGCAATTCAAATTCATTGGTTTTCGAAACTTAAGAAACAATCCCAACATTGGCTTTCGTTCATTGCGAAAGTAATTCAAATTCATTGGTTTTATATACTTCGGAAATGATCCCAACATTGGCTTTCATTCATTGCAAAAGCAAATCAAATTCATTGGTTTCTAAAACATCAAAAACAATCCCAACATTAGCTTTCACTTATTGCAAGAGTGATTTAATGTTCATCATAAATTCAAAAATTTAGATTTGACTTTATTCATTGTAGACAAGATTTCACTTACCTCCTTCTCTAATCGAGTGAGCTCCTCTGATAAAAGATCATGTACCCACTGTTCCCCCTGAACCAAATGAATATTTTTCATCAGTACACTCTTTAACAAGTTTACATACTCATTCTTTACACAATAATTACTTCTTTTAACTTCATATCAAAATTCATTATGTTCAAACAATATATGACAAGTGCACTAGAACATTACTTAGTGTTTCTGCCCCCATTAGAGTTGTAGAACTCGGTTGCATTTGGGTTTATTTTTTTAGTAGGCTAATACAAAATTACACAACTTTGATAAAGAAGGTTAAACCCAGTTCTGTCATTTACACACTTAAATTCATCAAAATACAATAGTACATGGGTCTATCCTGTAACATACAGCCTGACCCCTTCTTAATGTTTTATCCATATTTGAAGTTCTATAACTCTAAAAGGAGTAAGGTTTGTTCCCTGCAAAATGATTGTGTTTATGTCCAGAATCTTCCAATATGACCTGTCTTTAGGTTTTAACAATATCTAGAGTTATACAACTCCTATTTAAGTGATTTTAGTCCTATTTAAAATTTAACATCCAATTCTACAACTTTCATGAAGGAAAATATCCCAAATTCTACCTTTAACTAGATCAATTTCTAGTCATAAGTTAGCTAACAACATTGTTTAGATTTTCTATTTTGAATGTCCAACACATAAACAATCATTTTCATTCATTTCTTCCTTTATTTTATCACTATTACATACAAAGTATATCATTTCTACATTAATAATCACACATGGGATTTCAATCATTCAAAAATTAAGTTTTATAAGAGCATGTGATGCGATCCAACCATCACCATTGGAGGTTCTAGTTGGTCCAGTTACTAGGCTTAGGGCTAAGAAGTTCAAAGAAGCTTTCAATGGACTTCTTCAAGATACATGGGCTAAGGTGGACTTCAAGAGGATTTGTAATAATAAAGAGCAAGCCTTGATTAATCTGATTCATGTTCAAAAGGGGCTTATTGGTGGAACCAAGACCATTACACAAGGATTGGGAGAAGAAGATTAGATTCGGACAGTTTGACCTTTCGTTACTCTTTTAATCATAACTGGAGCTACAGATCGAATTTTAATGTGATTCTAGTTGGGCGGGAAACTGGACTTCCATAACTTTCCAATAGTATATGGCACGCCTTCTAATTCATTAAGACGAGAGAGAACCATCTGTTTAAGTTGGGCCTTGCTGCTGCCAGACAAAATGCGAAAATAACGAACTTGTCTTATTTAATTAGTTGGGCTATCAAACTTTAATTATTTTGAGAGGAGATAATTTATTTGGGTTTTAGACTTGTTTATTTTGTTTATTTTAATTAGTTTGGGCTAGTTTTAGCTTGGGTTGATTATTATTCAAATTGGGTTTATGTGAGACCCATTAGGGAAACTAGAGTATTGGCTTGGAGTTTAAATACTCTTTAGGAATAATTTTAGGTCAGACTTTTGATAATATTTTCAGCATTGTAGCCGACTTTTGGTTGCTCAATCTTGGTTCTTGATTGAACTTTCAACTCTTCAAAGAATTGTCCATTCTTTATTGTGAATTTATATTTCCTTTGCTCGTCTCTAGGTGTAGACGTTGTGATTGAGTTGGTTTATAGTCTTGTTGCCTTGGAGCAAGTCTTCCATTGTGATAAGCTCATTCAAATCTCAATAAACTTGGGTTAGATTGATCTTGGGGTCGCGGATACCATTAAATTCCGTTAGGGTTTGCATCAGTTGGTATCAGAGCTGATCTAATCACAGGTTATATCTTTCAATTTGAGTCTTTATTGTTTCTTTTTTGATTCTTGATAGATTCGGCCACCTATATATATATATATATATATATATATATATATATATATATATATATATATATATATATACTTTTTATTGCTTTGTTGAACACTTAATTATAAGTTAGTGTTCTTTTGATGCTTTCTTGATCAAAATTGGCATACACACCTAAGTTTTTTATTTTTTTTTGTTTTTGCCGAAATATATACATCTATATATCAAAAAAAAAAGAGGCTTGATCTTAAAATCTTGATTGTTGCCGCACAAAAAGAAAAGAAAAGAAAAGAAAATCACTTTTTTTTTAGTTTTGGCCGAATACATGCTTGAGAAAACCTTGATCATTGGGAAATTGGTTAGTCTTGATTCGTGAATCTTTTAGTAGTCTTGTTTATGTTTCTTAAAAATTTAGGTAGTTTAGTTGATTTTCTTTTCTGGAATTTTCTTGAATTAAATCCTTAGTTCTTGATAATTCGTAATTGTTTAGCTCTTTTCTGATTTTTGAAAAGGTATGGAATTCTAGTTTCCCGCCCAACTAGAATCATATCAAAATTTGATCTGTAGCTCCAGTTATGACCAAAATAGTAACGAAAGGTCAAATTGTCCGAATCTAGTCTTCTTCTCCCAATCCTTGTGTAATGGTCTTGGTTTCAACAAGCCTCTCTTGAATTGAATCAGATTAATCAAGGCTTGCTCTTTATTATTACAAATCCTCTTGAAGTCCACCTTAGCCCATGTATCTTGAAGAAGTCCATTGAAAGCTTCTTTGAACTTCTTAGCCCTAAGCCTAGTAACTAGACTAACTGGAACCTCCAATGGATCCTTTGATGGTTAGATCGCATCAGCATGCATCATAAGAATTTGTTTGTGTGTTTGAGTTTCAACACACTATTATTTCTTGTATGATCTTGTTATTTTAATATGCATGCATAATTTAGCATAAAAAAGGTTTCCCACATCATTATTTTAGGTCTGGTGGAAGGCATGTTAGCCTTTTCTTGGTCATTTTGTTCTTCAATTTTCTTAAAGCATTATCAAGCCTTCTTCATCTCCCCTTCACATTCTATCTTTACCTTCCATCTACTCAGAAACATTCCTTAAGAACCCTAATCTAAGGGCTAGTGTTTTTGTATAAAACTTACCCATAGCACTAAAAGTTTGTCTAAGAGAATGTTAGGTTCGTTTAAGATGTGTTTTTTGCCTCTCAAAGCTCTTTCTCCCTCAAATATTTTGGTCTCTCTTCATTTTCCTTTTGCTGCCGCCAACCTCCTCTCACTTTCTTCCTAAATATGTTTGGTTTTTGGTGTTTAATCTTCACTCAACTCTTTATTTTCTCTTATGGATCTAATTGTATGTGTTTTCTCTACTTGTTTTCTTTGAGAGGAGGTGTTGAAGAGACAAAATAGCTTATTCTTTTCCTTCCTTCCCTTATGTCGTCAACCCTCCTTCTCTTCCAAGGGCTGACGAGTTGTCTCTTTTTTTTATTTGTTTTTGTCCCTTACTTGTTCATACATTTTCAATTTAGTCCCCTCATCCTTTTGTCCTTCCTATCCTAGGCCCTAATTTCTCATTACCCACTTATATGTGTTTTAATACTTTATGTTAGAGCTTTTGTATTTTACCAATGATTTTTTCTCTACTTACTTAATCTCATGCATTCATGTTTTAGGGGTTTACAATTATTTTCCTGCATATTAATAGCCTTTACTATTAATTCGGGAAATCTCGTTTAAATCTCCTAATAGGATAGAATCTTATTTAATTTATATGACCTTAAGTAACTCATCAAATTAAAATAAACTAAATTAGGTAGATAACATAACATATCAATCACATCTTTATATGAATCCTAGATAAGTTAAGTGACAACTCTTTGTCTAAACATATCATATATGTTTTGCCTAACTACTACTTCTAATCTTATATGATCATAAATAACTCATCCATATCATATAAGTTAAGTAAGTAAAACCTAATTTTATAGCATTAAACATATTTGATTAACAGTAACTTTGAGTAACTCAACAAGTTATCTATGAATAGAACTTTGGTTTTATGCATATAAAATCAGAAGAAAACAAATCATGTTCTCAACTTGTACTTAATATATTAACGTGGGATTTATTATTTTAATAAGTTTCATTCCATAGCATTAGTGATATATCATACATAACAATTATATATAAACATACATTCCTAGCATGTCATTCTAATTGTATAATTATGGACATATCTAAACTAATTCCATCGAACCATCAAAGGAAAATAGGTGGTCAAAACCTAGGTAGCGGTTCCAAATCTTCATAAGTCTTTTGTGAGCACTATGGTTCTAACCTTTTTGTCGTTCTTTCTTCGTCGTAGAATATAAAATAAATTTTTCTATCTAAATTTTTCTATTTTTAATTACATAATATTTACATAATTTTATAAGAAACCTCGAGTTATATTCGAGGGGATTTAGATGAGAAAAGAATTTTACAACCTAGAAGAAAAATAGAGAAAAAGGCAGAACACACAAGTCTTAATTATTATTACAACCATTCAACCATAAAAACACAATCACATTGTTCTTTAATGTTCATAACCATTCATCATGGATAATAACATATTAATATACATAATAAAATTATTCCATGCTTCAGTTCTAATTGTTGGCTTCATGTGCAATTTTTAAAATGATATTTCTAACATTTGGAAATATTAAATCAAATCCAATTTCATAATTTCCCAAACATTATAAATTTTATTTAATACAATTTTTCTTTGAAAAAAAAACTTTTTAGTATTTAATAAGAAAATTCATTATATTAAAATTCTTATTAATACCCTAAACTATTTAGGATCAAATAAATAAATTTTTATGCCTTAAAAACTCTTAATTTTAGAAAAACTATTTTTTTTTAAATCCTAATCCTAGGATATTGCAAAACACAAAAAAAATTTTAATGAAACATTTTAATTCAATCCTAATCTTATTAGGAAAATTAATTTTATAATTAATTTAATTTAGGGTTTTAATTTTAAAATACAAAATCAACATTTTATATCTAGATGGGTAGAATCGTAATTTTTATCCCTTATTGTAATAAAAAATAGATGACAAGAACTACACTCTAAAATCCTATTATAATTAATTATAAGTGGCAATGGTTTTAATAATAATTATACCCTTAAAAACCCCCAAAAAAAACACCAAGAATAGAATCGTAATTTTGCCCCTTTCTTTTTCTTCTCTACTACCAGCAACTAGTGTAGTGGTAGCCATCACTGCCGCTGCTAGTCAGAAGCACGAGAGAAAGCCCCTAGTGTTGCATAGCCTCCAAGGCAAGGCTTCTGCCTCGCTCTTGAAGGCTAGTGACGCCAATAGCGTTAGCGTTGCTTACATGCAAGGGCGGAGCCAGGAATTTTTCCTGCCCTGAGCTATTAAATAAATATATAAAATTTTTTTAAAGATAAATTATTAACTCAAGTACATAAATTTTTAAAGTTAACAGTAAAGTTTTAATTAAAATACATTACCCAAAATATTAAAAAATAAATTTGAAAGTACATAAAATTGAAGTGAAAGTCAAAATAAACGCACTATTGAAGTTACATCCTTCGATGTTTTATAGAATATAATATAATTCATCTATAATGGAATCTGAATCGATATTGTAACAACCCCTCAACCGGGATAAAATAACAATCTCATGTCAATTGAAAAAAAAAAGTAATTAAATTTCTTTTTCTCTCAATTCCTCCTTCCTTCACTTGATTCTTTCTTATATTAGTATTTTATAAGTTGGACTTTGTAAGTTTACAAGGTTATTCTCTCATTTTTCTTATTTTTTTTCCTTGTATTTTTTTTTTTATATTTTTCCTTACTTTTCTCTCTTTCTCTCTCATCTTTTCTTTTCTTTCTTTTCCTATTCTGCTTCTGCCCAGTCGGTAACATATAAACAGAAGAAAGAACTTATTTGTTTTATTTTTTAATGGCAAATAATCATTTTACCCTTAATGAGTCGTTTTGCTTTTATTTGACGGTCTTTTTTTTTGTTAGCACTACCAAACTCTGTTCATTCTAAAATTTTAACCAGATTTTATTCAATATATTTTAAGATCCCTCGTAAAATTTCAGCTCAATCTAATGGTCGGATTGAAAATTACACTCAATAATATAAAACTGGTCAAATTGTGTTTTTTTATTAAATTTCTAAATTTCTTCAAAAATTCTGAAATTTTAACCCAAGTTAAAGCATTATGTTAGAAGGCTTTATACAAATTTTTAGAATTTTTTGATACCTCATTCAAGAATTACAATTTTTATATATATAAAACTAGTAAAAAAATATTGATAAAATCTTTACATGTGCTAGACCCCATCCGAGCCCTTACATGCCCCTGCCCTTGCTTAACATGCCTCAGCAATAGCCTATTTTTTAAAAAAAATTTATTCAAACACAACTCTTCCTTGAGCATAAATATTTAACAATCTGATTGCAATAACCAGAACTTGTACCTTATATCTTTTACTTAACCATTTAGAAGTAAACAAAGCCACGAAAGCCTCATCACAATCATCATCTGTCCTAAGTTGAATTATTAGCTCTAATACCTATTTGTAAATGCATGGGCCTTTGAATATGTGTTGAGCATGCACGTACGAGAATTTATAAACAAGTATGAACACCGACTCCAACTTAAAAGTCTAGATTGTTGGGTTAAATGTTCGTTCATCTTATATGTAAGCACACTTTTTTTTCTTAATGCATGATACACGCAACATTAATAAAAATGAGGATTTAGTAAAAATGTTTTCATATTTGAATAATTCTTATTATAATATCTATGAATGTTTAGCATTGGAAAGATATCCTTGTAATTTTGTATTTAATTAATGAATAAAAATGAGGATTTAGTAAAAATGTTTTCATATTTGAATAATTCTTATTATAATATCTATGAATGTTTAGCATTGGAAAGATATCCTTGTAATTTTGTATTTAATTAATGAATACTTTAGTATTTTCTATTGAAATTATTGTATAGATGATTATATAAATGCTAAAAGTAATTTTTCTTGGAACGTTTTATTGAAATTTTAAATGATTTTAAGATTTCTAGCTCCACCACTACATGTTAGTCTATATGCAATAGCTAAACCATGTTAATTCCGTAGGGAACCAGGGTAATCTTTGATGAGTGTCTAGTTTTATTTCTCTTTTAGGAAAAGGCAGGAGGTTAATCTTTCTTTACTTTTTTGGTACGAGGGTATGACCTAATATGGAACCATGGCACAAATTAGAAGCTCAAAACGTCCAAATGCTTTGTTGAAATGGAAACGGATGTGATCATATTCTTAGACTAATGGGCCCAATTTCACGAGGATTAAGAAGTTGGAGAGTGATACCACTAGGCCTAGTTGCTAGAATCAGCAAGGGATGAGAATGCACGCAAAGTTGTATATCCTCCCACGTAGCTTTCAGACCTTTTATTTTTTAGCCCCTCCAAGGGGCCCAAGCTTGCCTTCTCCATATCCCATCAAGCTGGATAGCCATACAATATCTTCAATTTGGATAAGAATGTCTAGCTGTCTAGTGTGCTTTCCTTCACCTCTAAATAATTTGTTTATTCATGAATCTGAATCTAATGTTGACAAGTGAAGTGTTAGAGACAAATAATAAACACAAGAGTCGAGAATTACAAAGACAAAGGCGGGAAGAGAGATGATCTGGGGAATCCGTAAGCACAAATTCATAGTCAGGTAGCATTTTCCAACAAACATAGTGATTTCACTATGTCTAATATTAGTAAGTCCTCTTCTCTCGAATTACAGGCTCGAAAACTAGTTCCATTATTACAACAATGGCCTCTCTTAGGCCTTCTTCAGTCAAAGGGGACCCCATTCAGTTCTCACCCTTTTCAGCCATCACCAATTCATTCACGGGCTTCCACAGAAATTGGCTTAGTTTGAGAACAGTAAGCTCTTTTCTCTCAGCCTCTACTTATATACTTGATTGTTTATTTGTGAATCTTTGATGATCAAGGATACCAGTTTTCCTGTTCTCTGACTTTTCTTTTATTAGGAGAAGCTGGGGAGGGTTGACAATACTTGGTTGCGGTTATCACCTTCACTTAAGTAAGTTCATGCATGTACTTTTTAAGGATTGTGATTGATAGAAACTAATGCTTTTTAATATATTAATGATTTAATGCCTTGGTTATCCACTGCTTAATTAAGTGTTTACTATATGGCTTTAGCTACCTATCAGTTTTGAATGAAGTGTTCTTGTTCTCTAAATAATGAATATAACAATGACTAGGCCTGTTAATTAACTTAAAATTAGAAAAAGAAACCCAAGTTTCTGAAGTTTTCCTTAGGGTTTTAGCAATTGGGACTTTTGTTTTTACTTCAATTATTTGCATTTAGCTTCTGGTAGACAATTTTGTCAGCTTTCTTTTACCCCCAAAAAAACAAAAAAAAAAAAACATGTCAGCTTTCTACAAATGCCAGTAAGGAATCTTAGTTATTCTGTTAGGTGTTTCACTTGTTTACTTTAACCAGGATTTAACTCATTTTGCCCTGCTCCTTCACACTATCACATATCAAACTAATTGTTTGTCCGTTTTTCCTCCTCTTCTACCCCCCAAATGGTAGGGTTAATTCCCCCCTGGTTGCTGACATTGATTCTCGGTGCTTGTGACCATGCAAGGTTATAGATTCCCTTCTTTCTGCTTTAAAATGAATTTTTTTATGAAACACATATGCTTTCACTAAACTCTTGAATGTTGAAGGTATTCTTGGTCAGAGTAATCTTATGACATTTTGAAGAATATCTACAACTTAAGAGTAAATAGTACACCTGCAATTTACAGATAATGTATAGATTAAGCAAGCGTAACCTTTGCTGGTGATGCTAAAGTTAGTGATGCCTCCATGTTCCTTCGATAAACTGCGTTGAGTTTGTTATTGTGGATTCTAACATTTATGGCACATTCTTTGTGTTGAAGAACCAATTCAACCCAAAAACTTAAGCTATTGAGTGAGGCCTGAGAATTGTTTTATATTACTCTTTTGCTATTTCAATGATCACTTTTCTTCATTGTCAGGGAGAAATCAGTTCTGAGATTGGATGCTTCGAGCATTTCTGCCGGACTTGCTCAAAGGTTTAAAATACAGAATATGTCCGAAACCGATGGCAGGGTGGACTTCTTTGACGAGATGAAACAGAGGTTTCTGAGTTTCAAGAAGCAAAAGTATTTGTAAGTATAAGATAACAAGCAATGAGGGCGTTGAGAAAGTCTGTTTGCTTTTTCATCCTTCTGCTGTCCTGTGCTGTTGAACAGGGGAGAAGTGGAGCATTTCAAAACTCTTGCTGAAGTGCAATCACCAAAGGTGTTAAAAACAACTTGTTTGCTTTAGAATTTTTAATGTTTTTGCTGTCCTTCATTTCTGCCATTCTTTAATGCAAGTAGAAGCTATGTAGTTATTCAAACTGACAAATTGAACAGTTTATGGTGATTGCTTGCGTGGACTCTAGGGTATGCCCCTCTAATATCCTTGGATTTCAACCTGGAGAAGCTTTTATGGTTCGAAATGTTGCAAATCTTGTTCCCCCTCTCGAGGTAAGGTCAACTGAGCTTAACTTCAATATTGCCTTGCAAATTTAACTGGCTTAATTTTCTGTTTTGCACAGAACGGACGGACAGAAACTAATGCTGCCCTTGAATTTGCTGTAAAAACTCTTCAAGTTAGTGCTTAGGCCATCATATTCTAGTATTTTCTGTTTCATATTTTTCTGCAAATGTACTTATATCTGATTATGCAAAGTGGTTGGTGCACCCTGCAGGTGCAAAATATATTCGTCATTGGCCATAGTTGCTGTGCAGGAATTCAAACGCTAATGACCATGCAAGATGATGAGAACTCCAGGTTTAACAACTCATGTTCTTTCTCGTGATGAATATGAATTTCAGATATTTTATCTTAATATATCTCGAGAGTTTTTCTTCATCTTTCAACATTCATGTCCTGTAGCTTCATCGAGAAGTGGGTTGCTAATGCAAAAGTTGCAAAGTTAAGAACGAAAGAAGCAATTCATCTTAGCTTTGATCAACAATGCAAACATTGTGAGAAGGTATGCTCCTTTTCCATGATAGAACAGAATTCGAACTGCCTTGTCAGCTATTCTTACAACAGGTGCCATTTTTCCAGCCTATTTAAAATCCACTTTCTCACAAGACTTTATTGAATTGGGAGAATCCCGACTGCAATCCTAGACCCTTGAAGGGTTGTCTTGTTATCAGCATCCAATCTACTATATAGAAAAACAAGAGGGGAAAAATAATTACCTGGTGTTTCATTCTATTAAACTGTTAATTTTATCTTGGTCGCCATTAAAATGATCCCTTTTCAATTGTTACAGGAATCAATCAATTGTTCACTACTAAACTTGCTAACATATCCGTGGATTGAAGAAAGGGTGAGGAAAGGGACACTCTCTCTTCAAGGAGGATACTATGATTTTTTGAGATGCACGTTTGAGATATGGACCCTTGATTTCAAAGAAAGCAATGTTAGCCATGGAAGCAAAATATCAGTGAAAGATAAAGCGTTTTGGTGCTAGTTATTCACATATTTTCGTCATCCCACAGAGGCATAGATCGGAGTCTCGCTGATGTATATGATCTGTGCGCTATATAACGGGAACCAGCAGTAAATATTGCTGCTCTATAGATGTAAATAAGTTGGCTGTTTAGATGGGCACTTCATTTAAAGGGAAAAAAATAAGTTAGTTGTTTGGATGATTTAAATAAAAAATAAGTCATCTCTTTGGATGAGGACTTGTTTTTAAAGAAAAATAAGTTAGTCACTTGGAAAAAGACTTGATTTAAATGAAAAATAAATCAATTGTTTGGAAATGGACTTGATTTAAATAAAAAAATAAGTCAGGTATTTGTACACAGACTTAATTTAAAAAGAAAATAAGTTAGTTGTTTAGATGAGAACTTGATGTAAATGAAAAAATAAGTTAATCGTTTGGAAGGGAAGTGGTTTGAAAGAAAAATAAGTTAGCTATTTGGATATGGACTTTATTTAAACAAAAAATAAGTCATTTGTCTAGATAGAGACTTGATTTAAGAAAAAAAAAATAAGTCAGTTGTTTGAGCAAGAATTTAATTTAAATAAAAACAATAAGTCAGTCGTTGAACGGGGACTTGATTAAATGAAGAATAAATTTGTCGACATGGACTTGGTTGGATGAATGGAAATAAATAAGTTAGCCACTAGGATAAAGACTTGATTGATTTATAAAATAGAAAAATAATAAGATATAATGATTAAATTTATTGAGGACTTGATTTATGAAATGGGAAAATAATAAGATATAATGATTTAAGCGAGGTTTGATTAAATGAATATTTAAGTTAACTATTTGGATGAGAAATAATAAATTTATTGTTTGTTGTTATATTTTATTGGAAATTTTAGGATCAAAATTGAGGATATTTCATTTATATGGGATAACATAATTTTGAGGGTTGTAATATGATTATAAGAGTTATTCTTCTTATTTATTAAATTTGAAAGTGAATATTCAGTAATTCATTTATTATTATATATGTTACATATTTATTTTGACCTCCTAGACAATATTGACTTTGTCAATTCATTAATTTTGTTATAGGTATAAATCTCATATATGAGATGTCATAATCTTATTTTTACATTTTTATTCTTATATGTAAGTTTGATGTAAAAACTCCTAAAAATCATTTTGGTACTCTTGTAACGAATTTTTAATATATTATGTGTCATGTATGTAATTAAATTGGAAATTATAAAATTATTATAGAACAATTATGAAGTTGTTAGGAATTGTCCCAAGATAATGTTGCGATATCATTAACTAGAAAAATGTTAAAATTATCGGGGTTAAGCTTGAGGTTACCTGCATGGTAATGAGTTATAATGTGATGTGGTTATATGCAAGAAATAGAAAATTCAATAACACCATAAAAATTAATTTGTTTAATTAATATTTGAGGTATGAAATTTACAATATAATGTATATTTCTAGTATTAAATTAAATGAATTAATAAAAAATAAATGTTAAGAATTAATTATAAACTTTAATAATTTGAGGTATAAAATTACACTGTGAAATATATCTTCAAATATTAAAAATATAGAGTAGAAATAAATACACTATTAAAATTTAGAGTTTACAATCGTTAGGTTTTAGCATGATAAGATAGGGACCTTTTTACTGATGAGAACCTTTTTTAACCTTAGATGGACTAATGAATAGAATCATAACTTAGAAAAACAATCAATCAATAATGCAACTTCTTATAGATAGAGTGCATTAGAGGTGATACGTCTTTCTCATGTACAATTAGTCTCTTATCTAGACTCTTACAAACAAATAGGTTTTTTAGTAATCATAATATCAGGTGGTAAATCCTGAACCTTTCAAAATCATGATTTTATGATTAATCCCAACACATTCAAAACCCCCTCGATCTCCAAGGAAAACCCGTCATTTGACATCGTGCACGCCACGACAATATAACAACTTTATTGGGAACTTTCTAGTTGGACTAAACTTTGTTGATTGTTTGTTTTTTGTGCCTAATTTGTTTATTGGTCTGGATCATTTAATTTTAGCATGCATTTTCCTATATATTGTTGATGCATTAATACATTCAATATGGATTCATACCTTCATGCATTTTAATTCTGTAAGTATTAAAATATTGTTGGTCACGGTCTGAGAGGGACTCGCTGTTGTTTGCTAGCGCTGAGTGGGGCTGACTACTACCGTTGCTGAGAAGAAACAGTCTGATATTGCTTACGGTGGTTGCTGCCCAAGCAACTAAAATCATTGTTGTCAGTGCTAAGAAGAGAAGGTTGCTGCTAGAAGTGCAGGGTGTAGCTGGTGCAGGCGATTGGTGCTTTCAGTGAGGAGGAAAAAATGTGTGACATATGGCAAGATGGAGGAACCACTCTACTGCTATTGGCTTGAGCTTGCTCATGGTTGCTAGAGATGAGGATGACGCTGCTGCTATGGTTGATGCATGCTCACGGTGGTTGAGGAATTGTGATTGTCGATGATGGTTGCGTGCTGGTGCAAAACGAGGAGAAGACAAAGGTTGGAATTGGCTTTCTAAAGGTGATGAAGGGTCACCTCTGGTGTTTTTTTTTTTTTTTTTTTTTGTGAACAAGAGGAAAAGCAATGTGTACAGCCGGATTGTTGAAGATGGGACACGGTGGCACAGTTGATGCAATGGAAGCTAGGTTTTTTTTTTTATTGTATTGTGCTTCCTATTTGATGTATGCATTGAGATCTGTATAAAGAGTTTTATAATATGAGATCAAACTTCTTTTTTTGAAATTTAAATTTAATTAAAATTTAAAATACAATTTAAAAATAGATAAGTATCATTATAATCATGATTATCTTTTTAAACTAAAAATTAGAAGTGAATGATAAAAACACATTATAGTCTCTAGTTTTTTTACAAGTTGACAATTCATATCTTTAACCAAAATCAATCCTTGATATTTTAATTTTAAATTTTAATCTTTTTAAATTTAAATTAAAAGCAAATGAATTAAAATAAGTTATAACATAAAAATGAGTCAAATTTCTAGTCATGATTTGTTTCCCTGCAAGTCTAGTATCGTTAAGTGAGCTACTCTACTCCTCGTCAAGTAAATCATGTGATCTCAGTTGCCAGCATATATAAACGCCCAGAACCACCAACACAAGAAATCCAGCACAACAATCGTGCAACTATTCCTTTAAGTTTATTCTCAAGCTCTTATCACTTTTTTCTTACCTCTCTTCTCTCCATCTTAACAACTTAAATATTAAAGCACTACACCATTAAACAGCTTTATCGACGGATTACTTCCATCAGTGAAAGAAATGAAATCCGTCGGTGAAATAATTACCGACGGCCTCACCGACGGAACTCGTCCGTCGGTAACTCAAATTTTCGTCGCTAAGTTTGTCGCAAATAAAAAAAAACACCCACCGATGGAACACTGACGGTCTTATAGACGGATACATTACCGACGGAAAAAATCCGTCTGCAATTTCAACGGTAATTACCGACGGCATAACCGTTGGTAATTATGGCATGGCTGGTAATTGTTTGGCAACTCTCTGTAAAATACCGACGGATATTATCCGTTGGTATATCCGTCTATATTTAATCACCGACGGATAGATTCCGTCAGTAATTATGGCATGGCTGGTAATTGTTTGGCAACTCTCTGTGAAATACCGACGGATAATAACCGTCCGTATGTATTTAAAATATATAAAAATAATAATTTATTAATAATAAAAAACCTTATTAAACAAATAAAAATGGATTAAACATTAAAAATATAAAAGTAATGTTAAATAATATTCATTACAAATTTAATGTGTTTAAAAAACAAAATTAAACTAGAATAGCGACGGAGTTGGAGGAGGAGGAGGAGGAGGAGGCTGGTTGTTCCCGGGACCATACAGCCAAAAAGAAGCTGCACAAGTATCGTCACCCATCTTTGATCTCATCTCCATGACTATTTGACAGAGCTCATCATAATTCGTCGAGAGTTGTTGATATTGTTGTTTCAACGCAATGAACTCCTCAGACTGGGTGTTCGATACTGATGGAGAGCTTCCAACAGTTGAGACAGTACGAGCCGAACGCAAGTTTTCAGCCGTAGTGTTGGAGAGCCCGTAGACCCGATTTTTATCGGGTCCACTAGACGATCCCGCCTCCATCCACAAATCTGGATCGAAATCTGGAAGGGTCGACTGATTGTCCCCATATCTCTCCCTCAATCGGCTATTATAGGTCTCCTAAAAATTTCGTCGGTAAAAAAATCATCAAATGCAATTCAAGAAATTAATAACTTACAAAATAAAATGAATGAGCGAACATACCACGAAGTGCTGAGCACAGTTGTCCACGAACTGCTGCACCCCCTTTCGGCGGTCTTGACTCAGCACATGCGTCTCTACAAACAGCTCCATTGGACTCGGTTCACGTCCAAGAGACGCAGCCTGTAAGGAAAAAATAGGTTGAAAGTTAAATATATTATAAGGAATGACAAATTAATTAATGATATATTTCATTAAAATTAATCTTACCATCCGCTTTGCACGTGCGCTGAATGGGACGGATCTGCCAGTGTGCGTGGTCACCGAACCATGAATTTGCCGGTTCCGGTTGTTGGCGCCGGACTGTGAGCGATGTGAGAACCGCTCTGAGGTCACGTACTCAATATATGTCGTCCATATTTCCCCCGAGATGAATGGCGGTTTGAATTCCTGCCAAACCGCCACCTCATTCCATCCTTCAAGACCGTTATCCCTCGCATGTCTTTTTGATTTTTTTTGGGTGTCATACCAAAAATCACGCAACCTACTTCCATAGTAAAAAATTAGAATTTAAAACATAAAATTATAAAACAAAAATAAATATTATTTTCAATGTTACCTAGTTGCCGCGTGATTCTCCCATACCCTCCTCACAACATTGTTGTCCGTCCTATCCCACTCAAATTTGTTCTATGTATATAAATAATTCATATAAAATAAAAATAGTACAAGATATAAAATTATAAAAATCATTTATTAAAAATAAGCTGGAAATTAAAAATTTACACCGACCTAAAATCGCTTAAACCATGCATCGCTATTAGGTTTCCACTCAGGATGTCTGGAAACCTGGCTCCATTGAAACAATGAAATCTCCATCGATGATTTAAACGCCAATGTTATAGTCCTTGCAGCCTCAATGTTTGTGAACCTGAAATTAAATAAAAGTAGTAATATTAATTAGTTGTTCATAAATTATGTTATAAGTATATATATTAAAAAAAAACTAAAACCTAAACAAACTTACATTGAGAGGTCATCCTTCCATTGTGCCTGGTACTTACGGGTGAATTGACCCCGCTGTGAAGCACACCGCTTCTGCGCTGTGAAACCGCGCTAGAAGAGGCAGCATCACAAGTTGGCGTAGATTCCTCATCGTGATCAGCACCTAAGGATACGTCCTCCTCGCTGCTATAAGAACTAGCTGCAACCGTCATCTGACGACGTGCTGTAAATTTCATTCTACGCATCTACACAAATTTATACGAATAATTACATAATTAACTTCGATTATTTTAAAAAAAAATTCGACAGAGTCTCCTCTATACTGGGGGGTCCCAAGTTATCGACAAAATCATATTACACTTCCAATTTTATTTCACATCCTGATCCAATCATCCTGGATCTCAACCCAACTCATCATCATCAACACAACATTTTATTCAATAACATCATATAATGATATTCAAGTAAAAGAATCAATTTCAACTAGGAACATTCATTGTTAAATTGGTATTTAGAGTTACAAACATTAGATTAAAGTCATACATTCAAATTTACGGATTAATATTACATTTCAAGTTTTAGGAGACGAGACTCTTAATTTATAAATCATTACATGGTCAAAAGCAAAAGCTAACTAAATCAATATCATTCCTAACACGATCGACCCTAATGGACCTCAAAATAGAAATTAACGTGTACACATAAATATAAAAATGTAATAACAAGCAATAACAATGACATGTAAACAATAATATCCTAAATTAAGATAAACTAATTAAATGTAATTCTATATATATAAATTAACATTTTTAACATAAATTCAACAATAACAATTATAGCAATACAAAAAATAATATCCTAAATTAAGATAAACTAATTAAATGTAATTCTATATATATAAATTAACATTTTTAACATAAATTCAACAATAACAATTATAGCAATACAAATAATAATATCATAAAATTAAAAAATAAAATTAAAAAACACTACACAAAACAACATAAACACAAAACAAACAATACACAAAACTAAAAAACACTATATCAATTCAAAATAAATTTGGGAATAAAAAATGCTTACCTTAATAGTGTGTGAATGTAAGATTTTATCTACAAACAATACACAAAACAAAGAACACCAAAAAAAATAATCATAATTAAAATAAAAAAAATACAAAGATAAAGAAAAAAGAATACATACCTTTTAAAACTACAACCAAAACAATAAAATCCCTTCTAAAAGCTAAATATAAACTGAGAGGAGAAGAGAAATGGAGAAGAAGAGAAACGGAAGCAGAGAAGAAAATGAACCAAATGGTGTGGGGTGGGGGGGTTATATATAGCAATTTTTCTGACGGTATTACCGACGGAAATTAATTGTTGTCGGTAGCATTAAATTTCGTCGGTACTACCGTCGGAAATTAATTGAAATGCGCACAAAAAAAGTTCAAAAATCCCGCCAGACTTTTCGATCCGTCGGTATTTGTGCAGACGGACACATGTCAGACATGTGTGGGCTTCGGGATGTGCGTACATCCATCGGTGATTCCGTCGATATTTGACGTCGGTAAGTCCGTCGGTGAGTGTGGCACAATCCCGTAATTTTTTTTCAACTCTCTGTTAAATACCGACGGGTTATTTTCCGTCGGTAAAGCCGTCGGTGATTGTGGCACAATCCCGTAATTTTTTTCAACTCTGTGAAATACCGACGGGTTATTTTCCGTCGGTAAAGCCGTCAGTGATTGTGGCACAATCCCGTAATTTTTTTTTCAACTCTCTGTGAAATACCGACTGGTTATAGTCTGTCGGTAAAGCCGTCGGTGAAACCGTAAATTTTTCTTATTTTTTTTATGTAACCCTGTCACAAAATCTTGAATTGCAATCTTACAGCACACACAACACAATAACAAGGGTTGACTATTAAAGAAGAATAAATATTTCATGTTTCAAATTATTACATTATAAAATAAGGCTTTATAACATGTTTAGTTAGTCGGAATTTTCATCTTCGTCCTCTATTGAATTGTTATCATCAGCTTCATCGCACTCTTCAATTTCGTTATCATCTTCTTCAACAACATTCTTTTTTCCACTAGTAGAGCTTAGAACAACATTCAACTCCTCTGCGTCAACATCAACAAGACAATCATTGAAAACACGAAAATTTAAATTTTCTTCTAAGTCAATCGACGGAGCAACTCGGTATGGTTCAACCAACTCACTAGCTTGAAAGACTTCATCTATCACACTTGTGTCTTCGTTCTCATCCTGAACAACCTCGACACGACCCTTGGGTTTTGTTTTTAAAACGGATAACCAATCAACTCTTGATCGGTCCTTTCTAAAGGAAGGGGTGTATGTGTAATAAACTTGTTAGCATTGCTTTGCGAAAACAAAGACGTCGTTTACGTTGCGGTGTCTAGCTTTGGAGTTGATTTCAACGAGACCATAGTGAGGATCTACTTTGATTCCTCTGTCAGTTGTGTCATACCAATAGCATTTGAATAAAAACACTCTATTTTGCTCGCTATGATATTGCAGTTTGATGACCTCTTCCAATCTACCGTAGTAGTCAACTTCAAACTCACTAGAAGTCGATCCCTTAATACAAAGACCGTTGTTGTATGTCTTTCTTCCATACCCGTATTCTTCAGTATGAAAGACATATCCATTGACAAAATACCCGTTATAGCACTTGACTTTTCTTTCAGGGCCCAGACATAGTAAAGACAGTGAAATAGCATCACTACCTCCCATTTGATAAACCTAGCTTGTAAATTAAATACAACAATAATCAATAAACGGATATTATGTAACATTGACTACAATTAATTACATTGCAAGAGATAATGAGTTTGTGATAGGACTTACATGTGTTCTAAACCATGTGGCAAATTGTTCATCTTGTAATTGAAAGATCTGGGATTCGGTCAGCTGTGAGTTATTGGACAGTAAGTATCGTCGATGTTGCCTGCAAGGTTGTTCCAAATTATATGAGTGTATGGTATCACAAAACATAAATAGTACACTCTTGACAAAGTTTAAGTCGAACATCTACTTACTTAATAAAAGGTCTCAAGCTCATCACAGTTAAATAGGACATAATTGTGTGCTTGTCTGAACTCTATTTCAGACAAATATCTTCCCCTCACGGCATTTTTAGGTGTGGGTCGTCCAGGATTGGAGAATATTGACAAGTTCCCACTTGAATGCACTTCACCACCATCATCATGCCGTGGAACACGGTTTATCCTCGTTCTCAAATGAGGTTCGAAATAGTATGAGATAAATGTTGAGATCTCCTCAACAATATACGCCTCACATATTGACGCCTCAACATGCGCCTTGTTCTTAACCTTTTTTTTAAGATTGAACAAGTACCTGCATATATAAGATAACAATATATATATATATATATATATATATATATATAAATTATCAATTAAAAACATTAAAATAAAAATAAAAACATTTAATTATAAATGTCATAGCAACTGTAATATCTAACCTCTCGAATGGATACATCCATCTGTACTGGACCGGTCCTCCAACTTTTACCTCAAACGGTAAATGTACGGGTAGATGCTCCATTGAGTCAAAAAATGATGGAGGGAATATCATCTCAAGTTTGCATATTGTCTCGACGATATTCTTTTCAAGCCTTTCAATGTGATCAACATTCAACTTGCTGGAGCATATGTCTCTGAAGAAATGACTAATCTCCGTTAGTGCATCCCATATCCCCTTTGGCAACAAATCACGAAAAGCTAATGGGATGAGTGTTTGCATAAACACATGGCAGTCATGACTCTTCATTCCATATAATCTGCATTCCTCCGTATTAACCAGCCTTGATATGTTCGAGGCATGTCCATCGGGGAAACGCAGACTCTTAAGCCATTTGTAGACTAGTAGTTGTGCGTTTTTCTCTAGCACGAAGCTTGCTCTTGGTTTTGCGACCCGTGACCCATCACAAACCAACTCCATATTTTTACGGTTACAGAACAGCGCTACATCCAATCTAGCCTTGATGTTGTCCTTTGTCTTCCCCTTCACATCCATGACGGTGTTGAAAATGTTCTCAAACACGTTCTTTTCAATGTGCATGACGTCAAGGTTATGGCGGAGAAGATTGGTCTTCCAATAAGGAAGCTCCCAAAATACTTCGCTTCACCCAATTATGGGTCAAACCAAAACCAGGAAACTTCTGCTTACCTGATTGGAGACCAAACACAATTTCACCGTACTCTGACACAACATCAAACAATTCTTCACCGGAAAGACGCGGGGGTGCAACATCATTTTCAACTCTGCCAACAAAGAAATCCTTTCTGTTCTTTCTGTACCTGTGGTTATGTGGCAAGAAACGACGGTGACAGTCAAAAAAAGCTTTACCCCCGTTTGTTAGCGTGAATGCCTTGTTGTTCTCCATAATATGGACATGCTAGCTTTCCATGCGTGCTCCAACCAGAAACCATTCCATAAGCTGGGAAATCATTGATAGTCCACATCAAAGCCGCTCTCATAACAAAATTTTGTTTCCTCGAGATGTCATAAGTCAAAGCTCCAGAGGACCACAACTGCGTCAACTCATCAATCAACGGACGAAGACAAACATCTATATTCCGCCCGGACTGCTCGGACCTGGTATGACCATAGATAAAAACATGAACTCCGGCCTCATACACATCCCCGGTGGCAAGTTATAAACCGTCAGTATGACCGGCCAACAAGAATAAGGAGCAGCAAATGACCCGAATGGGTTGAATCCGTCTGTACACAACCCAAGACGCACGTTCCTTGATTCAGCTGAAAAGTGAGGATGCATACTGTTAAAAGGCTTCACCGTCAGAAGGATGAACCATCACTCCATCAACCGCATGGTGTGATTGGTGCCATGTCATGTGCTCAGCAGTCCTTGGTGACATGAATAACCTCTGCAGTCTAGGTGTGATTGGGAAGTATCTAAGTTTTTTATATGCCACGAGAGTCTTCCCTCTACCAGTTCTGGGTTTGTAACGGGAATGCCCGCATGTCATGCACTCGGTCATCTCAGCATTTTCAAGGTAGTATAACATGCAGAAGTTAGGGCATATATCAATTTTCTGGTATCCTAAACCGAGGGGTTTCATCATGGACTTGGCAGCATAGAAGTTCTCTTTCAGCCTGTTCCCTTCAGGTAAAATGCTTCTCGCCCATTCAATAATCTTGTCATAACCGGCCTCACTCAACCCGTGATCTGACTTGATGGTGAACACCTGTGCTACGGCTGATAATTTACTGTGGTTCGTGCAGCCATCCCATAATGGTTCGTCAGAATCTCTCAACAGATCAAAAAACCTTGCTGCATCTGCATTAGGTTCTTCTTCTACGATTGGACATTCCCTGACATTACCTTCACTCATTCTCATTGCATCCATAACCATATTCCTGTAAGGATTACTGTTCTCATTTCCAACTTCATGCATGTTGCTAGCACTAGAAGTTGACCCAACCACCTGTTCTTCCATGCTCTCATCAGGAACAAATAGTTCTCCGTGAGCATACCAACACAGGTAATCTTCCATGAACCCTTTGGTTAGAAGATGCATCGTTACAACATCTTGATGCAGAAACTTTAAATTTTTACACTTCCTGCATGGACACCTAATACCGCCATCAGTAAAATTCCTCGGAATAGATGTTGCGAAATTAATAAAACCCTGGACACCGTTACAATAATCCATCCTCCGCAATCCTTGGGGTGAGTCCCGATACATCCATGAACGATCATCCATGACTTCTATTGAACCTCTATAAAACATAACAAAAATATTGGTTTTCCCCGACATTATCCAACAAACTAAAACAACACTTATGTTAAATATTCATTATCAATTATCAACTATCAACGTTCATACATACAAATTTATACATATATAAATTTACAGAAATCACAACTTCGAAATAATTGATAACAATTAAACAAGACTCTTAAACAAGCTATTAATTATTTATTTCATCACAACGACACATTTAATTCGGTGTAATTCAAACAAAATTTCAACAATTTACAAACAAATATAATTTGACAAAATCTAAAACAAACTATAACAACTACAAAATTATACATTCATACTACAAGTTTCTTTGACAAATAACAATTAAACAAGTACAAACGTTAACAAAATACATATACTAAAACAATAAAATTCACAATTAAATATTAAAACTAAAAAGGATAGATTTACTTACAAAAAAATGATAAAATCTACAAGAAACGGATATTGTGACCACGTACAAGATATAAGAAACTTGAGTGCTCGTGTTGAGAATAGTGGAGAGTTTGGGATGGGTGTTTGGCTGCAGTTTGGGAGGGGAGAGGTGGGATGGGAAAGAAGAAGAAGAAGAGGAAAAGAGGAGGAGTGTCGGCAGATAGGTGGGTATATAATGGTTTTTTCCGATGGAATCACCGACGGATTATTTCGTCGGTGATTCCGTCGGTGACAGTGTCACGTCACTGTATGGCTATCTCAGTTTGAATCCCTCGGTAATTCAGTCGGTAAAATCATCTGACGTCACCACGCCGTTGTTATTTTCAGACAAATTGTATACCTCGTCGGCGAAACGGTCGGTATATACCGACGAAATATTCCATCGGTATATACCGACCGTTTCGCCGATGGATTTAGGCCGTCGGTATATACCGACAGATTTTGAGACAGAATTATTTCTGTGGTAATTATTACCAACGAAAATGTTCCGTCGGTAATTCCGTTGGTTTTCTCTGGTTTTCTGGTAGTGAAGGTTCCATAACTTCAAAGAGGATTTGATTTACATGAGAACTTAGCAAGAAAGCCCATGCTACATCTTAGTCCACAAGTAGTTGTAAGAACAACAGATCCATTTCAACTTTCAATGACTTCGTCACCATACATTAAAACGAAATAAATAGCGTGCAATCTTTTGTTGTTTCTGAGATTAGGATGATTAAGAGGAATCTTAGAAAAATGACGCATGTGGGCAAATGTTTTTCTTTTTGGAACTAACGGGTTATTCTTCATATGTTGAAAAAATATTTTTCACAAATCCAGGATATAAATTGAAGTTAATAGATGAGATTTCCTTTGTACTAGATAAAATGTATTTACGACGTTTTTCATCTCTAAACAAGTGTTTTTCAAAAAGAAGAAGAAATTATATAAAAATTAAAGAATTATAGTTTCAATCGTGACTAATTAAGAGCGACCCTTTAATTTAGCCACTATTAGCATGTTACACGATCACTTTCCAAGCATAATAAATAATCTTTATGAACAGAATTTCAGATGAATATAGGTCAAGTTTATAAGTAATCCGATAATTTAAATTTATTTCTTAACAAATCCTTAGACATTAATCAGAAGTTAAGACTGCTCAGATACGAAATTAAGAGCCCTCCTTGAACCCCACGATTTGCTTGTTGACCCTCACTTAACGTGGCATCCAAGTTTAGTATTTTTCTGTGGAAAGAGGGTTGATGACACCCAGGTTCCTTTTTCATGCAGGATCTCACTTTCGGCTTCTGTTGCCTATCCTGTTTCTTTGTTTCTTTTAAGCTACCTAATTTGGTAGTTCTGCTTTAAACCCAACACAAAAAAAAAAGGCTTCTGCTTGTAATTCAAGTAATGTCACGCTATTGCTTTGCTGCAGTATGGATCATGTTCAAAACGATTTTTATTCCAAGCGGTGTCCCAAGGCACTTCCACTGTCTATATCTTGGTATTGGACACTTCCCACTTTATGCTGTAATAACCCTCGATCCCTGGTTTCTAAAGAGAAAATTGTGAGGCATGTATATATTTGGTGGAATTTTTTTTCCTGCTAAAGCAATTTGATCGAGAACCACATCCATGTAGAATCATTTGTTTATCTTGTGCCCTGTTGGTATGTGCATTGCCAAGACAAGGTCATGGATTCGATGGCTGATATAGAGAGAATCTTTATCTTTCAGATTAGGGTATTTTTTTATTCATGTTCATGATATTATTATAATATATATATATATATATATATATATATATATATATATATATAGGCTAACAAGTTATGGTGGCCAGTACATCGTTTGAAATAAAATTAATTGTTCAAAAGAAAATAATTGCTATTGATTATTCTCGTATTCTCGGCAAGAAATTAAAACATAGTTCTGAAAAATGATCCTTGTACAATGGAGTTTTAAAATTATTATTATTCTTATTATTATTTAATCCCCTTTTTTTAATGTAATAGAATGTTTTTTCCAAATCGTTGTCTTATGGCCATAACATTAACGATCATTGTACTTTAAAATAATTATTTTATTTATTTATAAATTGCTATCATTTTTTATTTTAGATAATTTGTTTTCATAGTTAATAGTTTTTATATTATTTAATTTATATAAATATTATTCTTAGCATATTACTTATTATAGTTTTTTTAACTTTGTATACATTAAAAAAAAATGTATGCAAGATGCACATTACATGGTGAGATGTGATTGAAACTATTTGATTAATTAACACTCAATATAATTTTACATAAGTTCTATTAAAGTTTTTTTAATCTTGGATATGAAATGAAAAGGTATAATTTATAAATTTTATTAAAATTATTTTTAAAAAATATTAAGTATAAAATTACCATAATATCTAACATATATTAAAATTATGATTAAAAACTAGAATAAATTTGTTAATACAAAGAACATAAGAGTATGCAACTCTTGGAACACTGTGGTATTTTTAATTAATATCTTGATGTAAAATATTTTTTATTTTAAAAAATATATATTTTTTTTTACATGAACACATTAATATTAAAAATATATTAATTTAAGTCGAATACAGTTGCAAAGCAAAAATAATCCGCGATTACTAATTGCTCGTTATATAGGCAAAGAAATTAAAAACAGCCCTGCACTTGCAGCCTTGCAGGTAGAAGAAGAAAGTGTGTGTGTCATGTGCGAGAGGGTCCACCAGGATATTTACCTTGACATTTTCATTGGTTAAAGGTAGGAGCAATCCCCATCCGACTTTGTCTTATATTAGAGCCAACACAAATGAAAATGTGCTTGCTAAGCAAAAATGATTAAAAGCCTTGAATTCTCCTTCAACGAAGGCTTCAAAAAAGTCTTCCATGAAGATTAACCCCATCTGTGTAGATAACGTACAGCATGAAAGGAAATCGAAGCACAACCGTTCTTGTCAAAGTATGTGAGCTGAGGAGTTTGAAATTTATTAATGGAGAGTGACCATAGGTGCCCTTCCCTTCCCTTCCCTTCCCAGGGCCAACTTGCTTTAGAAGACCACATGCGCTCTCTCAATTACTAGAAAGAGAAATTGGAGAGCCCATGGTGAAAGATTGTAGAGAGAGAGTGGTAATAAACAGTGACTAGATGGATGGATACATAAAGTTGATGCCCCCATAGCCAAAAGATAGAACATCAACAAGTCAATATCAATCCACTCGGTCGGGAGGCTCCCCAACTTGCAAGGCTTTAAGACGAGAGAGAAAGAAAATACCCGAACCAGACAATTCATGGCGGTGTGTGTCTGTCTGTCTAGTCTAGGCTATGTAGGGTTTAGCCGAACCATAAAAACCAACACAACACCCCCATTCTTCTTTGACCAAACACCCCCCCTCGCTCATGCGTGTAGATTTCTAGTGGGCCCTACTTCCCAACCAGCGGCGCCATCAGTCTTTACTTGGTTTCCAAGCTCATCCACCTCTCTCTCTCTCTCTCTCTCTCTCTCTTCCCCCCAGTATTTATCACACTATAAACGAATCCGAACACCATGATATTCACTTCTCCCTCTCTTCATCGCCCCTTTTCTTGCTTCGATCTCGTGTTTTTTATTCTCCTTAACAAACTAAACATCCAAATTTAAATCCCCACCAATCACAGCCCATACTCGTCCCCCCAAAAAAATAAAAATAAAAAACCAAACTAGTAGTAAATATTAAATGAACATGAAAGGTGAATACGTAGAACGTCATCAAGCAAAGCATGAAAATACTCCAAACATGTTCTCCGAGCTCAACCCTCACCACCAACACCTTCCCTTTCCCAACACTTTCAACTCTCTCGTGAATCCGAAGAGGAAGATACTCGTAGTACTGGTGCCGCCACAACACCAAATCCCATCCCCACCTCTCAAAAACTCAACGAATTTAACAGCAGCGGTGGCACTGACGGTGCTACTATTGAAGTAGTTCGTCGGCCCAGAGGCAGACCGCCCGGTTCAAAGAACAAACCCAAACCACCCGTTATTATAACCCGGGAACCTGAACCAGCTATGAGTCCTTACATCCTAGAAGTCCCGGGTGGAAACGACGTCGTTGAAGCCCTATCCCGTTTCTGTCGCCGAAAAAACATGGGAATCTGCGTTCTTACAGGAACCGGCACGGTCGCTAACGTCACTCTGCGTCAGCCATCGACAACACCAGGAACTACTATCACTTTTCATGGAAGATTTGATATTTTGTCAATTTCGGCGACTTTTTTGCCTCAAACAACGTCCTATCCACTGCCTAATAGTTTTACCATCTCGCTTGCGGGTCCACAGGGGCAGATCGTCGGAGGGATTGTTGCTGGAGGTTTGGTGGCTGCTGGTACTGTTTTTGTTGTAGCGGCTTCGTTTAATAATCCGAGTTATCACCGGTTGCAGGTTGAGGAGGAAGGGAGGAATTCTGGGTCTGGTGGTGGTGGTGGGGGGGAAGGGCGATCACCTGTGTCGGGTGCAGGTGGGGAGAAAGTGGACACGCGGCAAGTGGAGGAGGAGGAGGAGAGTCTTTTGGGATGGCTATGTATAGTTGTCATTGCCTGCTAATGATGTGATTTGGGCGCCCAGCGCCAGGCAGCCGCCACCATCGCCTTATTAATGTGAATTATCATGTAGATGATCAAGGTCAATCAATATTTTATTTCAGCTTTTAGGAAGTTTGATTATGTAGAATTTATTTTCTTTTTTTTTTTAATTTGAGTTTTTCTCTGTATATGTTAACCAAGTCGTTAAATAGCTGTTATAGTTTCAATGGAACGAAAGAGGAACAGTGCTCTGCTAGTTTTCTTACCTTTTAGCACAGGTAATGTTCCTTTTTTTCTTTTAAAGAAATGGGAAGTGAAGTGCATAAAGAAACTGACTGGTGTGGTGTGAGAGGGCGGCATGCATGTCAAAATCATGAGTAACTTCTGTTTTACATGGTGGGATTTAACGAGGGCATGTTTGCTTCGAAGTTTGAGATGGTGAAGCAATTTATCTCCGCCATCTGCTGCGGTAGATATGAGCTGGTTGTTGCTTTCTGCTCTGAAGAAACTGCATCGCTGGATAAGAAGATGATTGTTCTGCTCGATTGATATTTTGCCGCTTAGGTTCTTGATTAAAATGAAGCGTATGCCAGTAGAGAACGGGGCTAGGGCTGATGCTTTTATCCAATACTTTTTTTATTTTTTTGCTCGAAACCCACTTTAATCTCTTTCTTTTCCCGTCTTTTCTTCTTTGATCCATTTGTACTTTGTTTTGTTTTTTCTATCTGCTGGTTTTTTTTTCTTTTTTTTGTCCTTTTACGAAAACAAAAATATAATGAAAGCCGAGATAGGTCTGGCTGCTCTCTCTCCCCTCCCGTATCCAAATTTGATGTCCTGTATGTTTAGCTGTTTCTCACCATAAACAATTGCGCTTCAACTTCTAGCCCAAAAGGTTAGATATTATTAACTAGATCATTGTATTTGATTAATTTTAAAAAAATCTAAAAAAGTATTTAGATATTATTATTTTTTTAGTGAAAAAAAAAAATTAAATCCTTTTCTGACCTGATTAACTTGACATTAACTTGACAGGTCCAATAACAGCCTAGAAAATTGTTAAAATATATTTTGGTTAAAAAATTTCAAGATATGTTTTTATAAAATATTAAAATGAAAATATATTGGATCGACCTGGATTAATATGTTAAATCTATGACTACGATTATAAAATTGAGATAATCTTTTAGAAAACAAATCAAAATCAAATATATAAATCAATTACTAATTAAACTAATATTGAAAAATAAAATTAAAAAATAAAATCAATTAAAAAAAGATAAAAAAACAAATCGAGTCAACTCGGGTTAATTTATCAAAGTTACAACTCAGGTCATGTGATTGAGATAATAACTCCATAGAAATCAAATATAAACAAATTATGAATTTCAATTTTCAATTAATCTAATGTTGAAAGATGAAATTGAAAAAAATTTTGATAAAAAAAAAGTCAACTCGGGCTAATTATTCAAACTCGTGACCTAGGAAATAAGACTGAGATAACCATATAAAAAACCAAAAAAATTATAAAGTCTAAATCAACCAAATATTGAATGATGAAATTGAGAAAAAAAAATTAAACTAAAAAAGAGATTAAAAAAACCCGAGTAAACCTACGACTCGGGATAAGAAATCTCATTGTTGAAGGATGAAATTAAAAAAAATAAATAAAAATAAATGATCCGAGTTAACTTACCAAGCTTATGACTCAGATAATGAGACCATGATTACTTTATAAAAAGCAAAATGAAAAAAATAATATGAAGCTTAATTTCAAATCAACAATATGTTGAAGAATAAAATTTAAAAAATAAATTTAAAAATAAGAAAAAGTTATGATTTAGGTTAACCTGCAAAACTCGTGATTCAAGTCATGAGATCAGGATAACATCATAAAAAGTAAATAAAAGATGACTTGAGTCGCCTCGGATTAACCTACCAAATCAGCAATCAAGGTCATAAGGTTGTGATAACCTCATAGAAAGTAAATAAAAAAAAAATAATGAAATTCAATTTTCAATAAAATCATGGTTGAGTGTTGAAATTAAAAAAAAAATCAATCTAAAAACTAAACACAATAAAATGACCTCGGTTCATATGAGTTAACTTTCAAAACTCATAACCTGAGTTATAAAGCTGAGATAACCTTATAAAAAGTAAACTAAAATAAATCATGAAATTTAATTCATAATCAATCCAATGTTGAAGGATGAAATTAAATAAAATATCAATTAAAAAAAACTCGAGTCAACTGGGTTAATATGTCAAACCCGCAACTCAAGTCATGAAGTTGAAATAACCTCGTAGAAAGCAAAAAACAAAAATCATGAAGCATAATTTATAGTCAACCCAATATTAAAGGATGAAATTAAAAAAAATCGAGTCAACTAAATTAACCTGTTAAACATATAACACTAGGTAAACATATAACACGATATGACACCAAAATAACAACTTATAAAACAAATTATAATGAATTATAAAATTTAATCTCTAATAAAATAAATATAAAATTAAAAAATATATATTTAAAAAAAAAACCTAAAAATATAATAATAAAATTAATAATATTTTGAGAGATAATAACCCGTAAAACAACCTCCTCTTTTGGTTTTTCCGATAATTGAATAGCGATGAAAATTTATGACGGTGTCATACTGTCATTACATTACCAGTCGATTGCAGAAGCACGAAATCATGACCATATGTAGAGGCTATCTAGCTGGCTGGTGCTTCATTTTTCTCACCGTTCTGTTCGGGAATTTTGACTCGAAGTTTTCGTCGATTTATCGTGACTAAATTGAATTTTATGTCGTGGCGTTAATAACCGGAAAAAAAGAAAAAAAAAGAGTCGCCTTAACCTTTGTGCTTGTGTTATATAAATTAGCTGAGATTAAATTCAGATTAGAAAGGCGATGCTTGGCGACTGTCTGGAATCTGCAAATATGCCGGAAGTAAACTCATCATACATTGGCGACTGTCTTGATTCACGCGCCCAATTCTTTGAAGCTGGTAATGCGTTTGTCCAATAGTATGCCCTGAACAAATTAGGTTAAAAGACTCTTTCTATGGGAATTAAGAGAACTTGTTCACCTGGGTTGATTCTTTCGAAACCAGTGTTGTCTAAACATATTCCCAGGAAAGAAAGCAGCAGCAGCAGCAAAATGTTGTTTAAACATGTCTTAGTCACAAGGATCGACCACCGAAGACATCTTAAAATCCTTCGCAAAACCTCTTCACTTGGGCATGCCTTGTACCCGTTAGTCTTGCATGTTCAAAATGCACATGTCGTCGATTTCTAATTTCTTCTCTCGTTATTAGTTTTTGCTATGGTATAATTGTCGCTAATTTATGATGTAATGGTACTCTGTTGCACCCTGAGCTATAAGACAAAAGCACGTTTAATCATTTGAAAGAGTATTTGATGTTCTGATCCTTTTATGGTTGTATTATGAAAAATATTTTTTTATTGAGGTGGATTTGATATTTATATATATTTGGTTAACATTGTAATTGAAATTGAAGTTGAATAAAAAATAGTTTAAATATATGTGGTTAAACATGTTTTTTCAAATTGAGGTTATAAAATAATTAAAAAGATATATATTAATATTGATGGTTTTTAATTTAAATATTGTAGATTTAATACCACTATTACATCATTAAACAAATATATTTTATATCAAATATTTTTATTGTTCCATTAACTTATCTACAATTTCATCACGTATGAAATTCATCCGATAAAGACTATATTTTCATGGTTTTTTGAGCGTGCAACAAAATCAGGCAAAATATCATCAGAAACAAAATTGAAATTGCAATCAAATTTCGCAAATACTACGTCATCATGCGATCTCCTTCTAATTTATGTAGTGTTATTGAATAATATTAAACACTAGTTTTTCGAGTAAAACATAATTTTAAAAAAATATTTTTTTTTACCGGGTCAGACGCGGTCTAATGAACTGTTCACGTTAATAGTGCCATATGAATTAATTCACTGGGCACTGTTCACTTCAAGAAGTGAACAATGCCCAGTGAATTAATTCACTCTGCACAGATGCGGCAGGAGGAAAAACAACTATCGATTACTTTTGGCAAACCAGTGGTTTCAGAATAAATTATATGGGCCCACTCAAACAGTAAATTGAATTTTAACATTACCAAACTTATTATTTGTTAGATTTACTTTAAAAGTTAAAGCTATTGTATAAACAAACAACTTTAAAATAACGGGCTACATAAATTACAACTGGGATTTCTTTTTTCAATTATTTTATATTACGCTTTATAAATGTCTTTCGTTATGGTTATGATAGTTTTATATGCAAGAATTATGTTTTTTTTTTAAAAAAAATAATTGACTTGAAATTTGAATTTTGTTGATTAATGAGAGTGCTTAATCATTAAGTCAATCTTCTCAATTCTCAATACATCAAAATAAGGTCCTGCAATATAAACTTGATAAGATTTTTGGTTCCCCGCCTTCTTAATGAAAACAAGATGACCATTTCATAGATTAAAATCCACTACTAAAAAATTATTAAATATTGATGGAATATTTTGTTGATATTTATGCTTGATATCTGTTGATTTTTTTTTTACCAACATTATTGTCAATGAATTAATGTCATCGGTTAGCTTATCATCAAGGATTTTATGTCTATTAGCATTTTCGTTGTTTAATTAAAACGTCTATGAATCTACCAACAAAATATGTCGATTATTTGGTTCAGAGTTGTTAAGAAATTCAGGTATACTGGTTTTATCAGAGATTCCAAGCGTAAAAAACTAGTTATGGTTAAGAAAGATATTAATATCCCTAATACACCATACCCGAGGTATGCTACATTGTATGGTTTGAATGTGGTTCAAATGTTTTGGTGGGTTCCAAACCGGTAGTCTATCTATAACTTAGAATGAAGATTTATTCGTGTGAATAAATCTGGTTTTTCGAATTCAGTATGGACTCATGTACCAAAATGAATTCTTATGAATATAATCCATATAGGTGCCCTAACATGGCTCACTTATTCTGAAAGGTGAAAGAGTTTTTCATAATTTATGTGTTATGGTAAAAAAATACTCTTAATTAAAATTGATGAATATTTAGAATAACTCTGAGAATTTTCTAGTCAACTCTCAATATTTAAATAACAACCTCACTTGTAGATCCAACATTTATTCAAGAATATTAACTATTAATTCTCATGAATTAAAATTTTATGAGGTATTAAAATATTAGCTAAATTCTCGTGGATTTAGTAAACTAATTATTAAATCCAAAATGCATGTTAAAACATAAAACATACCATGTAATTTTATTTTTTTTAATGAGATACGATTTTTTTTTGTATTTTTAAGAGACTTGGTCGTATGTAATACACAAAAAACATTTTCATATATATATTTGTATTTTTGTAAGGCCATTTTTAGCCAAAAAAAGCTAGTTTTTGAAATAAAAAAAAAAACTACCCAGAATAGGTCTAAGAGGTGTTTCCCAAATACACCCTTAAACCAAAGAACAAAAAAAGCAAACTTAATAGGGCCTCATGATTGACCTGGTTTTGACCCGACAAGGTTGACCTGACTGGATTAACCAGAAAACTAACTCAAAACCAGAAAACAACACCAAAACAGATCAAACATGAAAAAAAAACATTAAAAAAAAATTCAAGCAGAATGGATCAAACATGAAAAAAGGAAGAACACGAGGAACACTCAAATTTAATCATAGCAACATGTAAAACAAACCAAACCTGATTTCAAGCAATAAAAGGCAAGGTTGTGCTCACAATTAAGCATAGATCAAGAATCAAGCATAAAAAACTATCGATTATCACTCAAAATCCATGATTTGGTCAAAATATATTCTGGATAGCCGAAGAAAACCTAGGATCTAAATGTATGAATACATATTATGGATGTGTTATCACCTTTGATAATCTGCTAAATAAATTGCCTGAAGGTTTTTGTGCAAACAAATGGACCAGAGTTGATCCAAATCATAGATATAAGGCAATGTTCTTCCTAACAATACGAAGAATACTGCCTTAAACCCAAAAAATAGCCAGAATAAACCCAACTACTGTCAAACTAAGAATCATCATTTTTTACCTCTAAAACAAGCTTTCTTGGTTCCAATAGGACACATTATCAAAAGCAAACATACTTGAATCAAAAGAACTCACAAAAACAACAAATCATCATAAGTAAGCATCAAATTTCAATCTTCAACAATGCCAACTTAAAACAACCTACATATTCAGATAATTTGGGTTCAAAATGTCTTTCTAAACCTTTAACTAGAACTAAACAAAACTCAAAAACCTAGAAACATGCATTAGCTAAAACATAACAACACAAACACCTTACTGCCACATTTGGCAAATTTTAAATCAAACCAAAACGTAAAGTTAACATATTAAGGCAATAAACATCACATCAATATACTAAAAAACATTGCATTAAACAAGTAAAAAAAATCTAGCAGTCCTCATGGACTCCACTTTCAAATTTTGTAGGGATATACCTTTCAAGTTTGAAATCTTCAAATATGGATGGATTGCTAATGGTGCCTTCCTTTCTTTTTTATTTCCGAACCTCGAAAAAAAAATTAAATCTCTCAAACCCTTAACTGAATTAAATTACTTAAGCCTTAATCAGAGGTTTTTTTTCCCTCTTTCTCTTCTCATTTTTTTTAATTTCTCCTCTGATATGAGTTTGTTAGGTTTCTAACAAACCAAAATTAGGCTGGTTTCACCTCTTGATCAATGGTTTTGGATATAGGTGGCTTTGTAACAAACTTGGAGGCCAAGGTGAAGTGTTTCTAACCTTTTAATCTTGAGAGAAGGGTTTTAAACCCTTGATAAAAACCTTCTTGGGGTTTTTAAGTGTGGAAACTTGAAAGAGTTGGGTGGTTTTGTGTAAATGGGCGTCTCAGTTAATGCTAATTGGGTTGACTATTTTTGTGGCTTCGTCGAAGTAACACCGTTGTCAACGTAGCCTGAGATCACATGATCATGGTAGAGAGGGTGCATAACTTTTGATTGGATCCATTCTTGATTAATTTAGAAGTCTTTAGCTCCACATTCATTCATTTGAAACTGTCAACTCAATCAACATGGAATCTGAAAGTGCAGTGATGGCTGATCAGAGACAAAATGTTGTTGAGATCATTAGAGAAAATGGGATGTAAACATTTGATTTCATGGAAATGTGGTTGTAGAGGGGGGTGTTTCTTAGTTGAATGGTGGTGGTTTCAGCCTTAGAGGTGGTCAAAAACACCACATTCAATCACCTGAAAGTACTTACTCAACCAGCTAAAACTGTCGAAGAAGAAGATGCATAGTATTCTAAACGATATCATTTTAGCTAAATCCTAAAAATTAGGGTTTAATCTGGGATTTGGTAGACTTCAATTAAATTCCTATTCTTCTAATTTCTTTAATTTTACCCGTAATTTCTTCTTGAACTCTTAATTTCATGCAATTTCATCCATGTCAAATTCATTTGTTAGCCTCAGATTTGAGAACCTTTTAGAATTTGGTCATTGGTTTTTGATTTGTTTAATTGGATCTTTAATTGATCAACAAACTTTTAATTTTCATCGATTTGACCCCTGATTTCACCAATTTCAGTCCTTAAAGTCACACACCTTTTGCAAGTTGGTTCTTAGTTTACAAATTATTCAATTAAGTCCCCAATTGCCTATCAGGCTTTGACTTTTATGCAACTAAGCCCTTGATTTGACCAATCAAGCTTTCTAGAGTCCAATTTCAGTCCCCAAGCTTCAATTTGTTTCAATTAACATCCAAATTGACTCCAAAACATGATTTCACTTATGATTAAGTCCTCAATAAAATTAATTAAGCCTTCTAAAATTCCAATTGAGTCCATAAACACCTAAATAAAAATATTTTCACCAATGGGGCCTTTTATCAATCAAAATTGGGTTGCTAATTTTATCAATTTTGTACATTTGGGTCTCACAACTTTTTACTTGTCTTTTTGGCCATTCACCACCAACTTGGACAATCTTTTACGCTTTCTTCTTGTGTATGTTTTTTGGATTTTTTTTCTATTTTCTTGATTTTTTATGGGGTAAAAAAAAAAGGGTAACAACACCATCAATGTAATAATTACCAACCAATGTTCTTTGGCAAACCTGTTAGCTACGCTGAATATCGCCGACAATATCACTGATGGAATTACCAACATAAAAGTTTTTCTCTAATTCATGAGTCAGTCTAAACACCCTCACAATGTTCTATGATTATTTGATAAAATTGGTTCGGATATAGCCGATGGAATCATTGACAAAATTCTTGACAAATGTTTGACACGATCAAAAGATTGATATCTTCCCCTAGGTGTAGAAGTGTCGAAGTAATAAATAACCCGACAAGACCAGGGTCGAACCACAGGGAGGTTAACTATATAAATTATAAATGATGATGATGATGATGATGATGAGAACTTTGAGATGTAAGATTAATGTGAAGATTAAACAATGATAAAAACAGTTGTTAAGGTTAGAGGATCCACTATTGATATTTCAAATAAGTATAATATAAACTTTTTTTATTACTCAACTGGAAACCACACACAAAGAAGGTTCCAATCAGATGATTTGTAATTAATAGCTCATTATAAATTATTAACATGATCATATTAATTATCTTATTTAAGTAACACCAAACTTTTAAATATTGTTAGGAATTCATGATGCTAACTTATGTCAACAACAAATCAAGTTCCTTTCATAGCATAGGTGTAGGTTATACCATACGGTTGGCTATGAAAGTACCAAGCATTTGTTGTACCAAGTGTTATACAAAATAAATTTAGATTAACCATTTAACAAGTAAGGTATTAAGAATTAATAAGATAAAAATGATAAGACATGTTAATAGTAAGTTGTTTAGGATATAATCATTGAAGTCCATATTGAGTTTATATTATACTTATCCTAACACCATTAGTGAAACCTTTTCACCTTTATATAATAAACTTAGCTAAACTGATGTGAACCCCAGCGAAATTTAATGGTATTCGCGACCCCAAGATCAATCTAACCCAAGTTTGTTGAGATTTGAATGAGCTTATCACAATGGAAGACTTTCTCTAAGGCAACAAGACTATAAACCAACTCGAACACAACGCCTACACCTGGAGACGAGCAAAAGAAGTATAAATTCACAACAAAGAATGGTCAATTCTTTAAAGAGTTGAAAGTTCAATCAAGAACCAAAATTGAGCAACCAAAAGTCGGCTACAATGCTGAAAATATTATCAAAAGTCTGACCTAAAATTATTCCTAAAGAGTATTTATACTCCAAGCCAAAACCTTAGTTTCCCTAATGGGTCTCACATAAACCCAATTTAAATAATAATTAACCCAAGCTAAAACTAGCCCAAACTAATTAAAATAAACAAAATAAAGTCTAAAACCCAAACAAATTGTCTCCTCTCAAAATAATTAAAGTTTGATAGCCCAGCCAATTAAATAAGACAAGTTCGTTATTTCCGTATTCTGTCTGGCAGCAGCAAGGCCCAACTTAAAACGGATGGTTCTCTCTCATCTTAATGAATTAGAAGGCATGCCATATACCATGGAAACGTATGGAAGTCTAGTTTTCATCCCAACTAGAATCACATCAAAATTCGATCTGTAGCTCCAGTTATAACTAAAATAGTAACGAAAGGTCAAACTATCCGAATCTAGTCTTCTTCTCTCAATCCTTGTGTAATGGTCTTGGTTCCACCAACAAGCCCCTCTTGAACATGAATCAGATTAATCAAGGCTTGCTCTTTATTATTACAAATCCTCTTGAAGTCCACCTTAGCCCATGTATCTTGAAGAAGTCCATTGAAAGCTTCTTTAAACTTCTTAGCCCTAAGCCTAGTAACTGGACCAACTAGAACCTCCAATGGATCCTTTGATGGTTGGATCGCATCATAAACATAATGAAGAAGAGAAACATAAATAAACAAGAGGAGAACATGATTATATAAGTGTAGTAAGGGAAATGAAAGGCATAAACAAGAGATTAATGAAAGCAAAACTTAAGCATTACAAAAATATAAAGAAAGAGAGGAAGAACATGATCTTGATCTAAAACCAAGATGCCTATATGCATGACAAATGCCTCCTTTTATAGGCCAAAATTCAAAACTATTGATTTTGATGACTAATTGTTGAGTGGGTGGCCACCTCTTGACTTGATAGCAATCCTTATCTTCTTGTCTGCAGAAAACATCATTGCTAACATCAGAATTTTAACAGATAGTCCTCATGAAAGTTCTGAGAAATTGTCTCAGCTTTCCAACAAAATAAGAATGAGGTCATTTGGACTTCTAGAACACGCGATATGGGCTGAACACTAAACAGTGTCTAGGCTTCAGGATAGATTCCGACTTCTCTGTTGTTGCTACAATTTGAACTTGAACACGGTCCTTTTGAATCTTGGACTCTTCATGAAAGTTTTAGGCCTATGTCTTAGCTTTCTATCCATATAAACCAAACCTAAATCCAAGTTCTACAGCTCCATTCAGATCTAATAACCGAATGGTGTTCCAATTTGAATTCAACTAGCATCTCTTTTCTAAGCTTAGCCCTCTCTTTGTCTTCTCAATTTCAGTAGTTAAACTCATCAATCAATCCTTTGATTTATGTGACAAGCCTGCATTTAAAATGAGCATTTACCATAAATTAAAGATATCTTATATTATCAGACTTGTTATTATAAAACATGCTCTAGTTAAGGAGTTATTGATACTTCAAGTGCAAAATAATGATATAAAACCTTGATAAAAATGCACTTTTAAGTACTAATGACACCCCCCAACCAGCTTATTACTAGTCAATAGTAATCAAAATGTTAAAATAGAAAAACAATTTGCAAGTTTCACAAAGCAAGGCATTCATCATTCAACTTCCATTAATCTATCCAAATAAACAAACTCTCATTAAATTTATATAACTGCTTTATACTGTTGAAACAAGATATTAATAAACTTTCTTTTTATGTGCTCAATGTATGAAAACATAGATGATGGGGTGTTGCGATGTCGCGGTCGCACAAATTAATTACCCTAGCTTCAAACACAACACAAGATAGTATAGAGCAAGCAAGGGGTCGATCCCACGAGGAAGTTTCAAGTCAGATTTTTATGTTGTACGTTATGTAATTGGGGGGATTTGGTTTGTGATTATCTAAACTATGGCAGCAATTAAACTAGCAAACAAAATCAATTAAAACCAAAACTTATCAATAAAACAAACCTTGGTCGCAAGCACACATCCACCAACGGAAATTAGAACCGATCCTTGAAACAAAAATTGCAGTTTATGTTCTGAAATTCTATCTTTTCTTAACGTTGATTAATTAACGGATCCGCCGTATAACTAATCCTAACCAACAAACAATCAAAGTGTCCGCACTAATGATTCAATTTAATGGTAGCTTTAAGAACTAGATAATTTCATCAAGATTAACATACAAGCTGTCCGCAGCTTGTGTCACTTTGTTCTAATGTTCTCCCTAAGTTCAATAACGTAGTTCCGCCACAATTATCAAGCTTAGTTGCTTCACAAGTTCATATATCACAACTCCGGTTTTGGATATTAAACTTAGCAATAGATTGTTCACAACAATAACTTAGAGTCCGCTCTAGCAATCATCAACAACAATCATAGAAAATATGCATAGGAAAAAATCATACTCATTCATAACATAAACTGAAAATAGAAGGAAGAATAAATCTCACGGTTCTTGAAGTCCGAAGGTTTGTTGTGTCCTTGCAACCAAGAAAAGAGCTTAGCCTTGCATAACTATTGAACAACTACTTCTAAAGAATGAAAAGAGCATGATTTTTGGGTTTGTAGAGGAGAGAATTTGTGTTTATTCTCTGCTGGCTGCTGCCTCCTTCTGCTCTCCCTCTTCTTTCTAGCTGCTGCCCCTTCTCTCTTTCTTTTTATATGCTAAGAAACCCTAGTCTCTATTTTACAAAATAGTCCTTCCTTAAGTTGACAGTTTACATTTAAGTACTTCAATAACTATTTTTCCTAAAAAGGAGAAATAGCCTTGCATGAAATCTTCAAACTCTGACTTAGAGGAGCTAAATTGCTGATATAAAAACTTGGATGTCGGTTTAGATGCTTCGAAATGTAATTTGGACTCGTTTCTTCACGAAACCTGTTTGCTGGCAGAATTCAGTTGTCATCTTTGGAAAATCATATCTCCCTCATATGACATCGGTTTTGGCTGCAATTTGGAGCGTGGATAGGTCTTTGAATTAGGAATCCAAGAAAATTGAGTTTGCATCAATTGGACTTCTGTAGCTCCAGATATTAAATTTTGAATGACCAAAGGTCAACACTGGCAGAATGCGAGATTTGACTTTGCAGGATGTGATTTCCATGATCTTTCTCCTTTTATTTTTCTTGCATTACATTTCCAGAAAGGTATGGATGTTAGCTTTTTAGTGCCACTGGAATCACTTCATTTCGATCTCTAGAACTCACGCTCTGCACAAAACATCGACTGAACGTCAAATCTGCCAATTACCTCCAATTTACTCCTTTTTGCATCTTTCATCCAAAAATGCCTTCAAAACAAAAAACAAAGAATATCAAGGCATTTTATATATAAAACATGGACAAAACATTAGGTAGATGTGGGTGAAACTATCGAATAATATGGTTACATCAAATACCCCCACACTTAGCTCTTGCTCGTCCTCGAGAAAGGATAAATAAAATCAAATTGAAAAAAACTATGATCAATCTCTTAATCTCCCATCAATGTCCAAGAATATATGCATTATAAACAAGAATACAATCATGAAGGATAAATAGTATAATTCTTATGAATTCATTTACATGCAAACTTCAAAACTCAATCAACCGTCGGGATTTAAATGAAATCTATGCCATGCCAAAGTGATAGGTCCTCTCATTGATATACACTCCAACACTCATGTGTTTAGGGTTTATGTGTTTAAATCTCTCAAATTCAATCAAAGAGTATGTTCTACCATAAGCTTGCTTTTCAATCTCATCTCCATTAGCAACTTATTACAAGTACTACATGAATCAAAAGGTCTTATTTTCCGGTTGTAATGGGGCTAAGGTTAAGGTGAGGTAAAAGAGAGTAAAAGAAAAGGTTCAAACCAAAGAAAGTAGAGCATTCTGAAAAATGATATTTCAAACAAGATATTCCATCAAAGCACATAAATTTTCCATCTTTAATCACCAATGCTTAACTTCTTTTGATTTCAAGCTTTTTCAATATAAAATCTTAAGAACATAAAGGAACACTTTTTTCTTTTTCTTTTTCTTTTTCTTTTTCTTTTTTTTTTTTTTTTTTTTACCTTTGGCAACTTTGCCCATCTTTTCATCAAACATCACTTCTTCTTTCTTTTCACATAATTTCCAACCATAATTCCATGAGATATCATAAGTATACGCTCTACTAATCCTTGGCCAGGGGAAAAGGAAAACATATAAAAAGTTAAGGCTTATACATGGATAAAGCAAAGAAAAGATAAACAAGCTCAAAAGGGGCTCACTAAGGATAATATGCTTTAGGTTGGCTTTTTGGCTCAAGTGGTTAAAATTCCTAATGCCTTTATCATCTTCATGTATATATGTAATATGAATGTAATCTCAACAAGATATGAAGCAAGTTCTAAAGATACATATCATTAAAAGAAGGCACAATAAAAGAATATAATGTTGAAGGCTCAAAAGCTTGCATTGGTATAACACTATAAAGTCAACATGGCATATTCTCAAAGTCAATCCCTAAACCAATTAAACCTTAAAACTTGCATGCACACTCCTTCATTTGATTTATATTATTCATCTATCTCAACTAATTCTCATACATAATACTCATATTCTAAAAAACCAATGGGAGTTCAAAAGATCAAACATAAATTTTTTTTTTTCTTTTAAAGAACAACAAAGAAAACTAAAATTCTCCCAATACCCCCACACTTAAAACACAACATTGTCCTCAATGTTGAAATAAAAGTAAAGGAACATAAGAGAATGACAGAAAAGAAAAAAAAAATTAAAATGCGAAAAAAATAAATAGGAAAAAAAAAAAAAGCAAATCTGATTCTGATTTTTT